>OU343160.1:123309433-124509433 GCA_910595825.1 Philhelius pedissequus | reverse complement strand
GGAGTAATGCCGAAATTACACGACTGCCAAGTTCGCAGTATTTACTGCCAAAATGCTGCTGTCAATAATTGAATTAACGACATTCGTTTACGCGAAGCTAAAATAATGACAGATAAAAGTACAGTAAAGAATGAGCAAGTTCATTCTTTCTTGCAAATTGTCATTATTTGAAAATTGTTGTCAGTACTGAATTAACACGATGTCAGTATAAT
Source organism: Philhelius pedissequus (assembly GCA_910595825.1). Taxonomy (NCBI): domain Eukaryota; kingdom Metazoa; phylum Arthropoda; class Insecta; order Diptera; family Syrphidae; genus Philhelius; species Philhelius pedissequus. Next base: position 124,509,221 of record OU343160.1, on the reverse strand, counting down.
GCCACAACTTAACGAAAATTCTGGTTGGCAGTTTTTTAATGACAAATATACTGCCACATTTTCGACTATTTACGAACAAAATAATGCCAAGATTTTGACAGTAATACTGCCAATTCGGCAGTAGTGTAAATCCCGCATAAGAAATAGAGTGTGAGATTGGCACTTATGTACATATGTATATATGTATATGGGCATGTAGGTTGGTAGATTTATCAATTATCGTTTTGTGCGGAGAATTAGGAATAGTAGGTAAATTATTAATTAATTAGGTATTGTATCCATGAGTTGTTTTGTGTTTTTATGATTGGTTAAAGTGAATGTGAAATTGTGGATATTGAGTGGTAGTGGTAGAGATAGAGGTTAAGGGTGGAGGTAGAGATAAGTTTGTTTTCGCTGTTCTTTGACCGATTTCTATGAAAATTAAATATGTCCTTGTTGACATAGATTTACGAAAAAAAATTGTTTCGAAACAATATTGCCAAAAATATGTCAACTTCGTTCTTCTTTGACCGATATCGATGAAATTTAAATATGTTCTTGTTGTCATTGTATGATTGGTTAATGCGGACGTGAAATTGTGGAAATTGTGAGATAGAGATAAGTTTGTTTTGAGTTCCTGATTACTTTTGCCTTCCTATATATAATTACAGTAGGTATCTAGTAAATGATTTAATAATTGAAGTAGGTAGGACATAGTTATAGGTAGGTAGGTATGAGACAACCCATTTCACATTCGAAACATAGGTACCTAAGTGTTGGGTGGTAGATTAAATTTATATTTTTTATTGATAGGCTTATTTAAGGATTGGTTTGGTATCTACGAGGGTAGTGAGAGGTAGATGGGTAAAATTATGGAATTTTTAAAATGACAATTAGATAAACGGAGAAATGTGTTTGTTCCATTCTTATTTTTTATTTCTTTTAAGTACATATCTAGGTATTAGAATTGTAGATTAGGTTCAGTTTTTAAATTGTTTTATTATAAGGAAGGTCTACCTACCCTGGGTACATAAATTTAGTTTAATTTTGCACCGTTAACTAGAAATATACATATGTGCCTATCTATTAGTAAACTTTTTTCAATACGAATCTTAAGCTTTGATTTTTTTAATTGTATATGGACATGTAGCTTAGGTATATCTATATATTTATGTGTGTGAAATATACCATCTTCATGCTTACAATCAATAAAAACAACGAACAATTAAAAAAAAAAATTTGAATTCAATACACGAACCATTAACTTTCGTTAAGTTTATATATTCCCGGTATAAATATTTTTGGTAGCAGTTTGACTTCCGGTAGCATATGTCCATATTATCAATCGGCTAGTAGCACTTGTCCTGGTAGCAGTTGGCTTAGTAGGAGCTGCGTTGGCACCGCTTTGGTGTCCTCCGAAAGGAGAGTCATGATATTCGGATAACATTTTTGCCATTGTCTCTGATTCATTTAATGTGGGTCTTTCGTCAATGTGTAGGTATATATTTAAGATCACCACCGAGATTCAGCTAATTCGAAACCGCAGTGAGTGATTGAGATGAACCACTTTTGATAAAAAATCGATTCAGCTAGTAAAAGTGAGGGAGTGAACGAGTGAAATGAAATGTCAGATTTCTCGCCTGAGATTTCAGTAGTGACTTGGTGCATTTGTTGGGGTATTTTCGTTTTTGGCTAAGTATTTGTTCTTTTATCAAAGAAATTGTTCATGTACACGAAATAAAAATTACAAACACAACGAACTAGCCCAAAAGAATCAAACAAACTATAAAAAATATGGAAAAAATGATTAGCAATAATCTTGTAAATCACATTAATAACAATGTAGGACTTGTGTATTTGTACTTAATGTACAAAATATGTAGATGTTATTGTATAACTATGTTAATATAAATACTTCTTTTGGATTTAATTTATTGAACATTTTCTTGTTTTGATTTGTTTGTTTACATTTTATTTGCTTATGTATGCATGTAGGTAGCATTGTAGCTAACTACAATTTGTTGTTGCTTCAAGACATTTAGGTGTTCGAAACTTAATTCGAAAATACGCATTTCACTTAGAAAGCTGAATCACTTTTTGGCGGAAGTGTCATCTCACTCCTCTCGCCGAAATATCTGAATCACGGTGCATATCTTCACAAACCATGTTGAGTATATTCGTGAAAAGGTGTCTAACCTGATTATTTGAGATATTTAGCGAGAAAGCAATATTTATTCTTCTTTTATTTTTTCTATTATTGTTTTGGGGATTCTCTCGGCTATTTCTTTGTCTATCATCGTTCTAAATGGTATTGGCAAAGTGACTAGGTACTATCAATGGGTGATATATTCTTATTTCGCCTATAGGAGGCTTTACGAAATTTTCTATTATTTTACTTAGAGATTGCTGGTCTGCCGAGTCTATAAGTGGTAGAACTATTATTATAATATTATATAAGCTTTCTTGCAATGCTTGTCAGCGCAAAAATGTGGTCAGTCGAGAATCCGGAACGAAAACCAGCTTGATATACACTGAGGCGACTGGTACTTTTTATCCATTTTAAAAGTCTGCTATATAGAACGAAGTGAACTAAGAATCGAAATTGCTCTAAAGTTTTCTGTTTGATCAACCTTTTTGAAAATAGCAAACATAATCTTATTTGTGAAAGCGGTAGGTAAACAGGCACTATCGTAAATTCTGTTGAAAAACTCTCCTAGGTTGTTTTTAAATTCAATTGGGCTAGTTTTAAAAAAACTCTATAGGGATACCATCGGATATTGGGGACTTGTTGCTCTTCATGAGCTTAATACTGCATTCCGATTCACTTAATGTTATCGGGCAGTCAAGTTTGGGTACAAGTTCAAACTGCATAGCATAGCTGAAGGAATGAAGAGTCTAATCGGCTGTCAATTGAATTTTAAAATGAGTTGCTAGAGTTTCAGGTACGATAGACATCTTCATTCTTTGGCTACGAGTTCCCAACTCAAAAACGTTATGCCAAAATTCTTTGTAATTCTTGCTCGATTAATTTTAATCACCATACTTCTTATATAGGGTATTCTTTTCTGTTGACATATCTGTTTATACTCATTATTAGTTCTAAAGTACAAAGTATTAAATGCCTCGTAGTTCGACGATATAAATAGCCTTAGATACTTGAATAATAGGTTACGGAGTTTGATGCAGTCGTTATCGAACCAAACGCTTTTGAATTTGCATGTGACAGGGCTAGAAGGGGATGACGTGGACGTGATGATTACTCTTGTAATATTTTCCTCAATTTCTTCGATTTCGTTCGCCTCATGCAACGGGACAGAACTGAAATTATGATTAAGAACAGTTCTGTACCTCTCTGTTTTCTTTTCAACCCATCGCAATTTCTGGATGCCTCTCAAGTTGGCCTGCTGAGCTTTTTCACAGAAAAGTGTCCTGAGTAGATGGCAGCGGGAACTTCAAAATCATCCACACATTTCATCAATTCGCCCGCTATTGCCCATAAGTCTGTTGTCGACTGCCCTTGTCCGCTTACATAAGCGAGCTCGCCATTCACCACGAACAAGCCAAAGTTATCGAAAAGTTCCATTACAAGTCTACCATTGCTATTTACAACCTCAGCTTTTGAGAGCTAGAATTCCTTGAATTGTTGTTGGAGTTGTTGGTAATGTATGGGAGAATTTTGATAACCACCAATACGCCCGTTTAGGTCTCCGATTATCATTATATTTTCCAAGGAAGAATCGTTCATGAAGTCGCATACATTTGTGAAATCGTTGGACCAATTATTGTAGTTAAGATATGTCGGAATGATATTTAGCTTGAGTTTTTGTGGAGAAACTTGTATAACTAACCTTGTTCTTCTCCATCTTTTAATTTGAGAAGTCGTCTGCAAGTTTGTTTTGCTAGCTGGACTCCGTCGGCTTGTCCGTCTAAAAGAAAGTGTTTCACCAAACATTTTTCATTTGTTTTGCACGAAATTAGTTCCTTCTGAGACTCCAGTAGCTCGCACTGGTCTGAAATAGCAGTCAGCTTTTCATTCAGCTGTCGATTCTCAATTCTTAATGAATCCAGTTCCAATGACCAGGAGTTCTTAAGATCAGTTGCGCAGGTTTTCATTTGTTTGGAGATCGTTTTATTTAAAATATTTTTTAATTGGTGTATAGACATATTACCAACCGCCATATTATTTAGGTTTTGTTTTTTGCTGAAGTTAGGTTGTTGGTGAAGTTTCAGTTAAACCTCTTTTTTGCCGCTCATAGGAATGAACTGTTACGCCAACTTATTTCTATAATCGTAGATATCAGTGCTATCTTTAATCACCATATAATTATATTTGGTAACAGCCATGAACGAATTTGTAAAGTTCAATTTTCGGCAAATTGTGAATTTAATTAATTAAGAATTACTTTAAAACCTTAATTCTAAGTTGGAGCTTAAACTTTGCTACACTTTCTCAATGAACAGTAAAAATGGCAATAAGAGTTGCACTCTGCTCTACACCCTCGGCTGCCCTTAACATACTACTTAACCTTACACCATTTTTGTTGCGTTTGTATTTTTGTTGTTGTTGTATTTGAAACTTTAAACTCTATCCATGAATAGATGGGAAATCGATAAACAAAACAAAATCAAATTACTAGGGCTGTGTTGTCTATGTGTCTATAGGAAGGGGAACAGAAAAGATTCCTGTGTGCGTTTTTATCAATAACCGTGTTTTATTGAGAAATTTATCCAACGTACGTTTATCCGTCGTTGCATTTTACATACAATTTGCTACGGTCGATAAAATGCTAAGGTAGAAGATACGGTGGATGGCTGGTTGACGTTTATTCGAGTCTCGAATTTGATTTTGTTAGTATTGTTGGTATGATTGATAATTGGATTGAATCTCGATGGATGTGTTCATGGACTGTTATAATTATTAATTTCATTCGTAAGACAAATCGATCTTTTTGATTTTTTTTTTATAGTTGGCCAGTTTATATTTCTAAAATACTTGATAACTGCATTTTTTAATAAATTATAAGCTGTTCTTTTGAAAAGTTTCTCACTTTTAGTATTAAAATATGTATTCTTTGATCTAAAATTCCACCTATATCTGCAATTTTGCATTCCCATAATGTCACCTAATAAATTTTAACAAATTTCGATTTCTATTTTGAAAAAAAAAGAAAAAAAATCAATATCCTTTGAATGAATTCCGTTTTACCTTTATTTTCGACTAACTAAGACCAATATTCGTTTTGTGTTCAATTTTTATTGGTTGTTATAAAAAAAAACGGAGTTTGGTGAAAAAAATCATCTTTTTATTTAGATCTACAAAAAGCAATTTGAGAACACAAACCGCATTGGGTGGAACTGCGCTATAGAGGAACTGCTCGATACTGCGCCGCAAAATATTTATTCGTATGAAATTCTATGAGCTATAAGGATAGGCGCGCACATATTTGCAACTTTTAGTTTTGCAACATTTTGTTTATTAAAGTGAATACCATGGGGTTATATGAGAGTGCGCGCACATGCAAAAACTATTCAGCCCGCAATTCGAACAACTTAAAAGTTTGTGACTTGGCACAAATCGAACGATCACCCCAAATGAGTTCATGCAGTTTGTATCACACCGTACTATAATGTAACTACGCACACATTAAATTAAAATATTGTCTGTGTGGTTTGTTCGCTTCGGAAAAATTGCATGTGCGCGAGTTATAAACACTCAACTGTACCTCAAGCAGGAAATAAGAGGAAATAATAAAATAAATAAGATCGCTAATGATCTACAAACATCCTAATAAAGATTACCACAGATATTTTATGATCAACCAATCAAGATAATAATAACAAAACAAGATAAAATAAAATACATAACAGATGTTTTATGACCAACCAAATAAGATAAAGATACAAAAAGTATAAACCCTGACGATAAGAAAACCAACTCATCAGGATAACGATATAAAAGATTCAACACAGAAGGAGTGGCGAGTAGTTGTAGAATAGTATGTAAGAACTATGTATGTAAAAACTATTTAAATATTTTATTTGTTGAAAAGGAAATAAAGTTAACATTTAAAAATATATTTTTTTGAAGTAACCTTTTTTAATTCCGACGGATAAATATAATTGGGGGCTCAACCGGGATAGCTCATTATTAACGTAAAAAGTGAAAGTGAATAAAACAGTCAAATCTACATAAGTACTTGTAGATACAATTAAGACAAAAAAACTTTCAAAAGTGAAATTGAAGCTATCAGCCAAATTTGTTAATAATAGGAGAAAAACAAAGTATCCTGAAAGTGTTAACAATCGTGAACTAAAAGGAAGAAACCAGCAAAGTGATTCCCGTTCGCTCTATAAAGCCAATATCCAGCAACAGATTGGAGAACAGCATCCTGAGAAGCAGAGAAAATTATTGGAAAATTATCGTAAGTAATTATTTTTAAGAAGTGAAACAAAAATTGTTAAAATGACTACAACAACTATAGATATAGAACAAATAATTGAATTAGCTATTGAACAGGCTACTGCTCAACAGCAGAATCAAATAGATGAATTAACAAAAAAAATTAGAAAATTTAGCAGTTCCAAATAATGTAACAAATTATAAAAAACAAACGATAGATCCACAAATACTAGACAATGAAAGTCTTGACATTATTAAAAGTTTACCAACTTTCGAAGGCAGCAATGAGGGATATGTGAGTTGGCGAGAAGCTTGTCAAAATAATATGAGTCTCTACACTTCTGGTAGCAGACGATATTTTGCTGCTTTAAGCATAATGAGAAATAAAATAGTTGGTCATGCGAATTCAGTTCTTACCAGTCATGGTACGGTACTTAACCTTGAAGCCATTTTAAGTAGATTAGACTTCGCCTACGCGGATAAAAGACCAATACATGTTTTAAATCATGAATTAAGCATGATAACACAGGGCAGAAAAACGTTAATAGAATTCTATAATGATGTTACGGAAAAATTGACATTAATAATAAATAAAGTTATAATGACATATGGTACTTATAGCGAAACCACTGAGAAATTCAATGAATCATATAGGAAAAATGCGTTAATAGCATTTATAAATGGTCTTCATCAGCCAATGTCTGATACAGTATTTAGTATGAAACCTGAAGATTTGCCCAATGCACTAGCCCAGGCTCAAGAGTTAGAAAGCAACAAAACAAGAAGTAAATTTCTGAATCAATATAATCAAAGAAATAATATTAGAAACGAAACATTCGGTAATACATTAAGATACCAACAAAAACCCCAAAATAGTTATCAACAAACAAATAGGGCTAGCCACCAGAGTCCAGATCCAATGGAATTAGGATCTTCAGCTTATAGAAAAGTAACTCCACAGGAAATGCAAAGGTTTAGACAGGTACATAATAATCAGAATAATCCATTTAGGAATACTTACAATCAATTTAATCAAAATAGGAATTTTAATAGAAATTTCAGTCAGAATAATAATCAAAATGATAATATTAAAAGAGAAAGAGAACAAAGTGTTCAATTAAGCTCCCAACCACCAAACAAAGTAAGGATAAACAACATTCAAGAGAGTCATTTTTTTAGACAGAACGTGGGATTACCCCACATATATAGAAGAATAAATAACAAATGGTTAAAAATATTAATAGATACTGGAGCAACATCTTGTTACACGTCTCCAAAAATATTTAGTGATAAGAAAACATTGGAAATTAATAAAAGAGTAAAAACCGTGAATGGGTTTACAATTATTAAATATTATTATGAAATATATATTTTTGATAGAATGGTTCGATTTTACGAAATTGAGAACCTAGACTCAGATTGCTTGATAGGTTACAATCTTTTGCGAAGTGCAAATATAAATTTAAATTTAGAAAGGAATTTATTGATATACAATAATAAAGCAGAAAGGATGTTCATGGATGGCGAACCATTGCCATGGGAGAGTAATATAACACAAGCAGGAAATGAAATTAAAGTTACCTTAGAGTCATCAAGTACGACTGACTCACGTTCTATTTACAGTCTCGAACCACGCCTTAATAACCAGGTAATCGAAAAAGTACAATCAGATCAAAACGTTGATATTCTGAATAAACAAGTTCGTTCCTTTATTGAAAAAATACATTCAAAAATAAATATTACATTGCCATTCCGTACAGATGTGGTGGCAGAAATAAAAACTAATATAGAATCACCAATATGGACAAAACAGTATCCATATCCATTAAGTGCTTCAGAATTTATAAACAAGGAAATAAGTAAAATGCTAAAAGATAATATAATTAGGCCAAGTAAAAGTATATTCAAGTCCAGTGTGGGTAGTACCAAAAAAAGGGTTCAACGAAGATGGAACACCTAAGAGCAGGTTAGTCATCGACTTTAAGAAACTCAATGAACACACTATAAGTGACAAATATCCAATCCCAGACACAAATGTTATTTTAAGCAACTTGGGAAAATCTAAATACTTTTCAACGATAGATTTAGAAAGTGGATTTCATCAGATATTAATGAAAGAATCTGATATTCAAAAGACTTCATTTTCCGTGAATAATGGTAAATACGAATATATACGCTTGCATTTTGGTCTAAAGAACGCACCTTCTATATTCCAAAGAGCTATGGATGATATTCTTAAGCCAAACATCGGAAAATTCTGTAATGTATACATTGACATTATAGTTTTTTCAAAAAATATCGAAGAACATACTCAACACCTGAATGAAATAATAAAAATATTGAAAGAAGCAAATATGAAAATATCATTAACAAAATCTAAATTCTATCAAACAGAGGTGGAATTTCTGGGATATGTTATCAGTGAGAATATAATTACTACCGATCCCAAGAAAATTACCACAATTAAAGAATATCCAGAACCAAAAACTCTTAGACAATTAAGAAGCTTCTTAGGAATGACAGGGTACTATCGTAAATTTATACAAAACTACGCTCAGATAACTAAACCCTTAACAATTCATTTAAATGGTGAAAATGGGATGATATCAAAGAACCAGAGTAAGAAATGTAATATAAACATTGGAAATGAGGGTAGAAAAGCGTACTCAGTATCAAAAAGAAACCCAAATATAAAAATGAAGCGCTGGCATGCTATAATTGAAGAATATGCACCGAAAATTATATACAAACCAGGTAAAGATAACGTTGTCGCGGATGCACTAAGCCGACAAAACCTAAATATAATAACAAATTCAAGTCAAACTATTCATTCCGCTGAAAGCAGTGATAATATACAAATAGAGACGACATCCTTGCCTGTTAATTGTTTTAAGCAACAGATAATATTAAATAAAGGCAATATAAGTTCAGAAAATATTGAGACATGTTTTAATAAACTGAAGAGGTATACAATAACATATACAAACACTGATCAGGTCATCACTCTATTTAAAAAATATATAGTTCCAGGTACAGTATGTATCTATGCTTCAGATGAAGATCTATACGAAGTTAAAAGTAAACTCCTCGAAACATTCAGTAATAAATTTTTACGATCTAAAATATATGCACAGGATATACCGTACAAAGAAGACCAGTTGAACATAATCACTGTTACACACAAAAGAGCACACAGAGGAACTCTTGAAAATTATAATCAAATAAAGACAATATACTACTGGCCAAACATGAAAAAACAAATTTCTTCATATACAAATACCTGTGTTATTTGCAACGAAAACAAATACGATCGGAAACCAATAAAATTTCCTATAGGTACTAAACCCATACCAGAAAAAGAAGGTGAACAGCTACATATAGATATTTTTTATGCAAGCAAAGAAATATACCTTACAGTCGTAGATAGTTATTCAAAGTTCTTAGTCGTACATCCTCTTGAATCTAAAGTCGGTATCGAACTCGAATTACTAAAAATTTTAAATATATTTCTTTATGCGAAAAACGTTATATGTGATAACGAATCCGTTTTCAAATCCGTGTTCTTTAAAAATACATTAGAAAGAAAGAAAATTGAAATATATTACGTACCGGTTAGTCATTCTACGACAAACGGACAAGTAGAACGTACTGATAGTACATTAATCGAAATAACACGTTGTATTAAAGCAGAATACAACATAATAGATGATAAGCAGGCAGTGCTAGAAGCAGCACATAAATATAACGAAACGGTTCACTCTGTAACAGGCCTAAAACCCCAGGAAGTGTTATTCAACAAGGTAAAACACAATCTTAGGGAGATTTTGAAACAAAAACAATTAAAAATGTTAGAGGCACATAATGAAAATCGTGAAAGTAGAGAGTTTAAGAAAAACGAAATAGTTTATGTGAAAAACCACGGCACTGAAAGAAATAAATTAAAAAAGAGGTTTAATCGTACCAAAGTAATAGATGATAAAAAGATCAGATATTAACTAACAAAGGTAAAATACATAAAGATAATATTAAATCGTAGATTTTTTCTTTACAGAAAATGGACCTCATAAAACATATTATTATTTTTATTACAATAAGAAATATTATTTTAATAAGATCAGACGTAATAGATTATTCTAGGAGTGAATATTTACTTATAGAAAATGGTAATACAGCAGTCTATAAAGAATATGGAACGTTATTCCACATGACAAACATTACTTATATTAATGAAATCATAGCGGAATAAGAAAAAGAATCAAACGTAGAAAACTTAAAGTATGATTTTACCACCTTAAATTTAGACGAAAACGCAGAAATAATGTCAGAAATAACCTTAATGAGGACACTAATAGATGAAGTTAGAATTACCAGGTTCAAAAGAGCAATCAATACTATAGGAACAATACTTAGTTGGATATCAGGAGTACCTGACCATGATGATCATTTACTAGTAGAAAACAAATTAAATGAATTAATTTATAATAATAATAAACAAGCAACTACCAATTCACAGATCTTTCAAGCTATTCAAGAAATTACTAAAGTTTTAAATACTGAAAAAAATACATTAAAAACAAGAAGATTACAAGAAAGAAACAAATTAATAATACTAGAGTTACAAAACCTTATTCAAACTATTGCCTTAAGCAAAGCTAAAGTTTTAAACCCAATCATATTAAATAAAAAAGATATTCAAAAAATAACAAATAATGAACATGGAACTATGTCAATATCCGATCTTTTAGATGTTAGTGATTTTAAAATTGTTCAAACTAAAGATGTCATAATAATATTAATAAAATACCCAATCATTTATGAAAATTGTAAAATATTTGAAACAAGAGCAATCGAACAAAATAAATAAAAAATAATAATTGATAAGAATATAGCAAAATGAAATGAATCATTTTACAATATTAAGGATTGTAAATAAGAAATAAATTTATATTTTTGCAAAATAAATTATGAAAAATCATGTCTTTCAGATTTATTAAATAAAATTCCTACCAAATGCAATAAAACAAATGAAATTCAAAAACAATTTGAAATTATAAAAGATGGAGCAATTTTATTAAAAAATAACCACACTGTAAATAAAGATAAAATTAATGGTATTTATTTAATAACATTTAACGAAACTGTTAATATAGATAATAAAAACTATACAAACCCTACTCAAAAAATACTTAGCTATATATAAACACATGCCATAAATGACTATGTTGTTGAGTCATACATAATAGACCCAAATACTGAGCTAAAATTTAAGTTTGAGAATATTGACACATTAAATTACTTAAATATAACAAAATCCAAGTCAGTTATTGGAATAAGTACTATAAGTATAATTATTGTAATTATTATTATATTAACCTTATTTTTTAAGAAAAAAGAAATCAAAATCAACAACAATATACCGATGCAAAATATAATCGAACCAAAGGCTCCACAACAAGAGATGACATTAGAAAAAGGACTTGCCTTGCTTCAGAAACATATTGATGAATCGGGGCGATTCATTTTGAGCGATGGGGGGAGTTATAAACACTCAACTGTACCTCAAGCAGGAAATAAGAGGAAATAATAAAATAAATAAGATCGCTAATGATCTACAAACATCCTAATAAAGATTACCACAGATATTTTATGATCAACCAACCAAGATAATAATAACAAAACAAGATAAAATAAAATACATAACAGATGTTTTATGACCAACCAAATAAGATAAAGATACAAAAAGTATAAACCCTGACGATAAGAAAACCAACTCATCAGGATAACGATATAAAAGATTCAACACAGAAGGAGTGGCGAGTAGTTGTAGAATAGTATGTAAGAACTATGTATGTAAAAACTATTTAAATATTTTATTTGTTGAAAAGGAAATAAAGTTAACATTTAAAAATATATTTTTTTTAAAGTAACCTTTTTTAATTCCGACGGATAAATATAATTGGGGGCTCAACCGGGATAGCTCATTATTAACGTAAAAAGTGAAAGTGAATAAAACAGTCAAATCTACATAAGTACTTGTAGATACAATTAAGACAAAAAAACTTTCAAAAGTGAAATTGAAGCTATCAGCCAAATTTGTTAATAATAGGAGAAAAACAAAGTATCCTGAAAGTGTTAACAATCGTGAACTAAAAGGAAGAAACCAGCAAAGTGATTCCCGTTCGCTCTATAAAGCCAATATCCAGCAACAGATTGGAGAACAGCATCCTGAGAAGCAGAGAAAATTATTGGAAAATTATCTTAAGTAATTATTTTTAAGAAGTGAAACAAAAATTGTTAAAATGACTACAACAACTATAGATATAGAACAAATAATTGAATTAGCTATTGAACAGGCTACTGCTCAACAGCAGAATCAAATAGATGAATTAACAAAAAAAATTAGAAAATTTAGCAGTTCCAAATAATGTAACAAATTATAAAAAACAAACGATAGATCCACAAATACTAGACAATGAAAGTCTTGACATTATTAAAAGTTTACCAACTTTCGAAGGCAGCAATGAGGGATATGTGAGTTGGCGAGAAGCTTGTCAAAATAATATGAGTCTCTACAGTTCTGGTAGCAGACGATATTTTGCTGCTTTAAGCATAATGAGAAATAAAATAGTTGGTCATGCGAATTCAGTTCTTACCAGTCATGGTACGGTACTTAACCTTGAAGCCATTTTAAGTAGATTAGACTTCGCCTACGCGGATAAAAGACCAATACATGTTTTAAATCATGAATTAAGCATGATAACACAGGGCAGAAAAACGTTAATAGAATTCTATAATGAAGTTACGGAAAAATTGACATTAATAATAAATAAAGTTATAATGACATATGGTACTTATAGCGAAACCACTGAGAAATTCAATGAATCATATAGGAAAAATGCGTTAATAGCATTTATAAATGGTCTTCATCAGCCAATGTCTGATACAGTATTTAGTATGAAACCTGAAGATTTGCCCAATGCACTAGCCCAGGCTCAAGAGTTAGAAAGCAACAAAACAAGAAGTAAATTTCTGAATCAATATAATCAAAGAAATAATATTAGAAACGAAACATTCGGTAATACATTAAGATACCAACAAAAACCCCAAAATAGTTATCAACAAACAAATAGGGCTAGCCACCAGAGTCCAGATCCAATGGAATTAGGATCTTCAGCTTATAGAAAAGTAACTCCACAGGAAATGCAAAGGTTTAGACAGGTACATAATAATCAGAATAATCCATTTAGGAATACTTACAATCAATTTAATCAAAATAGGAATTTTAATAGAAATTTCAGTCAGAATAATAATCAAAATGATAATATTAAAAGAGAAAGAGAACAAAGTGTTCAATTAAGCTCCCAACCACCAAACAAAGTAAGGATAAACAACATTCAAGAGAGTCATTTTTTTAGACAGAACGTGGGATTACCCCACATATATAGAAGAATAAATAGCAAATGGTTAAAAATATTAATAGATACTGGAGCAACATCTTGTTACACGTCTCCAAAAATATTTAGTGATAAGAAAACATTGGAAATTAATAAAAGAGTAAAAACCGTGAATGGGTTTACAATTATTAAATATTATTATGAAATATATATTTTTGATAGAATGGTTCGATTTTACGAAATTGAGAACCTAGACTCAGATTGCTTGATAGGTTACAATCTTTTGCGAAGTGCAAATATAAATTTAAATTTAGAAAGGAATTTATTGATATACAATAATAAAGCAGAAAGGATGTTCATGGATGGCGAACCATTGCCATGGGAGAGTAATATAACACAAGCAGGAAATGAAATTAAAGTTACCTTAGAGTCATCAAGTCCGACTGACTCACGTTCTATTTACAGTCTCGAACCACGCCTTAATAACCAGGTAATCGAAAAAGTACAATCAGATCAAAACGTTGATATTCTGAATAAACAAGTTCGTTCCTTTATTGAAAAAATACATTCAAAAATAAATATTACATTGCCATTCCGTACAGATGTGGTGGCAGAAATAAAAACTAATATAGAATCACCAATATGGACAAAACAGTATCCATATCCATTAAGTGCTTCAGAATTTATAAACAAGGAAATAAGTAAAATGCTAAAAGATAATATAATTAGGCCAAGTAAAAGTATATTCAAGTCCAGTGTGGGTAGTACCAAAAAAAGGGTTCAACGAAGATGGAACACCTAAGAGCAGGTTAGTCATCGACTTTAAGAAACTCAATGAACACACTATAAGTGACAAATATCCAATCCCAGACACAAATGTTATTTTAAGCAACTTGGGAAAATCTAAATACTTTTCAACGATAGATTTAGAAAGTGGATTTCATCAGATATTAATGAAAGAATCTGATATTCAAAAGACTTCATTTTCCGTGAATAATGGTAAATACGAATATATACGCTTGCATTTTGGTCTAAAGAACGCACCTTCTATATTCCAAAGAGCTATGGATGATATTCTTAAGCCAAACATCGGAAAATTCTGTAATGTATACATTGACGACATTATAGTTTTTTCAAAAAATATCGAAGAACATACTCAACACCTGAATGAAATAATAAAAATATTGAAAGAAGCAAATATGAAAATATCATTAACAAAATCTAAATTCTATCAAACAGAGGTGGAATTTCTGGGATATGTTATCAGTGAGAATATAATTACTACCGATCCCAAGAAAATTACCACAATTAAAGAATATCCAGAACCAAAAACTCTTAGACAATTAAGAAGCTTCTTAGGAATGACAGGGTACTATCGTAAATTTATACAAAACTACGCTCAGATAACTAAACCCTTAACAATTCATTTAAATGGTGAAAATGGGATGATATCAAAGAACCAGAGTAAGAAATGTAATATAAACATTGGAAATGAGGGTAGAAAAGCGTACTCAGTATCAAAAAGAAACCCAAATATAAAAATGAAGCGCTGGCATGCTATAATTGAAGAATATGCACCGAAAATTATATACAAACCAGGTAAAGATAACGTTGTCGCGGATGCACTAAGCCGACAAAACCTAAATATAATAACAAATTCAAGTCAAACTATTCATTCCGCTGAAAGCAGTGATAATATACAAATAGAGACGACATCCTTGCCTGTTAATTGTTTTAAGCAACAGATAATATTAAATAAAGGCAATATAAGTTCAGAAAATATTGAGACATGTTTTAATAAACTGAAGAGGTATACAATAACATATACAAACACTGATCAGGTCATCACTCTATTTAAAAAATATATAGTTCCAGGTACAGTATGTATCTATGCTTCAGATGAAGATCTATACGAAGTTAAAAGTAAACTCCTCGAAACATTCAGTAATAAATTTTTACGATCTAAAATATATGCACAGGATATACCGTACAAAGAAGACCAGTTGAACATAATCACTGTTACACACAAAAGAGCACACAGAGGAACTCTTGAAAATTATAATCAAATAAAGACAATATACTACTGGCCAAACATGAAAAAACAAATTTCTTCATATACAAATACCTGTGTTATTTGCAACGAAAACAAATACGATCGGAAACCAATAAAATTTCCTATAGGTACTAAACCCATACCAGAAAAAGAAGGTGAACAGCTACATATAGATATTTTTTATGCAAGCAAAGAAATATACCTTACAGTCGTAGATAGTTATTCAAAGTTCTTAGTCGTACATCCTCTTGAATCTAAAGTCGGTATCGAACTCGAATTACTAAAAATTTTAAATATATTTCTTTATGCGAAAAACGTTATATGTGATAACGAATCCGTTTTCAAATCCGTGTTCTTTAAAAATACATTAGAAAGAAAGAAAATTGAAATATATTACGTACCGGTTAGTCATTCTACGACAAACGGACAAGTAGAACGTACTGATAGTACATTAATCGAAATAACACGTTGTATTAAAGCAGAATACAACATAATAGATGATAAGCAGGCAGTGCTAGAAGCAGCACATAAATATAACGAAACGGTTCACTCTGTAACAGGCCTAAAACCCCAGGAAGTGTTATTCAACAAGGTAAAACACAATCTTAGGGAGATTTTGAAACAAAAACAATTAAAAATGTTAGAGGCACATAATGAAAATCGTGAAAGTAGAGAGTTTAAGAAAAACGAAATAGTTTATGTGAAAAACCACGGCACTGAAAGAAATAAATTAAAAAAGAGGTTTAATCGTACCAAAGTAATAGATGATAAAAAGATCAAATATTAACTAACAAAGGTAAAATACATAAAGATAATATTAAATCGTAGATTTTTTCTTTACAGAAAATGGACCTCATAAAACATATTATTATTTTTATTACAATAAGAAATATTATTTTAATAAGATCAGACGTAATAGATTATTCTAGGAGTGAATATTTACTTATAGAAAATGGTAATACAGCAGTCTATAAAGAATATGGAACGTTATTCCACATGACAAACATTACTTATATTAATGAAATCATAGCGGAATTAGAAAAAGAATCAAACGTAGAAAACTTAAAGTATGATTTTACCACCTTAAATTTAGACGAAAACGCAGAAATAATGTCAGAAATAACCTTAATGAGGACACTAATAGATGAAGTTAGAATTACCAGGTTCAAAAGAGCAATCAATATTATAGGAACAATACTTAGTTGGATATCAGGAGTACCTGACCATGATGATCATTTACTAGTAGAAAACAAATTAAATGAATTAATTTATAATAATAATAAACAAGCAACTACCAATTCACAGATCTTTCAAGCTATCCAAGAAATTACTAAAGTTTTAAATACTGAAAAAAATACATTAAAAACAAGAAGATTACAAGAAAGAAACAAATTAATAATACTAGAGTTACAAAACCTTATTCAAACTATTGCCTTAAGCAAAGCTAAAGTTTTAAACCCAATCATATTAAATAAAAAAGATATTCAAAAAATAACAAATAATGAACATGGAACTATCTCAATATCCGATCTTTTAGATGTTAGTGATTTTAAAATTGTTCAAACTAAAGATGTCATAATAATATTAATAAAATACCCAATCATTTATGAAAATTGTAAAATATTTGAAACAAGAGCAATCGAACAAAATAAATAAAAAATAATAATTGATAAGAATATAGCAAAATGCAATGAATCATTTTACAATATTAAGGATTGTAAACAAGAAATAAATTTATATTTTTGCAAAATAAATTATGAAAAATCATGTCTTTCAGATTTATTAAATAAAATTCCTACCAAATGCAATAAAACAAATGAAATTCAAAAAGAATTTGAAATTATAAAAGATGGAGCAATTTTATTAAAAAATAACCACACTGTAAATAAAGATAAAATTAATGGTATTTATTTAATAACATTTAACGAAACTGTTAATATAGATAATAAAAACTATACAAACCCTACTCAAAAAATACTTAGCTATATAAAAACACATGCCATAAATGACTATGTTGTTGAGTCATACATAATAGACCCAAATACTGAGCTAAAATTTAAGTTTGAGAATATTGACACATTAAATTACTTAAATATAACAAAATCCAAGTCAGTTATTGGAATAAGTACTATAAGTATAATTATTGTAATTATTATTATATTAACCTTATTTTTTAAGAAAAAAGAAATCAAAATCAACAACAATATACCGATGCAACATATAATCGAACCAAAGGCTCCACAACAGGAGATGACATTAGAAAAAGGACTTGCCTTGCTTCAGAAACATATTGATGAATCGGGGCGATTCATTTTGAGCGATGGGGGGAGTTATAAACACTCAACTGTACCTCAAGCAGGAAATAAGAGGAAATAATAAAATAAATAAGATCGCTAATGATCTACAAACATCCTAATAAAGATTACCACAGATATTTTATGATAATAATAACAAAACAAGATAAAATAAAATACATAACAGATGTTTTATGACCAACCAAATAAGATAAAGATACAAAAAGTATAAACCCTGACGATAAGAAAACCAACTCATCAGGATAACGATATAAAAGATTCAACACAGAAGGAGTGGCGAGTAGTTGTAGAATAGTATGTTAGAACTATGTATGTAAAAACTATTTAAATATTTTATTTGTTGAAAAGGAAATAAAGTTAACATTTAAAAATATATTTTTTTGAAGTAACCTTTTTTAATTCCGACGGATAAATATAATTCGCGCCTAGCCTAAACAAACTAAGCGGCAACTGAACTTTACAAAATGTGCTTTTCTTCACTGTTTAATGGACGTTTGGCAATGAACGGTATTGGCTTCACTACATGGACTTCGACTGGGCGTACATTTTTATGATCCAATTGTTTTTTTTTTGGACATGTGCATGGAAACGGCAAACCAAATGTTAACTATTTGTTCCTTACTCCGCGTGTGTTTAGTGCAGTCTGATGAGTCAATATTGAATTGAAAGCAAAACATACTCAGAAAATAAATTTGTAAATTGACTTGAAAAATAAAACTCCTAGCCATCGACCTACTCAGAAAATAAATAAAAGAATGAAATATAAATGGGAAATGTAAGGGTGTGAGCAATTTAAACTACGTTGTAGTGTGCGTTCAGAAACAAGAAACATTAAAAGGAAATATGCAAATCTCCGGCAATTTTGTTTCTTCATGTGAAAGTCTTAGACGATTCTTACAGCAATACAAAAATTGCCCTGTGTAAAAAGAGACTTGACCATAGTCTATGAAAAAGCCCATTCACTTATCATTTCATTTCTATTAGTGCAAAATGAATGTTCGAATTTAAAATTGCAAATACAGAAAAAATGAAAACAAGAAATAGGTTTGAAACATAAAATAAATATTGGTAAGTTTTTCTACTTTCTATTTTATATGAATAAAAGCTAATTATTGTTAAAATTTTGATATTTTCTTAATTTTACTTTGCAGAAGACTCTTTCATTACTTGTGACTGCTGTGTAGGGGTACCATTTTTAGAAAAATAAAAAAGCTACGGTTGATGCGTTTTTTTGGGAATTAGTTACCGTACAATGGATATAATACCAATAAAACACAGCTAATATATATTTAATATATATATGTATATTTAAAGAGGAACATAAAAGTTACTTGGGTGCGTGTTTCAGCTTGTAAGCAAATGCAAATGAAAGCAGATGTTTCGGGTCTTTATGTTTTTAGTTTATGGTTTCAACCTCACAGATACAAAATATACGTTCGTTTGATAGTATTTTATCTTTCTAATATTTCGTATTCCAGTATACGGGTAAATATGCACACGTTCTACTGTGTTTACCAATCCGTAAGCACAAAACGCAAGTTTAGCCACTCGCATGTTTGTGTGGTGAAATTTAAAATGCAAATATAAAGTTTGTTTTGTTTTATATTCGAAAATTCTTTGTAATTAGGTTAGGTTCCAAATGATTTTATTTCATACAAATTACAAAAGTTTAGTGTATCATTCATTTTTCAAACATGGCTTACGCCGTCTGTCAGTTGACAATTATTAATACTTAATTAATTAATTTTGTTTAATATACAAAATTGAAACATAAAATTAAAAAAGTTCTTCTAAGATCCGTTTTCTGTAGTTAAGTGCAAGCTTGGTGTAGTTGTAAAGGGGTTCCCAGTCTAAAACTCCGTTTAAAACATCTATGACTTCCTCTTCACTGAGGTAGTTTTTTCCAAGTGTACTCCTTCTGGTTTCCACCAAAACAGGACATCTTCCCACGAAGTGGAACACGTTTTCGCGTTCTCTAGTGTTACATAATCCACACATTTCTTCCAAATCACTCCTATGAGGAACATAGTTCAGGGAAAGTATCTCCCCTCTTGCTCTTAAAACCAGTGACATGAGATCGGTTGGATACTCCGCCCTGAAGTAGTTATTTCGTAACAGGTTATAGTTTAGCCTTGCATATATGTCCCTGTGTAATGAACTTCTGGCTTTAATAGTATAATCCTCTCTCTTTCTTTCGTCCACTAACGATATGAGGCTATAGAGTTCGCTTTTCCACGTTTCCATCCTATCGCTTCGGAGTAATAGTGGATGTCCACAGTACTCTGCTAGATCTCTCCATGACTCGAACCATGATATTTGTTTTTGAATCACAAGCATCGTAATTTTCTTTGGTAGTCTCCTATCATCCATTGCTATAGTCTTTAAAATATAGTCTATCTGTATTTTCAGAGTTGAAATAAATAAAGATGGTAGACCTGTCTCTAGCATTAGTATGTGATTCGCAGTACTATTAGTTAGTTTCAAGCTTCTTTTTAAGAAATAGGGCAGAAGCTGCTCAACTTCATCGAACTCCTTATGGCCCCAAACTTGAGCTGCATAACACATGATCGCTTTCGCTGTGGTTTCAAAAATACGATACTTGGATTCGTAGTGAACATCTTTACAGTGAACCACAGTCCTCCATGTTGCGTTTAATGCATGCTTCGATTTGGCCAACTTAGCAATCATATGATTTTGCCAGTTCAGGTTTCTAGATATCCGCATACCAAGATAGTTGTATTCATTTACGACTTCGATGTTTTGAGCTCCAAATTTCCAGGTTTCACTGCGGCCGTTTCGGCCGCCTCCTCTACGAAAAATCATGACTTTACACTTCTCTAGGTTCACCTGGAGCCTCGATTTGTTGCAGTACTCGAACAATCTATTGATCATCAATTGGAGACTACCAGGCGACTCCGCCAGCATCACAATATCATCGGCGAACATTAGTACCTTGATTAAAAGATCCGCTGAAACACGTGCTCCACCCTGCAATACCTCTTCTTAGTCATCTATAAATAGAGCAAATAATAAAGGACTCAGATTACATCCTTGCCTCATTCCTATTTCCACCTCGAATTGTTCGGATTGTTTGGATCCAAAAGCGACTGCAGAAGTTGTTGAGTTATAGAGGATTTCCAAAACGTTCAAAAACTTTGACGATACTCCTTTGTTACACAGCTTTAGCATAAGTGCTTTCCTGTCTATGGTATCGAATGCCGCCTTGAAGTCGATGAAAAAGCCGTACAGTTTTCTTTTAGATTTTATAAGGATTTCAGCTATATTGGTAAGCGAATAGATTTGATCTACGGTCGAGTAATTCTTTCGAAACCCAGCTTGCGACTCGCTTAGTAAGTTGTTGTTATGAACCCAATCATAAAGCCTTTTGCAGAGAAGTTTCGTAAAAATTTTCATAGATGAATTCAGCAATGATATTCCTCTCTAGTTGGCAGCATCTTCCTTGTCACCTTTTTTAAAAATTGGGCTTATGATAGCTTCTTTGAAATAGGACGGTAAATAAGCTGAATCGTATGCGTGGTTTAAAGCTTTTGTTAGAGTCACTATACAAATAGAAGTGTCTATTTTATAGAACTCTTGAGGTATGCCATTCGATCCTGGAGACTTGTTGTTTTGAAGCTCTTTCAATACAAGTTGAACCTCTGCACAGGAAAAAGGTGCATCCAACCCTTCGTTCTCATAAAAAGGTTTGGCAAATTGGAATGTGGAAGAGAAATTGTCTTTTGTTAACGTTTTGAAGTGTTTAGCAAGGTCTTCGATTTCAATGGGTGAAATAACTTGATTGTTACGCTTTTTACTAATTTTTCTAACTGCTGTCCAAAACTCAGCAGCATTTCTGCAGTCTGCAAGGTCTTGAGCAAGTTTTCTTGAGTAGGTTTGACGTTTATAGCTTAGTAGCTCTTTGTATTGTTTGTTAACTGCAAGATATTGCGTTTTAAAAAAGTTATTCTCTGGAAAACTTCTTAGTAATCCTAGCCAAGCAAAAGATTTTCCACGAGCTACCATACAATCATTATCAAACCATTTTTCGTGGTAATGGATAAAATTGTTTTTTACCTGACATTGCACCGGAATAGACTTAAGGACAATATTGTCCAGCTCCGATAAGCTAAGACAAAATGTTGAAGATGATGTCGCTTGAAGGAGAAGACTATTATTCAAACAATGTGAGTATCTTTCGGCAAAAACATTTTTCCACCTGAATTTTCCCGGAGTTACTAAGTCTTCTGGTTGCCTCTGGTTTCTGTTTAGATTGATTGTTAGTTGGATTGGGAGGTGATCGGAATATATTTCTGTTATGACTTCAAAATTGTCCATCATAGCACTCCAGTCTCCTGACACCATTGCGTAGTCGATTACTGAGTTTCCTTGTGGTCCTATAAAAGTGAACTCACCTAATTTGTCTTAATCCGCAGTACCATTGCAAACACTCAATCCAAAGGAATTACATAGATCGATAACTTTTTTACCTTCTCTTTTAATTGTTGTATCTTTTGAACTACGATTCCTATTTTCTATAAGCTTACTTTCACTTTCTAGCGCTCCGGTTCGGGCATTGAAATCTCCAATAAGCATTAAATTGTTAATATCCATATCAAATAAAATGTCTCCAAGCTTAGTGAAGTCACTTTCCCAGCTGTTGCAATTTAAGTATATAGGGATGAGATTAAGTAAGGATCGATCAGTTTTAATTTCAATGAAATGTGTGTCTCCTATTTGCTTGTATTTGCAACTGACGCCTTTAAGATTATGTTTAAAACCCATGAGAATTCCTCCACTAGCCCTTCCTTTTCGGTGATTTTTAAGTGCTGGTATCCATTTTAGTTTGTATTCGACGAAACTTGATTCAAAATTTTGTGTATGCTGTTCAGTTACATGTGTTTCAATTAATATAATAATATCATACTCATTTATAAATTTAATAAAATCTAAAACTGCAATCTTATTTTTTAAACCTCCAATATTATAACTTATAATTCTAATTTTACTTAATTTAAAAATTTGACAGACGGCTTTTACCTAATTACAGTGGTTATAATTAGAATGTGCTATTTTGTTAACACCTAGATCCGAAAGAGCAGAATTCGTTTTGTTTGTAGCCGAAATTGATGTTGATGCACCGCCGCCAACCTCATTTGACATTTCTCGCCGATGGATGACATTGACGTTTCTGGCAATTGACTCATTTTGTAAAAGATGTAAGCAAACATTTTGAAAGAAATTCTCCCCAAGTTTGTGTTTTTCTTCCAATTTTTGCAGCCCATGCTCCTTATTTGTAACAAAAACTTGCTGCATGATTCCATTCCACAAGCAAATCATCAATACGCAATTTATCATCACGTAGAGACAATCTCAATCGTGGTTGTTTGGCGTAAATGTGGTTGCGGAGCTGAAGGAGTTTGATGCGCTTTTGCCGAATCTTCAATGGGTAGTCTCGACTTATGGAGATGCCGGTTCCTTTCAGCTTTTTAACATTTTTCAGAACATTTTGTGCGTTTTGTTTAGATTTGAATTCTGCCAAAATAGTAACTACTTCTTCATTCGAAGCGATTTGTCTCAGTTCTTGTGCAGTGATAATTGTATTTGAGTCGGATATATTTTTGCAAATGTTTAGAGCTTGTTCTATGGGATTCGATTGTCCATTCTTAACTCGAATTATTAAGTTGTTGTCATTTGCAGCTAACTTTAACTGATCAATCTCGGCTTGAAGGACATTGCATCTTTGGAATAGTGCACCGACCGCCTTCTTCAATTGCACATTCTCCCTTCTAACCTCACTTAGTTCACCGCGTAAGTCTGAAATGTCATCCTTCGTAGCAACATTTGGGAGATTAGTGGCAAACAGATTATTTAATTCCTCGACAGTCATAGAACCAACCAACGACATGCTTTTATCTTTTTTTGAAATTGATTGAAGATGTATTTCGGGTGATGTTTCTTGAACTTTTCTTTTTGAATTTTTCATCAAGCCTTTAATATTGTGTATTGGTTTTAAACTTATTTACAATGAGCGATTTTTTTGTTAAGGTAGGTAGGTATCTATTTATTAACTTAAATTACCAAATTTTGCAACTTAAATTACCAAAAATTCAATGATTTTTTAATCTCACTTGATCAATAGCTCCTTAAATTGTGCACTTTGTAAAAAAATTATTTATTTTGTTTGTTTGGATTAATTAAAATAAACTTTTTTTCAAGAGCTAAACAACTTTAACTTTTAAGCTACACCAGAGTTGCCAACATTTTTAATTATATTATGAATTTATTATGATGTTTTCGTTATTATCCATTGTAAATGACCGTAGTTTTTGTAGTGATAGTAATCATATCCTAGTTTCAAAAATACAAATAAAATAAGGGATACTAAAACACAATTCAATAGATCCAAAGCAAATATGCTGTTATTTGTAGGCAATTGCCAAACATCAATTCGTTGTAAAGAAAGGATGGTTGTTTCTACAACTTGAGTTTTTTCGTTCGTCAAATAACAGGTCACATTCGAAGAGTCTTTTATAATGGTATGGTACTTCATAAGAATGTCTCGAAAATGCATAACAAACTTACAATCACAAGCCCATGGATTCTGGCTGAGTTTTAGCTTAACAGCATTCAGGTTATTTTCCAGGGCATTATCGGTGGCATGTACTGGAATCTGCGAATGAAATTACAAATATTTAAATAATTTACATTAAGTTTTATGTTATATTTTAACGTCAAAATAATTAAAATTAAGAATATCACGGCTGTTCTGATTTTTTTTAAATTTAACTATATGCCTGTAAGACCTAAGGTCTTTTAAATGTAACCTGAATTGCATGGCACTATTTTGGTACAGTGGATTTGAGAACCAGATATTGCCCCATGGGCGGCATCCTATTAAAATTGGAGGTATAGAAAAGAATGCGCCTAGCGTGGGGATCGAACCCACACGTCCTAGTTAGCAATCAAGCACTTTATCCACTGCGAAATTGCCACCCCGATTTTCGACTTAATTTAAGAAACGGAAACGAAAATTAAAGCCGTGCGATTTGAAGAAGGTTGTCCTGATATCCAGCCGGATGCAAAAACCAAAATGTTAAAAACTTCACAGCGAAAAAAGAAAACTTAAAATTATTGTGGAATCTATTTATTTTTTAAATAATTTTTTCGGTTTTTTTTGCGATACGATTTTATTTTTAAAAAAATCAGAGGAACCAATTTTTGATAATTGCGACTATAACCATCTCTGCAACCAATGCAGCGACAATATCAGTTATTTCCCAAAATCAGAAATCTAAACGAAAACCCAGAAATATGAGATTTAACCCATTACATTCTTGAAAATTCATCATCTTCTTCTACTTGGATATGCTCTTCATCACCATAATCGCCAGACTTTCCCCTCATCAAGCTGTTCTTTCTGTACCGCAAGGCATCCCGCAAGTTTTCGTTTCTTGACCTAAATAAATTTCAAAAATTAAATGATTTTTTAAAAATGTTCAAACTATATTACCTAACCGAAGCCAAGTACATTGAATGCGTTACCCTATTCCCTTCAGGGCTTAGTGCATTAGAATTGCAATGGAGTGGATATTGCGTCTTCCGAATAAGTTCCTTTTGTTCTTTTTGGCGGAGTTTCCAAAGGAGCAACGAACTCAACACTACCGGTATTTGTTATCTCTTGGAAAATTTCGGAAAACATTTTGAAAAAACATAAACACTAAACTATTTTATTTTTCTCCGCTTGCCAAAATGATTTCCGTTCAAAAATAGAGGTAGGAAAAAGTAACTCACAAGCGAAAAAATTCGTTCCACATAAAACTTTTATCACATGTTACTTTGGTTTATACCTCAAGCTATGTGGATTTTTTGTGGAATTAATTTTCTCGATTGGAAAAAAAACGAACTTTTTGTATGAGAACTTCACTTCGCTTTTATTTATAAACCAGGCTTAATAAAACACATATTTTAAAACTTAAGTTTGACTACTGTTCATGTGTTGGTTCAAATCGGCAAATTAATTCATTGTCTTGCACCAAGTTAGAACATTTTAATTTAGAAGATGCAGTTTGAATCTTAATGTATGAAGAAACAGTAGAAAGGCGGAATACTCTTCTTGCAATGAGAAGGTATAGTAGAACGGTAGGGGGCCATTCGAACCCCTTACATATAGAAAAGCTTAGTTCATCATTCAATCATCATTTTATATTTCGTCACTAAGAATAGCCACTCTTGCATCGCAATCAATATAGTACAATCAGGCAGGAAATGTTTGCTCTTAGCATTTTTTTTCAAATCCTGTCGGCATTTTTTTTAGCAGGACATTTGGTTTAAGCAGGTTTTCATATTTCACAAACCTAAAAAAATATTAATTTAAAAAATTCAAATTCAATAGAACATAAATGCTTATCGCTTATTACAGAGCTTCAAATCACGAACTCCACAAAATCTACGAACTTTGCAACAAGTAAACTTCTTTCTGTTAAAAATTGGTTGCGGATTCATAAGCAACCATTAAAAGACCTTTAAAAAATAAAAATATGAATTCTGAACTTAGTTCCAAAATTAAATCGCAATGGAACAAAATAAATCTAAATAAATGGGAGAATAATGAAAATTCTGTTGAAATTTGCTGCGAGGTAAATAGGTTCACTGATGCATCCAATAAAAACCTTACAAAGAGTTGTTAAACTTTGTCAATTCGGTTTTTGTTATACCTACCTATCTCAAATGTTGCAGTTGAAAGAGTGTTTGGTCTTATGAATCTTGTAAAGGAGCAACGAAGGAATCGAACGAAAATTGATATGCTAAATAGTATAGTTTTTATCCGAGATAATTTATCTGAGAAATGTTGTGATGCCTTCATTATTCCTCCTAATAGGTATAATCGAACAAGTAGCTTCATCAACATTTTGTTTTACCGTTAAAGAAGAACAAGAAACTTGTGGTATTTTTCAAGATGCTTTAAATAAAGCAAAAAACGTTTGTAGTTATATAAATTATATACATAAATAAATTTTTCTTAATAAGATTAACATACTCTGATACCAGATTTTTTTGTTTCTGTTTGTTGCGAAATGGATTAATAACTATTTGTAAGGTTGTATCATTTTTCTTAATAAACTTTAAAAAAAAAACAACTTCTTTTTTGGCTTTGATTAGCTATTTAAAATTCAACATACTAAAGTTAAAAAAAAAACTACAAAAAAAAATAAGCTCATAATTTAAACGTCATCCTAAGACATGTTCGATTGGTGAAGGTATACATTTACGTTTTTTTGCATTCTAATTACAGGATTTCCTGAGTTGGCAGGGTTTTTGGCAGTTTTTTTTCCAAAAAAAAAATTAGCATTTTTCTTAGCAGTTTTTGTAGTAAAAAAATCGTGCTAAAACTACTATTTTAGCAGGATATAAAATTTTTCATTGGTCACACTGAGTACAATGTACCTCCGTCTTTCATCGAGTATGATATTGGTCAATTGCTCCAGATACAGCTTATTGTACCTCTGCCTTGACACCACCATAACATTACTATTCTTACTACACTCATTCTGTTTACAGTGCCGCTTGTCCTTGACTTTGGATTTCAATAATTATTTATCCATTGTCATCGTCATAGGGGTGATATCGAGTCATATAGGTATATTATTTATCTTGTTGGTACTTGACTAATGAATGACTATGACGTAAAAGGCAATTGCATGCGAAATGTGTCTAATAATTTAGGTATACAAAACGATTGTATGAGAATTCCATATTGTGTATCAAACTAAAGAATGTGTGGCGACATTGCATCTAGGTGTGAACACCAAGTTCCAGAAACCTGACTCTAAGTGTAATTCAATAGATTGTCTCCTACTGTACATAAAAGGGTAACAAATAATATCCCTAATTGTGAACTGTACAGAAAAGTCCCAAAAGGGAACTTCCCAACATTTAAATAATTCCCGTCTGGGTTTCAACCGATCGAAGTCTGTCGTCCAGCGTCCAGTAGATCACACGCATTAAATTAATTTTTATTTTCAAAAACTTGTTAACTTATATAAGTACATTTTTTCTATCATTAAATTCGTTGATGTGATTTGTTAATCATTTAATATAAGCACAGTCTTTAATTTCACTGGTATTATCATCTTTAAAGAGGCGTTGAGAAACCTCATAGTTGGCATCAAGGAAATCCCCTTAATAGAACGCTATATTCGAATTTCTACTGCGTAGTTGCAAATATCGAACAAATTTAGTTAGTGTCAACTTATCGGAGACATTATATTGGTGACCCCGACGTGATCTTGTAGCCACTCTACAATCAACGCAACCTACGCAGCTTCCATTTCAATACCACACCCACGTTATCTACGCCGCTTCCAATTTCATACCACACCGACGTGGTCTACGCAGCTTCCATTCGAACGCCACACCGACGTGGTCTGCGCAGCTTCCATTCGAATGCCACACCGACGTGACCTGCGAAGCTACACATTCGAATACCACAACCGAAGTGATCTACACAGCTTCCATTTCAACACAAAAGTAGGATGTTATTGGGTTTACTCCCCTTGGACACAATCGTAAACTATATATTTCTGGTTAGTGGTCGCCGAGACACTGGCACATTACGGAGGCAACAAGCACAACAACTAGTTGTACCACGGCTTTACCACCTCCAACAGCCACGTGTCTCACATCAATCAAATCAGCCTGTAGTTATGCATATCAACCAATGCAGCATAAGCTACACAATCAAATATACCATTCATTACGGAGGCAACAAGCACAACAAATAGTTGTACGCAGCTTGAACCACCTCCTTACCAGGCATCAAGCACAACAAATAGTTGGACCATGCTTCAAGCAACTCACCACAAGCACCGAAGACTCCGGCGCTCGTCTACATATAGCAACAGACGCCTATTCACGCTCTGCCATGAGCATGCGACCATACATTGGGAACAATACAGCAAGCTCATCATCATAATCATCAACAACAACAAGCTCATCATGAACAACAACGAGCCCATATCATCATAATCATCAACAACATCCACTTCTCTGTGATTTCTACGAATATATAGACCCGCCACAACCAACTCACCAACAAATCGAACCGTGAAGTTTCATCAACCAGCTAAGAACCAGCTGATGAAACCCACTCAAGGGGAAGTACTGTGGCGACACTGCATCTCCAGTCGCAACATCTAGGTGTGAACACCAAGTTCCAGAAACCTTACTCTAAATGTAATTCAATACGTTGACTCCTACTGTACCTAAAAGAGGAACAAGTAATATCCCCAATTGTGAACTGTAAAGAAAAGTCCCAAAAGGGAACTTCTCAACATTTCAATAATTCCCGTCTGGATTTCAACCGATCGAAGACTGTCGTCTGGAATCCAGTAAATCACACGCATAAAATTAATTTTTATTCGAAAATGCTTGTTAGCTTTTATAAATACATTTTTTCTATCATTTAATTCGTTGATGTGATTTGTTAATCATTTAATATAAAAAGTCTTTAATTTCACTGGAATTATCATCTTTAAAGAGGCGTTCAGAAACCTAATAGTTGGCATCAAGGAAATATTTGGAGTAGAACGCTACATTGGAATTTCTACTGCGTACTTGCAAATATCGAACAAATTTAGTTAGTGTCAAATTATCGGAGACACTACAAATGTAATTCAGTGGGAATGGTATAAACATAGAATGTTTTTCTTAGCTTTTTCTGAGTTTTGAGCATGATGCCGTGGGAAAGGAGATTGTATTAGGAGAGGTGAGGTGGTGGTGTGTATCTTCCATTCGACAGTTCATTATACCAAGAATAAAGTTAATCTTAACAACATAGGCGCAAAATTTTAAAGAACCTATTAGTAAGGCCTTAACACGATACTAGTTAACAATTTACCATATACATAGTATCCTACTAACTTTTCATACATTTTAAACATTTTTTTAACCAGTAAAATGCTAATTTTAAACCCAACAAATGCTTTGCTATGCACTTATGGTTCGAATTTTTATGAACACAATTATTGTGATTATGCTTTGAAAATTAATTATACACACGTTGGGTGTGCTCTAAATAAGTATTCGATGTTTATACTTTAATCATTTAACTTCAATATATATAAAAAAATGGATACAGACAGGATTCGAACCTAGGCCCCCCGCTTCCAAGGCTAATATAATATCAGATGACCTTATGGATTTAGTACCTACGATATACAAAAAAATTAAAGTAGCCATTTAGTGATTTTAACTTTAGTAAAATGATAAGAAGGTAGTTCGATACTAAACTCGCTTAAAATTAGCAATATCCTCTTTTTAACCTAGTATCGTACTAAAAATGATTTAACATATTACTGCATAGCTTAAAATTTAAACAACCTATTACTAAGGCCTTAACATGATACTAGTTAGCAATTTACTATATACATAGTGTATTCAGTCTTTTTATGATTACATACTTACTTTTTAAAGCCATTTTTCGTATCATTTGATGACTTTGAATACCCAACAACAACTTGAGTGTGCTACCACCCAGTTTTTCTCAATTATTTTTGGCTGGAATTATAGCTATTTCACGACTTGCTAAAGTCGATCATCAGATTCCTTTGCTCTAGTGGTGCTGGTCTACTTTTTCATTTTAATTGAAAAACTTCTTATGCCTTCATCGTGTATTAAATATTGGCTACTAAGCGGCTGCCCATGGTTCAATGCTGATAAATAAATCACATATTATAAATTAATTCGCAAAACTTTAAACGATTTAGTAATATGTTAAATCATTTTTAGTAAGATACTAGGTTAAAAAGAGAATTTTGCTAATCTTAAACGAGTTTAGTATCGTCTTATCTTCTTAACATTTTACTAAAGTTAAAATCACCGAATGGCTACTTTACTAAACCACATGTCATTCTGATAGTATATCCGCATTGCACGCGGGAGGCCCACGTTCGAGTACTGCTGGTGTATTTTTTTTATTTTTGTAAATAATGAAGTGAAAATGATGAAAATATAAACATAGAATTTAGAGCACATGTTGGGTTTCTATCAACATATAATAAATTTTCAACGCATAAACAAAATAATTGTGTTCATCAAAATTCAAACCCTATAAATGCTTTGCTATCTGCTTAATTAGCATTTTACTAGTTAACAAAAAGTTTAGAATTTATGAAAAGTTAGTAGAATACTATGTATATATAGTAAATTACTAACTAGTATCGTGTTAGGACCTTAATAATAGGTTGTTTATAATTTTGCTCCTGTTTGTAAATAAAGTTTTGTTACACATGCCTATATCAAATAGTGTGTTCTTATATTCTTTGTGTTTTTTATTTATTAGTAATTTTTTTTTCTTTTCTTTAACAAAATACAGGTGTACATAACTTAAAAAGGACTGATTTTATATTCACTCTTTTTCTTTTTATTTTCATATATTATAGGTATATTCTCTTGAATTTTTACTTGCGATTATAGGTACTATAAGACAAGTAATGTATTCGTAATTTTTTTTTCTAACAATCAAACATGACATTCCGATCATAGAGAAGAACAAAAAAGTGTGCCCCTCAATTCTGTTTCGAGTCTGCAGCCTAAACGGTTCGGTGGATTTGCTTCCATCTTGGTATATATTGTTTTTTCGGTAATATATCCACACATTTTTTTATTTTTTTAAGACGACAAATAACAGTAGCTCCCATAAATTTTTTTGCCCAAATCAAAAATCTAATTTTTCCCAAAAACGGCTCCAACGATTTTTATAAAAAAAATCCGTTCGTTAATGAAGGGAAAGGGTGCCTTTCGTTATTTTTTTATGAAAAAGGGGTTATTTTTGGTACGTATAGTATAACCTTTTCTTGCTATTTTCTGGGAAACGGTTAATTTGACTTTTCTTGAAATTTTTTACGCAGAAGCTCCTAGAAAGCTTAAACACTATCGTAAGCCAAAATTAAACATTTTTTTTTGGAATTTTTTTTTTTTTAAACTCAAAATTTCGAAAACGACCCAATAAATTTTTTCGAAACTTCGTATTTGGTGGTTTTTTGAAATTATCTTGAATAGCTAAAAAAACTATTTTTCTAAAATAAAAATCAACAGTTTTTTTTAAATTCATTTTTATTTAATATTAACTTATAACTATCTTAAAGCTAGACAAAAATGTTTAAAACTAGCTTAGTTATAAATAACTTACAACTAGTTTACTGGCCCTTTACTGGCACTCTAAACTAAACAATAACTCTTAGAACTATTGTCTTTCGACCTAAAAACTATATTAATTAAATCTAATTATTTTATTTATTTTTTTAACCAAGAAAACTTATTAACAAAAAACTCGGTATCTTATCATATTTCTATTTTTTACTTATAAACTAAACCTAAAGCTAGACCAATAATAATTAAAACTAGATACAACTAACTTATACTAACTAAAAATAACTTAAACTACTTAAAATACCTTATAATACCCAAAACCACTCATAACCACTTATAATACGTACGCACATACACACACATATGCCCCCGCATACATACATATTTTTAATTTTTTTGGTGCCACCCCGACTGTTCCCTATACCTAATTACCCTAAATCTATGTAAGTCGGCCAAGACATACCATCTTAATCGACTTTAAATATCATGGTGCTGTTCAGAGAGCCACCAGAACTGGTCCTCCTGTTTCGCCCTATCCCTTCGGTCCCGATTGGACACAGTCCTACTGAACCGAAGGCACTCCTCTCCACCTTGAGCGATGACGTCTCGACCTTACAGGAGTCGCCTATCCACAGTTTTCCGGCCGACGTGGTAGATGAGTGGAACCGCCCCTCCATCCTGTATCAGCCCTCGACTGTCTAAATAGAGGAATGCCCCGGGAGGGATGTAGCCACTTAACCGCGCACTCTCAAAATATTCGTTATTGGGGTAATAAGCCCCAAAAATTAAGCTGTTAGTTGAGGACATCGCTCTTGCATTGTGAACCGAATCAGCTTAAACATTGGCTCTCAAACACCCGAATCTTTTCCATTTGAGATGGGGCAACGTTGAACCACACCGGGCATCCGTAGGCAATCATCGGCCTGATGAGGGCCATTTAACAAATCACCTTAACCCTGCTGTCAAAAAGGCTACTATAAAAGAGTCGTTTTATCAGGGCAAAGGCTCCCCTAGCCCTGGCCAGAGCAGCACTTATATGTCTGTCGAAATACAAATACTGATCCAACCAGATGCCAAGGTATTTTACTACACTTTTACTCGCCAGTGGATGTCCATGTGACCCTCCTATCGCAGTAGGTTCTTTCTCGTATCCCTTGAGGCGCTAGACAACGGAATCCTAACCAAAATAGTTTCTGATTTCTGGAAGTTGATTTTCAAATTCCAGTCATCACAATGTCGCTGAATCTTGTCGAAGTGACTCTGCAAAATAAAATTGATGACCTCAACTGTATTAGCTCTTCTGTACGCAATTGCTTGAGTTAGACTACGTATCAGTTCGCTGGTGTTAATTCTGAATAAAATCGGCGAAATAACCGCTCCCTGCTGAAGACCATTATTATTATTAAAAATTGCGGTAGAAGTTGCAAAATATGCATTATTCAGCGCGTTGTTAAACAGTGTGGTATAAATGTCAACTGCTTCTTGAGGCAAATGTCTTAGTACAACGTTGGATATACCATCGACTCCTGCTGACTTCTTTTTCTTTAATGAATCGAAGATGAGCTGGAGCTCGTTCTTCGAAAATAACAGGGGACTGGGCCGATTTCGGTTTGGCGTTTGCCAAATCTTCATCATTAAACTTAATTCGAACATACTCATTTCACTTAAATAGCTGAATCAGTTTTTGGCGGAAAGTGAGATGAGTCGGCGAGTGAGGGGAGTCATATCACTTCTCTCGCCGAAATAGCTGAATCTCGGTGCATATCCTCACAAACCATGTTGAGTATATTCGTGAAAAGGTGTCTAACCTGATTATTTGAGATAGGAAACGAGAAAGCAATATTTATTCTTCTTTTATTTTTTCTATTATTGTTTTGAGGATTCTCTCGGCTACCTCTTTCGTCGTTCTAAATGGTATTGGCAAAGTGACTAGGTACTATCAATGGGTGACATATTCTTATTTCGTCTATAGGAGGCTTTACGAAATTGTCTATTATTTTACTTAGGGATTGCTCGTCTGCCGAGTCTATAGAACTATAGACTTTATAATAAACTTTCTTTCAATGCTTGTCAGCGTAAAAATGTGGGCAGTCGAGAATCTGGAACGAAAACCAGCTTGATATACACTGAGGTGACTGGTACTTTTTATCCATTGGGAAAATCTGCTATATAGGACGAAGTGAACTAAGTATCGAAATTCCTCTAGAGTTTTCTGTTTGATCACCCTTTTTGAAAATAGCAATCATAATCTTATTTGTGAAAACAATAGGTAAACAGGCATTATCATAAATTCTGTTGAAAAACTCTACTAGGTAGTTTTTGAATTCATCTGGGCTGTTTTAAAAAAAAAACTATATAGGGATACCATCGGGTGCTGGGGACTTGTTTTTCTTCATGAGCTTAATAGTGCATTCCAGTTCACTTAATGTTATCGGGCAGTCAAGTTTGGGTACAAGTTCAAACTGCACAGCATAGCTGAAGGAATGAAGAGTCTAATTGGCTGTCAATTGAATTTTAAAATAAGTTGCTAGAGTTTCAGGTACGATAGACATCTTCATTCTTTAGCTACGAGTCCCAACTCAAACACGTTATGCCAACATTCCTTGGAATTTTTTGCTTGATTAATTTTGATCGCTATACTTCTTATATAGAGTATTCTTTTTTGTTGATATACCTGTTTATACTCCTTATTAGTTCTAAACTTCAAATTATTAAATGCCTCGTAGTTTGACGATCTAAATAGCCTTAGATACTTGAATAATAGGTTACGGAGTTTGATGCAGTCGTTACGAACCAAACGCTTATGAATTTGCATGTGACGGGGCTAGAAGGGGATGATGTGGACGTGGTGATTACTCTTGTAATATTTTCCTCAATTTCTTCGATTTCGTTCGCCTCTTGCAACGGGACAGAACTGTAATTATGAATCAGAAGGGTTATGTACCTCTCTGCTTTCTTTTCATCTTCAATTTCTGGATGCCTCTCAAGTTGGTCTGCTGAGCTTTTTCACAGAATCGCGCTCAAACATCTAACGCAAAGTGTCCTGAGTAGTTGGCAGCGAGAACTTCAAAATGATCCACACATTTCATCAATTCGCCCGCTATTGCCCATAAGTCTGTTGTCGACTGCCCTTGTTCGCTTACATAAGCGAGCTCGCCATTCTTTGTTACCTTTGGTAACTCTATTTACCACGAATAAGCCAAAGTTATCGAAAAGTTCCATTACAAGTCTACCATTGCTATTTACAACCTCAGCTTTTGAATGCTATAATTCCTTGAATTGTTGTTGGAGTTGTTGGTACTGTATGGGAGAATTTTGATAACCACCAATACGCCCGCTTAGGTCTCCGATTATCATTATATTTTCCAAGGACGAATCGTTCATGAAGTCGCATAAATTTGTGAAATCGTTGGACCAATTATTGTAGTTTAGATATGTCGGAATGATATTTAGCTTGAGTTTTTGTGGAGAAACGTGTATAAATAACCTTGTTTCGCAAATTTTGCTTTGGATAAAATATGTGTACATATTTTTTATGCCGCATAATAGCTATTCCCCCACTCGCTCTGATTTAATGGCTGGTAAAAAAATTTGGTCTATAATCTTTAAAATATTAAGTGTATACGTTTTCATTCGTATTTTTAATAAATGTTTCAAATAATATAAAAATATCATACTCTTTTATAAATTAAAAAATTATTTGGTATTAATAGCTTGGATTTTAGTAATATTGTAAGATAAAATAAATAAATTAACGAAATTATTAGTAAAATTTTGTTACTACTGTTTGGGTATTGTTTTTTACTACCAGATGGCGCTTAGGACGATATAGGGTTTTGTTGATTGCCTATCGGCGCTGAATTCATCCTCTCGCTGCAGTCGAAATATGTTTGTAAGCAGCTGTCATTAAACAAATTACGCAAAAACGTCATCTTATTGGTGTTTTTGACACCCAAACCTCCTGCAAATTTATAAACAAAAGTGCTGTTGTTGATTTGCAGTCTGTTACCTTTTAATAAGATGTTTGGCTCCGAGTTAATTTCCGAGAGTTTTTGTTTGATTTCGAGGAGTGTTTTTCTTCGCCATCGTTACAATAGAGTCTGCTCGCGGTGGATACTCATTCCCCTTCCTTCAAGTTAGCTGGGAGCCATCAATATGCTTCCACAACCGCCGACGAGTGCGGCTCCAGGAATACGGTTCCTTTTTTGTTAGTGTGTTTTGCGTGTATCGACCCCTGGTTATGTGAATGTCTTCTCCTTCCTTTAATTTGAGAAGCCGTCTGCAAGTTTGGTTTGCTAGCTGGACTGCGTCGGCTTGTCCGTCTAAAAGAAAGTGTTTCACCAAACATTTTTCATTTGTTTTGCACGAAATAAGTTCCTTCTGAGACTCCAGTAGCTCGCACTGGTCTGAAATAGCAGTCAGCTTTTCAATAGGCTGTCGATTCTCAGTTCGTAATGAATCCAGTTCCAATGACAAGGAGTTCTTAAGATCAGTTGCGCAGGCTTTCATTTGTTTGGAGATCGTTTTATTTAAAATATTTTTTAATTCGTGTATAGACATATTGCCAACCGCCAAATTAGTTCCGTTTGAATAGTGTTTTTTGCTGAAGTTAGGTTGTTTAGGTGAAGTTTCAGTTAAACCTTTTTTTTTCCGCTCATAGGAATGAACTGTTACGCCAACTTATTTCTATAATCGTAGATATCATTGCTATCTTTAATCACCGAATAATTATATTTGGTAGCAGCGATGAACGAATTTGTAAAGTTCAATTTTCGGCATATTTTCAATTTAATTAATTAAGAATTATTTAAAAACTTAATTCTAAGTTGGAGCTTAAACTTTGCTACACTTTCTCAATGAACAGTATAAATACCAATCAGTGGAGCACTCTGCTCATCACCCTCGGCTGCCCTTAACATACTACTTAACTTTACAACCCTCGATATTTTTATCAACCAAGTGGCTGCTAGTACAGCTATGCGTCTCAAAGCCATCTCTCAATGGACGAGCAGTACGATAGGCCATTCTAATATTCTGAGCAAATTCGGACCAAAGCTAGGACGATCCGGCTACACCACACACCAGTTAGTCTTCGACAAAAACTTCCAAGGTACCATCCCACCAAGAGCAGATTGGGAGGATGAGAGGTTCTTAAAAGATGAGTCACCCCACTTTTATACAGAAACGGTTCAAAAACCGAAGAGGGAATGGGTGTTAGTGTCAAATTATCGGAGACACTACAAATGTAATTCAGTGGGAATGGCATAAACATAGAATGTTTTTCTTTGCTTTTTCTGAGTTTTGAGCATGATGCCGTGGGAAGGAAGATTGTATTAGGAGAGGTGTGGTGGTGGTGTATAGTGTGGTTGAATCTTCCATTCGACAGTCCATTATACCAAGAATAAAGTTAATCTTAAGAACTTATTATTAAGGCCTTAACACGATACTAGTTAACAATTTACCATATACATAGTATCCTACGAACTTTTCATAAATTTTAAACATTTTTTTAACTAGTAAAATGCTAATTTTAAACCCAACAAATGCTTTGCTATGCACTTATGGTTTCAATTTTGATGAACACAATTACTGTGCTTATGCTTTAAAAATTAATTATACACACGTTGGGTGTGCTCTAAATAAGTATTCGATATTTATATTTTAATCATTTAACTTCAATATTTATAAAAAAATGGATACCAGCAGGATTCGAACCTGGGCCCCCCCTTCCAAGGCTTATATAATATCAGATGAACTTATGGATTTAGTATCTACGATATACAACAAAATTAAAGTAGCCATTTAGTGATTTTAACTTTAGTAAAATGATAAGAAGGTAGTTCGATACTAAACTCGCTTAAAATTAGCAATATCCTCTTTTTAACCTAGTATCGTACTAAAAATGATTTAACATATTACTGCATAGCTTAAAATTTAAACAACCTATTACTAAGGCCTTAACATGATACTAGTTAGCAATTTACTATATACATAGTGTATTCAGTTTTTTTATGACTACATACTTACTTTTTAAAGCCATTTTTCGTATCATTTGATGACTTTGAATACCCAACAACAACTTGAGTGTGCTACCACCCAGTTTTTTCTCAATTATTTTTGGCTGGAATTATAGCTATTTCACGACTTGCCAAAGTCGATCATCAGATTCCTTTGCTCTAGTGGTGCTGGTCTACTTTTTCATTTTAATTGAAAAACTTCTTATGCCTTCATCGTGTATTAAATATTGGCTACTAAGCGGCTGCCCATGGTTGAATACTGATAAATAAATACATATTATAAATTAATTCGCAAAACTTTAAACGATTTAGTAATATGTTAAATCATTTTTAGTAAGATACTAGGTTAAAAAGAGAATTTGGCTAATCTTAAACGAGTTTAGTATCGTCTTATCTTCTTAACATTCTACTAAAGTTAAAATCACCGAATGGCTACTTTACTAAACCACATGTCATTCTGATAGTATATCCGCATTGCACGCGGGAGGCCCACGTTCGAGTACTGCTGGTGTATTTTTTTTATTTTTGTAAATAATGAAGTGAAAATGATGAATATATAAACATAGAATTTAGAGCACATGTTGGGTTTCTATCAACATATAATAAATTTTCAAAGCATAAACAAAATAATTGTGTTCATCAAAATTCAAACCCTATAAATGCTTTGCTATCTGCTTAATTAGCATTTTACTAGTAAACAAAAAGTTTAAAATTTATGAAAAGTTAGTAAAATACTATGTATATATAGTAAATTACTAACTAGTATCGTGTTACGACCTTAATAATAGGTTGTTTATAATTTTGCTCCTGTTTGTAAATAAAGTTTAGTTACACATGTCTATATCAAATAGTGTGTTCTTATATTCTTTGTGTTTTTTATTTATTAGTAATTTTTTTTTCTTTTCTTTAACAAAATACAGGTCTACATAACTTAAAAAGGACTGATTTTATATTCACTCTTTTTCTTTTTATTTTCATATATTATAGGTATATCCTCTTAAATTTTTACTTGCGATTATAGGTACTATAAGACAAGTAATGTATTCGTAAATTTTTTTTTTCAAACAATCAAACATGA
Source organism: Philhelius pedissequus (assembly GCA_910595825.1). NCBI lineage: Eukaryota > Metazoa > Arthropoda > Insecta > Diptera > Syrphidae > Philhelius > Philhelius pedissequus. The sequence continues at coordinate 124,469,837 of OU343160.1, read as the reverse complement.
CATTCCGATCATAGAGAAGAACAAAAAAGTGTGTCCCCCAATTCTGTCTCGAGTCTGCAGCCTAAACGGTTCGGTGGATTTGCTTCCATCTTGGTATATATTGTTTTTTCGGTAATATATCCACACGTTTTTTTTCATTTTCAAAAATCTAATTTTTCCCAAAAATGGCTCCAACGATTTTTATAAAAAAAAATCCGTTCGTTAATGAAGGGAAAGGGTGCCCTTCGATATTTTTTTTTTTTGAAAAAGGGGTTATTTTTGGTCCGTATAGTATAACCTTTTTTTGCGATTTTCTGGGAAACGGTTAATTTGACTTTTTTTGAATTTTTTTACGCAGAAGCTCATAGAAAGTTTAAACACTATCGTAAGCCAAAATTAAAACATTGTTTTTTTGGAAATTATTTTTTTTTTAAACTCAAAATTTCGAAAACGACCCAATAATTTTTTTCGAAACTTCGTATTTGGTGGTTTTTTGACATTATCTTGAATAGCTAAAAAAAACTATTTTTCTAAAATAAAAATCAACAGTTTTTTTTTAATTCATTTTTATTTAATATTAACTTATAACTATCTTAAAGCGAGACAAAAATGTTTAAAACTAGCTTAATTATAAATAATTTACAACTAATTTACTGGCCCTTTACGGGCACTCTAAACTAAACAATAACTCTTAGAACTATTGTCTTTCGACCTAAAAGCTATTTTAATAAAATCTAATTATATTATTTATTTTTTTTACCAAGAAAACTTATTAACAAAAAACTCGGTATCTTATCATATTTTTATTTTTTACTTATAAACTAAACCTAAAGGTAGACCAATAATAATTAAAACTAGATCCAACTAACTTATACTAACTAAAAATAACTTAAATTACTTAAAATACCTAATAATACCCAAAACCACTTATAACCACTTATAATACGTACGCACATACATGCACATATGCCCTCGCATACATACATATTTTTAATTTTTTTGGTGCCACCCCGACTGTTCCCTATACCTAATTACCCTAAATCTATGTAAGTCGGCCAAGACATACCATCTTAATCGACTTTAAATATCATGATGCTGTTCAGAGAGCCACCAGAACTGGTTCTCCTGTTTCGCCCTATCCCTTCGGTCCCGATTGGACACAGTCCTACTGAACCGAAGGCGCTCCTCTCCACCTTGAGCGATGACGTCTCGACCTTACAGGAGTCGCCTATCCACAGTTTTCCGGCTGACGTGGTAGATGAGCGGAACCGCCCCTCCATCCTGTATCAGCCCTCGACTGTCCTAATAGAGGAATGCCTCGGGAGGGATGTAGCCACTTAACCGCGCACTCTCAAAATATTCGTTATTGGGGTAATAAGCCCCAAAAATTAAGCTGTTAGTTGAGGACATCGCTCTTGCATTGTGAACCGAATCAGCTTAAACATTGGCTCTCAAACACCCGAATCTTTTCCATTTGAGATGGGGCAACGTTGAACCACAGCGGGCATCCGTAGGCAATCATCGGCCTGATGAGGGCCATTTAACAAATCACCTTAACCCTGCTGTCAAAAAGGCTACTATAAAAGAGTCGTTTTGTCAGGGCAAAGGCTCCCCTAGCCCTGGCCAGAGCAGCACTTATATGTCTGTCGAAATACAAATACTGATCCGACCAGATGCCAAGGTATTTTACTACACTTTTACTCGCCAGTGGATGTCCATGTGACCCTCCTGTCGCAGTAGGTTCTTTCTCGTATCCCTTGAGGCGCTAGACAACGGAATCCTAACCAAAATAGTTTCTGATTTCTGGAAGTTGATTTTCAAATTCCAGTCATCACAATGTCGCTGAATCTTGTCGAAGTGACTCTGCAAAAGGATTTTGGTGACCTCAACTAATTATTATTAAAAATTGCGGTAGAAGTTACAAAATATGCATTATTCAGCGCGTTGTTAAACAGTGTGGTATAAATGTCAACTGCTTCTTGAGGCAAATGCCGTAGTACAACGTTGGATATACCATCGACTCCTGCTGACTTCTTTTTCTTTAATGAATCGAAGATGAACTGGAGCTCGTTATTCGAAAATAACAGGGGACTGGGCCGATTTCGGTTTGGCGTTTGCCAAATCTTCATCATTAAACTTAATTCGAACACACTCATTTCACTTAAATAGCTGAATCAGTTTTTGGCGGAAAGTGAGATGAGTCGGCGAGTGAGGCGAGTCATATCACTTCTCTCGCCGAAATAGCTGAATCTCGGTGCATATCCTCACAAACCATGTTGAGTATATTCGTGAAAAGGTGTCTAACCTGATTATTTGAGATAGGAAGCGAGAAAGCAATATTTATTCTTCTTTTATTTTTTCTATTATTGTTTTGAGGATTCTCGCGGCTATCTCTTTGTCTTTCGTTGTTCTAAATGGTATTGGCAAAGTGGCTAGGTACTATCAATGGGTGACATATTCTTATTTCGCCTATAGGAGGCTTTACTAAATTGTCTATTATTTTACTTAGGGATTGCTCGTCTGCCGAGTCTATAGAACTATAGACTTTATAATAAACTTTCTTTCAATGCTTGTCAGCGTAAAAATGTAGGCAGTCGAGAATCTGGAACGAAAACCAGCTTGATATACACTGAGGTGACTGGTACTTTTTATCCATTGGGAAAGTCTGCTATATAGAACGAAGTGAATTAAGTATCGAAATTCCTCTATAGTCTTCTGTTTGATCACCCTTTTTGAAAATAGCAAACATAATCTTATTTGTGAAAGCAGTAGGTAAACAGGCATTATCTTAAATTCTGTTGAAAAACTATACTAGGTAGTTTTTGAATTCATCTGGGCTGTTTTTAAAAAAAACTCTATAGGGATACCATCGGGTGCCGGGGACTTGTTGTTCTTCATGAGCTTAATAGTGCATTCCAATTCACTTAATGTTATTGGGCAGTCAAGTTTGGGTACAAATTCAAACTGTATAGTATAACTGAAGGAATGAAGAGTCTAATTGGCTGTCAATTGAATTTTAAAATGAGTTGCTAGAGTTTCAGGTACGATAGACATCTTCATTCTTTAGCTACGAGTCCCAACTCAAACACGTTATGCCAACATTCTTTGGAATTTTTTGCTTGATTAATTTTGATCGCCATACTTCTTATATAGAGTATTCTTTTTTGTTGATATACCTGTTTTTACTCCTTATTAGTTCTAAACTTCAAATTATTAAATGCCTCGTAGTTTGACGATCTAAATAGCCTTAGATACTTGAATAATAGGTTACGGAGTTTGATGCAGTCGTTATGAACCAAACGCTTATGAATTTGCATGTGACGGGGCTAGAAGGGGATGATGTGGACGTGGTGATTACTCTTGTAATATTTTCCTCAATTTCTTCGATTTCGTTCGCCTCTTGCAACGGGACAGAACTGTAATTATGAATCAGAAGAGTTATGTACCTCTCTGCTTTCTTTTCAACTTCAATTTCTGGATGCCTCTCAAGTTGGTCTGCTGAGCTTTTTCACAGAATCGCGCTCAAACATCTAACGCAAAGTGTCCTGAGTAGTTGGCACCGAGAACTTCAAAATCATCCACACATTTCATCAATTCGCCCGCTATTGCCCATAAGTCTGTTGTCGACTGCTCTTGTCCGCTTACATAAGCGAGCTCGCCATTCTTTGTTACCTTTGGTAACTCTATTTACCACGAATAAGCCAAAGTTATCGAAAAGTTCCATTACAAGTCTACCATTGCTATTTACAACCTCAGTTTTTGAATGCTAGAATTCCTTGAATTGTTGTTGGAGTTGTTGGTAATGTATGGGAGAATTTTGATAATCACCGATTGTGTCCGATTATCATTATATTTTCCAAGGACGAATCGTTCATGAAGTCGCATAAATTTGTGAAATCGTTGGACCAATTATTGTAGTTTAGATATGTCGGAATGATACTTAGCTTGAGTTTTTGTGGAGAAACGTGTATAAATAACCTTGTTTCCCAAATTTTGCTTTGGATAAAATATGTGTACATATTTTTTATGCCGCATAATAGCTATCCCCCACTCGCTCTGATTTAATGGCTGGTAAAAAAAGTTAGTCTATAATCTTTAAAATATTAAGTGTATACGTTTTCATTCGTATTTTTAATAAATGTTTCAAATAATATAAAAATATCATACTCTTTTATAAATTAAAAAAAAAATTGGTATTAATAGCTTGGATTTTAGTAATATTGTAAGATAAAATAAATAAATTAACGAAATTATTAGTAAAATTTTGTTACTACTGTTTGGGTTTTGTTTTTTACTACCAGATGGCGCTTAGGACGATATAGGGTTTTGTTGATTGCCTATCGGCGCTGAATTCATCCTCTCGCTGCAGTCGAAATATGTTTGTAAGCAGCTGTCATTAAACAAATTACGCAAAAACGTCATCTCATTGGTGTTTTTGACACCCAAACCTCCTGCAAATTTATAAACAAAAGTGCTGTTGTTGATTTGCAGTCTGTTACCTTTTAATAAGATGTTTGGCTCCGAGTTAATTTCCGAGAGTTTTCGTTTGATTTCGAGGAGTGTTTTTCTTCGCCATCGTTACAATAGAGTCTGCTCGCGGTGGATACTCATTCCCCTTCCTTCAAGTTAGCTGGGAGCCATCAATATGCTTCCACAACCGCCGACGAGTGCAGCTCCAGGAATACGGTTCCTTTTTTGTTAGTGTGTTTTGCGTATATCGACCCCTGGTTTTGTGAATGTCTTCTCCTTCCTTTAATTTGAGAAGCCGTCTGCAAGTTTGGTTTGCTAGCTGGACTGCGTCGGCTTGTCCGTCTAAAAGAAAGTGTTTCACCAAACATTTTTCGTTTGGTTTGCACGAAATTAGTTCCTTCTGAGACTCCAGTAGCTCGCACTGGTCTGAAATAGCAGTCAGCTTTTCACTAAGCTGTCGATTCTCAGTTCGTAATGAATCCAGGTCCAATGACAAGGAGTTATTAAGATCAGTTGCGCAGGCTTTCATTTGTTTGGAGATCGAACCGCCAAATTAGTTCCGTTTGAATAGTGTTTTTTGCTGAAGTTAGGTTGTTAAGGTGAAGTTTCAGTTAAACCTCTTTTTTTTCCGCTCATAGGAATGAACTGTTACGCCTACTTATTTCTATAATCGTAGATATCATTGCTATCTTTAATCACCGAATAATTATATTTGGTAGCAGCGATGAACGAATTTATAAAGTTCAATTTTCGGCACATTTTGAATTTAATTAATTAAGAATTACTTTAAAAACTTAGTCCTAAGTTGGAGCTTAAACTTTGCTACACTTTCTCAATGAACAGTATAAATACCAATCAGTGGAGCACTCTGCTCTACACCCTCGCCTGCCCTTAACATACTACTTAACCTTACAACCCTCGATATTTTTATCAACCAAGTGGCTGCTAGTACAGCTATGCGTCTCAAAGCCATCTCTCAATGGACGAGCAGTACGATAGGCCATTCTAATATTCTAAGCAAATTCGGACCAAAGCTAGGACGATCCGGCTACACCACACACCAGCTAGTCTTCGACAAAAACTTCCAAGTTACCATCCCACCAAGAGCAGATTGGGAGAATGAGATGTTCTTAAAAGATGAGTCACCCCACTTTTATACAGAAACGGTTCAAAAACCGAAGAGGGAATGGGTGTTAGTGTCAAATTATCGGAGACACTACAAATGTAATTCAGTGGGAATGGCATAAACATAGAATGTTTTTCTTTGCTTTTTCTGAGTTTTGAGCATGATGCCGTGGTAAAGAAGATTGTATTAGGAGAGGTGAGGTGGTGGTGTATAGTGTGGTTGAATCTTCCATTCGACAGTTCATTATACCAAGAATAAAGTTAATCTTAAGAACTTATTATTATTATTATTACACGATACTAGTTAACAATTTACCATATACATAGTATCCTACTAACTTTTCATAAATTTTAAACATTTTTTTAACTAGTAAAATGCTAATTTTAAACCCAACGAATGCTTTGCTATGCACCTATGGTTTCAATTTTGATGAACACAATTACTGTGTTTATGCTTTGAAAATTAATTATACACACGTTGGGTGTGCTCTAAATAAGTATTCGATGTTTATATTTTAATCATTTAACTTCAATATTTATAAAAAAATGGATACCAGCAGGATTCGAACCTGGCCCCCCTTTTCAAGGCTTATATAATATCAGATGACCTTATGGATTTAGTACCTACGATATACAATAAAATTAAAGTAGCCATTTAGTGATTTTAACTTTAGTAAAATGATAAGAAGGTAGTTCGATACTAAACTCGCTTAAAATTAGCAATATCCTCTTTTTAACCTAGTATCGTACTAAAAATGATTTATCATATTACTGCATAGCTTAAAATTTAAACAACCTATTACTAACGCCTTAACATGATACTAGTTAGCAATTTACTATATACATAGTGTATTCAGTCTTTTTATGATTACATACTTACTTTTTAAAGCCATTTTTCGTATCATTTGATGGCTTTGAATACCGAACAACAACTTGAGTGTACTACCACCCAGTTTTTTCTCAATTATTTTTGGCTGGAATTATAGCTATTTCACGACTTGCCAAAGTCGATCATCAGATTCCTTTGCTCTAGTGGTGCTGGTCTACTTTTTCATTTTAATTGAAAAACTTCTTATGCCTTCATCGTGTATTAAATATTGGCTACTAAGCGGCTGCCCATGGTTCAATACTGATAAATAAATCACATATTATAAATTAATTCGCAAAACTTTAAACGATTTAGTAATATGTTAAATCATTTTTAGTAAGATACTAGGTTAAAAAGAGAATTTTGCTAATATTAAACGAGTTTAGTATCATCTTATCTTCTTAACATTTTACTAAAGTTAAAATCACCGAATGGCTACTTTACTAAAGCACATGTCATTCTGATAGTATATCCGCATTGCACGCGGGAGGCCCACGTTCGAGTACTGCTGGTGTATTTTTTTTATTTTTGTAAATAATGAAGTGAAAATGATGAAAATATAAACATAGAATTTAGAGCACATGTTGGGTTTCTATCAACATATAATAAATTTTCAACGCATAAACAAAATAATTGTGTTCATCAAAATTCAAACCCTATAAATGCTTTGCTATCTGCTTAATTAGCATTTTACTAGTAAACAAAAAGTTTAAAATTTATGAAAAGTTAGTAAAATACTATGTATATATAGTAAATTACTAGCTAGTATCGTGTAACGACCTTAATAATAGGTTGTTTATAATTTTGCTCCTGTTTGTAAATAAAGTTTAGTTACACATGTCTATATCAAATAGCGTGTTCTTATATTCTTTGTGTTTTTTATTTATTAGTAATTTTTTTTTCTTTTCTTTAACAAAATACAGGTGTACATAACTTAAAAAGGACTGATTTTATATTCACTCTTTTTCTTTTTATTTACATATATTATAGGTATATCCTCTTGAATTTTTACTTGCGATTATAGGTACTATAAGACAAGTAATGTATTCGTAAATTTTTTTTTCTAACAATCAAACATGACATTCCGATCATAGAGAAGAACAAAAAAGTGTGTCCCCCAATTCTGTCTCGAGTCTGCAGCATTTGCTTCCATCTTGGTATATATTGTTTTTTCGGTAATATATCCACACATGTTTTTTTCATTTTCAAAAATCTAATTTTTCCCAAAAATGGCTCCAACGATTTTTATAAAAAAAATCCGTTCGTTAATGAAGGGAAAGGGTGCCCTTCGATATTTTTTTTTTGAAAAAGGGGTTATTTTTGGTACGTATAGTATAACCTTTTTTTGCGATTTTCTGGGAAACGGTTAATTTGACTTTTTTTGAATTTTTTTACGCAGAAGCTCCTAGAAAGTTTAAACACTATCGTAAGCCAAAATTAAAAAAAAAATTTTTTGGAAATTATTTTTTTTAAACTCAAAATTTCGAAAACGACCCAATAAAGGATTTCGAAACCTCGTATTTGGTGGTTTTTTGACATTATCTTGAATAGATAAAAAAAATATTTTTCTAAATTAAAAATCAACAGTTTTTTTTTAAATTCATTTTTATTTAATATTAACTTATAACTATCTTAAAGCGAGACAAAAATGTTTAAAACTAGCTTAATTATAAATAATTTACAACTAATTTACTGGCCCTTTACGGGCACTCTCAACTAAACAATAACTCTTAGAACTATTGTCCTTCGGCCTAAAAGCTATTTTAATTAAATCTAATTATATTATTTATTTTTTTTACCAAGAAAACTTATTAACAAAAAACTCGGTATCTTATCATAGTTTTATTTTTTACTTATAAACTAAACCTAAAGCTAGACCAATAATAATTAAAACTAGATCCAACTACCTTATACTAACTAAAAATAACTTAAACTACTTAAAATACCTAATAATACCCAAAACGACTTATAACCACTTATAATACGTACGCACATACATGCACATATGCCCTCGCATACATACATATTTTTAATTTTTTTGGTGCCACCCTGACTGTTCCCTATACCTAATTACCCTAAATCTATGTAAGTTGGCCAAGACATACCATCTTAATCGACTTTAAATATCATGATGCTGTTCAGAGAGCCACCAGAACTGGCTCTCCTGTTTCGCCCTATCCCTTCGGTCCCGATTGGACACAGTCCTACTGAACCGAAGGCGCTCCTCTCCACCTTGAGCGATGACGTCTCGACCTTACAGGAGTCGCCTATCCACAGTTTTCCGGCTGACGTGGTAGATGAGCGGAACCGCCCCTCCATCCTGTATCAGCCCTCGACTGTCTAACTAGGGGAATGCCTCGGGAGGGATGTAGCCACTTAACCGCGCACTCTCAAAATATTCGTTATTGGGGTAATAAGCCCCAAAAATTAAGCTGTTAGTTGAGGACATCGCTCTTGCATTGTGAACCGAATCAGCTTAAACATTGGTTCTCAAACACCCGAATCTTTTCCATTTGAGATGGGGCAACGTTGAACCACACCGGGCATCCGTAGGCAATCATCGGCCTAATGAGGGCCATTTAACAAATCACCTTAACCCTGCTGTCAAAAAGGCTACTATAAAAGAGTCGTTTTGTCAGGGCAAAGGCTCCCCTAGCCCTGGCCAGAGCAGCACTTATATATCTGTCGAAATTCAAATACTGATCCAACCAGATGCCAAGGTATTTTACTACACTTTTACTCGCCAGTGGATGTCCATGTGGCCCTACTATCGCAGTAGGTTCTTTCTCGTATCCCTTGAGGCGCTAGACAACGGAATCCTAACCAAAATAGTTTCTGATTTCTGGAAGTTGATTTTCAAATTCCAGTCATCACAATGTCGCTGAATCTAGTCGAAGTGACTCTGCAAAAGGATTTTGATGACCTCAACTGTATTAGCTCTTCTGTACGCAATTGCTTGAGTTAGACTACCTATCAGTTCGCTGGTGTAAGTGCTGAATAAAATCGGCGAGATAACCGCTCCCTGCTGAACACCATTATTATTATTAAAAATTGCTGTAGAAGTTACAAAATATGCATTATTCAGCGCGTTGTTAAACAGTGTGGTATAAATGTCAACTGCTTCTTGAGGCAAATGTCGTAGTACAACGTTGGATATACCATCGACTCCTGCTGACTTCTTTTTCTTTAATGAATCGAAGATGAGCTGGAGCTCGTTCTTCGAAAATAACAGGGGACTGGGCCGATTTCGGTTTGGCGTTTGCCAAACCTTCATCATTAAACTTAATTCGAACACACTCATTTCACTTAAATAGCTGAATCACTTTTTGGCGGAAAGTGAGATGAGTCGGCAAGTGAGGCGAGTCATATCACTTCTCTCGCCGAAATAGCTGAATCTCGGTGCATATCCTCACAAACCATGTTGAGTATATTCGTGAAAAGGTGTCTAACCTGATTATTTGAGATAGGTAGCGAGAAAGCAATATTTATTCTTCTTTTATTTTTTCTATTATTGTTTTGAGGACTCTCTCGGCTATCTCTTTGTCTTTCGTTGTTCTAAATGGTATTGGCAAAGTGACTAGGTACTATCAATGGGTGACATATTCTTATTTCGCCTATAGGAGGCTTTACGAAATTGTCTATTATTTTACTTAGGGATTGCTCGTCTGCCGAGTTTATAGAACTTTAGACTTTATAATAAACTTTCTTTCAATGCTTGTCAGCGTAAAAATGTAGGCAGTCGAGAATCTGGAACGAAAACCAGCTTGATATACACTGAGGTGACTGGTATTTTTTATCCATTGGGAAAATCTACTATATAGAACGAAGTGAATTAAGTATCGAAATTCCTCTATAGTTTCCTGTTTGATCACCCTTTTTGAAAATAGCAAACATAATCTTATTTGTGAAAGCAGTAGGTAAACAGGCATTATCTTAAATTCTGTTGAAAAACTCTACTAGGTAGTTTTTGAATTCATCTGGGCTGTTTTTAAAAAAATTCTATAGGGTTACCATCGGGTGCTGGGGACTTGTAGTTCTTCATGAGCTTAATAGTGCATTCCAATTCACTTAATGTTATCGGGCAGTCAAGTTTGGGTTCAAGTTCAAACTGCATAGCATAACTGAAGGAATGAAGAGTCTAACTGGATGGCAATTGAATTTTAAAATGAGTTGCTAGAGTTTCAGGTACGATAGACATCTTCATTCTTTAGCTACGAGTCCCAACTCAAACACGTTATGCCAATATTCTTTGGAATTTTTTGCTTGATTAATTTTGATCGCCATACTTCTTCAAAGTTATCGAAAAGTTCCATTACAAGTCTACCATTGCTATTTACAACCTCAGCTTTTGAATGCTAGAATTCCTTGAATTGTTGTTAGAGTTGTTGGTAATGTATGGGAGAATTTTGATAACCACCAATACGCCCGTTTAGGTCTCCGATTATCATTATATTTTCCAAGGACGAATCGTTCATGAAGTCGCATAAATTTGTGAAATCGTTGGACCAATTATTTAGTTTAGGTATGTCGGAATGATATTTAGCTTGAGTTTTTGTGGAGAAACGTGTATAAATAACCTTGTTTCGCAAATTTTGCTTTGGATAAAATATGTCTACATATTTTTTATGCCGCATAATAGCTAATTTAATGGCTGGTAAAAAAAGTTAGTCTATAATCTTAAAAATATTAAGTGTATACATTTTCATTCGTATTTTTAATAAATGTTTCAAATAATATAAAAATATCATACTCTTTTATAAATTAAAAAAAAATTTGGTATTAATAGCTTGGATTTTAGACCTGTAATATTGTAAGATAAAATAAATAAATTAACGAAATTATTAGTAAAATTTTGTTGCTACTGTTTGGGTTTTGTTTTTTACTATCAGATGGCGCTTGGGACGATATAGGGTTTTGTTGTTTGCCTATCGGCGCTGAATTCATCCTCTCGCTGCAGTCGAAATATGTTTGTAAGCAGCTGTCATTAAACAAATTACGCAAAAACGTCATCTCATTGGTGTTTTTGACACCCAAGCGTCCTGAAAATTTATAAACAAAAGTGCTGTTGTTGATTTGCAGTCTGTTACCTTTTAATAAGATGTTTGGCTCCGAGTTAATTTCCGAGAGTTTTCGTTTGATTTCGAGGAGTGTTTTTCTTCGCCATCGTTACAATAGAGTCTGCTCGCGGTGGATACTCATTCCCCTTCCTTCAAGTTAGCTGGGAGCCATCAATATGCTTCCACAACCGCCGACGAGTGCAGCTCCAGGAATACGGTTCCTTTTTTGTTAGTGTGTTTTGCGTGTATCGACCCCTGGTTATGTGAATGTCTTCTCCTTCCTTTAATTTGAGAAGCCGTCTGCAAGTTTGGTTTGCTAGCTGGACTGCGTCGGCTTGTCCGTCTAAAAGAAAGTGTTTCACCAAACATTTTTCATTTGGTTTGCACGAAATTAGTTCCTTCTGAGACTCCAGTAGCTCGCACTGGTCTGAAATAGCAGTCAGCTTTTCACTAAGCTGTCGATTCTCAGTTCGTAATGAATCCAGTTCCAATGACAAGGAGTTATTAAGATCAGTTGCGCAGGCTTTCATTTGTTTGGAGATCGTTTTATTTAAAATATTTTTTAATTCGTGTATAGACATATTGCCAACCGCCAAATTAGTTCCATTTGAATAGTGTTTTTTGCTGAAGTTAGGTTGTTAAGGTGAAGTTTCAGTTAAACCTCTTTTTTTTCCGCTCATAGGAATGAACTGTTACGCCTACTTATTTCTATAATCGTAGATATCATTGCTATCTTTAATCACCGAATAATTATATTTGGTAGCAGCGATGAACGAATTTAAAAAGTTCAATTTTCGGCACATTTTGAATTTAATTAATTAAGAATTACTTTAAAAACTTAATTCTAAGTTGGAGCTTAAACTTTGCTACACTTTCTCAATGAACAGTATAAATACCAATCAGTGGAGCACTCTGCTCTACACCCTCGGCTGCTCTTAACATACTACTTAACCTTACAACCCTCGATATTCTTATCAACCAAGTGGCTGCTAGTACAGCTATGCGTCTCAAAGCCATCTCTCAATGGACGAGCAGTACGATAGGCCATTCTAATATTCTGAGCAAATTCGGACCAAAGCTAGGACGATCCGGCTACACCATACACCAGCTAGTCTTCGACAAAAACTTCCAAGTTACCATCCCACCAAGAGCAGATTGGGAGAATGAGATGCTCTTAAAAGATGAGTCACCCCACTTTTATACAGAAACGGTTCAAAAACCGAAGAGGGTATGGGTGTTAGTGTCAAATTATCGGAGACACTACAAATGTAATTCAGTGGGAATGGCATGAACATAGAATGTTTTTCTTTGCTTTTTCTGAGTTTTGAGCATGATGCCGTGGGAAAGAAGATTGTATTAGGAGAGGTGAGGTGGTGGTGTATAGTGTGGTTGAATCTTCCATTCGACAGTTCATTATACCAAGAATAAAGTTAATCTTAAGAACTTATTATTAAGGCCTTAACACGATACTAGTTAACAATTTACCATATACATAGTATCCTACTAACTTTTCATAAATTTCAAACATTTTTTTAACTAGTAAAATGCTAATTTTAAACCCAACAAATGCTTTGCTATGCACTTATGGTTTGAATTTTGATGAACACAATTATTGTGTTTATGCTTTAAAAATTAATTATACACACGTTGGGTGTGCTCTAAATAAGTATTCGATATTTATATTTTAATCATTTAACTTCAATATTTATAAAAAAAATGGATACCAGCAGGATTCGAACCTGGGCCCCCCGCTTCCAAGGCTTATATTATATCAGATGAACTTATGGATTTAGTATCTACGATATACAACAAAATTAAAGTAGCCATTTAGTGATTTTAACTTTAGTAAAATGATAAGAAGGTAGTTCGATACTAAACTCGCTTAAAATTAGCAATATCCTCTTTTTAACCTAGTATCGTACTAAAAATGATTTAACATATTACTGCATAGCTTAAAATTTAAACAACCTATTACTAAGGCATTAACATGATACTAGTTAGCAATTTACTATATACATAGTGTATTCAGTTTTTTTATGATTACATACTTACTTTTTAAAACCATTTTTCGTATCATTTGATGACTTTGAATACCCAACAACAAATTGAGTGTGCTACAACCAAGTCTTTTCTCAATTATTTTTGGCTGGAATTATAGCTATTTCACGACTTGCCAAAGTCGATCATCAGATTCCTTTGCTCTAGTGGTGCTGGTCTACTTTTTCATTTTAATTGAAAAACTTCGTATGCCTTCATCGTGTATTAAACGTTGGCTACTAAGCGGTTCTCCATGGTTCAATACTAATACTTAAATCACATATTAAAAATTAATTCGCAAAATTTTAAACGATTTAGTAATATGTTAAATCATTTTTAGTAAGATACTAGGTTAAAAAGAGAATTTTGCTAATCTTAAACGAGTTTAGTATTGTCTTATCTGCTTAACATTTTACTAAAGTTAAAATCACCGAATGGCTACTTTACTAAACCACATGTCATTCTGATAGTATATCCGCTTTGCACGCGGGAGGCCCACGTTCGAGTCCTGCTGGTGTATTTTTTTTTAGTTTTGTAAATAATGACGTGAAAATGATGAAAATATAAACATAGAATTTAGAGCACATGTTGGGTTTCTATCAACATATAATAAATTTTCAACGCATAAACAAAATAATTGTGTTCATCAAAATTCAAACCCTATAAATGCTTTGCTATCTGCTTAATTAGCATTTTACTAGTTAACAAAAAGTTTAAAATTTATGAAAAGTTAGTAGAATACTATGTATATATAGTAAATTACTAACTAGTATCGTGTTACGACCTTAATAATAGGTTGTTTATAATTTTGCTCCTGTTTGTAAATAAAGTTTAGTTACACATGTCTATATCAAATAGTGTGTTCTTATATTCTTTGTGTTTTTTATTTATTAGTAATTTTTTTTCTTTTCTTTAACAAAATACAGGTGTACATAACTTAAAAAGGACTGATTTTATATTCACTCTTTTTCTTTTTATTTTCATATATTATAGGTATATTTTCTTGAATTTTTTCTTGCGATTATATGTACTATAAGACAAGTAATGTATTCGTAAATTTTTTTTTCTAACAATCAAACATGACATTCCGATCATAGATAAGAACAAAAAAGTGTGTCCCCCAATTCTGTCTCGAGTCTGCAGCCTAAACGGTTCCATGGATTTGCGTCCATCTTGGTATATATTGTTTTTTCGGTAATATATCCATACGTTTTTTTCATTTTCAAAAATCTAATTTTTCCCAAAAACGGCTCCAACGATTTTTATAAAAAAATCCGTTCGTTAATGAAGGGAAAGGGTGCCCTTCGATATTTTTTTTTGAAAAAGGGGTTATTTTTGGTACGTATAGTATAACCTTTTTTAGATTTTCTGGGAAACGGTTAATTTGACTTTTTTTGAATTTTTTTACGCAGAAGCTCCTAGAAAGTTTAAACACTATCGTAAGCCAAAATTAAAATTTTTTTTTTTTGGAAATTATTTTTTTTTTGAAAACTCAAAATTTTGAAAACGAACCAATACATTTTTTTGGAAGCTTCGTATTTGGTGGTTTTTTGACATTATCTTGAATAGCTAAAAAAACTATTTTTCTAAAATAAAAATCAACAGTTTTTTTTTAATTCATTTTTATTTAATATTAACTTATAACTATCTTAAGGCGAGACAAAAATGTTTAAAACTAGCTTAATTATAAATAATTTACAACTAATTTACTGGCCCTTTACGGGCACTCTAAACTAAACAATAACTCTTTGAACTATTGTCTTTCGACCTAAAAACTATTTTAATTAAATCTAATTATTTTATTTATTTGTTTTACCAAGAAAACTTATTAACAAAACACTCGGTATCTTATCATGTTTTTATTTTTTACTTATAAACTAAACCTAAAGCTAGACCAATAATAATTAAAACTAGATACAACTAACTTATACTAACTAAAAATAACTTAAACTACTTAAAATACCTAATAATACCCAAAACCAATTATAACCACTTATAATACGTACGCACATACATTCAGATGTGCCCCCGCATACATACATATTTTAAATTATTTTGGTGCCACCCCGACTGTTCCCTATACCTAATTACCCTAAATTTATGTAAGTCGGCCAAGACATACCATCTTTATCGACTTTAAATATCATGATGCTGTTCTGAGAGCCACCAGAACTGGTTCTCCTTTTTCGCCCTATCCCTTCGGTCCAGATTGGACACAGTCCTACTGAACCGAAGGCGCTCCTCTCCACCTTGAGCGATGACGTCTCGACCGTACAGGAGTCGCCTATCAACAGTTTTCCGGTTGACGTGGTAGATGAGCGGAACCGCGCCTCCATCCTGTATCAGCCCTCGACTGTCTAAATAGAGGAATGCCTCGGGGGGATGTAGCCACTTAACCGCGCACTCTCAAAATATTCGTTATTGGGGTAATAAGCCCCAAAATTAGGCTGTTAGTTGAGGACATCGCTCTTGCATTGTGACCCGAATCAGCTTAAACAAAAATGTTTCTATTATATTTATGTTGTCTCGGTTGTATAGAACCTGGTTGGAATAATATCGTTTGTACTCCGACTCTGGTGTTCTGTGTAACCCAAGGCAACGTCGAAGCCATTGGCTCTCAAACACCCGAATCTTTTCCATTTGAGATGGGGCAACGTTGAACCACACCGGGCATCCGTAGGCAATCATCGGCCTGATGAGGGCCATTTAACAAATCACCTTAACTCTGCTGTCAAAAAGGCTACTATAAAAGAGTCGTTTTGTCAGGGCAAAGGCTCCCCTAGTCCTGGCCAGAGCAGCACTTATATATCTGTCGAAATTCAAATACTGATCCAACCAGATGCCAAGGTATTTTACTACACTTTTACTCGCCAGTGGATGTCCATGTGGCCCTGCTATCGAAGTAGGTTCTTTCTCGTATCCCTTGAGGCGCTAGACAACGGAATCCTAACCAAAATAGTTTCTGATTTCTGCAAGTTGATTTTCAAATTCCAGTCATCACAATGTCGCTGAATCTTGTCGAAGTGACTCTGCAAAAGGATTTTGATGACCTCAACTGTATTAGCTCTTCTGTACGCAATTGCTTGAGTTAGACTACCTATCAGTTCGCTGGTGTAAGTGCTGAATAAAATCGGCGAGATAACCGCTCCCTGCTGAACACCATTATTATTATTAAAAATTGCTGTAGAAGTTACAAAATATCCATTATTCAGCGCGTTGTTAAACAGTGTGGTATAAATGTCAGCTGCTTCTTGAGGCAAATGTCGTAGTACAACGTTGGATATACCATCGACTCCTGCTGACTTCTTTTTGTTTAACCCTTTACCGCATGAATTATTTCCAACAAAGGAAAAAAATTGAATAGGCTTTTAATTGCTTAATTAGATCATTATAAGACATGTTTAGTGAAAAAATTAAAAAAAAGTTAATTTGTTTAAAATTTTGGGAGAGAAGCCAAATTTGGCTTCGTATGCATTAAAAGTTGTACAACGTTAACATTTCCGTAAAAATGAAAAATTTAGAAAAACAATTTCTTTTTTCATTGTAACATAAATGAGCTTTACATTTCGGGCAATAGGTAAAAGAGCGGTACGAGCAATCGTTTTGGCAAATTTGTCTGGTTTTTTTAATTTGTGGGAAATGACCCACATTGTCGAAACGAATGGAAAGTAGAGGATAGTCTTGATGCCTTTCATGACGCTTTCTCTTTGGTGTTGTTCCTGCAGGTGATCCGGCCCGCTTTTTAGGATCGGTGGCAGAAGAAGTTGGAGTTGCAGGAGATCCAAGTCGAGATACAGTTCGGGGTCGTCCACGGAGTTTTAGTGCTTCCTTTTCGGCTTTGCATAAATGCTCGGCTATTTCAAGTTTGAAATCAAATAAAGGTATAGGTGAAATTCATGCTGACGATGCCATAGAATCCACGCATTCAATATGCATAAATCTATCATTTGAAAAAAATACTCGCTTATACCACTTCTTCGATCGCAAGTGTATACGATACAAGCCCAGCATCGAATCAAGGAGGTCCACTCCACCCATGTACTTGTTGTACACATCAACAGCTTGCGGAGCAGGAAGAATTTTGTATTGTTTATCCTTTCATGAATAACGACGTTTCTCTGTTACTGTATTCATTCCCACATATGGTGACATCAGAGTAACCATTTTGTTTTCGATCCAGGACACCAAACTTAGCTGAACTCCATTAACAGTTGCCACTTTTTCGATCATGCTTCCACGTCCTTCCTTCATCAATTTATTTTTCGGGATTCTCGAGTTCGGTACGCGGTTGAGCCTTACGGTCCCCAATGGCAAAATACCATTTTTAAATAAATAAGCTTGTAAGTTTGGGCTATTATACCAGTTATCGAAAAATAATTTGTGGTTGACATTTTTGGCCACAGTAGATGTTAATCTGGTGACGACATTTCCACTAACTCCCAGATCTGGAGCTCCATCAGGAAATGTATTGCTCTGGTGTCCAGCAAACAAGTCGAAATCGTAGCTAAATCCAGAAATTCCACTCAGAACTTGGTTCTTATAGCCCCATTTATGTGGCTTGGCTGGATTGTACTGCTTCAGTTCGTGGCGATATTTTGTTGGTATAATTTGTTCATCAACGGCGAGAAACTCTTCTTTTGGGATCAATAGCAACCGTTCTCGTATTTTCTCCAAAAGTGGCCTTATCTTGAACAATTTGTCGTGTCCTTCTTGCTTAAGTGGAATGAAATTATCATTGTCGTTGAAGTGGATGAAGCTTTTAATTTTTTCGAATCTATTGCACGTCATTGTTTTGAAAATGATCGGTTGTCCTACAGTTTTATTCCAGTAGTGCCTTGAAGATGGGAGTCGGCAACAGGACATAAACGTTGTCATTCCGATGAATTGCTCTATTTCAACTTTTGTGATGCTGACCGTATTGTTTATATTATCCTGGAATGCTTTTTTATTTGATTCGTCAGTTGTAGGTTCACTATCTCATCAGTAAACAGGAATTTAAAAAATTCCGATGGGGTATTTAGGGCCTTTACTGATTCTGGTAGCTCAGCCGATCCCGAAAATATGAAGTTTTCCTTGACGTAAGCAGGAATATGTCCCTTTCTCCACGAAACTTGCTCTTTTGTTTTGTTTACCCTGGATTTGACTTCATCGTCTGAATCTATATTTGTTTCTTCCACCACAACGTCGTCTTCTTTGTTTTCGAATTGCATCTCCGTCTCTAGTTCCATATCCGAGTCACCTGCCAATTCATTATCACTCTGCGCTCCATCTCCAGGAATGGGATTCACAAAATCGGATCTTCCGTGAAATTATTCTTAATTGATTGTCAGATATACCCAAAAAAAGAGGTAATTAGGCATTTTAATCATTTCTTGGAGAAAAGGGGTTAAAAAAGGATTAAAATGTAAAAAGCCATAAATGGCTTCGTATGCGGTATAGGGTTAATGAATCAAAGTTGAGCTGGAGCTCGTTCTTCGAAAATAACAGGGGACTGGGCCCATTTCGGTTTGGCGTTTGCCATATCTTCATCATTAAACTTAATTCGAACATACTCATTTCACTTAAATAGCTGAATCAGTTTTTGGCGGAAAGTGAGATGAGTCGGCGAGTGAGGCGAGTCATATCACTTCTCTCGCCGAAATAGCTGAATCTCGGTGCAAATCCTCACAAACCATGTTGAGTATATTCGTGAAAAGGTGTCTAACCTGATTATTTGAGATAGGAAGCGAGAAAGCAATATTTATTCTTCTTTTATTTTTTCTATTATTGTTTTGAGGATTCTCTCGGCTATCTCTTTGTCTTTCGTCGTTCTAAATGGTATTGGCAAAGTGACTAGGTACTATCAATGGGTGACATATTCTTATTTCGTCTATAGGAGGCCTTACGAAATTGTCTATTATTTTACTTAGGGATTGCTCGTCTGCCGAGTCTATAGAACTATAGACTTTATAGTAAACTTTCTTTCAATGCTTGTCAGCGTAAAAATGTGGGCAGTCGAGAATCTGGAACGAAAACCAGCTTGATATACACTGAGGTGACTGGTACTTTTTATGCATGGGGAAAATCTACTATATAGAACGAAGTGAACTAAGTATCGAAATTCCCCTTTTTGAAAATAGCAAACATAATCTTATTTGTGAAAGCAATAGGTAAACAGGCACTATCGTAAGTTCTGTTGAAAAACTCTACTAGGTAGTTTTTGAATTCATCTGGGCTGTTTTTAAAAAAAAATTTATATAGGGATACCATCGGGTGCTGGGGACTTGTTTTTCTTCATGAGCTTAATAGTGCATTCCAGTTCACTTAATGTTATCGGGCAGTCAAGTTTGGGTACAAGTTCAAACTGCATAGCATAGCTGAAGGAATGAAGAGTCTAATTGGCTGTCAATTGAATTTTAAAATGAGTTGCTAGAGTTTCAGGTAGGATAGACATCTTCATTCTTTAGCTACGAGTCCCAACTCAAACACGTTATGCCAACATTCTTTGGAATTTTTGGCTTGATTAATTTTGATCGCCATACTTCTTATATAGAGTATTCTTTTTTGTTGATATACCAGCTTATACTCCTTATTAGTTCTAAACTTCAAATTATTAAATGCCTCGTAGTTTGACGATCTAAATAGCCTTAGATACTTGAATAATAGGTTACGGAGTTTGCTGCAGTCGTTATGGAACCAAACGCTTTTGAATTTGCATGTGACGGGGCTAGAATGGGATGATGTGGACGTGATGATTACTCTTTTAATATTTTCCTCAATTTCTTCGATTTCGTTCGCCTCTTGCAACGGGACAGAACTGTAATTATGATTCAGAAGAGTTATGTACCTCTCTGCTTTCTTTTCAACCTAAATTTCTGGATGCCTCTCAAGTTGGCCTGCTGAGCTCTTTCACAGAATCGCGCTCAAACATCTAACGCAAAGTGTCCTGAGTAGATGGCAGCGAGAACTTCAAAATCATCCACACATTTCATCAATTCGCCCGCTATTGCCCATAAGTCTGTTGTCGACTGCCCTTGTCCGCTTACATAAGCGAGCTCGCCATTCTTTGTTACATTTGGTAACTCCATTTACCACGAATAAGCGAAAGTTATCGAAAAGTTCCATTACAAGTCTACCATTGCTATTTACAACCTCAGCTTTTGAATGCTAGAATTCCTTGAATTGTTGTTGGAGTTGTTGGTAATATATGGGAGAATTTTGATAACCACCAATACGCCCGTTTAGGTCTCCGATTATCATTATATTTTCAAGGACGAATCGTTCATGAAGTCGCATAAATTTGTGAAATCGTTGGACCAATTATTGTAGTTAAGATATGTCGGTATGATATTTAGCTTGAGTTTTTGTGGAGAAACTTGTATAACTAACCTTGTTTCGCAAATTTAGCTTTGGATAAAATATGTGTACATATTTTTTATGCCGCATAATAGCTGTTCCACCACTCGCTCTGATCTAATGGCTGGTAAAAAAAGTTAGTCTATAATCTTTAAAATGTTTAGTGTATACGTTTTCATTCGTATTTTCAATAAATGTTTCAAATAATATAAAAATATTATACTCTTTTATAAATTAAAAAAAAATTGGTATTAATAGCTTGGATTTAAGACCTGTAATATTGTAAGATAAAATAGATAAATTAACGAAATTATTAGTAAAATTTTGTTACTACTGTTTGGGTTTTGTTTCTTACTACCAGATGGCGCTTAGGACGATATAGGGTTTTGTTGATTGCCTATTTGCGCTGAATTCCTTCTTTCGCTGCAGTCGAAATATGTTTGTAAGCAGCTGTCATTAAACAAATTACGCAAAAACGTCATCTCATTGGTGTTTTTGACAACCAAGCCTCCTGCAAATTTATAAACAAAAGTTCTGTTCTTGATTTGCAGTTTGTTACCTTTTAATAAGATGTTTCGCTCCGAGTTAATTTCCGAGAGCTTTCCTTTGATTTCGAGGAGTGTTTTTCTTCACTGTCATTACATCAGAGTCTGCTCGCGGTGGATACTCGTGCCCCTTCCTTCAAGTTATATGGGAGCCATCAATATCGCTTCCACAACCGCCGACGAGTGCAGCTCCAAGAATACGGTTCCTTTTTTGTTAGTGTGTTTTACGTGTATCGACCCCTGGCTATGTGAATGTCTTCTCCTTCTTTTAATTTGAGAAGGCGTCTGCAAGTTTGGTTTGCTAGCTGGACTGCGTCGGCTTGTCCGTCTAAAAGAAAGTGTTTCACCAAACATTTTTCATTTGTTTTGCACGAAATTAGTTCCTTCTGAGACTCCAGTAGGTCGCACTAGTCTGAAATAGCAGTCAGCTTTTCATTAAGCTGTCGATTCTCAGTTCGTAATGAATCCAGTTCCAATGACAAGGAGTTCTAAAGATCAGTTGCGCAGGCTTTCATTTATTTGGAGATAGTTTTATTTAAAATAGTTTTTAATTCGTGTATAGACATATTGCCAACCGCCAAATTAGTTCCGTTTGAATAGTATTTTTTGCTGAAGTTAGGTTGTTAAGGTGAAGCTTCTGTTAAACCTCTTTTGTTTCCGCTCATAGGAATGAACTGTTACGCCAACTTATTTGTATACTCGTAGATATCATTGTTATCTTTAATCACCGAATAATTATAATTGGTAACAGCGATGAACGAATTTGTAAAGTTCAATTTTCGGCACATTTTGAATTTAATTAATTAAGAATTACTATAAAAATTTAATTCTAAGTTGGAGCTTAAACTTTGCTACACTTTCTCAATGAACAGTATAAATACCAATCAGTGGAGCACTCTGCTCTACACCCTCGGCTGCCCTTAACATACTACTTAACCTTACAACCCTCGATTTTTACCAACCAAGTGGCTGCTAGTACAGCTATGCGTCTCAAAGCCATCTCTCAATGGACGAGCAGTACGATAGGCCAAAGCTAAGACGATCCGGCTACACCACACACCAGCTAGTCTTCGACAAAAACTTCCAAGTTACCATCCCACCAAGAGCAGATTGGGAGGATGAGAGGTTCTTAAAAGATGAGTCACCCCACTTTTATACAGAAACGGTACAAAAACCGAAGAGGGAATGGGTGGCGGTGTGTACTCAGACAGACTTAATCTTAGTCTCTCATTCCCTTTCACTGACCATTGTAGCGTGTTCCAAGCGGGACATTCTAGGGATTAAAGTAGTGTTATCCTGGCTAAGGGAAAACATGATATCAACTTCAGATATCCGTATCTTCTCTGACAGTTAAGCAGCCCTCAAATCACTGGGCACTAATTCCACAATATCTATAACTGTCCGCGAATGTCGATCATCTCTGAGAGTGACAAAATAGTTCCAGAAACTATATCCTCTCTCGGATACATTGGATACGGTTGTGTTTATCGAAAGTAAACATATCCACACAGTTCTACCACAAATAAGCCATAATCAGATTGGAAACCTTCGTACGTTTCACCCCCAAAACCCATTTGTTTACATTGTTGTATTTGTAACTTTGAAACTCTATCCATGAATAGATGGGAAATCGAAAAACAAAACAAAAACAAATTACTAGGGCTGTGTTGTCTATGGGTCTATAGGAAGGCGAACAGAAAAGATTCTTGTGTGTGTTTTTATCAATATATCTATTTAAAGAGAAACAGAAAAGTTACTTGGAGCGTGTTTCAGCTTGTAAGCAAATGTCAAATGAAAGCGATGTTTTTAGTTTATGGTTTCAAATTCACAGATACAAAACATACGTTCGTTTGATAGTATTCTCTCTTTCTTACATTTCGTATTCCAGTATACTGGTAAATATGAACACGTTCTACTGTGTTTACCAATCCATTAGCACAAAACGCGAGTTTAGCCACTCGCACGTTTGTGTGGTGAAATTGAAAATGCAAATGTAAAGTTTGTTTTGTTGTATAGTTGAAAATTCTTTTTAATTATATTATGAATTTATTATGATGTTTTCGTTATTATCCATGGTAAATGACCGTAGTTCTTGTAGTGATAGTAATCATATCCTAGTTTCAAAAATACAAATAAAATAAAGGATACTAAAACACAATTCAATAGATCCAAAGCAAATATGCTGTTATTTGTAGGCAATTGGCAAACATCAATTCGTTGTAAAGAAAGGATGGTTGTTTCTACAACTTGATCTTTTTCGTTCGTCAGATAACAGGTCACATTCGAAGAGTCTTTTATAATGGTATGGTACTTCATAAGAATGTCTCGAAAATCCATAACAAACTTACAATCACAAGCCCATGGATTCTGACTGAGTTGTAGGTTAACAGCATTCATGTTATTTTCCAGGGCATTATCGATGGCATGTACTGGAATCTGCGAATGAAATTACAAATATTTAAATAATTTACATTAAGTTTGATGTTATATTTTAACGTCAAAATAATTTAAATAAAGAATATCACGGCTGTTCTGATTTTTTTCTTTTTTTTTATTAAACTATATGCCTGTAAGACCTAAGGTCTTTTAAGTGCAACCTGAATTGCACGGCACAGTGGATTTGGGAACCAGGTATTGATTGTCTCATTTGAACCCATAGGCGGCATCCAATTAAAATTGGAGGTATAGAAAAGAATGCGCCTAGCGTGGGGATCGAAACCACACGTCCTAGTTAGCAATCAAGCAGTTTATCCACTGCGCCATTGCCACCCCGATTTTCGACAGAATTTAAAAAACGGAAACGAAAATTAAAGCCGTGCGATTTGAAGAAGGTTGTTCTGATATCCAGCCGGATTCAAAAACGGAAATGTTAAAAACTTCACAGCGAAAATAAAAAACTTAAAATTATTGTGGAATCTATTTATTTTTTAAATAATTTTTTCGGTTTTTTTTGCGATACGATTTTAGTTTTTAAAAAATCAAAGAATCCAATTTTTGATAATTGGGACTATAACCATCGCTGCAACCAGTGCAGCGACAATATCAGTTATTTCCCAAAATCAGAAATCTAAACGAAAACCGAGAAGTATGAGATTTAACCCAAGAATGTATCTTGAAAATGCATCATCTTCTTCTACTTAGATATGCTCTTCATCACCACAGTCGCCAGACTTTCCCCTAATTAAGCTGTTCTTTCTGCAGTTAGAACATTTTACATCATTTAATGTAGAAAATGCAGTTTGAATCTTACTGTATAAGGAAACAGTAGAAAAGCGGAATACTTTTCTCGCAAAGGGATGGTATAGTAGAACGGTACGGGGCCATTCGAACAGCTTACATTTAGAAAAGCACAGTTTATCGTTCAATCATCATTTTATATTTCGTCACTAAGAATAGCCACTCTTGTATAGTACAATCAGGCAGAGAAAGTTTGCTTTTAGCATTTTTTTTTTCAAATCCTGCCGGCGGCGGTTATTTTTAGCAGGAAATTTGGTTTAAGCAGGTTTTCATGTTTCACAAACCTAAAATGATATTAATTAAAAAAATTAAAACTCAATAAAACATAAATGCTTATCTCTTATTACAGAGCTTCAAATCACGAACTCCACAAAATCTATGAACTTTACAACAAGTAAACTTCTTTTCTGTTAAAAATTGGTTGCGGATTCATAAGCAACCATTAAAAGACTTTTCAAAGTTAAAAATATGAATTCTGAACTTATTTCCAAAATTGAATTGCAATGGAACAACATAAATCTTAATAAATGGGAGAATAATGAAAATTCTGTTGAAATTTGGTGCGAGGTAAATAGGTTCACTGATGCATCCAATGAAAACCTTACAAAGAGTTGTTAAACTTTGTCAATTCGCTTTTAGTTTAACCTACCTCAAATGCTGCAGTGGAAAGAGTGTTTGGTTTTATGAATCTTGTAAAGGCTCACCGAAGAAATCGAATGAAAATTGATATGCTAAATAGTATAGTTCTTATCCGAGATAATTTGTCTGTGAAATGTTGTGATGCCTTCATTATTCCTTCTAATAGGTAAAATCGAACAAGTAGCTTCATCAAAATTTTATTTTACCGTAAAAGAAGAACAAGAAACTTGTGGTATTTTGCAAGATGCTTTAAACAAAGCAAAAAACGTTTGTAGTAACATAAATTATATACATAAATACATTTTTCTTAATTAGATTTACATACTCTGATACCAGATTTTTTTGTTTCTGTTTGTTGCGAAATGGATTAATAACTTTTGTAAGGTTGTTTCATTTTTCTTAATAAACTTAACAAAAAAAAAAAACTTCTTTTTTGGCTTTGATTAGCTATTTAAAATTCAACATACTAAAGTTAAAAAAAAAAACTACAAGAAAATATAAACTCAATATTTAAACGTCATCCTAAGACAAGTTCTATTGGTCTAGGTATACATTTACGTTTTTTTGCATTCTAATTACAGGATTTCCTGAGTTGGCAGGGTTTTTGGCAGTTTTTTTTCCAAAAAAAAAAAATTAGCATTTTTCTTAGCAGTTTTTGTAGTAAAAAAATCCTGCTAAAATAGTGGTTTTAGGTTATATAAAATTTTTCATTGGTCACACTGAGTACAATGTACCTCCGTCTTTCATCGAGTATGATATTGGTCAATTGCTCCAGATACAGTTTATTGTACCTCTGCCTTGACACCACCATAACATTTCGTTTCTTACTACGCTCATTCTGTGTGCAGTGCCGCTTGTCCTTGTCTTTGTATTTTAATAATTATGTATCCATTGTCATCGTCCTAGGGGTGATATCGAGTCATATATGTATATTATTAATCTTGTGGGCACATGACTAATGAATGAGTGTGACGTAAAAGGCAATTGCATGCGAAATGTATCTAATAATTTAGGTATACAAAACGAGGTTATGAGAATTCCATATTGTTTACCAAAGTAAAGAATGTGTGGCGACACTGCATCGCCAGTCGCAACATCTAGGTGCGAACACCAAGTTCCAGAAACCTGACTCTAAGTGTAATTCAATGCGTTGACTCCTACTGTACATAAAAGTAGAACAAATAATATCCCTAATTGTGACATGTACAGAAAAGTCCCAAAAGGGAACTTCCCAACATTTAAGTAATTCCCGTCTGGGTTTCAGCCGATTGAAGTCTGTCGTCTAGCGGCCAGTAGATCACACGCATAAAATTAATTTTTATTCTCAAATACTTGTTAACTTTTATAAGTACATTTTATCTATCATTAAATTCGTTGATGTGATTTGTTAATCATTTAATATAAACACAGTCTTTAATTTCACTGGTATTATCATCTTTAAAGAGGCGTTAAGAAACCTTATAGTTGGCATCAAGCAAACACTCCCAATAGAACGCTACATAGGAATTTCTCCGGCGTAGTTGCAAATATCGATCAAATTTAGTTATTGTCAAATTATCTGAGACACTACATTGGTGACCCCAACGTGATTTTGTAGCCACTGTACAATCAACGCAACCTACGCAGCTTCCATTTCAATACCACACCCACGTGATCTACGCAGATTCCATTTCATACCACACTCACGTCATCTACGCAGCTTCCATTTCATACCACACCCACGTGATCTGCGCAGCTTCCATTCGAACCCCACACCGACGCGGTCTACGCAGCTTACATTCGAACGCCACACCGACGTGTTCTACCCAGCTTCCATTCGAACGCCACACCGACGTGACCTGCGAAGCTACACATTCGAAGACCACAACCGAAGTGATCTACACAGCTTCCATTTCAACACAAAAACAGGATGTTATTGGGTTTACTCCCCTTGGGCACAATCGTAAACTACAGATTTCTGGTTAGTGGTCGCCGAGACACTGGCTAATTTCGGAGGCAACAAGCACAACAACTAGTTGTACTACGGCTTTACCACCTCCAACAGCCACACGTCTTACACCCACATGCATCGTTCGCCCCACGGCTCCATCTCAGTCCATCGGTTGCGGACTTTCGATGCATCAAACGGCACCGCAGCAGCCGCCGCCGACAAACAAATCAACCTGTAGTTATGCATATCAACCAATACAGCATAAGCTACACAATCAAACATAACATTCATTACGGAGGCAACAAGTACAACAACTAGTTGTACCCACTCACGTGATCTACGCACCTTCCATTGCATACCACACCCACGTGATCTGCGCAGCTTAGCATCCATTTCAAAGACACAGCCGACGTAATCTTTTAGCCGCTCTACAATCAACGCAACGTACGCAGCTCCATTTCAATACCACACCCACGTGATCCACGCAGCTTCCATTTCAATACCACACACACGTTATCTACGCAGCTTCCATTTCATACCACACTGACGTGACCTACGCAGCTTCCGTTTCATACGACACCCACGTGATCTACGCAGCTTCAGCATCCATTTCAACGCCACAGCCGACGTGATCCTACGCTGCTTCCATTCAAACCCCACACCGACGTGGTCTACGCAGCTTTCATTCGAACGCCACACCGACGTGACCTACGAAGCTACACATTCGAACACCACAACCGAAGTGATCTACACAGCTACCATTTCAACATAACAACAGGATGTTGTTCGGCTTACTCCCCTTGGACACAATCGTAAACCACAGATTTCTGGCTAGTGGTCGCCGAGACACTGGCTAATTACGGAGGCAACAAGCACAACAACTAGTTGTACCACGACTTAACCACCCCCAACGGCCACAAGTCTCACATCCACATGCATCGTGAGCCCACGGCTCCACCTCAGTCCATCGTTAGCGGACTTTCGATGCATCAAACCGCACCGCAGCAGCCGGCCGCCGACAAACAAATCAGCCTGTAGTTATGCATATCAACCAATACAGTATAAGCTACTCAATCAAACATAATATTCATTACGGAGGCAACAAGCACAAAAAATAGTTGTACCCAGCTTGAACCACCTCCTTACCGGACATCAAGCACAACAACTAGTTGGACCATAGCTTCAAGCCACTCACCACAAACACCGAAGACTCCGGCGCTCGTCTACATATAGCAACAGACGCCTCTTCACGCTTTGCCTTGAGCATGCGACCATACATTGGGACCAACACAACAAGCTCATCATCATAATCATCAACAACAACAAGCTCATCATCAACAGCAACGAGCTCATATCATCATAATCATCAACAACATCCACTTCTCTGTGATTTCTACGAGTATATAGACCCGCCACAACCAACTCACCAACAGAATCGAACCGTGAAGTTTCATCAACCAGCTAAGAACCAGCTGATGAAACCCACTCAAGGGGAAGTACTGTGGCGACACTGCATCGCCAATCGCAACATCTAGGTGTGAACACCAAGTTCCAGGATCCTGACTCTAAGTGTATTTCAATAGGTTGACTCCTACTGTGCCTAAAAGGGGAACAAATAATATCCCTAATTGTGAACTGTACAGAAAAGTCCCTAAAGGGATCTTCCCAACATTCAAATAATTCCCGTCTGGGTTTCAACCGAACGAAGTCTGTAGTCTGGCGTCCAGTAGATCACACGCATTAAATTAATTTTCATTCTCAAATACTTGTTAACTTTTATAAGTACATTTTTTCTATCATTAAATTTGTTGATGTGATTTGTTAATCATTTAATATAAACACAGTCTTTAATTTCACTGGTATTATCATCTTTAAAGAGGCGTTAAGAAACCTAATAGTTGGCATCAAGGAAATACTGGGAGTAGAACGCTACATTGGAATTTCTACTGCGTAGTTGCAAATATCGAACAAATTTAGTTAGTGTCAAATTATCTGAGACACTACAAATGTAATTCAGTGGGAATGGCACAAACATATAATGTTTTTCTTTGCTTTTTCTGAGTTTCGAGCATGATGCCGTGGGAAAGAAGATTGTATTAGGAGAGGTGAGGTGGTGGTGTGTAGTGTGGTTGAATCTTCCATTCGATAGTTCCTTATATTGAGAATCAAGTTAATCTTAACAACATAGGCGCAAAATTTTAAAGAACCTATTATTACGGCCTTAACACGATACTACTAGCTAACAATTTGCCATATAAATAGTATCCTACTAACTTTTCATAAATTTTAAACATTTTTTTAACTAGTAAAATGCTAATTTCAAACGCAACAAACGCTTTACTATGCACTTAGGTTTGAATTTTGATGAACACAATTATTATGTTTATGCTTTGAAAATTAATTATACACACGATGGGTGTGTTCTAAATAAGTACTCGATGTTTATATTTTAATCATTTAACTTCAATATTTATAAAAATAAATGGATACCAGCCGGATTTGAACCTGGGCCCCCCGCGGTCAATGCTTATATACTATTAGATGACCTTATGGATTTAGTACCTACGATATACAACAAAATTAATATAGCCATTTAGTGATTTTAACTTTAGTAAAATTATAAGAAGGTAGTTCGATACTAAACTCGTTTAAAATTAGCAATATCCTCTTCTTAACGTAGTATTGTACTAAAAATGATTTAACATATTACCGTATAATTTAAAATTTAAACAATCTATTGCGTAGTCCTTTACATGATACTAGTTTGCAATTTACCATATATGTATATAGTATCCTACTAACTTTTCATAAATTTTAAACATTTTTTTAACTAGTAAAATGTTAATTTCAAACCCAACAAATGCTTTGCTACGCACTTATGGTTTGAATTTTGATGAACACAATTATTGTGTTTATGCTTTGAAAATTAATTATACACACGTTGGGTGTGTTCTAAATAAGTATTCGATGTTTATGTTTTAATCATTTAACTTCAATATTTATAAAGAAAATGGATACCAGCAGGATTTGAACCTGGCCCCCCCCGCGGCCAATGCTTATATACTATTAGATGACCTTATGGATTTAGTACCTACGATATACAAACAAATTAAAGTAGCCATTTAGGGATTTCAACTTTAGTAAAATGATAAGAAGGTAGTTCGATACTAAGCTCGTTTAAAATTAGCAATATCCTCTTTTTAACATAGTATCGTACTAAAAATGATTTAACATATTACTGCATAGTTTAAAATTTAAAGAACCTATTACTAAGGCCTTAACATGATACTAGTTAGCAATTTACTATATACATAGTATATTCAGTTTTTGAATGATTACATACTTGCTTTTTAGAGCCATTTTTCGTATCATTTGATGACTTTGAATGCCCAACAACAACTTGAGTGTGGAATTATAGCTATTTCACGACTTGCCAAAGTCGATCATCAGATTCCTGTGCTCTAGTGGTGCTGGTCTACTTTTTCATTTTAATTGAAAAACTTCTTAGGCCTTCATCGTGTATTAGACATTGGCTACTAAGCGGCTGGTCATGGTTCAATACACGACCAAGGCATAAGACTACATTAAAGTTGTTAGCTTCAAGAGCAAGTTCGTACAATCCAGTCGTGCATTTTATTTTTATTTGTTCTTATTTATAAAATTAAATCACATATTAGAAATTAATTCCCAAATTTTAAACGATTTAGTAATATGTTAAATCATTTTTAGTATGATACTTGGTTAAAAGGAGAATTTGGCTAATCTTAAACGAGTTTAGTATTGTCTTATCTTCTTAACATTTTATTAAAGTTAAAATCACCCAATGGCTACTTTATTAAACCACATGTCATTCTGATAGTATATCCGCTTTGCACGCGGGAGGCCCACGTTCGAGTCCTGCTGGTGTATTTTTTTTTATTTTTGTAAATAATGAAGTGAAAATGATGAAAATATAAACATAGAATTTAGAGCACATGTTGGGTTTCTATCAACATATAATAAATTTTCAACGCATAAACAAAATAATTGTGTTCATTAAAATTCAAACCCTATAAATGCTTTGCTATCTGCTTAATTAGCATTTTACTAGTTAACAAAAAGTTTAAAATTTATGAAAAGTTAGTAGAATACTATGTATATATAGTAAATTACTAACTAGTATCGTGTTACGACCTTAATAATAGGTTGTTTATAATTTTGCTCCTGTTTGTAAATAAGGTTTAGTTACACATGTCTATATCAAATAGTGTGTTCTTATATTCTTTGTGTTTTTTATTTATTAGTATTTTTTTTCTTTTCTTTTACAAAGTACAGGGGGTCAATTCCCGATCTGTGAAGCTGTGAAGTGATAAATTTTATCAAGCTTTCACGTCTACTTCGATTCTCGATTCATGAAAAAGTGAAGTTAAATGCCAAACATTTTTCATATGATAATTTTTTTTATCACAGTCAATTGTTTTGTGAAGAAAATGTTTCTAATCGAATATTAAAAAAACAAAACAGGATTTGACATGACAAGTAAGCAACAATTATATTTATACACAAATTTATTTTGGTTATAAGTTATATTTGTGTTTATTCGAGTAAATAACGAAATTGTTAAATCAACAGATTGACAACAGCCGACGCGACGGTGATCATTCCCGCGACAGATCGTTGGAAACTACCAATTGCAAAAAAATGCAGAGCACTTTGCCATATTTAAATGGCTTTGAAGCGCCCTTATGAGTTGAGTGTTTTTCAAGAATGCTCTCAATTCACGTATTAAATCCATGCATAAATGTTTTGGGAATCTGTAAGGTTCAATAAAGTACCCCTAGTTCTAACTTCGAATAGATTCTGCCCATCTCGAAGGGAAAGCCTCAATATCCTCACATGAAAAAAAAAATAAATCTTACTCAAAACAGAGATACTATTGAATATACTATAAAACCCACAATTGTTCAGTACGACGTCTTTTTTCAATTTATTAAACGAATTATTATTCCGGCCATTATTCTTAAGCAAATTAAGAAACTGAAATGAAATATTTACCTTTCCCAACAAAAAATCTAATCAGAAATGACAGAATTTATCATTTAGTACTTTTTAGTACAAACTTTATCACAATGAGTTCTAGAATCGCATTAGGCGTGCGCGTGAAGTTGGAAAATGATAAACCTCTGTGAAAACTGAAATGATATTTTTTTTATCACTTCATAATTTGACAGATCGGGAATTGGCCCCCAGGTGTACATAACTTAATAAGGACTGATTCTATATTTACTCTTTTTTTTTATTTTCATATATTAAAGGTATATTCTCTTGAATTTTTACTTGCGATTATTGGTACTATAAGACAAGTAATGTATTCGTAAATTTTTTGTTTCTAACAATCAAACATGACATTCCGATCATAGAGAAGAACAAAAAAGTGTGTCCCCCAATTCTGTCTCGAGCCTGCAGCCTAAGCCGTTCGGTGGATTTGCTTCCAACATGGTACATATTGTTTTTTCTGTAATATGTCCACACGTTTTTCTCTTTTTTTAAGACGACAAATAAGAGTAGCTCCCATAAATTTTTTTTGTCAAGATCAAAAATCTATTTTTTCTCAAAAACGACTCCAAAGAAAAAAATTGGTTCGTTAATGAAGGGAAAGGGTACCTTTCGATATTTTTTGTTGAAAAAGGAGGTAATTTTTGGTACGTATAGTAGAACCATTTTTTTCGATTTTCTGGGAAACAGTTAATTTGAATTTTTTTAAATTTTTTACGCAGAAGCTCCTAGAAAGTTTAAACACTATTGAAAGCCAAAATTTAAAAAAAAATTTTTTTGGAAATTAATTTTTTTTTTGAAAACTCAAAATTTCGAAAACGACCCAATAAACTTTTTCGAAACTTCGTATTTGGTGGTTTTTTTACATTA
Organism: Philhelius pedissequus; assembly: GCA_910595825.1. Lineage (NCBI taxonomy): Eukaryota > Metazoa > Arthropoda > Insecta > Diptera > Syrphidae > Philhelius > Philhelius pedissequus. The sequence goes on along the minus strand of OU343160.1, from coordinate 124,436,711 downwards.
TCTTGAATAGTTAAAAAAAACTATTTTTCTAAAATAAAAATCAACAGTTTTTTTTTTAAATTAATTTTTATTTAATATTAACTTATAACCACCTTAAAGCTAGACAAAAATGTTTAAGACTAGCCTAATTATCAATAACTTAAAACTAATTTACTGGCCCTTTACGGGCGCTCTAAACGAAACAATAACTCTTAAAACAAATATCTTGCGACCTAAAGACTATTTTAATTAAATCTAATTATATTATTCTTTTTTTGGCCAAGAAAACTTATTAACATAAAACTCGGTATCTTATCATATTTTTATTTTTTACTTATAAACTAAACCTTAAGTTAGACCAGAAATAATTAAAACTATATACAACTAACTTATACTAACTAAAATAAAACTTAAACTACTTAAAATACCTAATAATACCCAAAACCACTTACTTAAAAACTAGAACACACAGCCACAGCAGCATTTTTTTTTCGTTTTTGAAATTTTTTTTGCGTATTTTGTATATGAATGCAGACACACAACAATATGCAACCCACACATACATGTACATACGCACATACATATACGTACGCACATACATGCACATATGCCCCCGCAAACATACATATTTTTAATTTTTTTGGTGCCACCCCGACTGTTCCCTATACCTAATTACTATAAATCTATGTAAGTCGGCCAAGACATACCATCTTAATCGACTTGCTGTTCAAGTAATCATGATGCTGTTCAGAGAGCCACCAGAACTGGTTCTCCTGTTTCGCCCTATCCCTTCGGTCCCGATTGGACACAGTCCTACTGAACCGAAGGCGCTCCTCTCCACCTTGAGCGATGACGTCTCAACCGTACAGGAGTCGCATATCGACAGTTTTCCGGCTGACGTGGTAGATAAGCGGAACCGGCCCTCCATCCTGTATCAGCCCTCGACTGTCTAAATAGAGGAATGCCTCGGGAGTGATGTAGCCACTTAACCGCGCACTCTCAAAATGTTCGTTATTGGGGTAATAAGCCCAAAAAATTGAGCTGTTAGTTGAAGACATCGCTCTTGCAACTTGTCCCCGAATCAGCTTAAACAAAAAATTATCTATTCTGTTTATGTTGGCTCGGTTGTATAGAACCTGGTTGGAATAATATCGTTTGTACTCCGACTCTGGTGTTCTGTGTAATCCAAGGCAACGTCGAAGACATTGCCTTTCAAACACCCGAATCTTTTCCATTTGAGATGGGGCAACGTTGAACCAAACAAAATAGTTTCTGATTTCTGGAAGTTGATTTTCAACTTCCAGTAATCATAATATCGCTGAATCTTGTCGAAGTGACTCTGCAAAAAATTAGATCGTCGGCGTACGCAATTGCCTGAGTTAGACTTCCTATCAGATCGCTGGTGTAAATGCTGAATAGAATCGGCGAGTTAACCGCTCCCTGCTGAAGACCATTATTAATATTAAAAATTGCGGGAGAAATTACATTGCCACCCTTGACAACAAACTTTCTTCCATTAAGCATGTCATAAAGCATATACAATAGAGTTTTTCTTATACCAAGTCTGGTTAGCTTTAGATAGAGGCCTTCTCACAATACGGTGGCGAAGGCCTTCTCCAAATCCACCAGTAAATGTCAACTGCTTCCTGAGGTAAATGTCGTAGTACAACGTTGAATATACCATCGACTCCTGCTGACTTCTTTTTCTTTAATGAATCGAAGATGAGCTGGAGCTCAGTCTTCGAAATTAACAGGGAACTGGGTCCATTTCGTTCGGCGATTATGGCGTTTGCCAAATCTTCATCATTAAACCCGGTAAAACCAAGGTTCTCAGATCACCTTTCGGTTATATCGTTCTGCAACCAGGTGTGATGAAGCAGGGCTCTGCTCTCCAGGTCATGATTCGGGCGAATGCTAGCATTCACCTTGTACACTTGCTGGAAAGAAGCCCTAAAAGCCTCCACATTCTCCTGCGCATCTTCGACTATGTAAAGGTCATCGTCCAAGACGGCATTATCTGGGGGTATGCCTTTTTTTTTTATTATTCATTTTTATTTAATCTTAGCTTATAACTATCTTAAAGCTAGACAAAATTGTTTAAAACTAGCCTAATTATCAATAACTTACAACTAATTTACTGGTCCTTCACGGGCGCTCTAAACTAAACTATATCTCTTAATACTAATGTCTTTCGACCTAAAAACAATTTAATTAATTCTAATTATTTTATTTGTATGACCAAGAAAACTTTTTTAACAAAAAACTTAGTAACATGTGCTTTTTTTTAATTTTTACCTATAGACTCCCTAAAGCTAAACTAAAAATAATTAAATCTAGATACAACTAACTTATACTAACTAGAAATACTTAACACTACTTACATCTACTTAAAATCTAAACACCCACAACAGCATTTTTCGGTTATTTATATATTTTTTTTGTTGTATATTTTGTATACGCATGCAGACGCACTGAGGCATGCAACCCACACAGCCAAGTACATACGCACATACATATTCGTATGTACATACATATACAGGCACGCAGCTGCATGCACAAATGCCCCCGCAAACATACGAATACATATTTTTTAATTTTTTTTGTGCCACCCCGACTTTTCCTTATACGTAATTTACCTAAATCTACGTAAGTCGGCCAAGACATACAATCCTCATCGACTTTGTGTATCATAATGCTGTTCAGAGAGCCACCAGAACTGGTATGCCTGCTGTCAGAAGTATGTCTCTGTTCCCTATCGTTCTCTGGAGCTTAAGACACTTAAAAGATCGTTTTGATCGTTCCTTCTAAAAATCTTATTAATTTTTGGGAACATACTCGGGTCGCTAGAGTTAACGACCCGAATTTTATTGTCCCAAAACATATTAATAGACAACCTATAATTTTGTTTGATCAGTTGGTTGATGTTTTTGATCGACGACTTCAGTGTCCTAACCTCCAGATCTCGTGTGTCAGTAAACCGTCTGTACAATCGTTTAAGTCTTGTCAGTAGTCGACTTTTTTGTCTGTATAGTGAGTGCGTCAATTGCCGCGTTACGGTACATGTCGGTTGCGTTACGTTCTTTGTATTTCGGTATTGTTCTGTTCATTGTTCGTTGAATTGTTTCGTCCTGTTTTAAGTATCTGTCGATTTCCGTATTTGTCAGATTCCTGTCATTAAAGTTGTTACCTACAAGAGCAAGTTCGTACGATCCAGTCGTGCGTTTTTTTTTTTGAGAAAAGGAAGATAGGAAACAGAATATGTGTATTAAACACAGGAAAGTTTGTTCTGTCTAGTTTGATTTTTTACTAGGACTTTATCACCTTTGTTAAATAATTTAGTTTTAAAATTTGTAACATTACATTTAAAAATTGCAACACAAGCCGATACTCGTCTCCGGAAAAAAATGATTCATTACGAAAAAAATGCAAAGACTGGTGGATAAGGAAATGGCAAAATATTGGCCCTTATTACAGCATTGATTTAGACTGGAACTTCAGTAACACATTAAAAGAACAACTTTACTCCTTAATACAAATAAATGAAGACTACACTCGTTACGCATTAATTGAAGAAGCACGACAATCTGAAAGCAGAATTAAATATTCACAGTTAAATTATCACCTCTAAAGTAACAACTACTTTCAAGATAACCTAAGCTATAAATAAATATCGCTGCTGTTTAAATCCTGATGTGAGCTCATCTACCTAAATGGCAGACCATATAATAGTGGTTTCAACCAATTTTGTACGCTGCGCAACATGAAAGCCAAGGAAGACACTTTCCATTTCATAAGCATTTGCCCAATCTTCAAACGACTAGAATTTCAAGGAAAGGAACGTTTTACAATGCTGGAAACAGTAGAGATTATAAACGGAAGAAATTGGAAAGATTTGTGTAATTTTCTAAAATCTATTTATTAAATTATTTATTTATTTATCGTCTGTCAAGTTACAAAACTTTATGGAGACTACTTAAGGCTTACTTTATATATATATATTATACCATATATATACAATTTTAAAAAATATATAAAATTATTATAATGATTTAAATTAATTCGGCTAATCTTTTCTTTATTTCATTTCTATTTATATTAATCTCAATAACATTATCAAATTCATAAAAATCGCTACAAGCATTTGTAATTGGATTGTGTTTAGCATAACTTGTACTATTGCAAGGAAAATATAAAAAATCACCACTTCTTTTTTTTTTATAACTTTGCACGCGCTCAAGGGATTATGCCCTTTATATGTTTTTCTTAACACAGGGCGGTCATCCGGTGGAAGAAGAGAAAGAGGGATAGGAAAGATGTGTGGCGCGATGTTCTGAGACTAGAGCTGTTTGTTGTCTCAGATTTATATCCAGGGATGGCGGCTGAACTAATGCGGAAAGAATTACCGTGTTTTATTTATTTATGTCTCTTATAATTCGCATTATTTTATTTATTTTCTTGTCATATTTTGTGGGTATGCTAGTTTAATCAATCACATGTTGTTAGTGTTATGCCTAACCAGCATGTAATGAGCAAAGCAGCAACTTATTCTATTACAATTTTTAGAATTGGTTTTTAATGGAATATAAGAAGACATAGACAACGGCAGGAATCGACCCTGCGGCCAAGAGGTTGACAGGCGAGCACACAACTATCGCGCCACAGCCACCCCTAAGTACACGGCCACCCCTAAATGCGAACAGGTGCATAAATATTGATCGCTGATAACAATATTGGACAGTTTATATCAGAAAAAAGTACATCAAATGCAAAAAGTACAGAATTTAGATTTCTTCTCGATTTGAAAAGCTTGAGGTAAATAAGAACACATCTGCTCTCATAACATGGAACACTTGAATTTCTGAAGGTTTTTCGCAAAGTACACTTTGTAAATCTTTTTTGAACATTTTCTATACGATTAATACTTGATTGAGTATAAGGATTCCAAACAACGCTGCAATACTCTAATAATGTTCTAACAATGCTCATATAAATGGTTTTAAGAGTAGAAGGATCATCAAAACACTTTGAATTTCGAATTATAAATCCCAAAATTATCCCTAGATATTATATGATCGATATGGAGTGAAAAATTAATTTTAGAATCAAATATCACATAGAGATCTTTCTGGTTGTTAATTCTTTGTAAAGAATCGTTTTTTAATTTGTATTCAAAACACAAAGGGTTTTGCAATCTGTAATATGTGACAACGCTACACTTTTTGTTGTTGAAATAGAGTCCATTAAGCGTACACCATTGAACAATTTTATTCAGATCAGATTGTACGTTATACGCATCTGATAAAGAATTTATGCAGCTGAAAACTTTAAGATCATCAGCATATAAAAGACATATAGAGTATGAAAGAAGACTTCGTAAATCGTTGATGAAAATAATGAACAATAAGGTCCAAGATGACTACCTTGAGGTACACCTGACAAATTTAAAATTTCTTTGGATAACACGTTATCAATTTTAACATATTGGTTTCTTGCAACTGAATAACTTTCAATCCAGCTTAGCAGCAAGGAGTGAAAACCAAACATCTCAAGTTTCTTCAATAGAACATTATGCTAAACATGGTCAAATGCCTTTGAAAAATCGTTATACATATTGTCGATTTGGGAACGCGTTTCCATATGATTAAGGCAATAACTTGTGAAAATCGACAACTTTGTTGCTGTTCACCTTCCACTCATAAATCCATGTTGATCAGATATATGATTTTGAACTAAACTAAACAATTTATTTTTGATTATTGCTTCAAAAACTTTAGGGATCAATTGAAGTTTTGCAATAGGTCTGTAATTTTCCACATGGCTTTTTGACCCACATTTATGCAGGGGAGTGATGTAAGAATATTTCCATGTATCTAAAAATAAACCTTGAGTCAAAGACATATTGAATATAAAGCAAAGTGGTGGTCTACGCTTAAATCTACAAGTCATTAAAAGAATAGGTGGTATATTATCTGCCGCAACAGCAAAATTGTCACCAAGTGAAGCCAAAGATTTAATTACATCACTTTCAGATATATACAAGCTACCAGCTTCAATTAAAGAACTGAAGACTTTCATTTCTGTCAATTTAGTTTTAAATCAATAAAATTGGATTAAAAAAATGAAGCAAAACTATTGCAAATATCATTTATACTATCTGCGGAGTCCCCATTGTATGAAGCGTTAGATGGAATCCCAACCGATTTTCGTTTAGTACTCGTATTTATAAACAACCAAAAACACTTCGGGTTATTTTTTATGTTTGATTCCAGGGAACAAATGTATTGCTTTTAAATAAATTTTCTCAAAAATTCATAATCTCTTCTAATTTGATTAAATTGCTCACGAGAGAAACAGAAATTCTGCATTTTTTGTGTAACTTATTCATTACATTCTTAAGTCCGGATAAGCTTTTGTTGAACCAAACAGGTTTCTTAGAATTTTTAAATAATTTTATAGGAACAAAAACGGAAATTATACGCTCCAGAGTATTCCGCAACATAGTATAAGCTACATCTAAATTTGTACAATTGCATATTTCATGCCAATCAATAGATTCCAAATAAATATTAATTGTAACAAAATCTGCATTTTTAAAATCATATGTTTGAACAGTAACACAGGAAGATTTAAATTCATTTAAAACAGAAAAGTTAAATATGATTTCAAGTGAATTGTGATGAATACTTTTATCTGGCAATTTAAAACTTGCTTGATTACATTGAGCTTCAAGGTTACAATCAATAAAAATTAAGTCTAAAATACGGCCTATAGAATTAGAAACATTATTAATTTGGTACGTAATTAAAGTTGTTATGCCATCAATCACATTAGATTCAGAATCTAATCCCATTACTGGGAAACATTTTTTGTTCATCGTATGAATATAACCAATTTATGTTAGGCAGATTAAAATCTCCAACAATAACAAAATAACAATTTTCTTTACTATTTTTAACAATATTAGTAATATTTTCAATATGGCTTTTATATATTGCATTTTGTGATAAGGTTGGGATATAAGAAACAAAAAAGTAAACAAGAATTAATTCGAGAGTATGACTAAGTGATAAATCTACACATACACAAATTTGCTCAATCTCACCAGAAACATTGGATAAACTTATTTATCTACATACATACTCGTAATTATACCTAAAGGCTAATAAAACACCGCCACCTCTATTTAGGCCATGCTGTTCACAGCAACGATCATTACGAAAAACGTTAAAATCCGAATTAAAGTATTCACTGGTTAAGAATTTATTATTACCCCATGTTTCGGCTAGGGCAATAACATCATAGGCACAATCAGAAACAGCAGTTTAAAATTCGTTAGACTTCGTTCTCATACCACCAGCATTATGATAAAACATTGAGAAACAATTATTGGTTACTGAAACATGATATGTTTTGTTTATGTGTCAAACCCGTCTTGATTATGACCCATGTCGTTTCTTGGACGGCTTACAAATTGTTTAGTTTGAACTCCTATTGGCCATATGGACGTTTGAAGAACATCATTAAGAACCCAGCTGGGACCCCAATTTCAAATTAATAAAATGGAACGAAGAAATATTCGCATCTTTTTTAACTAGTTTAGAACAAACCAAACTTGTCACTGGCAAATTTAGTTTTTGAGCAACAAAATCTATAACATCCTTCTCAGTGACTGTATTCATAAGTCGTGATACGAGTATGTGTATGAAACGAAGCCGAGGTACAGATGGCAGATATGTGACAGCATCAGGTTCGCTTCCAAACAGCTGCTTTTGTTTTGGATTGCGCTTACCAGCGAATACAACCTTGTGTTTTGTATTCAATAAATAATTGCAGTGGAATATGAATGCACTTTTCACATTTGAAAAATAATTTGTTATTAGATTTAATAACTTTCATGTCTTTTTTGTTTATATTGCAACAGTCCAAATGTGAGCCCTTGCCACATAAGACACACGATAGAAAACACATATCGTGTATGATCTTTAGACACTTAATATACTTGGAATTCATCTTTTGAGAAATTATAAGAAAATATACGAAAATATAAGAAGAGCAGACAAAAAACACAACCGCTTCATATACAGATTAGTCAGAGACAGAAATTTGTTAATGACTGAGTTGTAGTAAAATGCTAATTTCAAACACGACAAATACTTTGCTATGCATTTTTGTGAACACAATGATTGTGTTTATGCTTTGAAAATTAATTATACACACGTTGGGCGTGTTCTAAATAAGTATTCGATGTTTCTATTTTAATCAATTAACTTCATTATTTATAAAAAAAAAAATTATACCAGCAGGATTCGAACCTGGCCCCCCGCGATCAAGGCTGATATGCCATCAGATGACCTTATGGATTTAGTACCTACGATATACTTAAAATTTTGCGCCATAGACTTTAAACCTACTAGGGTTACTACACCTAACTAACTAAACTTCAATGGTTAGCTACATTAAAGTTGTTAGCTACAAGAGCAAGTTCGTACGATCCAGTAGTGCATTTTATTTTCATTTGTTCCCATTTATAAAATTAAATCACATATAACAAATTATGGCGCAAAATTATAACGATCATTTTTAGTATGGTACTAGGCTAAAAAGAGGATTTTGCTAATTTTAAACGAGCTTAGTATCGTCTTATATTCTTATCATTTTACTAAAGTTAAAATCACCGAACGGCTACTTTAAATGTTTAGTATCGTACTACATCCACATGTCATTCTGATAGTATATCCGCTTTGCACGCGGGAGGCCCAGGTTCGAGTCCTGCTGGTGAAGATTTTTTAATTTTTGCAAATAATGAAGTTAAAATGGTGAAAATATAAACATCGAATACTTATTTAGAGACAAGTTGGGTTTCTATCAAAATATAATCAATTTTCAAGGCATAAGCACAATAATTGTGTTCATCAAAATGCAAGACCTACAAATGCTTTGCTATCTGCTTAACTAGCATTTTACTAGTTAACAAAAGGTTTAAAATTTATGAAAAGTTAGTAGACTACTATGTATATAGTAAATTGCTAACTAGTATCGTGCTACGGCCTAAATAATAGGTTATTTATAATTTTTCGCCTATGTTTGTAAATAATGTTTAATTACACATGTAAATTCACTGATTGGGACCGAACGTAGAGCGAATTTATTCCAATTGCGTAAAAACCAAAGTATAGATGTGTTTAAAGCTAGCGAAACTAAAATTAACCAGAAACATAAATTGACTAACAACAATTATAATATCGTAAGAAGACCGACCCAGCTCCATCATATTCATTCATCTCCAACAGGGGAAGCGAATGTATGTGATCGCTGCCTATCAATTTATAACAGCTTGAAAAGCGTTTTGAATGCTTAAGATTGATCTCGGAAGAGAACTACTATATATTGGCTGGTGATTTTAATGCCAAATATATAGATTGGGGAAATCAAATACAAAATCCTGGACGTTACCATCTGTATGATTGGATGGGTCGATACAACCTTGAGTATCGCATTGAACTTCTCGCTACAGACAGGCCATCGTTTCCAAGAAGCGGTGCCTATCTGGATCTATTGCTGAAAGACGCAAGACTTACAATTACGGACACTGTGGTACAACGGCCAAGAAATTGTTTACGAACGAGTACGATAGTGACCACTACGGACTCGCCGCCGTAATAGAACTTCCGAACGAGCTTATGGAGTTGGAGGAGTATGTACCTGTGCATACTTACAATTACAGTAAGGTTCGCTGGCCACGCTTCTCCCACGCCTTATTGAGCAAATTACGTTCAAATGGTATATCCCTACGAAATGGCGAAACCTGACAAATATTGAAATCGACCGATACTTGGGACAAATGGCCGAAACACAAAGAATACAAAGAACGTAACGCAACCGACATGTACCATAATTCGACCATTGGCGCACTACACAGACAAAACATTCGACTTCTGACAAGACTAAAACGCTTGTACAGACGGCTTACTGACACACGAGATCTGGAAATTATGACACTGAAGTCGTCCATCAAAAACATCAACCAATTGCTCAAAGAAAATTAGGCGTTGTCCATTAATTTGTCTTGGGACAATAAAATTCGGGCCGGTAACTCTAGCGACCCAAGTATGTTCCCAAAAATTAATAAGATTTTTAGAAGAAAGGATCAAATCGATCTTCCGTGTCTTAAGCTCCAAAGGACGATAGAGAACAGAGACGTACGTCTTACAGCAGGCATAGACCCAGAGGACGCCGTATTATACGATGACTTCTATATAATCGAAGATCCGCAGGAGAAATGGAGGCTGTGGGGGCTGCTTTCCAGCAAGTATTTAAGGTGAATGCTAGCATTCGCCCGAATCATGACCTGGAGAACAGAGCTCTGCTTCATCACTTATGGCTCCAGAATGATATAACCGAATAGCGATCTGAGAACTTTTGTTTTACTGGGTTTAATGATAAAGATTTGCAAACGGCATAATCGCCGAGTGAAATGGGACCTAATTCCCTGTTAATTTCGAAGACTGAGCTCCAGCTCATCTCTCAATGCAGTGGAAGACAGCAGTGGTGCAGCCTCTCCCTTAAAAGGGAAAGGACAACTCCAATCAGGCGATTCTCCGGTCGGTAAGCCTTTTCCCGAGTATCAGCCAAGTATTTGAAAAGATTATCAATAGGACTCTGTTCAAGTGGGTTAAGGACAACAGTATCAAAGATAATCAGTTCGGTTTTAAGGTGGGACATTACACAATTCATGCCGCGTCTAAACTGTTTTCTGGTTGATTTAGATAAGGCCTCCGACACCATATGGTTAGAAGGTCTCTATCTTAAGCTTACAAGACTATGCATAAGTAAACCTCTTTTGTATATGCTAAATGGAGCCGATAACACGCCGATTCTATTCAGCATTCACACCAGCGATCTGATAGGGAGTCTAACTAAAGCAATTGCGTACGCCGACGATCTAATTGCGTAAAGAATAGCTCACACAGTTGAGGTAATCAAAAATCTTTTGGAGAGTGATTTCAACCAGATTCAGCGAAATTGTGATGACTGAAAGTTGAAAATCAACCTGGTTGGATCAGTACCTATATTTCGACAGACATATCGGTGCTGCCTTGCCCAGGACTAGGGGAGCCTTTGCCTTGACAAAACGACTGTTTTATAGCAGCCGTCTTGACAGCAGGTTGAAGGTGATTTGCTACATGGCACTCATCAGACCGATGATTAATTTTTTTTATCCAAATGCTCCCTAAGATTGCTAATAAAACTGCATACGAAAATTTTCAAAATAAAAACTTTTTGGTTTCTAAAAAATAAATAAAAAATTTGTTTTGAAAAATCGATTGTTCAAAAACCAGTCACAGATTTTTTTTTAAATTTGAATTTTATATGTATATTAATAATATTTTAAAAATGTTTTCAAAATTTTTTACATACAAAATTAATTTATTAAAGAACCGTTCCAACGATTTTTAAAATTTTGTTTGATATATCCTTATTTATCCATGAAGTCAAATTGCGTCTTTGTTTTCCCTCAAACTATAACGAATAAGCAATATACAAACATTTAATTATGTGTATTATCCATTTATTTCTAACTTATTGTTATTACATTCTTGCGCTCATACATTCGTATTTACATAGGTGATTCTTAAATCCACATGAATCTTATGTATGCATATTGCACCTAAAATATAAAGTTATATGCATGTTTCCATACTTAGGTTCCATTAATGTGTATATTAATGTAGATATATTTTACTCTCCTAACTTAGGTACATAATTAAAATCCATAACTTAGATTTAAATATACATTTGTACGTAGGTACCTTTGTATGTGACTATTCCTTGAAGCATCCATTCGACAATTCATTATACTGGTAATCAAGGTAATCTTACCTACAATCCTTGAAGCCTGCATAGGATAACTACACCTAACTAAACCTCAATGGTTAGCTACATTAAAGTTGTTACCTACAAGAGCAAGTTCGTACGATCTAGTCGTGCGTTTTTTTTTTTTTTTTTTTGAGAAAAGGAAGATAGGAAACAGAATATGTGTATTAAACACCGGAAAGTTTGTTCTGTCTAGTTTGATTTCTTACTAGGACTTTATCACCTATGTTAAATAATTCAGTTTTAAAATTCGTAACATTACATTGTAAAAATTGCAACACATGCCGATACTCGTCTCACGAAAAAAATGCTTCATTACGAAAAAAAAACATAGACTGGTGGATAATGAAATGACAAAATAGTGAGCTCATCTATGGCAGACCATATAATAGTGGTTTCAACCAATTTTGTACGCTGTGCAACATGAAAGCCAAGGAGGACACTTTTCATTTCATAAGCATTTGCCCAATCTTCAAACGACACGAATTTCAAGGAAATGAACGTTTTACAATGCTGGGAACAATAGACATTTTAAACGGAATAAATTGGAAAGATTTGTGTAATTTTCTAAAATCTATTACTAAATACAGACATTTGTTAATAACTGAGCATATTTGAAGTTAATTTTCCCATTTTTATTTTGCTTATATTACTTATCATTAAAATAATAAACGGTTATCCATTTTGCGGTTTCAAAAGTAAAAGTAAATAAAACACATATACATTTTTTTTCTTGATATTTCGTTTTTATTATAAAGTCTGAACGTTGACATTATGTGTGAAACACTACATTATGTAAATGACCACCACGCGAATTGTTGCAAGCACCGATTCTTTTCAGGTTATTTTCGACCACTTTTTGACATATATTGGGCGGTATCTCAGCCATAACTTGACGAATGGTGGTTTTCAAATGTTCAAGAGTTAAAGGTTTATCTGCTGTTCAGGAATGAACCATCGATAATTTTTTTTATCATCCTAAACTATTATTTTGTTCTTAAAATTATCTTAAAATTATTGCTAAAATGCTAAATTCTAAAAACTAAATTTTTTTTCTACTTGCCAAACAATGATTATTTTGTTGTTTTCAACTTTGATATTTTTTTTGGTCATGTAACCCGCTAATACCTATGCATTTGTTAGGCATATGAGCATCGGAATAATGTTTTTTTTTTGATAATATTTAGCATCATACGATTATATATGGTTTTAAATATTTCCTTTTGTTAGCAACCACCATCGGCATCACATCGACGTAAAATTAATGCAGCCCGCTTTTTGAAATAAGATGCATACATTGTCTTGATCCATAAGATGTTCAATAATTAAATATATTTTTGCATTATTTGAAATTTGAAGTTTAGTATTTAATTTGCTTTGGAACATTTCTTATTGCTGATCATCTGCATAAACACGGTCTTTCGCGTAGCCATAAAAAAAAGTCCAGCGGTGTCAAATCGCATGATCTTGGTGGCCAGTTGATATCGCCACGACGAGAAATTATGCGGCCAGGAAATGTCTCTTGCAATAAAGCCATATTTGCTCGAGTTGTGTGGCATGTGGCATCGTCTTGTTGAAACTACCTTTTCTTCAAGTCGTATTCCTCAATAGCAGGCAAAAAAGTCAGTTATCATATGACCAGAACGCCCCGAATTGACAGTGACAGTCGTTCCATCGTCGTTTTCGAAGAAGTATGGTCCAATCACACGTCCGGATCAAAGAGCGCCCCAAACGGTGACTTTTTGTGGATGTAATGGCCTCTCTTCAATTACTTGAGGATTCTCAGAACCCCAAATACGACAATTTTGTTTATTAACATACCCACCGAGTGAGAAATGTATGTACTTCGTCGCTAAAGAAAATTTTGTTCGAAAAATCGCCGTCCACCGCGTGTTGTTCAAGCACCCATTCGACGTATCTACGACGCTGTGAATGGTCAGCTGGCTTCAGTGGTTGTGTGGGGTGGACTTTATATGGATGTAGGTGTAGATCTAAATGCAAAATACGCCATAATGTGCCGTAAGACAGTCCTAATTCCTGAGAACGACGAGGAATCGACACAATCGGGTCTTCGGCAAGACTTTAACTTACAGCAGCTATATTTTCAGTGGTACGAGCGAAACGATGATGCACATGCCTTACAATATCTGTAAACAATCCAGTCTCTTCAAATTTCTTCACAATGTTGCCAATTGCTTGCGTAGTTGGACGATTATGTAAAACATAATCTCCTCTTAAAGCACGATATGTGGCTGTGGGAAAATCACCATTTTTGTAGTAGGTTTTAACAATTTCTATGCGATCGATTTTCGTAAATTTCAGACTTTCAGCTGAAAAAAAAATTGGTTTATCTACTTAGTCTTACAGATGTCGAAGTCCGGCCCTATACTTTTGAAACCGCAAAATTTATAACCCTTTATAATATTGCCATTCAAGCTGACGGATAAGCCAAAGCTATCTCAAATTCATAACCATATTTAAACTATGTAACTAAATATTTTTCCAATAAAATGAATTAATTACTACTAATGACTTACTACTCATAAAGAGCTTTTGATTTCTCTTTTTTCTTTCTAAGGATAAATTTTGCCGTCTCATATTCATGTTGCAATCTAGCCTTCAGTTCATTGACGTAATTATTAATTAATTATCGCTATAAAAGTAGTATTTCAACATTTTCTGAAGTTTTTGTATATCGGCGTTTTAATGTTCATCATTTAAATAAAGGTACGAAGCTTTTCTTATTTATCTCAAACTCGGCATTTTCCTTAGGAATAATAATATAAATAAAAGAAACCTAAGCGAAATCTCACCTGAACCAAATCCTGATCATAAAAAGCATTTTGTACACAAAAAATATTTGGCAATGGAAGTGGGAAGGATGTCTGTTGAAGACTTAAAGCATTTTATCGAAACCACCTTTGATGTAATGCTCACTGAAAAGTTAAAGATTTTTGCTACAAAAGATGATTTCACTCGTCTCTACGATGAAGTAACCACCTGAAGAACCTCAAACTAGGCGAAATGTCTCAAAGATGCGAAGTACTCGAAAATCAATTGGAATTGATTTCACGAAAAGCTAATGAATCGTCCGTTGTCGTTCACCTTCGCTTAAATGAAGAAACCGGTGCAACTCAATTCACTTAGCAGACTTGCAAAGGGCTTCTCAAGATAAACGAAGCTGATAATTTGGCCATCAAACTCTGCCGACTAATTCGCAACAACATACAACACAACGCGGAACTGTCATCATCGAACTTCTTTCTTCAGAAATGGTAGACAAAATTCTTAGCGCGGCTCACCAGCTTAAGGGCTCGGGGATCAGTATATTCCGGGAACAATCTCTTATAAACGGAAAGAGGAGATAAGCACTTGTCGAAAGAAGATCAAAATTGCTGGAAATTAATTAAAACGCAAAATAATGGTAAAAGGTGATAAGCTACAAATTAATGGTCACTCGTTTATTTACAAATATTCGTGGGGTCTAGCTATCAAAACCAAAACAGAATTGTCATTTGTCAACCAAACGTATGGTGACAAATACTCTGCATTTCTCGATGACAGCGATCTTTCATCTCCATCATCATCTTCCTTCTCTGTCCCGTCTTTGGCCCACTTTCAACCGAGGCGCGCGCCACCTATACGTCGACCTCAACACCACATCAACCACCCTTAAGGGTGGAATCACAATAGGATGAATCTGTCGCGTGCCGAAATAATAGGTTTTCCAATAAGAGGTGTTATTGTGATATTCAAAAAAAAGAAATGCGTTGTTGAAGCGTGTATCGTTCCATTTTTATTAATAGCATAGTTTCTACTTGTCAAATGTCAAAAAATGACAGCTTCAAAGGTGACAGCTACCGAAATAGCGGGCTATTCAAAATAACACCGCTTATTGTAAAACCCCTGGAAAACCCTTGGGTTTTCCAATAAGAGGTGTTATTGTGATATTCAAAAAAAAGAACTGCGTTGTTGAAGCGTTTATCGTTCCATTTTTGTTAATAGCGTAGTTTCTACTTGTCAAATGTCAAAAAATGACAGCTTCAAAAGTGACAGCTACCGAATTAGCGGGCTATTCAAAATAACACCTCTGATTGGAAAACCCCTTATATACATAACTTGAAAAATTTAACTGTCCTATCTTATAATATTACAGGTTTTAAAAACAAAATGTTATTACCTGATTTTTATAATTTTATTCAAAATTATGACATAATTATTTTATTGGAAACTTTTGTAGAAGAAAAAAATGAAAACAATTATGTGAAATACTTTAAGAACTTCAATATTTTATGGTCTCCAGCAATAAATCAAATGTTCATGGTAGTGTCAGTGGGGGAATTTTATGCGGTGTAAAAAAGACTTTAAATTACCATTTCGTTAAAATTAATCTTTTTGAAAATGGAATTATAATCAATATTGCTACATACTTAAAGTGCAATAACTGGCAGTTTGATTTTGCTAATCTAGTTGACTTCATTAACAACTCCAAATTTGGAGAATATTTTGGTAATTGGAGACTTAAATGCTCGGATCGGGAATTATCAGTTATTCTTCGGCGCTCAATACATTCTCGCAAAACACTCTAAATGCAACCAGAAACTCTAAAGATGACACCTTTACCCGAAATGGAAGGTTGCTTACGGAATTTTTTGAAAACTTTGGACTGTCCGTATTGAACGGGGCCTCAAAAGAAGACCCTTCTGTAGAGTTCAAATTCATAAGTGGCCAAGGACAATCTGTTATTGATATTGCAGCTATATCTCTGGAATGGCTTAAACTATCTACAGATTTTGAACTAGGCGTGATGAATTTCTCATCGCACTTGCCGATTGTGGTAAAGGTTCAGTTTCCCAATGAAAATGTTCAGAGACAGTCAACTAACTTTTCAAAGTTGAGGTGGAAAGAGAACTGTAGCGCTCTATACAAATCATTACTAAGCAATATCAGCTCTATTCCTTCCCTTCAATCCAACTGTCTAGATGCTTTGATGAACATATTGCAAGAGTTGTCAAAGCCTCAGCCCCATTTGCCCACAGTAATAGCAGCCGTAACCAGGCTTGTGCACCAAAAAACAAATGGTTTGATAATGAGTGTGCCAAACTCCGTAAGCTTTCATTTGTTTATCTTAAGCTGCTTAGAACAACAAATGCTTTAATTCTTAAAAACATCTACCTTCGTATTAATAAGGACTTCAAATGACTTTGTGCCATAAAAAAAGTTGACTACCTCAACAATATTGCAAAAGAGCTGGCAAACTGTAAAAACTCAAAGACTTTTTGGAGCAATTTTCGTGAGTTGGGTGGGCGTGGTAGAAACCTGGTGTCTACGCTCGAAGTTCAGACACTTGCAGCTCATTTTAAAACTCTTTTGTCGGCTGATGAGAATCACCAGGTTTTCTATTACGCACAACCCAATATCAATATCTGCGAACTGAATAATCCAGTTACTCTACCTGAGCTCGAAACTACTCTGTGTAAGATGAAAAATAACAAGGCAGCCGGCATAGATGGCATCCCGGTCGAGTTCTACAAGAATAGTACGGAACAGTTTAAAAATCATCTACTGGCATATTTCAACAAACTTTATGAAGAATCATTTGTTCCTAGTAACTTCAACAAAGGGTTATTTTCGCAATTTTTAAAAAAGGAGATTCTAACTTGTCGGAGAACTATAGAGGAATCTCGATTGTCAACTCGTTAAGAAAGATCCTTACTTCAATGCTTTATGAAAGATTGACGGAATGGATCGAGAACAACAACCGACTCAGCATGTTCCAAGCAGGGTTCCGATCAGGATTCTCAACGCAAAACCATATATTCGTTTCACTAGTATTGCCAGGAGATCAAATGAGCAGAAAAAGAAATTATATGCTTGTTTTGTGGATTTCGAAGCAGCTTTTGACAAGGTAAATAGAAATGCCTTGATGTACAAATTGTCATCGTTAGGAATTTCTCGTAAATTCTTAATGTTTTATTTCAGCTTTCTTGCCTGATCTACTACATCAGTGTGGGATGGAGCTGAATTCTCTGAATGGCTTAAAACGATAACAGGCATCCCCAAGGATGTATATTAAGACCGATATTATTCGCTTTATCCATTGATGGCTTGTGTGATGTACTCGCGGGAGAAATACTCTTTGAAAGTATATAAGTCAAGGTTTTGCTCTACGCCGATGACTTAATTTTACTGGCTGACAATCCATCTACCCATCAGCTGCAAATCAATAAACTTAGTATATTTTGCGAATCCTGGAGTCTGTGCGTCAATACTAACAAGACAAAAGTAATGATGTTTGAACCACGTCAGAGAAGAAGGCTCCCAGAGGAAAATTGGTCCCTAAACAACAAGGTTATCGAGCTCGTTCATGATTTCAACTATCTCGTAGTTTTGCTGACTTACAATCTGAAGATTTCAAAGCACGCGAAAGAGAAAAGCAAGGAAGCCAAATTAGCTTTAAATGTAATGTGGCCAATATTTTTCTCTAACCAAAAAATTGATCATGCATCTTAATATCGTGTTTTTCAAGCCACAGTCAACAGCTGTCTGTGCTACGGTACCAAACTTTTTGGATATTTGCAACCCGAGGATTTTGAAGCTGTAAAAAGATATTTTTTCAAACGTTTGTTTGATTACCTTCCTCGACTCCCAATCATGCTATATATGTGGAGTCTGGTTTAACACTTCTTTGCATAAAAAACCTAAACCAAATTAAGACTACATATTGAAAGTTATAAAGAGGGATGATAGAAGCCTTCATAAGTCCATTATGGCAAGGCTCATTCAAGTAAATGCCTCCCCATTTAAGGAATGGAACCAGCTAGCTCTTTCTAATGGCAATAATGTATCTTCTATGGAGCCCAATTTGAGTGAATGGCATACTATGTTTTGTGATATTATCGCCAGGATTGATGAAAATATTTTCACTCACCAATTGTCAAGGGCCTAAACAACAATATCAAGAAATGTGTATACAAATCTCAACCACCAAACACCATCGCAGGCTAATTATTTTACCAACGAGTTTTCTTCTGAAGCAATTAGTTATAAATCTGCAGTCTATGTAACACAAGAGAACCTGAAGACATCACCCACTTCTTTGCAACGTGTCCTCTACTTCAAGAGATTCGTCGGCTGCATTTTGAAGAAAGCTATCTGCCCGCGACTCGGCTTTATGATATACCTAATGGAGCTCTCGGATGGCTTACAATGTATAGAGACTGCAAACATGCTCTAAATTACTGCAATAGTTTTTTGTAGCACTACATAAATTCAACCAGTTATTGCAGTTTGAGTTTCAAGCAATGTATCTAAGTACTTCCAACTTTTTATGTTTCAAATCATTATAAAATTGATAAATCATTATTTTGTGTTTCAAATTATTCCAAAATTGATAAATCTTATTGTTTCAAACATTATAAAATTGTTATAATCTTTTTTTGTGCTTCAAATCATTTCAAAATTGATACCTATTATAATTGTGTTTCAAATCATCGCAAAATTGTTAAAAACACACTTGTTGCCTTATTAAATTAAATGCTTAATAATTATTTAACTTATATATGTAATTCTTAAAATTTAAATTTAACTTCTTTATCTGTATTGAGTTATGAAATATCGTTCACGCAGACGGCAATTGCCATGTTCTTAATCTTAAAGAAACAAATATTGCAAATAATTAATTTTTTTTAAATAAAGAAATTATCTATCTATCTATCTATCTATCTATCTATCTATGAGTTAGTACGTTCAACGAACAAAGCACAACGAGCTGGTGTCAACAGCCTTGGCTGCTGATAATATCAGATGGGAAGTTATTACCCTGCATGCACCCCATTTCGTTGGGCTTTGGGAAGCGGGTGTCAAGTGTGTTAAACAGCATCTCCGCCGTATAGTGGGAAAAAATCTTCTCACGTTTGAAGAAATGGCACATTGTTAGCCCAAATAGAAGCGCTGTTAAATTCTTGTCCCTTATGTGCTATTGCCGACAGTGATTTCAACCCTCTAACACCTTCCCTTTGTCTCGTAGGTCGCCCATATACCATATACCAGAACCGAGTTATTTGAAAGTGCCTGGGACGCTGGGAATTACTGAAAAACATGCTCCAAGGATTCTGGCAACGATGGCGGGCGGATTATATCACTTCGCTCCAGCAGCCGTCTAAATGGAGGACAGTTTGTCCTGATGTCAAACCTGGTGACCTTGCCTTAATCAAAGAACCCAATTTGCCCCCTGCTCAATGGGCTTTGGGTCGTATCGAAGAGTTACATTCTGGAAAAGATGGACATGTTCGGGTGGTAACCCTTCGCACCAAGAGCGGCTTTTTCAAAAGACCCATAACGAAGCTGCCTATTTTACCACAGTCCTGAAGTTCCTTCGGGCGGGCCGGAGTGTTCAGGAATGATCCATCGATAATTATTTTTTGTCATCCTAAACTATTATTTTATTCTTAAAATTATCTTAACATTAATGCTAAAATGCTAAATTCTAAGTACTAAATTTTTTGTCTACTTGCCAAACAATATCTATAATACCCTAAGATTATTTTGTTGTTTTTAACTTTGCTATTTTTTTTTTTGGTCATGTAACCCGCTAATCCCTATGCATTTGTTAGGCATATGGGCAACGGGATAATGTTTTTCTTGATAACATTTAGCAACATACGATTGTATATGGTTTTAAATCTTTCCTTTTGTTAGCAACCACCATCGGCATCACACCGTAGTAAAATTAATACAGCCCGCTTTCTGAATTCCATAAGATGTTTAATAATTTAATATATTTTTGCATTATTTGAAATTTGAAGTTTAATATTTAATTTGCTTTGGAACATTTCTTATTGCTGATCATCTGCAAAACACGGTCTTTCGCGTAGCCCCAAACAAAATTCCAGCGCTGTCAAATCGCATGATCTTGGTGGTCAGTTGATATCGCCACGATGAGAAATTATGCGGCCAGGAAATGTCTCTTACAATAAATCCATATTCGCTCGAGTTGTGTGGCATGGCATAACGATCCGAATTGACGGTGACAGTTGTTCCATCGTCGTTTTGAAGAAGTAAGGTCCAATTACACGTCCGGATCAAAGAGCGCCCCAAACAGTGACTTTTTGTGGATGTAATGGCCTCGCTTCAATTACTTGAGGATTCTCAGAACCCCAAATACGACAATTTTGTTTATTAACATCACAAATAAGCCATAATAAAATTGGGAACCTTCGTACGTTTCACCCCCCAAAACCCATTTGTTTACATGGTTGTATTTGTAGCCTTAGAACTATATCCATGATGGAAAATCGAAAAGCAAAACAAAAACAAATTACTAGGCTGTGTTGTCTATGTGTCTATAGGAAGATGAACACAAAAGATTCTTGTGTGCGTTTTTATTAATGTGTCTATTGGAAGATGAACAGAAAAGTTATTTGTGTGCGTGTTTCAGCTTGAATGCAAATGTCATATGAAAGCAGAGGTTTCGGGTCTTTAAGATATTAGTTTATGATTAACATACCCACCGAGTGAGAAATGTACTTCGTCGCTGAAGAAAATTTTGTTCGAAAAATCGCCGTCCACCGCGTGTTCAAGCACCCATTCGACGTATCTACGACGTTGTGAATGGTCAGCTTGCTTAAGTTGTTGTATGAGCTGGACTTTATGCGGATGTAGGTGTAGATCGAAATACAAAATACGCAGTAATGTGCCGTAAGACAGCCCTAATTCCTGAGAACGACGTGGAATCGACAAATTCGGGTCTTCGGCAACACTTTCACTTACAGCAGCGATATTTTCAGTGGTACGAGCGAAACGATTATGCACATGCCTTACAATATCTGTAACCAATCCAGTCTCTTCAAATTTCCTCACAAATCTTGCGTAGTGGAAAAGATTGAAACCATAGTATCATACTGACTGGCGGTGCAGAATTTGATTTCTACTATGGAGGCCTGTGAATCATATCCATATTTGGAGAATGCTGAGCTTTTGGATGATCTCGTAAGTAAACTGCCCACAAAGTTGATGCTAAACTGAGCCGCGTATATTGAAGATATGAAGTCATTGAATCTATTGGATTTCAATGCCTGGTTGTACAGGCTAATCGACAACATATGTAGAGTCAGTCCGGGTACATCTTTCGATCCTGACAATTCACAAACACGCACGAAAGAAAAGGCTCATGTCAGCGCGTACAAAGAAGAAGATGATGAGCGAATAACATCAACGAAGCGGCAGTGTACAGTGTGCAAACAAGAATGTAGTGTGTCGGAGTTATGTGTACGGTTCGAAACCATGAACCTAAATGAGAAATGGGATACCATAAAGAAAAATCGACTCTGCTGCACATGCCTGATATTACATCCTAACTCCCGTTGCTGAGCAAGTATCTCTTGTGGTGTAAATGGTTGTGCTTACAGACATCATCGACTGCTGCACAAAAACACAATCGAATCTGTAACAACACCGACCTCAACAGCAGTGCAGCATAATAATTCAAATATTAAAGAACAACCTACCTTTGAGGGAATACAATTCAACTGCAATTCACATGAATCTGGTCAGGACATAAAATATCGAATTGTTCCAGTTACTCAACACAATAACAAAAAAGTATTGAAACTTTTGGCTTCTTGGATGAAGGGGCTTCGCTAACAATGATGAAAGATTCTTTGGCGGCAGAATTGAATCTCTAAGGTAAACATCAACCACTGCTTCTTAAATGGACTGGGAACGCACATCGCAACGAAAATGAATCGCGAGTAGTGTCAGTCGAGATTTCGGGATTAACCCAAAAAAGAAATTCTCGATTTCTGTTATTAGTACGGTGAAATCGTTAATCTTACCCCAACAGCTTCTAGATGTTAAACAGCTGGCAACCAAGTATCCTTCCATGCGTGGGTACCCCATGGAATCGTACGCGAAGGTAGTTCCTCGAATGCTGATTGGTCTTGATAATCTGAAGCTCGCGATTCCTCTTAAGGTGATTGAAGGAAATGAAGGAGATTTTGTAATAACAAAAACACGACTGGGATGGATTGCATATGGAACATCAACCCAGATCAAAGAAAATGGCGAGTTAAATTTTAATGCCACTGGTCTTCATGAATGCGAGCGTGTGAAAGGCGGCGGCAACGGTGACATTCTCCAACATATGTTGAAAGAATATTTTTTTGTACAGCCTGGGTGTAATGGAACCAAAGAAATGGCTGAACAGGAAAAAAGAGGAACGCGCTTGTGAAATGCTAGAAAACTTGGCAACGAGAAAGGGTGATCGGTTTGAAAATGGTCTGTTGTGGAAATATGAGAACGTTAAGCTGCCGAAGAGTTTTCAAATGGCTCTTAAGAGACACAACTGCTTTGTAAAAAGATTAGATTAGATTAGATTTATTAAAATTCAATATTTACAAAGTTTACCTTTTTTGGTTTTTACAAATCTTTTATGACATGGCAAAAGCCGTCTGCCAGATTGACTAATTGATTTACTAAGATAACAAGATAATGATAATATTTTACAGGGCATATAAATATTATTTTAGTTCTACATATTAATTTGTGAAGTGTGCATTAAGTTTAAAAGTCTTCTCTTAAAATTTGATTTCTATATCGGAGTGCAGCTTTGACGAATTTATGAAGAGCTGTCCAGGATTCTCCATTCAAAAGGCTAAGAACTTCTTCGGTTGAGAAAATAGCTTAACCCAGCTACAGCTTTCTAAGCTCGATAAGTATTGGGCAAACACCTACAAAATGCAAAGTATCTTCTCTGGTGTTCATATTGCAAAGGCTGCATTCTATAGGTAGATCTGGGCGATGAGGTATGTAGTTGAGATGTAGTAATTTCCCACGTATTTTGAAGATGGTAGATATCTTATCCACTCCAGCATTATTTTCAAAGTAGTTTTTGTTCCCAGATCGTATTCTAGTTGGGAGTAATAAGTTCTATATGCAGAGGTTCGTGCATTTTCGATAAATGACTCGCGCTGCTTTTCATCGAGAACTTTAATAATGTTATATAAATCCGTTTTCATCTGATTGGAGCTTATAGTCTCTAGCTGCAAAGGGCACTCAGTTCTTTCCGCTCGCTCGGTCCACTTTTCAAAAAAGGAAGTTTTCATATCCAGGGCAACCTTTGCTACAATTTTGGGTAGTCGTGTTTCATTCATTTTAAATACTTTAAGTACATAGTCGAAGTGAAGCTTGAATGTTGCAATATACATTGTAGGTAAACCTGTTTTTATGTGTAGCATATAATTGGGCGTGGTCATCGGAAGGTGCAGTATTCTTTTTAGGAAAAATCGTAATAATTCTTCTACGGTATCGTTTTGTGCAATTCCCCATACTTGGGATGCATAAAGCATGACTGCCCTTGACGTTGCTTCAAAGATATGGTGTTTAGCTGAAAGACTTAGGTTTTTATTTTGCATACATTCTCGCCAGGTTGCGTTAATCGCGGTTTTCGCCTTTTTAAGTTTTTCTTCAAAATGCAGTTTCATGTTGTTTTGGGGTGTCAATATAAGGCCTAGATACTTATAGCTGTCCACGATCTCCACTGGCTCTCTTTCGTACCTCCAAATATAATTTCCGCTGCGTTGTCTCTTTCCTCTACCGAAAATCATAATTTGAGATTTTGAACGGTTAACGGTTAGATTCCACAATTTGCAGTAATCTTCAAGTTTCGTTATCATCATTTGTAGCTTTATAGGTGTGTCCGCTAAAAGGACAATATCGTCTGTATACATGAGAGTTTTTAAAATAATAGTACGTATCTCGATTCCTCCATTTAAGGATGATACTATATCATTAATGTATAGTGCGAATAGCAGTGTACTTAAGGTGCATCCTTGCCGTAGACCAGTAGGTGTTGAAAAGCTTTCTGATAGTACTGTTCCGTCCCAGATACTAGCAGCACAATTTGCATATAATTTTTTTTAACGTTTTCAGCATTTTGTGGACACACCCAGTGTCGATAGTTTATAGAACAATAATTCCCTATCTACGCTGTCGAATGCCGCTTTAAAATCTACAAAGTAGGCATAAATGTTCTTTCCTTGTGAGCGATAGATATCAACTATAGTACTAAGCGTAAAGATGTGGTCAACAGTTGAGTATCCTTCGCGGAAACCGGCCTGGCATTCGCTCAGTAACTCGTTTCTATCCACCCAATTGGTAAGTCGCTTACATAAGAGTCCTCCAAAAATCTTTCGAACAGTTTTAAGCAATGAAATTCCTTTATAGTTTTCCACCATATTACGATCTCCTTTTTTGAAAATTGGGAGTATAACCGCTGAATCAAAACATGGAGGAGAAAAATCATTCTTATAAAGGTCGTTGAACACTTGAAACAGCAGGCGAATTCCTCGGTGCAGTACTTGTAGAATTCATGTGGAATGAGATCTTCTCCTGGTGCTTTAGTTTCCTTCAGCTCTACTAATACTGCTTTTAGATCTTCTAGTGAGAAAGATTGATCCATGGTCTGATCTTCTACATGATTTGGGCAGTATTGGAAGGGCAACGCTGTGCGTTCTACGTCCAAAAGGGATTGGAAGTGTTGTTTTAGGTCAGCTGCTGTTATATTTATACAGATTCTTAACTTTGAACCATTTATGTACCGAACTGCTTTCCAAAACTCTTTTATATTCCTGCTAGCTATAATAATTTGCACTTTTTCTTCGTAAAACATTTTTTTCTTCTCGACGCATAGCACTTTGAAAGAAGTATTTGCTTTCGTGTATTCTTGTCTAAAGTAGGTAGAATTATATTTTTTAAAAAGCTTTAAGAACGCAAAGGCTTTGCTTCTAGCTCGAAAGCACTCACTATCAAACCATTCTTGTTTTGCGTGCATTACTTGTGTTTTTGTAAAAACCCTGGGTGCGATTTTACGAATAATTTCTTGCAAACCTTCGATCGTAAGAGTTTCTTCATTTTGTTGCAGAATATTTAATTCCGAGTTCATGGCTAATTGATAAGCAGTTTTGTTGCTATTTCTCCACACCTGTCTGGGATAATTGGTCTCTGTATCTACCAAACCTTCATTTTTTGCACTAGCTTTCAGTGACACTGATACTGGCATATGGTCCGAAAAATTTTGTGAGTGGACAACGAAATCAGAAATATTGCCAAGCCAATTCTCCGATACAAGGCAGTAATCTATTACCGAACAGGCATTCCCTCTTACGAACGTAAATTTACCTCTGATGTCAGCTTTGGATCTTCCGTTTAGAACTATGAAATTAAATGATTCCGCAAAGTCCAATAAGTTCTTCCTTTACTGTCCGTTTTGGTGTCTTTAGATCTTCGTTCCCGAGTAGTTTGAAGATGTTGCCCCGTTTCGTTGTATGTACCTTGTTCACTTCCAATTCTCGCGTTAAGGTCTCCTAACAGCATCATTTTGGTTTTCTGATTGTGACAAACTACATCACTTAAAGCGTTGAAATCATTTTCCCAGTGGTTGCAATTTAAATATGTTGGTATTATATAGTGTTTACACATGTTATCTAATTTGAAGTTAATAATAATATGTCCCTGTATATTTTCAAAATTCAAAAATTCTTTGTATATTTTCTTAAGCCCGTAGATGCGTCCACCACTTGCTCTTCCATATTTTTTAGTTTTAACCGCTTGCTCCCATACCAATTCGTATTCGTTAAAAAAACCATCAAATAATTCATAATTTTCTTTCAATAAAAAAGTTTCGAATAATAGAAATACATCAAATGTTTTAACAAAATTAAAAAAGTTTGAAAATAATAATTTACTTCTTAAACCATTTATGTTATAACTTAAAATGTTTAAATTGTTAATACTAAGTGACTGACAGACGGCTGACTCTTAATTATTAAATTTATTATATCGAAGCGTATCTGAGACACCCAGTGCCCGTGTTGCTTGGTGTTGCATAGAATGGCTAGATGTCGCAGCGGGAGTTATTGAATTATGTTGTGCCAGCTGTGTTTGACGTTTATTAATGTTGTCGTCAAAGTTAACAGAACGTTCCACTATATCACACCGCAGACCAGGCAACATTTTTGTCAGAACATTAAATCCATTTTCTTTGCCACATTTTAAACCATATTCCGTGCTCCATGTAAATGCCTTTCCCTCAACAAATAATCGGTCGTCTCGTAATTGTGTTTTTGTTCCAGGACGTTCGGTGTGTAATGATTTTTTTAGCTTTATCATCTTTGCTCGCTTGGTTCTTAGGGCCAAAGGGTAATCCTTATGGACACTTCTTCCCGTGTTTTTCAAATTGGGTGATGCTTTCAAGATTTTATAAACATCAGAGCTATGTCTCAATGTTACAACTAAATGATTTATTTCGATGTTGTTATTGGTATTTTTGTGAGTCAGACGGACTGAGTCCACAGTGTTTTCGTCGCCTTCTGCTAAGTTTTGGCAGAGCTCCTTCGCCTCGTTCAATGGATTAACATTGGCCTTGCTTGGCAAGTGAACAATTACATTTTTTTCAGTGAATTTTTGCATTAATTGTGTAATTTGAGTCTCAAGTTTTTCGCAACGTTCTTCAGCAAAGGCGACTTTATTTTCAAGGGCCAATTGTTTCTCCTCCGAAACAGCCATTTTGCTGGTAAGTACATCTAAATCTGCCTTTGTAGCCAAATGCTGCAGGTGATCTTTTAATTTCTCGTCGAGAAGTCGGCTTAGATCACTAATGGACATGGTGTTAAGTGTCATCTCTGGAGAAGCTTCTGGTGATATTTTACTAATATTGCGCTTATTCATGAGGTTAACAACAATTGCTGATTGAATTGCACTTTGCCGTTGATCTTTGGCGAATTTTAGTAATATCTTAAATAATATGAGATCACTTACTTCAAATATAGTGTCTTGTTAGTTGATTACAATTAATTTAAATCGCAAATTCGAGTTATAATGCACTTTTTTTAAAACCAAATTTTTGCAAAATACTTATTCAACTGTCAACTGTCAACCCTTTGTAAAAATATTATCTCGAAACGCAGACCTATCTGAGAATCTCAAACGTCAACTAAAAGAGTATGAAGAAAAAAAGTACATCCGCAAACTATCAGAAGCGAAATTCAAGAACAATATCTTCGAAAGTGGTATATTCCGATATATACTGTCGCGAACGAAAATAAACCCGGCAAAATAAGGATAGTTTGGCATGCTGCTGGCGAAGTCAACGGCGTTTCTTTAAACTCTGTATTGATCAAAGGACCTGGCCAACTAGCCTCTTGCTTCTTTGTTATCCGTTCTATATCGCTTCCAAGAAAGAGCAATAGCCATATGTGGTGACTTTCGTGAAATGTTTCACCAGATAGGTGTGAAAGTTGAAGACCAGCACGCACAACGATTCCTCTGCAGCGATGATTTAAAAAGTACACCAGATATTTATGTTATGCAGGTGGTGACGTTTGGGCCACTTGTTCTCCCAGCAGCGCCCAGTTTTTGAAGAACAAGGATGCCAGTGAATTTTCCGAAAAATACCCTAAGGCAGTGGACGCGACCTTGCATAGTCATTACGTGGATGGCCTACTGGGTAGTGTTGACACTGAAGAGGAAGCTGTAAAACTGGCCAAAGAAATAAAGTTTATACCCTAAGACGGTGGTTTTGAGATACGAAATTGGATCTCCAATTCTTCAGTCGTCATCGATGCTCTCGATGAAAAGAGACTAGAAGTAAAACGAAATCAAGATAAAAATCCAGAAGGTTCAGCCGAAAAAGTTTTGGATATGTGGTGTTGTACAACCACAGATACTTTCACCAACTCAATCTCATTAAAAGCATCTACAAGTGAGTTGCTCACAACTGTTCTAATGAGCATATTTGATCCTCTAGGCTTAAGTGCGAATTCATTAATTTACATCAAAATTGTAATGCAAGAAATCTAGTGATCTAAGCTTGAATGGGATGAGGCTATTGGCGACAATTTATATTAAAAGTGGAAACGTGTGTGAATCATTTGAAGAACATCAGCAAAGTAAGAATTCCTAGATTCTATTTGAGAAACATAAAGTTTGGTGCACACGATTCTTGTCAACTGTGGTGGAATGCAAAATAATAACTGCAAAAACAAGAGTCGCTCGACTTAGCATCACATCGATACCACGCCTAGAACAGCATAAAGCTATTTCATACTATAAAATTTTCAGAGCAGATCTGTTGGACAGATTCCAAAGTAGTTCCTTCTTGGATTCAGTCTGATCACCGAAAATATAAGCAGTATGTTGGACTCAGGGCAAGTGAAATACATGAGACAACTGAAACCCACCAGTGGAGATATATACTCTCTGGCAACGCTATGACAAGCTAAACATAATCTTACATCGCGGCTATTTATTTCCAAGTTTTCATTACGTTTAATATTAATTTAAAAAATTAAAACTCAAGAAATCATAAATGCTTATCGCTCATTTCAGGGCTTCAAATCACGAACTCCAAAAAATCTACGAACTTTGCAACAATTAAACTTCATTTCTCTTAAAAATTGGTTGCGGATTCATAAGCAACCATTAAAAGACATTTTAAAGATAAAAACATGAATTATGAACTTATTTCCAAAATTCAATTGAACAACATAAAACTAAATAAATGGGAGAATAATGAAAATTCTGTTGAAATTTGGTGCGAGGTAAATAGGTTCACTGATGCATCCAATGAAAAACTTACAAATAATTGTCAAACATTGTCAATTCGTTTTTAGTTTTACCTATCTCAAATGCTGGAGTTGAAAGAGTGTTTGGTTTTATGAATCTTGTAAAGGATCAACGAAGGAATCGAATGAAAATTGATATGTTAATAGTATAGTTTTTATCCCAGATAATTTATCTGAGAAATGTTGTGATGCCTTCATTATTCCTCCTAATAGGTATAATCGAACAAGTAGCTTCATCAACATTTTATTTTACCGGAAAAGAGGAATAAGAAACTTGTGGTATTTTTCAAGATGCTTTAAATGAAGCAAATAACTTTTGCAGCAATAAAACTTATAAACATAAATACATTTTATGCTACGTTTTCACCTATAGATAACCCGGTTTAAATTGAGAAGATTGAAAACTAATCTTCAAGTGTTTTCACCAGTGAATAAAAGTTTAGTTTGACGTTTTCACTATGAATTGTCATTCAAAAGTCAATACAACAAGACAAACACAAAATAATTGGGAAGAAGAGTTTTTTTTTTGAATATCAAGGGAGAAAATATGACATTAGAATATTCGCGTTCCATGAAATAAGGTTTGTTTCTTTTGAGAATCTTCTACTTCGAAGAAGATTTCAATGAGATATATTTCTAATCTTCATTTAAAGAGATTAAAATATGTATGGGAAATCTTCAAGATTTAGAAGATTTCAAAGAGGATTTATGGTTAATCCACTTAAATCAGGATTAAGTGGTAGGTGAAAACGTAGTACTACTTAATTAGATTAACATACTCCGATACCAGATTTTTTTGTTTCTGTTTGTTGTGAAATGGATTAATAACTATTTGTAAGGTTGTTTCATTTTTCTAATAAACTTAACAAAAAAATTACTTATTTTTTGGTTTTGATTAGTTATTTAAAATTCAACATACTAAAGTTAAAAAAAAAACTACAAAAAATATAAACACGGTATTTAAACGTCATCCTAAGATAAGTTCGATTGGTCTAGACACACATTTACGTTTGGTTGCGTTCTAATTACAGGATTTCCTTAGTTGGCAGTTTTTTTTTCCAAAACAAAAATTAGCATTTTTCTTGGCAGTTTTTGCAGTAAAAAAATCCTGCAAAAACCACTATTTTAGCAGGATTTATAATTTTTCATTGGTCACACTGAGTACAATGTACCTCCGTCTTTCATCGAGTATGATATTGGTCAAGTGCTCCAGATACAGCTTATTGCACCTCTGGCTTGACACAACCATAACATTATGATTCTTACTACACTCATTCTGTGTGCAGTGCCGCTTGTCCTTGACTTTGGATTTCAATAATTATGTATCCATTGTCATCGTCATAGAGGTGATATCGAGTCAAATACGTATAATAAGTATGCTCTTAATGCTAATGTCTTTCGACCTGAAAACTATTTTAATTAATTCTAATTCTTTAATTTTTATTTTACCAAGAAAACATATTAAAAAAAAAACTCGGCATCATATCATATTTTTATTTTTTTCTTATAAACTACCTAAAGCTAGACTAAAAATAATTAAAACTATATACAATTAACTTATACTAACTAGAAATAACTTATATCTACTTAAGATACCTAAAAAATACCTAAAACTACCAGCATTTTTGGTTTTTTATATATTTTTGTATATTTCGCAAAAATGCAGAAAAACAGAGACATTGAATCCACATATTCATGCACATACGTACATACATATACACACGCACATATATATACAGACGCGTAGATACATGCACATATGCTCCCGCATACATAAGTATTTTTTAAGTTTTTTTGGCACCACCCCGACTGTTCCTTATACCTACTTTCACTATATCTATGTAAGTCGGCCAATACAAACTTATATCCGACTTTATATATCAGTATGTTGTTCAGAAAGCCAACAAAACTAGTTCTCCTGTTTCACCCTATCCCTTCGGTCGCGATCGGACACAGTCCTACTGAACCGAAGGCGCTCTTCTCCACCTTGAGCGATGACGTTTTGATCATACAGGAGTCGACGGCCTACAGTTCTTCGGCTGACGTGGTAGATTAGCGGAACCGCCATTCTATCCTGTATCAGCCCTCGACTGTCTAAAAGAGGAATGCATTGGGAGGGATGTAGCCACTTAGACGCACATTCTCAAAGTATTCGTTATTGGGGTAATAAGACCCAAAAATTAAGCTGTTGGTTGAGGACATCCAAAAAATTATCTAATCGATTTCTGTTGGCTCCGTTGTATAGAACCTGCTTGGAATAATATCGTGTGTACTCCGACTCTGGTGTTCTGTGTAATCCAAGGCAACGTCTAAGACATTGCATCGCAAACACCCGAAACGTTTCCATTTGAGATGGGCCAACGTCGAACCACACCGGGGAATCCGTAGGCAATCATCGGCCTGATGAGGGCCATGCAGCAAATCACCTTCACCCTGCTGTCAAGACGGCTGCTACAAAACAATCGTTTTGTCAGGGCAAAGGCTCCCCTAGTCCTGGGGAGAATAGCCATTCGAAATACAGTTACTGATCCAACCAGATGCCAAGGTAGTTTACTAGAGATAAGATCGTCGGCGTACGCAATTGCCTGAGTTAGACTACCTATCAGATCGCTGGTATAAATGCTGAATAGAATCGGCGAGTTAACCGCTCCCTGCTGAAGACCATTATGAATATTAAAAATTACGGTAGAAGTTACATTGCCACTCTTGACAACAAACTGTCTACCATTTAGCATGTCATAAAGCATATACAATAGAGGTTTACTTATACCTAGCCTGGTTAGCTTTAGAAAAAGACCTATTTACCATACGGTGTCGAAGGCCTTCTCCAAATCAACCAGACAGGCACCCGTACACTGCTTTTTAGATCTGTTTCATTGGATATCAGAAACCAGAATAGACGCGGCATGAATTGTGTCATGTGCTGCCTTAAAGCCGAACTAATTATCCGGGATGATATTGTTGTACAGTTGAACAGGGCCCTATTAATAATCTTTTCAAATACCGTGCTGATACTCGGAAGAAAACTTATCGACCGGAGATTTCCCGGATTGGAGCTGTCCTTTCCCTTTTTGGGGGAAGGATGCCCCACAGCTGTCTTTCACTGCATTGGATAATATGCATTAAGCAGCGCGTTGTTAAACTGTGTGTTATAAATATCAACTGCTTCATGGGGCAAATGTCGTAGTACAACATTGGATATACCATCGACTCCTACTGACTTCTTTTTCTTTAATGAATCGAAGATGAGCTGGAGCTCATTCTTCGAAATTAATAGGGGACTGGGCCTATTTCGCTCGGCGATTATGGTGTTTGCTAAATCTTCATCATTAAACCCGGTAATACCAAGGTTTTCAGATCGCCATTCGATTATATCGTTCCGAAGCCATAAGTGATGAAGCAGAGCTCTGTTTTCCCGGTCATGATTCGGCCGTATGCTAGCATTCAACTTGTATACTTGCTGGAAGGCAGCCCCCACAGCCTCCACTTTCTCTT
Organism: Philhelius pedissequus; assembly: GCA_910595825.1. NCBI lineage: Eukaryota > Metazoa > Arthropoda > Insecta > Diptera > Syrphidae > Philhelius > Philhelius pedissequus. The sequence continues at coordinate 124,403,742 of OU343160.1, read as the reverse complement.
GCGGATCTTCGATTATATAGAGGTCATCGTCCATTACGGCGTCCTCTGGGTCTATGTCGGCCTTCAGAAGTACGTCTCTGTTCTCTGTCGTCCTCTGAAGCTTAAGACACGAAAGATCGTTTTGATCCTTTCTTCTAAATATCTTATTAATTTTTGGGAACATACTCGGGTCGCTAGAGCTAACGGACCGAATTTTATTGTCCCAAAACAAATTAATAGATAAACTATAATTTTCCTTAATCAATTGGTTGATATTTTTGATGGACGACTTCAGTGTCCTAATCTCCAGATCTCGTGTGTCAGTAAAGCGTCTGTACAATCGTTTTAGTCTTATCAGTAGTCCACTTTCTTGTATGTATAGTGCGTCAATGGTCGTCTTGCGGTACATATCGGTTGCGTTACGTTCTTTGTATTTCGGTATTGTACTGTTCATTGTTCGTTGAATTGTTTCGTCCATGTGGTCTAAGTATCTGTCGAGTTCAGTATTTGTTAGATTGCTGTCATTTGGTGGGGATATACCATTTGAACGTAATTCACTCAATAAGGCGTTGGAGAAGCGTGGCCAGTGCACCTTACTGTAATTTTAAGTATGCACAGGCACATACTCACCCAATTCCAAAAGCTCGTTCACGAATATACTCAACATGGTTTGTGAGGATATGCACCGAGATTCAGCTATTTCGGCGAGAGAAGTGATACGACTCGCCTCACTCACCGACTCATCTCACTTTCCGCCAAAAAGTGATGCAGCTATTTAAGTGAAATGAGTATGTTCAAATTAAGTTAAATTATGAAGATTTGGCGAACGCCAAACCGAAATCGGCACAGTCCCCTGTTATTTTCGAAGAACGAGCTCCGGCTCATCTTCGATTCATTAAAGAAAAAGAATTCAGCAGGAGTCGATGGTATATCCAACGTTGTACTACGACATTTGCCTCAAGAAGCAGTTGACATTTTTACCACACTGTTTAACAACGCACTAAATAATGCATATTTTGTAACTTCTACCGCAATTTTTAATAATAATAATGGTATTCAGCAGGGAGCGGTTATCTCGCCGATTTTATTCAGCATTTACACCAGCGAACTGATAGGTTGTCTAACTCAGGCAATTGCGTACAGACGAGCTAATACAGTTGAGGTCATCAAAATCCTTTTGCAGAGTCACTTCGACAAGATTCAGCGACATTGTGATGACTGGAATTTGAAAATCAACTTCCAGAATTCAGAAACTATTTTGTTTAGGACTCCGTTGTCTAGCGCCTCAAGGGATACGAGAAAGAACCTTTTTCGATCGTAGGGCCACATGGACATCCACTGGTGAGTAAAAGTGTAGTAAAGTACCTTGGCATCTGGTTGGATCAGTATTTGTATTTCGACAGACACATAAGTACTGCCCTAGCCAGGGCTAGGGGAGCCTTTGCCCTGACAAAACGACTCTTTTATAGTAGCCTTAAGGTGATTTGTTAAATGGCCCTCATCAGGCCGATGATTGCCTACGGATGCCCGGTGTGGTTCGACGTTGCCCCATCTCAAATGGAAAAGATTCGGGTGTTTGAGAGGCAGTGTCTTCGACGTTGCCTTGGATTACACAGAACACCAGAGTCGGAGTACAAACGATATTATTCCAACCAGGTTCTATGCAACGGAGCCAACATAAACAGAATAGATAATATTTTATTTAAGCTGATTCGGGGTCACGTTGCAAGAGCGATATCCTCAACTAACCGCTCAATTTTTGGGGCTTATTACCCCAATAACGAATATTTTGAGAGTGTGCGGTTAAGTGGCTACATCCCTCCCGATGCATCTCTCTATTTCGACAGTCGAGGGCTGATACAGGATGGAATGGCGGTTCCGCTCATCTACCACTTTAGCCGGAAAACTGTGGATAGGTGACTTCGGTACGGTCGAGACGTCATCGCTCAAGGTGGAGAAGAGCGCATTCGGTTCAGTAGGACTGTGTCCGATCGGGACATGCTGCTGTGGCTGTTCTAGTTTTTAAGTAGTTTGAAGTGGTTTTCGGTATTTTTAGGTATCTTAAGTAGTTTAAGTTAGTTTTAGTTAGATATATCTAGTTTTAATTATTTTAAGTCTAGATTTAGGTAGTTTATAAGTAAAAATTGAAAAATGATACGAGATCAAATTTTTTAAAAAAAGTTTTCTTGGTAAAAAAAAAATAATATTAAATAATTAGAATTAATTAAAATACTTTTTAGGTCGAAAGGCATTAGTATTGAGAGATATAGTTTAGTTTAGAGCGCTTGTAAAGGGCCAGTTAAATAGTTGTAAGTTATTTATAATTAGGCTAGTTTTATGAATTTTTATCTAGCTTTAAGAAAGTCATAAGTTAATAATAAATAAAAATTAATTACAAAAAGAAAAAAAAGTATGTTGATAGAAGCCCAACATGTGCTCTAAATAACTATTCGATGTTTATATTTTGATCATCTTAACTTCATTATTTACAAAAATAAGAAAACTGACGCCAGCAGGACTCGACCCTGGGCCTCCCGCGTGCGAAGCCGATATACTATCAGAATGACATGTGGATTTAGTACGATACTAAAAATTGAAAGTAGCCATTCGGTGGTTTTGATTTGAGGAAAATGTTAAGAAGATAATACGATACTAAACTCATTTAAAATTAGCAAAATCCTATTTTTAATCTAGTATCATACTAAAACTGATTTAGCATATTACTAAATCGTTTAAAATTGTAGGCCATAGGCTTTAAACCTGCATATGATAACTACACCTAACTAACTAAACCTCAATAGTTAGCTACATTAAAGTTGTTACTACAAGAGCAAGTTCGTACGATCCAGTCGTGGGTTTTTTTTTTGAGAAAAGGAAGATAGGAAACAGAATATGTGTACTAAACACTGGAAAGTTTGTTCTATATAGTTTGATTTTTTACTAGCACTTTATCACCTATGTTAAATAATTTAGTTTTAAAATTTGTATCATTAAATTGTAAAAATTTCAACACATGCCGATACTCGTCTCACGAAAAAAATGCCAAAGACTTGTGGATAATGAAATGACAAAATATTGGCCCATATTACAGCATTGATTTAGACTGGAACTTTAGTAACACATTGAAAGAACAACTTTACTCCATAATACAAATAAATGAAGACTACACTCGTAACGCATTAATTGAAGAAGCATTACAATCTGAAAGCAGAATTATATATTCACAGTTAAATTATCACCTCTACAGAAACAACTACTTTCAAGATAACCTAAACTATGAATAAGTATCTTTCCTGCTTAATACTACGTTTTCACCTACCACTTAATCCAGATTTAAGTGGATTAACCATAAATCCTCTTTGAAATCTTCTAAATCTTGAAGATATCCCATACAAATTTTAATCTCTTTAAAAGAAGATTAGAAATTAATCTCATTGAAATCTTCTTCGAAGTAGAAGATTCTCAAAAGAAACAAACGTTATTTCATGGAACGCGCCTATTCTAATGTCATATTTTCTCCCTTGATATTCAAAAAAAACACTTCTTCCCAATTATTTTGTGTTTGTCTTGTTGTATTGACTTTCGAATGACAATTCATAGTGAATACGTCAAACTTATCTTTTTTTCACTGGTGAAAACACTTGAAGTTTAATTTTTAATCTTCTCAATTTAAACCGGATTATCCTTAGGTGAAAACGTAGCATTAATGTCATTATGATAGTATATCCGCTTTGCACGCGGGAGGCCCAGTTTTGAGTCCTGCAGGTGTAATTTTTAAAAAAAATTTTTGTAAATAATGAAGTTAAAATGATGAAAATATAAACATCGAATACTTATTTAGAGCACATGTTGGGTTTCTATCAATATATAATCAATTTTCAACGCATAAATACAATAATTAATAATTGTGTCCATCAAAATGCAAACCATGCAAATGCTTTGCTATCTGTTTAATTAGCATTTTACTAGTTAACAAAAGGTTTAAAATTAATGAAAAGTTAGTAGAATAATATGTATATAGTAAATTGCTAACTAGTATCGTGCTACGGCCTTAATAATAGGTTGCTTATAATTTTGCGCCTATGTTTGTAAATAAAGATTAATTACACAAATTACGGACCTTGATTCCGTGTTTCATAAAAAAATTAAATTTAAAGAACCTGCAACTGGTTCTATATATAATAAAATACCAAATATTCGTTATAAACACTTATATGTATTTCCCATTTAAGAGGTTTGAGCGTAGAACCAAGAGTGAGTAAACATGTTTCTGTTACATATTACTTTACCTAAAACAAAACTGCAGAATTGCAGTTCCAACAAAATTATTATTCTTAATACTAAACAGTTCCCTCAGAATGGGTAGCCTTGAACTTCCCATGCATACTCGCTGGGTCATCGCGCTTATGCTCCAGATCGAATAACGGATAGCAGGAGGCGCGTGTGAGTTCGTTGCCTATATTTTATGTTGCGATACATGTCTGACCGTGGTAACTGACACCCCTTCAAATATCTGCGTCCCGCAGATTACTCTCATTAATTTGGCGAATTGGCGAATTTCTGGAATGTTGACCCTTCCGTAAACCTTCTTCCAGAACAAAGATATGGTGGCTAAGATTAATAAAATGATGAAAATCTCTGTAAGTATAGAGGAGTTAAGATTTCTCTTTAAAATTTAGGTAAGTTCAATATTTTTCGTGCTAAGTTCATGCACGTATTGCAAATTAGGTTCCATCCTGTTACTTGTTACGTTTGCCAAGATCGGGGGAAGCGCCTTGGGCTGAAAGCCATCTTGCTATGGTACATCTTCTCTTTGATGTGGACCGTGTCATTGTTCAACTGAAGTAGGAAGGTACCTGCTAGAGGAATAGTTAAATTTTTATTTAAGATTGTTCCATTAAAATTCGTTAGGAAAAATACAATTTTTCCCCAATCAGTTCGACTATTTTTTCGTTCGTTGTCTTATAGTCATAAAGTGCGTTTCCACCTTTAAGGATTCGAGGTAAATAAGAGTCTTCGGATATTTTTTTAGGATGTACTCTTCACACACAGATGTGTTACCAATGTTAAGAAATTTTCCGATTAGTCCGCACGTTTCGTCATGGTTTATTAGAAGTCTTGGATAACCTAAGTCAATTTGTGTATTATTTTTGATTGTCCCGCGAGCTGTTACTTAGTGGTACACCTTTGGGTCAATTTTATGATGTCCCTCTGTTTTTCTAAAAGATTGTCCCAGTCAGTTGTATCAGGAGAACCACCAACCCATTTCCAGGCAGTTCCTATCCAATTTATAGACCTAACCTTCCTCGTTCTTGAGTCTTTTAATTCGGCAGGACGATCCTTGATCTGATTTATATGATAGCTCAGTACAAGTCGCATCTCTTCATCTTTTATAATTTTAGACATCAGATGTTCAGTGTCATGATTAAGTGCGTCGTATTTCGTCATGTCAATAATATGTACCAATTTAAAAAAAAACCATTCGTTACCCAAGCGTTTCCTTCTTTTATTGTCACAATTGAAGATTCATAGCGTAAAACATGTAGAATTTGCATGGGAGTGAAAAGGACTACTAATCTGTAATACAATCAAATTTTATTAAGAATGAAATTTACAAAATTATGTTGTTTTTTTTTACATATTTTTCTTAGGTTTCAATTTTACAAATTCGGTGTGCAGTATTTGCACATTTATTTCTTTTATGTTATAATTTTTTTATTGTTCGTGTGCATTATTTGCACCTTTCTTGCTATATATTTTATATGTTTTCTTTTTCATTTTACAATTTAAGTTTTTATTTTTTTAATTTTAATGTTACTTTCGGTTTGTAGAAGTACTACATATATGTACATTGAGCTTTTAGTTAAACTTAAAAATGCTGGATGAATTAGCTCTCCACTAAATTTTCAGGGTAGTCACTGCGGATCGGAAGGTTCGTGTGGGTTCGTTATGGCCGCAAGGTTTAAAATACAAGGAAACTACTAGGGTACGAGTACCAACACCACCGCGACTACGATTAAGTAGTTTTTTAAGTGAGCCGGCCCTTTGTTTCGTGAGAGCCAATTTCAAAGCCTTATGCATTGCATTGTATTGACATTGATTTTTTATTTTTGGTGAAACCATTTTCCTTTTTTTTTTAATTTTCTAGGAAAAGATGAACCATTTTTTTGTCTGATTAATATTCTTTAAATGACATTTATAAATTCTCTCCGCTGACCGTCGTTATAGTAACGCGATTATCCCTAGCCACAATTGCTTTTCTAAATAAAGATTTATTTTTGCTTTTTATTCCCTTAATTGCGACGTAGACAACATCACCTTGACAACCGACAACAACATACTTCCTTGGGACCAACCTTTTCAAATTATGTCGAGTGTTCCAAGCCATCATATTTTTTCTAATTATCCCCCTTAGATCTTGATTGATTTTTGAGCGAATGTTCAAGAGATTCGGGAAGTTAACTCTTTGCTATCTATTGAAGAAGACATCTGATGGTTTCCTGTTGGTGACTGAATGAACGGTACTGTTGTACCTATCAACTGCCACATAAACAAGTTATTTACTCTTCATGTCAGAATATTCTGCTCTAAGTTTTAGAACAATAGGGCTAAGAACACCTCTTTCGGTGTCTTTAACTAATATGAGAGGTACCGTAAAGTAGTGAAGGATTTTAATTATTTTCGTTTTCATGTAAATAGCCGATTTATCTTTAATGTGGAATAACTTACTAAATTTGGAAACTTTGTCTATAACGGTCAAGTATTTTTCGTTTTGAATCTCCATAATATCCATATGAATAATTTCACACGGATATTTGGGAATAGGTGTAGCCTGCAGTTAGGGTTGGTGTGGACGTTTATCATATTTGTTGGTTTTGCATATGTCGCAAGAAGCAACTAATTTTCTTATACAAGACATCATTTTAGGGAAATAATACCGTTCAATGATCTGATCTTTGTTTTTCTAGGAGCACGGTGAGCCCTTCTATGCTCCTCTTCAATTATGGAAAACCTTCGCTCTGGGTAACCCTTTTTCTATATTTGCTGAAGGACTCCAAATATAAATTTTGGAGCAACCCAAGATAATCTTCACGAATTTTTATTCCATTAATTACATTTGGGTTAAGGTTTTCCCTGAGAGCTTTAAAAAGTTTTGCTTGGTCTAATTTTTTCATAGAAATATAATGGCGATGGTAGCCAACATGAGGTTCCTCATGGGAATAAAGATCAATGCCGGTTTTGAAAATTAATTGACACTTAAAAACATTTAAGGGAGCTTCTACGTGTAGTATCAAGTCTGAGCTATCTAGTGTATACTCTGATTAATTTTAATTGTATTCGCCCTGAGACAGTGCGGCCCCAATGGCGTAGTCGGAAGCGTCCGTTGTGAGGTTAAAAGGTTTGTTAAGATCAGAAAAGGCTAATACTTCTGCTGAGGTTAGAAGTCGCTTAAGTGCCTCGAAGACCCTTAAACCCTCATCATTAAGTTGAATTGCAACTTTTTAGACTGATTGGCTCTTACTTGAGAGAACTCCCCACGGGTCATGTTTGCTAGGGGCTTTACGACTTTTGCATAGTCTCTGATAAATTTTCTATAATAAGAAGTAAGCCCAAGGAAACTCTTCAATTCTTTCAATGTGGTTGGGGGAATAATACCTTGAATAGCCTTAACTTTGTCAGGGTTTGGGAGAATCCCGTCCGCAGTTACCAACTATACCAAGAATTCAACATTTGTATCCAAAAAGTGAGTTTTTTCAAGATTTACCTTTAATCCGGCTTCATCTAACTTTAGGAATACCGTCTCTATATCTCTTAGGTTATCCTATTCGGTTTTGCTATAGATGATTATATCATCGATGTACACATAGCAAATCTTCCCGATAAGTTCTTTTAGGACGTCATCAATCATACGCTGAAATATAGCCGGAGCATTCCTAAGACCGAGAGGGTAACCTAACATACACAAATTTCCCATTCATTGTAGAAAAGGCAGTTTTTGGAATGTCCTTTTCATTCATGACAATTTGGTGGAAACCCGAGGTTAGATCAAGTGTCATGAAAAGTTTGGCGTTGCCAAGGGTCGCGAGGGTGTTGTTAATGTCTGGAATGAGGTACGTATCGGAAATGGTAACAGAATTTATAGTCTATGACCATCCGATACTGTTTCTCCCCATTCGGCTTGGGCTTCCTTGGAACAACCCATATGGGGGAATTATATGTTTGAAGGTCGAATTATATTCTCCTCCAAGAGCAAATGCCTTTCTACTTCTTCCCTCATATAAGCAGGATACTGATAGCTCTTCGTATAGATAGGTTCATTTATGCTAGTTCGTATTTCCGCTCTTACATTAGTTTTGACCATTTCATTTTTTACTGGCTCAAAGAAATCTATAAACTTATTGCAGAGCGTTTCAAGTTTTTGCTTAGATTATTCTGATATATTTTTGCTAAGGATAATGATGTTGTTGGCTGTTTTAGAGGTTTTATTCTTTAGGGGTATTTTTATATTTGGTTTTATAACCAGTTCGTTTTTCTCCCTATCAATTAAATCTCTTAACTCCTTCAGCGTATCATCTCCGATTATTCAATTGAACGATTCTAAGCTTGGAAGGATGAAAAAGGTGATCTCTAAGTCACAGCCAACGAAGGAGAAAAATTTGCCGCATATTTTGTTTGTTATGAAAATACATCCAGCAGGATAATTTATATATAATGGGGTTTTAACAGGGTAAGACACTGGTGCTAGCCTAGGTTAAATGAAATTATTATTTGCACCAGTGTCAACGAAGAAATGTAAAATTCCCCCTTCCCGCATAGCATACTCTATGTACGGTATGCTGGAAATGAGGCACCTATCGTAAAATGCTCCGCCCTTTCTGGTTCCCGCACTTCAGGATTGTTTTCAGGTTCCTTGATTGGTTCAGGGATCTCTACCACAGTATGAAAGAGCCGCTGTTGCTTATTCCGGAAGTTGTCAGAACTTGCCTCTCTTTTAAACGGGTTGCTAACGGGACGATTAATGTAGCTCACATTTCAAGTTTGGCTGGAATTGTCCACTTCTATTTTTATTGGGGGCTTAGAGCCCGTTGGCCTTGGTGGTGACTGGTACAGTCTGTTCTTGTAGCTGGCATTCCACGATGGATTCTGGCGCTGGCCAAATCCGTTTCGGTTGTTGTTAAATCTCCCTTGGCTTCTGGGCGATAGAGGAGATACCCTGTCGGTTCTAAAGTCGTAGTAAACAGGGGCAGAAATTGTGTTCTGTGCCTGTACATGCAGAGAATTGTTCCTAAAGTTAAGGTTCTGCATTTCAAGGCATGCAGAATACGCCTTGGGAAGAGTTTCCAGCTTCTGAATTATGAGGAGCCGCAAAAGGTCCCCACTCAATCCCCTTACGAAAACGTCCAATGCCCTGTCGCGGTAGGTTCCTACTAAAGCGCCCGCGGTTTCGGAGGATTATGTTTCCACTCGAATTTTATTAATTATCAGCGAAAACTGATGATTAACCCAAGCATAAGAATCACCAACTCTTAAACCCCCTTGTTTGAGTTGATTTAATTGGTGCTCGAGGGTTCTTATATCCCTCTTACTAGCGTAATGTAGGGACAGCATTCTTTTGACTTCTTTCCAGTCAGCCTCAAAGATGTTGTAAGATATTAAAGCAGAATCAGCCTTCCCCCTAATTTTTTGTCTGATGTGTTGAAGTATTGCCCTGTAAGGGGGCTTGCTACGAACTATGACGTAGTCCCTTAAAATTGTTTCAACGCTATGGAACCATGAGACATAATTGATTGGGTTCCCATCGAAAACCTGTAGTTCCTTCACACAATCAGGGAGTTTAGAGATAGCGCTTAGCTCTGCCTCACTCCTTGGTGTTCTAAATGGTTCCGGGTTTTCAGTGCGTTGTATTGCAATACCAGGCGAACCAGAAACTTCTACCATCCTAATTCTAGTCTCGATAGAATTTAATCTTCCGAGTATTATTTCGATGGCTTGTGTAGGGTTGCTCCGATCAACTTGAGCGATGCGGGTTTCAAAGGACATAAGTTGTTCGAGAACAGTGTTAACTGCTCCTGTCAGTTGGGTAACTGAATTTTGAATAGCGTTCATTTTATTAATTTTTCTGACTTAATTTAAAAACTGGCCACGGGAATATTTTAAGGGTCAGCGGAAAAAGAACACGAACAAAATTTATTAAAAATGACTGTGGTTCAAGTAAATAAATGTTTAAACTTTTCCTTATATTTTGTATGGTTTAGTATGGGAATGTCAATGCTCTTTGAATAGTTATTGGTTTAAGAAGTAAAAAATGTTCTTATCTTATTTCAGAGAAGAGAAAAAAAATATTTTATATAATTCTTTTTTTTTAAATGTAACATATAACTTCTTTAATTTAATTTTTTTTATTTTTTAAATATTTATTTTAGTTTAAAATTTTCCTTTTGAATATTTTAATAATCTTACAGTATAATTCGGCTCATCATTTCATGGAGTTGTATCATTCTCAAAGTTTCCTTCCGTCAGTCACTGTTTTTGTTTGAGTTTGGATTCACAATTTTGTTTGTTTCATTTCAATAGTTTAATTCAATAAATCACTTTTCTTTCTTTTCCTTTTTAGTTCCAAACTGCAATTGATATCTTTACTACGATTCACAATTTTTTGGTTTTGTTTAAGTTTCGATTCACTATTTTATTTTGTTTCTTTTCAATAGTATAATCAATAAGTTACTGTTTTTCTTTTTTTTCACAATTTTATACTTTTATTACAATTCACAATTTTTTATTTCTTTTTCTTTTTAGTTTCAAAATGCAATTTATATCTTTACTACGGTTCACAATTTTTGGTTTTGTTTAAGTTTCGATTCACTATTTTATTTTGTTTCTTTTCAATAGTTTGGCTCAATAAGTTACTGTTCTTTTTTTTTCACAATTTTATACTTTTATCACAATTCGCAATTTATTATTTCTTTTTCGTAAGGACTTTTTTCAGGTCCCTGCTCGGGGGCCAATTACGGATCTTGAGTCCGTGTTTCATACAAAAATTAAATTTAAAGAACATTCAACTGGTTCTATAATAAAACACCAAATATTCGATATAAACACTGATATGTATTTCCCATTTAACAGGTTTGAGCGTAGAACCAAGAGTGCGCAAACATTTTTCCTGTAGATATTAGTTTACCTAAAACTAAACTGCAGAATTGCAGTTCCCACAAAATTATTATTCTTAATACTAAACTGCAGAATTGCAGTTCCCTCAGAATGGGTAGCCTTGAACTTCCCATGCGTTCTCGCTGGTTCATCAACATTATTATACATAAAGTCGATTAGGATGGTATGTCTTGGCCGACTTACGTAGATTTAGGTAAATTAAGTATCAGGAACAGTCAGGGTGGCACAAAAAAATAAAAAAATATGTATGTATGCGGGGTCATATGTGAATGCAGCTGCGTGCCTGTGTATGTATGTACATACGAATATGTGTGTACGTATGCACATGGCTCTGTGGGTTGCATGGCTCTGTGTATCTGCATGCGTATACAAAATATACAAAAAAAAATATAAAAACAACCGAAAAAAGCTCCTGTGGCTGTTCTAGTTTTTAAGTAGATTTAAGTAGTTTTAGGTATTTCTAGTTTTCTTAAATAGTTTAAGTTATTTTTAGTTAATATAGCTAAGTTAGTTGTATCTAGATTTAATTATTTTTAGTCTAGCGTTAGGTAGTCTATAAGTAAAAATTAAAAACGAAACACATGTTACTAAGTATTTTGTTAAAAAAGTTTTCTTGTTTAAATAAAAATAAAATAATTAGAATTAATTAAAATTGTTTTTAGGTCGAAAGACATTAGTACTAAGAGATATAGTTTAGTTTAGAGCACCCGTAAAGGGCCAGTAAATTAGTTGTAAGTAATTGATAATTAGGCTAGTTTTAAACATTTAAGTCTAGCTTAAAGTTAGTTTTAAGTAAATAATAAATAAAAATGAAATTACAAAAAAAACTGATTTTTTATTCAGTCTTTTTCTTTTTATTTTCATATATTAATAGGTATATTCTCTTGAATTTACTTGTGATTATAGGTACTATAAGACAAGTTATGTATTCGTAAAACTTTTTTCTAACAACCAAACATGACATTACGATCATAGAGAAGAACAAAAAGGTGTGTCCCCCAATTCCGCCTGTCTGTCTGTCCGTCTGTTCTCGAATCTACAGCCTAAACGGTTCGCACACCCAACGTGTGTATAATTAATTTGCAAAGTATAAGCACAATAATTGTGTTCATCAAGATTCAAACCACAAATTCACAGCAAAGCATTTGTCGGGTTTGAAATTAGCATTTTACTAGTTAACAAAATGTTTAAAATTTATGAAAAGTTAGTAGACTTCTATGTATATGGTAAATTGTTAACTAGTATCGTGTTAAGGCCTTAATAATAGGTTCTTTAAAATTTTGCGCCTATGTTGTTAAGATTAACTTGATTCTGACTATAATGAATTGTCGAATGAAAGATACAATCACACTACACACCACCACCTCACCTCTCCTAATACAATCTTCTTTCAGACGGCATCATGCTCAAAACTCAGAAAACGCAAAGAAAAACATTCTATGTGTATTTCATTCCCACTGAATTAAATTATTTACTTTGGTACACAATATGGAATTCTCATACATTAGTTTTGTTACCTTCATTATTAGATACATTTCGCATGCAACTGCCTTTTACGTCACACTCATTCATTAGTCATGTGCCCACAAGATTAATAATATACTTATATGACTCAGTTGATCTTGAACTGTGGAAGCAATTTCAACTTATAGTCGTGTGTGATCAAGTTCTAACTTCGTCAAAACCTTTTTAATTAGTGCGGTAGCGCAGTGAAAGTAGTGGCGGACCGCACTACAGAGGGTCGCCAGTTCAAGTCCCAGCCGGGCATACGAAACCTTGGAGCTTCAGGATACCATAAATCTGTGTAAGTCGGCCATAGGTAAAAATTTCACTATAAAGCGACTAAATAAAGCTAGGCATGCTATCCACTGCTTCACAGTGGAAAAGCACAAACAAATTAATGCGTTTCTAAAAGAATCCACAACTGAATTCTTTAGTTTCACTAGGGCCGAAAAGTTTCAAACGGTCCTCTTGAAGGGCATAGATTCCTGCAGGGAACCACAGATGCTTTTGAATGAGCTCCGCCAAAAAGCGAGCGGCGATCACGATTTTATAGGGGCCAAGTCGTTTGCTACAGTTATAGCTAGGCAGGAGAAGTGGAATCTTCCCTTCTTCTTATTACAACTCTCACCCAACAGCAAATTGGATAGTTTGAGGAGTATCTCCGTCCTCAACTACAAGGTTGTAACTTGGGACAAATTAAAAAGGCGCGGCAACATGCTTCAATGCATGCGCTGCCAAAGGTTCGGCCACGCCACTGCAAACTGCGATATGTAGTCAGTTTGCGTTAAGTGTGGAGAGTACCACAATACAGATGAACGCAAGTTAGGAAAGGAACGGGTCGAAGATAGGATCCAGCTAAAATGTGCATTCTGCCGACGCGACGGACACCCCGCTAATTATCGGGGATGCCCGACGTTTCAGCTAATGAAAAGCAATAAAGCAGCAAGCAAAGCAAACAGTGGTAGCAAAGCGTTCAACAGTGCGCCCTCCTACAACAACGCCCGTCAACCCCCAAATTTCTTACGCTCAAATGGCGCCAGGAAGGGGAAGCACGGTACAGCCTACACCAAAGGTCGCCCAACAGGCCCCCGTGCCTAAGGCGCCGGCGGCACAGGCGGGTATTATGGGCATTCTGCTGGCCATCCAGGCCCAGTTGACTGGCCTCCAAAACCAGATCAGGGAGCAGACGACTAGGGTGGATTATCTCTACTCTGTTTTGCCGAGCTTAACGCAACTTAGAGGTTAAGGGCGCGCTGCCGGAGAGGCCCTTTAAGATCCTAGCTGTGAATGTAAATTCACTGATTAGGACCGAACGTAGAGCGAATTTATTCCAATTGCTTAAAGATATAAGTCCAGATGTGTTTATGGCTAGCGAAACTAAGCTTAACCAGAAACATAAATTGACTAACAACAATTACAATATCGTAAGAAGAGACCGACCCAACTCAACTCAAGGAGGAGGCGTCGCAATCTTTATACGTAAAGGCATTAGTCATAAGGTAATATATAAAAGTGATGTGCGAAAATTTCGGACGTTAGAGGCATGCATCATATGCATTCATCTCCAACAGGGGAAGCGAATGTATGTGATCGCTGTCTATGCACCGGAAACACCTCAGCCAAAAAAAAAATTAAAAATATGTATGTGTGCGGAAGCATATGTGCATGTACCTGCGAAGCTGTACATGTATGTGCGTATGTATATGTATGTACGTATGTACATATATGTGTGGGGTGTATGTAGCTGTGTGTCTGCATGTGCATGCAAAATGTAAACAAAAAAAATTAAAAATCGAAAAAAATGCTGCTGTGGCTGTTCTAGTTTTTAAGTAGTTTTAAATGGTTTTGGGTATTTTTACGTATTTTAAGTAGTTTAAGTTATTTTTAGTTAGTATAATGTAGTTGTATCTAGTTTTAATTATTTTTAGCTTATCTTTAGGTAGTTTTTAAGTTAAAAAAAAAAAAGGAAAATGATTTGATACTGAGTTTTTTCTAGAAAAAAGGTTTTCTTGGTTAAATAAAAATAAAATAATTAGATTTAATTAAAATAGTTTTTAGGTCGAAAGACATTAGTTCTAAGAGTTATTGTTTAGCTTAGAACGCCCGTAAAGAGCCAGTAAATTAGTTATAAGTTATTGATAATTAGGCTAGTTTTAAACATTTTTGTCTAGCTTTAAGATAGTTATAAGTTAATATTAAATAAATATGAATTTACAAAAAAAAAAGAACAAAAAAGTGTGTGCCCCAATTCCGTCTGTCTGTCTGTCCGTCTGTTCTTGAGTCTGCAGCCTAAACGGTTCGGTGGATTTGCTTCCAACTTGGTACATATTGTTTTTTCGGTAATATGCCCACACGTTTTTTTCATTTTTCTTAATACGACAAATAACAGTAGCTCCCATAATTTTTTTGCCAACATCAAAAATCTAATTTTTCTCAAAAACGGCTCCAACGATTCTTATAAAAAGAATCGGTTCATTAATGAAGGGAAATGGTAGGTACCTTTCGATATTTTTTTTGGAAAAAGAGGTTATTTTTGGTACGTATAGTAGAACCATTTTTTTGGTTTTCGATTTTCTGGGAAACGGTTAATTTGATTTTTTTTTTATTTTTAACGCAGAAGCTCCTAGAAAGTTTAAACACTATTGTGAGCCAAAGTTTTCCAAAATTTTTTTTTTTGGAAATTTTTTTTTTTTTTTGAAAACTCAAAGCTTCGAAAACGACACAATAATTTTTTTCGAAACTTCGTATTTGGTGGTTTCTTGACATTATCTTGAAAAGTTAAAAAAAAATTTTGCTAAAATAAAAATCAAAAGTACCTTCCATAAAAATGTTTAAAAACCGTTTAGAAAAAAATTTATTTCTCGAAAACGGCTCAAAGAATTTTTATAAAAAAAATGTGTGTTCTTAAATTAGTTCACTTTCAAGTATAAAAATATTTGTTTTCGTACTTATTAACAGTACTTCCCATAGGACAACTTTTCATATTTTCGATTTTCTCAACATTGGATGAACCGATTCAAACAATTTTTTTTATACAAATGCTCCCTAAGATTGATAATAAAACTGAATACGAAAATTTTCAAAAAAAAACTTTTTTGGTTTTTAAAAAATAAATAAGAAATTTGATTTTAAAAATAGATTTTTCAAAAACCTGTCACAGAATTTTTTTGAAATTTGAATGTTATATGTATGTATATTAATAATATCTTCAAATTTTTTTCTAAAAATGCTTTCAAAATTCTATATATACAAAATTAATTTATTAAAAAAACGATCCAACGATTTTTGAAATTTTGTTTGATATATTCTTATTTATCCATGAAGTCAAATTGCATCTTTGTTTTCCCTCAAACTATAACGACTAAGCAATATACAAACATTTAATTATGTGTATTATCCATTTATTTCTACCTTATTGTTATTCCCTTTTTACGTATTTTTCCGTACGTCAATGAATACTAAATACAATGTAGGCCCAATACATTCATATATACATAGGTGTCTCTAAGATCTACATGAATCTTATGTATGCATATTGCACCTAAATTATAAAGTTATATGCATGTTTACATACTTAGGGTCCATCAATATGTATATATATGTATATATATTTTACTCTCCTAACTTAGGTACATAATTAAAATCCATAACTTAGATTTAAATATACATTTCTAGGTAGGTACCTATGTCTGTAACTATACCTTGAATCATCCATTCGACAATTCATTATACTAAGAATTAAGGTAATCTTACCTACTCGTACATAAATGCTTTCCGCCTGCTAAGGATAACTACACCTAACTATCTAAACCTCAATTGTTAGCTACATTAAAGTTGTTACCTACACGAGCAATTTCGTACGATCCAGTCGTGCGTTTTATTTTATTTTTTCAGAAAAGGAAGATAGGAATCAGAATATGTGTATTAAACACCGGAAAGTTTGTTCTGTTTAGTTTGATTTTCTACTAGGACTTTATCTTCCATGTTAAATAATTTAGTTTTAAAATTTGTATCATTAATAGTAAAAATTGCAACACGTGCCGATACTCGTCTCACAAAAAAAATGCTTCATTACGAAAAAAAAACAAAGACTGGTGGATAATGAAATGGCAAAATATTGGCCCTTATTACAGCATTGATTTAGACTGGAACTTCAGTAACACATTAAAAGAATAACTTTACTCCTTGATACAAATAAATGAAGACTACACTCGTAACGCATTGATTGAAGAAGCACGACAATATGAAAGCAGAATTATATATTCACAGTTAAATTATAACCTCTTCAGCAAAAACTCAAGACCTAAGAATGAACAAATATTGTTGCTGTTTAAATCCAGATGTGAGGTCATCTACCTAAATCTCAGACCATATAATAGTGGTTTCAACCAATTTTGTATGCTGTGCAACATGAAAGATTAGGAAGACACTTTTTATTTCATAAGCATTTGCCCAATCTTCAAACGACTAGAATTTCAAAGAAACTAACGTCTTACAATGCTGCAAACAGTAGAGATTTTAAACGGAAGAAATAGGAAAAATTTGCTTAATTTTCTCAAATCTATTATTAAATACAGAAATTTTTTAATGACTGAGTATATTTGAAGTTGATTTTCCTTTTTTTATTTTGTTTATATTACTTATCATTACAATAATATTATATTGCCATTCAAGCTGACGTCTAAACCAAAGCTATCTCAAATTCATAACCATATTTAAACTATGTAACTTTATATTGTTCCAATAAAACGAATTAATTACTACTAATTACTTACTACTCATAAAGAGCTTTTGATTTCTCTTTTTGCTTTCTAAGGATAGAGTTTGCCGTCTCATATCCATGTTGTAATCTAGCCTTCAGTTCATTGACGTAATTATCAGAATTATATGATATTTTAGGCTTGTGACAAGACCCAAGAGAGAACCAAGTTCTACTATGTGGTATTGTGTTATATACAGACATAGAATAGGGTATCCAGGACCCATGTTCTGTAACTTTCGAATCGATAAAAATAGTCGATAAAGAAACAAAATTTTGTTTTTTTGTTAAAATGCGAAAATGACTTTTTCAGTTTATTGCCATCCATTAGAAAACCCCAGTCAAACATATTAAAAAATTAAGGCAATTTTTTTAGGGGCGCTAAGTGAGGAAAAATTATCGCCTGAGTTACAAAACATTGGCCCATGTATCCGAAGATAACAGATCTTGATTTACACAGTGCCTTAAGTATTCAGCTAGTGTCCTATGACTTTTTTCCAAAGCTCCATTTGTCTGAGGACGATAAGGCGTTGTATTTAATCTTAATTTTCATAATACTACACATTTCCTTGAAAAAATCACTTAGAAAATTTGTTCCCTGATCTGTTAAAAGAGAGATGGGGATACCTTGACGACAAATTGTATTTTCTACAAGTGATCAAGCTATAGTTACTGCTTCGGTATTTTCTATTGGCATTGCCTCCGAAAATTTTGTCAAATCATCCTGAAACGTAAGTAGCTATTTATGTCCATTATAACTCACAGGAAGTGGTCCAACTATGTCTAAAGCGACTCTTTCGAATGGCTTAACACTAGTGGTTGTTATTGGGAGAGGTGGATTTCTTCTACTTTTGTTCAGTTGACATGATGTACATTTGCTTACATAATTGCGTACATGGGTTTTCATGTTTGGCCAAAAGTATTTCGCCTGTAGGCTGTTATACATTCTTGCGACACTTTGATGGGGTTGGGTATAGCTGTTACTAAGGCAACTGCTACCAGGCCAAGTGATACCAGAACATTGATTCTATGGGACAACTGATACTAGGACATCTGATACTATGTCAATTTGCTACCGGAAACGAAACTTGCCACATAAAAAAACTTTTAGGCAAAATTAAAGTCAACGAAACCAAAGGGTTCTTGCATTCAATGATTTAGTTAAAATTATTTTAGTGGTGCTTTTTTGCCGAAATGAGGAAGACCCAGAATTTAGTTTGGTAATTGATAGGAATGAATAAGGTATAGTTCAGCCAGATGGGTTGGGGATAGCTGCTACTAAGCCAACTGCTACCAGGCCAAGTGTGCTAGTATACATTGATACTATCGGACAATTGATACTAGGACATCTGATACTATGGCGAACTGCTACTGGAAAATAAAGGTCAACGAAACCAATGGGTTCTTGCATACAATGATTTAGTTACAATTATTTTAGTGGAGCTTTTTTGCCGAAATGAGGAGGACTCAGAATTTTTTTTTAATTGATAGGAATGAATAAGGTATAGTTCAGCCAGATAAATATATACATAAAAAATTATGATAATCTTTGGCAAAAGTTATACTACGTAGGTACTTATGTTGCATTCTGGCATTCGCTAATTGGGTGAAAAAATATTTGTGCCATGGTTTTTTTGGTCGAGAGGAAGAGAAATAATTGTTGTTGTGTTTAGTTCATTTTATGATGTGGATACGGAATTTGGGCATTTCTACCTATAGTTGAAATATAGATATAGAGATCGTGTATGTACGTATATTAAAACATCTTTAATATGAGGAACGAGGGAGTAAGAAATAGAGTGTGAGATTGTCACTTATGTACATATGTATGAACATGGATATGTAGGTTGGTAGATTGATCATTAAGTAATTAATTAGGTAGGTATTGTATCCATGTGTTGTTTTGTGTTTTTATGATGGGTAATGTGAATGTGAAATTGTGGTAATTGAGTGGTAGTGGTAGAGATAGAGATTATGGCTATATGTAGAGATAAGTTTGTTTTCGTTGTTCTTTGACCGATTTTGATGAAATTAAAATATTTTCTAGCTGACATGGAATTATAAAGGACAAATTGTATCAAAGTAATATTGTCAAAAATATGTCAACTTTTTTTTTCTTTGACCAATTTCGATGAAATTTAAATATGTTCTAGCTGACATAGAATTACGAAAGAAAGAAAATGCACGACTGGATCGCACGCACTTGCTCTTATGTTCGATCAAATCGTATGCAAAAGATTTCTATTAAAAATCTAAATAGTCAGACAGACTGACAGACTGACAGACTGACAGACTGACAGACTGACAGACTGACAGACTGACAGACTGACAGACTGACAGACTGACAGACTGACAGACTGACAGACTGACAGACTGACAGACTGACAGACTGACAGACTGACAGACTGACAGACTGACAGACTGACAGACTGACAGACTGACAGACTGACAGACTGACAGACTGACAGACTGACAGACTGACAGACTGACAGACTGACAGACTGACAGACTGACAGACTGACAGACTGACAGACTGACAGACTGACAGACTGACAGACTGACAGACTGACAGACTGACAGACTGACAGACTGACAGACTGACAGACTGAAAGACTGACATACAGACGGACAGAATTTTTAGACCATCTTTTTTCGTCTTCGCTATCATCGTTATGTCATGTTTGATTGTTATCTCACAACTTTTTTTTCGACGAATGCATAACTTGCCCTTAGTACCTATAATCGCAAGTAAAAAGTGATTTAAAACAATATTGTCAAAAATATGTCAACTTCATTGTTCTTTACTATTCCTAATTCTCCGCACAAAATGATCAATCTCCCAACCTACATATACATGACATACATATGCACATAAGTGACAATCTCACACTATATTCCTTACGTTCCTCAACTTAAAGATGTTTTACTATACGTACATACACGATCTCTATATCTATATTTCAACTATAGGTAGAAATACCCAAATTCCGCATCCACATCATACAATGAACTAAACACAACAACAATTATTTGTGGTTGTCTTCCTCTCGACCAAAAAAACCATGGCTCAAATATTTTTTCAACGAATTAGCGAATGCCAGAATGCAACGTAAGTACCTACGTAGTATAACTTTTGCCAAAGATTTTCATAATTTTATATGTATATATTTATCTGGCTGAACAATACCTTCCCTATTCATTCCTATCAATAAAAAAAAAAATCTGAGTCCTCCTCATTTCGGCAAAAAAGCTCAACTTAAATAATTGTAACGAAATCATTGTATGCAAGAACCCATTGGTTTCGTTGACTTTTATTTTCCAGCAGCAGTTTGCCATAGTAACAGATGTCCTAGTATCAATTGTCCGATAGTATCAATGTGCTCGTATCACTTGGCATGGTAGCAGTTTGCTTAGTAACAGCTATACCCAACTCATTATAAATATAAAACTGCATATCAGCGCATTTCGCCTTCAGTAACTTGTGTGCCCAAATCATATTTCATAATTCCAATAGAATTCTTGTGTCAACAATTTTATAAGATAAAGGCAAAGCAAAGATCTTTAGTCGAAGATAGATTTGCTGAACAAACATTTTATAAGTATTAAAAGGGTTTTATCGATCATCTTAAGTTCAATTCAAAGTTTAGTCATCCTACGTACAGCCGACGATTTCCCCACACCAGTGGTAAGGGATCTGAAGATAAACTTTTAATAAATAGTATTAAAATTAAAATACATTCCTGTGTTTCAATTAATTGTTGTTGAAAGTGATCTTCTGTGATCACGGAAAATATATTTTATTTACATAAAGAATCGGAAAAGAAATTGCCCTTCTTATAAACCGATCTTTTTTAAGAAGATGTAGGTCTTGCATTGCCGTTATAGGCAAACAATTTGAAAATTTGTTATATATAATCTAAATAAACTTTTGATGTAAGTTTTGTTGAAAAAATTAATTTTATTTAAAACTTAAACGAAATCAATAGAAATGAATCACTATCTGATAGCCCGCGTTACGCTGAGCCTGGTAGTTATTTATGAAATGTTCTCAAAAATGTTTTACCATTTTGAAATGAGAATTGAACACGCCAACTTTAAAGGTAACTTGCCAAAGTTTCGTTGTATATTCTTTTTACACTACACCCCATTGAATTAGGGTCATGTACAAATTTTGAGTAGTTAGTTGGGCAAAAAAGTAATGTTTTCTTGAATGCAATTGTTAGAAGGGTTATTCAAGGTTTCATAACAAAGAAAAATTAAGATTTGTAATCACGTCACTTGTAAGACCGACACAGAGTGACCATTTTTTCGATATTTTTTTTCGAATGCTTATAACCCACAAAATACATGGCTACGATTTTTTAAATTATTTTTCTATTAACTGTCACCACCTACCCTTTCACCCGTTTTCGTTTCTACGTTGATTTTTGGGACACCCTGATTGATATTATCCATATCAGAACTAAAAAACAAGTCTTTAGAACGCTTTTCTTACATATCAATACGACCACTTTTCACAGAGAAACAACTCTTCAAAAAACACTCAAAATGCTCAAAAAAAATATTCCTTTGATTCTTTTGCAAGTGTTTTGTTAAATTATGCTAAAAAAATAACTGTTAAAATATAATTTTTTATTATCAGAATCCTTTTGCTATAATAACTATTCCTTTTAACAAAAAAAAAAAAAAAACAAAAAACAACAATAATTCTAACACTTTGAGTGCGAGTATCTTTGATAAACATTTCAATGGGTTCGCAACACTGCGTGACGTCCAAAATTACTTTTAATAGCCTGACAATAAAATAATTGTATGATGCAAAAAAAAATTTTAAAATATTTTCGTTGTCAGAAACGTCAGACAACGATAAAAATTGAGAGGCCTGACTACAAATTGTGTGTGTACACGATTATCATACACATTACAATTTTACGTCATACATTAAATTGTCAGATAGAATTTCTGACAATTAATTGTAAGATTACACGATTGTTAGCTAGCGTACACACGATTGTAGGATTTCTGACAATTAAATTTCACACAATGACCTTACTATTAATTGTAACACACATTTCCTGACGATTTATTGTAAGTTTACACAGTTGTAAGACATTGTAAGCATGTTTTTCACAAACAAATCTGACAATATTGTAGGATATACCAATCTTGTACACTAAGCTTATCTTCCATCGATATAACTTTACTATGTCTTGCGGAATCTTAAATATTTTCAACATAGTGACAGTACTCTTTCCAACTTCGGTTTCTTGCCGAAGCTATCTATCGCTTATACTTTTAAGTAATTTTTGTAGGACTAAAAGAATTTGAACCTTTGACATATGTTGAACTCGGAAAAAGGAAGGTCGGTTTGTTTGTTAGTGATAACTAAATTGAATAAAGACTCACTTCGATCATTGATCTCTGAGCTGCCATAGAGAGTGTGCCTTGCCTTGGTATTACATCCCAACACTAAGTTCGTCTTCTTGGATTCTGCTGTAATTGTTAAGTCATTCACCTCCTCTGATGGTGATTGGCGATTCCTATTACAGTAGGAGGATGCCAACAGCAATCCATTCTTGGAGTTATCCTCCAGTCTAACTACTGTCAAATCTTGCGTGCTAAAATTTTTACACAAAAAACATTTAAAGTATTTGTTAGCTAAAATACAAGTTCTAGGTTTACCTTGGTCCGTATTTGCGGTTTTATAGAAAAGGTCATACACATTGTCTTGCAGGTCTCGCGTCCTAAGACCATTTACCCAAGGGCTCCTGGATAAGGGCAATGTCAATGTCCTCTTCTCCTTAGAAACGCCCTGAGATTATGTGTAGCACATTTATAGTGCTTTAGATTAATCTGCACGACCTTTAAAGCGTTTTTAATTGCATTAAAGCCCTGCGAAGCTGAACCGCTGGGTTCCCCTTACGGGTACGTTGATCTCAACATCATCGCTTGCTTTGACACTGTCTTACCTATTGCTTATACATTTTAATAATACTGCCATGATAGTTTTAAAAACACTACAAATATTTTTAATTTACTTAGGACTGTTGTAATCAAAATGACTGCTGAACGGAATAGACTCAACAAAATATTTAATACGTATGTATATGCCTATATATATGTATGTATGAATGTATGTTTATATCGTGGATGGTGATTAGATTGGGAAGTGTAAAGTATAACAATTATGAAGGTACTTGGTGGCACGTACATACCTGAGGGGGAGGGGCGGGAGCATAGTACATTGAACTGGAATAGACCGTATGTATTTGAGGGAGAGTTTGATTTCCATCAGTATCTCGCTTACACCAAAGCGCACAAATAATGGTCTCGTGCTCTTACTCAAAGTGAAATTTTAAATGTGCCTGGAAGATGTTTGGCCCCTAGGATTGGTCTGGCTGCTTACGAAACGTTTTTAAATAGCCCCTAAATATCATATATAAAAATTAAGCATCAGACCATAAGTAAGATTATGATTATTTTTTTTATTAAAGTGTGTGGCTATATAAACCACAGACGGAAGATGGTTGGCAGTTATTTTCTCTACCAGAAAATAAGAACGGTCTGGGACTCTGGGATCTTGGACTATTAAGCTTTGATTTTTTCGCGCATGGTTTTAGCTTGAAATGCCCGAGGACTGTTTTATGCGTCAGCAATCTTCTGGCACTTTATTTCATCTTCTGTATCCTTCTCGTGAACCGTTCCAGCTTCCTTATTTTTGCAGATCTTTCCTAAAATAAAGGATGCCTTCTTGAACTGGTTCTTGAGAAGAGCGCCTGAAATTTTTTGTTTGATTTTGTAGCTCCGCTATGACTGGCCTTGCTGCAATAAGGTTTTTCGTTTTTTTACTGTCTAGGAACCACAGGAGTACTTTGGCTTGTACTCATTATAGTTCCTGAGTGGCTGGGGGCCACTCTGTCATTAGCGGTGCCAATTATTGTTTCTTGGCTCGAAGCCAATAGTTCACCCTCCTCAGATCGTCCTAAGTCTGTCATGTCAAAATCGTCGAAAATTTTAAATTTTGGTCCCACGAGTAAGTCGGAAAAGAAAAGGTCAGCCCCGGCAGAGCCGATATTCCGGGGTTAGGCAAAATCTGAGACGGACCCTGCCAAGGCGTACCACTGAGCTCATGCTTCCATTTCTTGGGCACGAATTATGAAACCGGTCCCACCATCACTGAAAATTCGGGACCTCGTGTCTATGATCAAATCGCATTCCTGACAGTTGAACTCTTGAGATGTAAAGGAACGTCTAGTAATTCGACCTGGCCTTAGCTGATCACCATCTTGGCATAGCACAAGAGTACCGCTGCTGTATAGTATGGATGTTGCTGGTGAGAGAGTTCATTGTGTTTTTGACTTTCCTCCTTTTTTATATATTTATACATACCTACATTACATATAGATATAGTTAATTACTTTTTTTAAACACTGATAAGTAGGGGGTTTCAAATGATTTTATTTCATACAAATTACAAAAGTTTAGTGTATCATTCATTTTTCAAACATGGCTTACGCCGTCTGTCAGTTGACAATTATTAATACTTAATTAATTAATTTTGTTTAATATACAAAATTGAAACATAAAATTAAAAAAGTTCTTCTAAGATCCGTTTTCTGTAGTTAAGTGCTAGCTTGGTGTAGTTATAAAGGGATTCCCAGTCTAAAACTCCGTTTAAAACATCTGTGACTTCCTCTTCACTGAGGTAGTTTTTTCCAAGTGTACGCCTTCTGGTTTCCACCAAAACAGGACATCTTCCCACGAAATGGAACACGTTTTCGCGTTCTCTAGTGTTACATAATCCACACATTTCTTCCAAATCACTCCTATGAGGAACATAGTTCAGGGGAAGTATCTCCCCTCTTGCTTTTAAAACCAGTGACATGAGATCGGTTGGATACTCCGCCCTGAAGTAGTTATTTCGTAACAGGTTATAGTTTAGCCTTGCATATATGTCCCTGTGTAATGAACTTCTGGCTTTCATAGTATAATCCTCTCTCTTTCTTTCGTCCACTAAACGAAATGCTATAGAGTTCGCTTTTCCACGTTTCCATCCTATCGCTTCGGAGTAATAGTGGATGTCCACAGTACTCTGCTAGATCTCTTCATGACTCGAACCATGATATTTGTTTTTGAATCACAAGCATCGTAATTTTCTTTGGTAGTCTCCTATCATCCATTGCTATAGTCTTTAAAATATAGTCTATCTGTATTTTCAGAGTTGAAATAAATAAAGGTGGTGGACCTGTCTCTAGCATTAGTATGTGATTCGTAGTACTATTAGGTAGTTTCAAGCTTCTTTTTAAGAAAAGCGCAGAAGCTGCTCAACTTCATCGAACTCCTTATGGCCCCAAACTTGAGCTGCATAACACATGATCGCTTTCGCTGTGGTTTCAAAAATACGATATTTGGATTCGTAGTGAACATCTTTACAGTAAACCACAGTGCTCCATGTTGCGTTTAATGCATGCTTCGATTTGGCCAACTTATCAATCATATGATTTTGCCAGTTCAGGTTTCTAGATATCCGCATACCAAGATAGTTGTATTCATTTACGACTTCGATGTTTTGAGCTCCAAATTTCCAGGTTTCACTGCGGCCGTTTCGGCCGCCTCCTCTACGAAAAATCATGACTTTAGACTTCTCTAGGTTCACCTGGAGCTTCCATTTGTTGCAGTACTCGAACAATCTATTGATCATCAATTGGAGACTACCAGGCGACTCCGCTAGCATCACAATATCATCGGCGAACATTAGTACCTTGATTAAAAGATCCGCTGAAACACGTGCTCCACCCTGCAATACCTCTTCTAAGTCATCTATAAATAGAGCAAATAATAAAGGACTCAGATTACATCATTACATTACTGCAGTCTGCAAGGTCTTGAGCAAGTTTTCTTGAGTAGGTTTGACGTTTATAGCTTACTAGCTCTTTTTATTGTTTGTTAACTGCAAGATATTGCGCTTTAAAAAAGATATTCTCTGGAAAACTTCTTAGTAATCCTAGCCAAGCAAAAGATTTTCCACGAGCTACCATACAATCATTATCAAACCATTTTTCGTGGTAGTGGATAAAATTGTTGTTTACCTGACATTGCACCGGAATAGACTTAAGACAATATTGTCCAGCTCCGATAAGCTAAGACAAAATGTTGATGATGATGTCGCTTGAAGGAGAAGACTATTATTCAAACAATGTGAGTACCTTTCGGCAAAAACATTTTTCCACCTGAATTTTCCTGGAGTGACTGAGTCTTCTGGTTGCTTCTGGTTTCTGTTTAGGTTGATTGTTAGTTGGATTGGGAGGTGATCGGAATGTATTTCTGTTATGACTTCAAAATCGTTCATCATAACACTCCAGTCTCCTGACACCAATGCGTAGTCGATTACTGAGTTTCCTTGTGGTCCTATAAAAGTGAACTCACCTAATTTGTCTCCTTCCGCAGTACCATTGCAAACACTCAAACCAAAGGAATTACATAGATCGATAACTTTTTTACCTTCTCTTTTAATTGTTGTATCTTTTGAACTACGATTCCTATTCTCTATAAGCTTACTTTCACTTTCTAGCGCTCCGGTTCGGGCATTGAAATCTCCAATAAGCATTAAATTGTTAATGTCCATATCAAATAAAATGTCTCCAAGCTTAGTGAAGTCACTTTCCCAACTGTTGCAATTTAAGTATATAGGGATGAGATTAAGTAAGGATCGATCAGTTTTAATTTCAATGAAATGTGTGTCTACTATTTGCTTGTATTTGCAACTGACGCCTTTAAGATTATGTTTAAAACCCATGAGAATTCCTCCACTAGCCCTTCCTTTTCGGTGATTTTTAAGTGCTGGTATCCATTTTAGTTTGTATTCGACGAAACTTGATTCAAAATTTTGTGTATGCTGTTCAGTTACATGTGTTTCAATTAATATAATAATATCATACTCATTTATAAATTGAATAAAATCTAAAACTGCAATCTTATTTTTTAAACCTCCAATATTATAACTTATAATTCTAATTTTACTTAATTTAAAAATTTGACAGACGGCTTTTACCTAATTACAGTGGTTAAAATTAGAATGTGCTATTTTGTTAGCACCTAGATCCGAAAGAGCAGAATTCGTTTTGTTTGTAGCCGAAATTGATGTTGATGGACCGCCGCCAACCTCATTTGACATTTCTCGCCGATGGATGACATTGACGTTTCTGGCAATTGACTCATTTTGTAAAAGTTGTAAACAAACATTTTGAAAGAAATTCTCCCCAAGTTTGTGTTTTTCTTCCAATTTTTGCAGCCCATGCTCCTTATTTGTAACAAAAACTTGCTGCTCATGATTCCATTCCACAACCAAATCATCAATACGCAATTTATCATCACGTAGAGACAATCTCAATCGTGGCTGTTTGGCGTAAATGTGTTTGCGGAGCTGAAGGAGTTTGATGCGCTTTTGCCGAATCTTCAATGGGTAGTCTCGACTTATGGAGATGCCGGTTCCTTTCAACTTTTTAACATTTCTCAGAACATTTTGTGCGTTTTGTTTAGATTTGAATTCTGCCAAAATAGTAACTACTTCTTCATTCGAAGCGATTTGTCTCAGTTCTTGTGCAGTGATGATTGTATTTGAGTCGGATATATTTTTGCAAATTTTTAGAGCTTGTTCTATGGGATTCGATTGTCCATTCTTAACTCGAATTATTAAGTTGTTGTCATTTGCAGCTAACTTTAACTGATCAATCTCGGTTTGAAGGACATTGCATCTTTGGAAGAGTGCACCGACCGCCTCCTTCAATTGCACATTCTCCCTTCTAATCTCACTTAGTTCACCGCGCAAGTCTGAAATGTCATCCTTCGTAGCAACATTTGTGAGATTAGTGGCAAACAGATTATTTAATTCCTCGAAAGTCATAGAACCAACCAACAACATGCTTTTATCTTTTTTTGAAATTGATTGAAGATGTATTTCGGGTGATGTTTCTTGAACTTTTCTTTTTGAATTTTATATCAAGCCTTTAATATTGTGTATTGGTTTTAAACTTATTTACAATGAGCGATTTTTTTTGTTAAGGTAGGTAGGTATCTAACTTTTGCAACTTAAATTACAAAAAATTCAATGATTTCTTAATCTCACTTGATCAATAGCTCCTTAAATTGTGCACTTTGTAAAAAAAATATTTATTTTGTTTGTTTGGATTAATTAAAATAAACTTTTTTTCAAGAGCTAAACAATTTTAACTTTTAAGCTACACCAGAGTTGCCAACTTTAGCTTTTTCACTGATAAGTATGAATTGGCATTATCACTGGGCACTGTAGGTATTTAAGTATTTAAGTAGGATGGAGGCATAGCGTCCGAAATGTACATATAAGCAAAAATAAATAATTTGTGTTTATAGTTAATAAAATAATATCTTTTATTTATACATCTATTTGACGAGTTAAAGATATGCCATATGGGGAGAGATGTTTGCAACAGCTCACACGTATCCGGAGCTCCGTTGTTAAAGTATTGTCTATAAGTGAAGATTGTTTTTCCAACTCTCAGTCGTAATAATTTGATACAATCTTCTCTAGTAAATGAGCTGCTGCACGGGATACGGGAATATTTAGGGTTGTGAGTTTGAAGGAAAGTTTGACAATTTTTCCAGATATCTGCGAGTTCGTTCTCCTGTTGATGAAGGAATATTCTTCGAGTCAGTTGGTAGAAGTTTGGAGTTTCAAAAATAAGTCGATAATTAATAGCATTTTTAGCTGCATTGTCTGTAGCTTCATTGCTAGTATATATCTGGAGTAAACATCTTTTCTAGGGGGGTAGACACTCTGCTGCTGAAGCTAGATGAGCGGATAGATATTTTTGTGTGAATGATAGCAGATTCAGCATTTTAGGTAATCCAGAAATAGTGTTTTCCGTGTGTTTCGTTGTAAAGAAATGACATCTTCGGCTGCATTGTTTAGAGGGTGCGTAGGGTCGGGTAATACCTTACTTGCCAAGCTCACGACTCTCCTTTTTCTGAAGTTCAGAAAAGATTGCTAGGCAGTTTCTAGTCGTAGGGCTTCAATTCTGGTTGCTTTTAGTGCGCTGTACGGAGACAGTCATTTATACCAGCATAAATATCATTGCAATTTTTAAATGTAGTCCATATATAAGTGGTAACTCCATGTTGTAAAGTACCTTTTACAAGGTTCTTGCTATTTTGAATGCTGTTTCTAGATGTGGTGCGTTTTCCTTTGAGCATTTCATTTAAAGAATGTTGTTCCGTTGTTTTAATTGATTAACCACATTTTTGACATGAATGTTCCATTTCAAATTTCTACCAAAAAAAAAACACCTTATATCTTAGTTGTTTTGAAAATTATGATTGTTGAGTCTCTGATGAAAATTTCTTTTTCTGCAGAGATGAAGCAAATCCACTTTTGTGGGAGGAATAACTGCACCTCTCTCCTGGGACCGTGTATAAATTGCTCTATCTGCCGTCTCTAAAATAGATTAAACTCGTGTCGGTTCCCCAGAAGTTACAACATAAATACAACAACAACATACATATCTTTCAGCGAATCTGGGCGAATACTTTTCTCGAAAGATTCTACAAGTCA
Source organism: Philhelius pedissequus (assembly GCA_910595825.1). Lineage (NCBI taxonomy): Eukaryota > Metazoa > Arthropoda > Insecta > Diptera > Syrphidae > Philhelius > Philhelius pedissequus. The sequence goes on along the minus strand of OU343160.1, from coordinate 124,373,746 downwards.
TAAAGGACATTATTAATTTAAGGATTTGAGAGGGAACTCCCCACACAGACATCTGTTTAAGGACTGGAACCATCGTTACGCGTTCAAACGCTTTTTCTAGATCAGATGACATTACTAAACTATGCTTAATTTTTGCTAACTTTCCTTTCTATCTATACTCTAGAAGGTGAATGAGTGTATGAACTCCTCTGTTCTGTCTAAGAGCATGTTGCCCCGAATTTGATACTTTTTCAGTAAACTTATTCATCTAAGCTTATTCATGGGCCAAACTGCTAGTTGCAAGATCTGTTATTGCTACTTTTAAATAACAGTTATAAATTCATGTTACTGAAATAACAATTATGGAACAAAAATTGTCAGTGAATTCACAATTTTAAAATGAATAAGTCATCACTTTTTCATCTATACACCGCTGTTTGCTTTGATCAAAATACAAATTTAGAAATTATGTTACTTCAATAACAGTTATTTTTGATCTACTGTTACCTCTTACTGAACAGGCCTTACTGAAATATTGACCCATCCCTATTTGTGTGCGAAAAAGGCAAAAATGGGAGTGTATGTGCCAAATCTCAGAGACATTTTGCCAAATATATCAACCGAATTTTTTAATTATGACGACGGAATTTTGCCAAAATGCGCAATATATTACTTTATAATGTGTACTGTGCTTCATGTCTATATGATATAGGTACATATTTTTTGTTCGTTGCATTTCCAAGACGAAAAAATCGTAGATGCACACCTACCTAGTCCTAAAAGCTAAAACCTATACACAACGGAACAGAAAAACAGAATATCATCTCATGTCGTCTATCGCTTCTCGCATAGTCTAGGCCGTTGCTGAAAGTCCGTAGAATTGAAGGAACAGAAGAAATAGATAAACAGGGAAAACAAAAAACAAGAAAAAATATCGGAAGAAGAAGAGACTCAGACTGGCGAGAGATAATAAATGTACGTCTTATATAGTATGTCTACTTCTACCTACCTAATATTTATTTATCATACATCTGCTGCGTTAGCAAATTATTTCCTCGCCGTTTTATTTATTCACAATGTACATAGTACAGCAGACGTGTTTTGTTTGGAACAGCATATAGAGTTGTTAAAAAAAACGAGATCAGGATTTAGGAATTTCATTTTAATCTTATTGGAAGCACTGCTGCATTCAATGACATTTAAAATTTAAACACTGTATGTTAGTATCATAGACAAATAAGATAAGGACTCGAAACCTCTAACATCATTCGCATTTGCTTACAAGCTCAAACTCGCACACAAATAACTTCTCCGTTCATCTTCCAATAGATACATTGATAAAAACGCACACAAGAATCTTTTATATTCATCTTCCTATAGACACATGGATAACACAGCCCTAGTAATTTGTTTTGTTTTTCGATTTCACATCTATTCATGGATAGAGTGTCACAACAAAGTAAACAAATGGGTTTTGGGGGTTGAAACGTACGAAAGTTTCCAATCTTAGTATGGCTTATTTGTGGTTAGTACCATCATCACAGAACGTCACTTTTGACATCTCTATAAGAATTATCGATAACACAAGAACATCAATAGTTTGGCATTACCGATTCTATCGGCAGTTAAGATAGTTCCAGATAATTATCTGGACTTAGCTAACTTCATATAGAGTTAAGTTGTATTTACAAGTAAATCGCTCAGCTCTGATGTCGTTTTTCTCGAAAACTCCATATGAAGTTGCAAACAAAACACGTCTGGTGTTGCCGGAAAGCTAAATGGTGAAAAGGAGCACAGAAGCTCAAAAAGAATAGCATCTTAAACAAAATAGTAGTACCTTTCCAGAATTGTAAATTTGTATTTTAAAACTTTATTTTTCGGAAGAAACTATCATCTTTGTTGTTTAAACATTAACGGAAGTTTATATATCAGTATTAAATACCTAGATCGAAAATAGCTTATGTGTTAAGGTATTTTGATTTATCAATATTATCATAATCTTCAAAGGTTGCGAAAAGTATTAAAAAGAAACAAAAACTATTTAATGGATACCACTTACTGCAATCAACTCCATTTAGTAATTCTTTGATAGTTATAATTGCATTTAATGCACAGCATTCATAAATGCAAATGATGAAAATGAATATCAGAGTTTCATAAATGTAAAACGCAAATATTTGCAGCGCAAATACGGGGAGAGCATCGTTCTAGAACTGGAAATTTGAAATGTTGGTCCCACGAGTAAGGGAAAGGTCAGCCCGGGTAGAGCCGATATTCCTGGGTAAGGCAAAATCTGAGACGGACCCTGCCAAGGCGTACCAATGAGCTCATTAGCAACTGGTCCAGTGACTGCTTCCATTTCTTGGGCACGAATTATGAAACCGGTCCCACCATCACTGAAAACTCGGGACCTCGTATCTATGATCAAATCGCATTCCTGACAGTTGAACTCTTGGGATGTAGTAATTCGACCTGTCCTTAGCTGATCACCATCTTGGCATAGCACAAGAGTACTCTAGTGATCATAACCGACCGGCAATTTACCGCTGCTGTATAGTATGGATGTTGCTGGTGAGAGAGTTCATTGTGTTTTTGACTTTCCTCTTTTTTTATATATTTATACATACCTACATTTCATATAGATATAGTTAATTACATTTTTAAACACTGATAAGTATGAATTGGCATTATCACTGGGCACTATAGGTATTTAAGTAGCTATGCTTACTGACGATGGAGGCATAGCGTCCGAAATGTACATATGAGCAAAAATAAATAATTTGTGTTTATAGTTAATAAAATAAAATCTTTTATTTATACATCTATTTGACGAGTTAAAGGATATTCAACAAAGATATTCCATATGGAGAGAGATGTTTGCAACAGCTCACACGTATCCGGAGCTCCGTTGTTAAAGTATTGTCTATAAGTGAAGATTGTTTTTCCAACTCTCAGTCGTAATAATTTGATACAATCTTATCTAGTAAATGAGCTGCTGTACGGGATACGGGGATATTTAGGGTTGTGAGTTTGAAAGAAAGTTTGACAATTTTTCCAGATATCTGCGAGTTCGTTCTCCTGTTGATGAAGGAATATTCTTCGAGTCAGTTGGTAGAAGTTAGGGGTTTCAAAAATAAGTCGATAATTTATAGCATTTTTAGCTGCATTGTCTGTAGCTTCATTGCTAGTATATATCTGGAGTAAACATCTTTTCTAGGCGGGTAGACACTCTGCTGCTGAAGCTAGATGAGCGGACAGATATTTTTGTGTGAATCATAGCAGATTCAGCATTTTAGTTAATCCAGAAATAGTGTTTTCCGTGTGTTTCATTGTAAAGAAATGACATCTTCGGCTGCATTGTTTAGAGGGTGCGTAGGGTCGGGTAATACCTTACTTGCCAAGCTCACGACTCTCCTTTTTCTGAAGTTCAGAAAAGATTGCTAGGCAGTTTCTAGTCGTAGGGCTTCAATTCTGGTTGCTTTTAGTGCGCTGTACGGAGACAGTCATTTATACCAGCATAAATATCATTGCAATTTTTAAATGTAGTCCATATATAAGTGGTAACTCCATGTTGTAAAGTACCTTTTGCAAGGTTCTTGCTATTTTGAATGCTGTTTCTAGATGTGGTGCGTTTTCCTTTGAGCATTTCATTTAAAGAACGTTGTTCCGTTGTTTTAATTGATTAACTATATTTTTGACATGAATGTTCCATTTCAAATTTCTACCAAAAAAAACACCTTATATCTTAGTTGTTTTGAAAACTGTGATTGTTGAGTCTCTGATGAAAATTTCTTTTTCTGCAGAGATGAAGCAAGTCCACTTTTGTGGGAGGAATAACTGCACCTCTCTCCTGGGACCGTGTATAAATTGCTCTATCTGCCGTCTCTAAAATAGATTTCACTCGTGTCGGTTCCCCAGAAGTTACAACATAAATACAACAACAACATACATATCTTTCAGCGAATCTGGGCGAATACTTTTCTCGAAAGATTCTACAAGTCATAAAGGACATTATTAATTTAAGGATTTGAGAGGGAACTCCCCACACAGACATCTGTTTAAGGACTGGAACCATCGTTACGCGTTCAAACGCTTTTTCTAGATCAGATGACATAACTAAACTATGCTTAATTTTTGCTAACTTTCCTTTCTATCTATACTCTAGAAGGTGAATGAGTGTATGAACTCCTCTGTTCTGTCTAAGAGCATGTTGCCCCAAATTTGATACTTTTTCAGTAAACTTATTCATCTAAGCTCATTCATGGGCCAAACTGCTAGTTGCAAGATCTGTTATTGCTACTTTTAAATAACAGTTATAAATTCATGTTACTGAAATAACAATTATGGAACAAAAATTGTCAGTGAGTTCACAATTTTAAAATGAATAAGTCATCACTTTTTCATCTATACACCGCTGTTTGCTGTGATCAAAACACAAATTTAGAAATTATGTTACTTCAATAACAGTTATTTTTGATCTACTGTTACCTCTTACTGAACAGGCCTTACTGAAATATTGACCCATCCCTATTTGTGTGCGAAAAAGGCAAAAATGGGAGTGTATGTGCCAAATCTCAGAGACATTTTGCCAAATATATCAACCGAATTTTTTAATTATGACGACGGAATTTTGCCAAAATGCGCAATATATTACTTTATAATGTGTAATGTGCTTCATGTCTATATGATATAGGTACATATTTTTTGTTCGTTGCATTTCCAAGACGAAAAAATCGTAGATGCACACCTACCTAGTCCTAAAAGCTAAAACCTATACACAACGGAACAGAAAAACAGAATATCATCTCATGTCGTCTATCGCTTCTCGCATAGTCTAGGCCGTTGCTGAAAGTCCGTAGAATTGAAGGAACAGAAGAAATAGATAAACAGGGAAAACAAAAAACAAGAAAAAATATCGGAAGAAGAAGAGACTCAGACTGGCGAGAGATAATAAATGTACGTCTTATATAGTATGTCTACTTCTACCTACCTAATATTTATTTATCATACATCTGCTGCGTTAGCAAATTATTTCCTCGCCGTTTTATTTATTCACAATGTACATAGTACAGCAGACGTGTTTTGTTTGGAACAGCATATAGAGTTGTTAAAAAAAACGAGATCAGGATTTAGGAATTTCATTTTAATTTTATTGGAAGCACTGCTGCATTCAATGACATTTAAAATTTAAACACTGTATGTTAGTATCATAGACAAATAAGATAAGGACTCGAAACCTCTAACATCATTCGCATTTGCTTACAAGCTCAAACTCGCACACAAATAACTTCTCCGTTCATCTTCCAATAGATACATTGATAAAAACGCACACAAGAATCTTTTATATTCATCTTCCTATAGACACATGGATAACACAGCCCTAGTAATTTGTTTTGTTTTTCGATTTCACATCTATTCATGGATAGAGTGTCACAACAAAGTAAACAAATGGGTTTTGGGGGTTGAAACGTACGAAAGTTTCCAATCTTAGTATGGCTTATTTGTGGTTAGTACCATCATCACAGAACGTCACTTTTGACATCTCTATAAGAATTATCGATAACACAAGAACATCAATAGTTTGGCATTACCGATTCTATCGGCAGTTAAGATAGTTCCAGATAATTATCTGGACTTAGCTAACTTCATATAGAGTTAAGTTGTATTGACAAGTAAATCGCTCAGATCTGATGTCGTTTTTCTCGAAAACTCCATATGGAGTTGCAAACAAATACGTCTGGTGTTGCCGGAAAGCTAAATGGTGAAAAGAAGCACAGAAGCTCAAAAAGAATATCATTTTAAACAAAATAGGAGTATCTTTCCAGAATTGTAAATTTGTATTTTAAAACTTTATTTTTCGGAAGAAACTATCATATTTGTTGTCTAAACATTAACGGAAGTTTATATATCAGTATTAAATACCTAGATCGAAAATAGCTTATGTGTTAAGGTATTTTGATTTATCAATATTATCATAATCTTCAAAGGTTACGAAAAGTATTAAAAAGAAACAAAAACTATTTAATGGATACCATTTACTGCAATCAACACCATTTAGTAATTCTTTGACAGTTATAATTGCGTTTAATGCATAGCATTCATAAATGCAAATGATGAAAATGAATATCAGAGTTTCATAAATGTAAAACGCATTGCAGCGCAAATGCGTAAATATAATATTTACGAGTACATTCCGATTTTTTTCTTAAAGAAAGAAACAGTAAACGGTGGTACACCTTAACTTAGGTTAGTCGCGCAAATTATATTTATCCGTCGGAATTAAAAAAGGTTACTTCGAAAAAATATATTTTTAAATGTTAACTTTATTTCCTTTTCAACAAATAAAATATTTTAATAGTTTTTACATACATAGTTCTTACATACTATTCTGCAACTACTCGCCACTCCTTCTGTGTTGAATCTTTTATATTGTTATCCTGATGAGTTGGTTTTCTTATCCTCAGGGTTTATACTTTTTGTATCTTTATCTTATTTGGTTGGTCATAAAACATCTGTTATGTATTTTATTTTATCTTGTTTTGTTATTATTATCTTGATTGGTTGATCATAAAATATCTGTGGTAATCTTTATTAGGATGTTTGTAGATCATAAGCGATCTTATTTATTTTATTATTTCCTCTTATTTCCTGCTTGAGGTACAGTTGGGTGTTTATAACTCCCCCCATCGCTCAAAATGAATCGCCCATCAATATGTTTCTGAAGCAAGGCAAGTCCTTTTTCTAATGTCTTCTCTTGTTGTGGAGCCGTTGGTTCGATTATATGTTGCATCGGTATATTGTTGTTGATTTTGATTTCTTTTTTCTTAAAAAATAAGGTTAATATAATAATAATTACAATAATTATACTTATAGTACTTATTCCAATAACTGACTTGGATTTTGTTATATCTAAGTAATTTAATGTGTCAATATTCTCAAACTTAAATTTTAGCTCAGTATTTGGGTCTATTATGTATGACTCAACAACATAGTCATTTATGGCATGTGCTTTTATATAGCTAAGTATTTTTTGAGTAGGGTTTGTATAGTTTTTATTATCTATATTAACAGTTTCGTTAAATGTTATTAAATAAATACCATTAATTTTATCATTATTTACATTTACTTTATTTTTTAATAAAATTGCTCCATCTTTTATAATTTCAAATTTTTTTTGAATTTCATTTGTTTTATTGCATTTGGTAGGAATTTTATTTAATAAATCTGAAAGACATGATTTTTCATAATTTATTTTGCAAAAATATAAATTTATTTCTTGTTTACAATCCTTAATATTGTAAAGTGATTCATTGCATTTTGCTATATTCTTATCAATTATTATTTTTTCTTTATTTTGTTCGATTGCTCTTGTTTCAAATATTTTACAATTTTCATAAATGATTGGGTATTTTATTAATATTATTATGACATCTTTAGTTTGAACAATTTTAAAATCACTAACATCTAAAAGATCGGATATTGACATAGTTCCATGTTCATTATTTGTTATTTTTTGAATATCTTTTTTATTTAATATGATTGGGTTTAAAACTTTAGCTTTGCTTAAGGCAATAGTTTGAATAAGGTTTTGTAACTCTAGTATTATTAATTTGTTTCTTTCTTGTAATCTTCTTGTTTTTAATGTATTTTTTTCAGTATTTAAAACTTTAGTAATTTCTTGGATAGCTTGAAAGATCTGTGAATTGGTAGTTGCTTGTTTATTATTATTATAAATTAATTCATTTAATTTGTTTTCTACTAGTAAATGATCATCATGGTCAGGTACTCCTGATATCCAACTAAGTATTGTTCCTATAGTATTGATTGCTCTTTTGAACCTGGTAATTCTAACTTCATCTATTAGTGTCCTCATTAAGGTTATTTCTGACATTATTTCTGCGTTTTCGTCTAAATTTAAGGTGGTAAAATCATACTTTAAGTTTTCTACGTTTGATTCTTTTTCTAATTCCGCTATGATTTCATTAATATAAGTAATGTTTGTCATGTGGAATAACGTTCCATATTCTTTATAAACTGCTGTATTACCATTTTCTATAAGTAAATATTCACTCCTAGAATAATCTATTACGTCTGATCTTATTAAATAATATTTCTTATTGTAATAAAAATAATAATATGTTTTATGAGGTCCATTTTCTGTAAAGAAAAATCTACGATTTAATATTATCTTTATGTATTTTACCTTTATTAGTTAATATCTGATCTTTTTTATCATCTATTACTTTGGTACGATTAAACCTCTTTTTTAATTTATTTCTTTCAGTGCCGTGGTTTTTCACATAAACTATTTCGTTTTTCTTAAACTCTCTACTTTCACGATTTTCATTATGTGCCTCTAACATTTTTAATTGTTTTTCTTTCAAAATCTCCCTAAGATTGTGTTTTACCTTGTTGAATAACACTTCCTGGGGTTTTAGGCCTGTTACAGAGTGAACCGTTTCGTTATATTTATGTGCTGCTTCTAGCACTGCCTGCTTATCATCTATTATGTTGTATTCTGCTTTAATACAACGTGTTATTTCGATTAATGTACTATCAGTACGTTCTACTTGTCCGTTTGTCGTAGAATGACTAACCGGTACGTAATATATTTCAATTTTCTTTCTTTCTAATGTATTTTTAAAGAACACGGATTTGAAAACGGATTCGTTATCACGTTTTTCGCATAAGGAAATATATTTAAAATTTTTAATAATTCGAGTTCGATACCGACTTTAGATTCAAGAGGATGTACGACTAAGAACTTTGAATAACTATCTACGACTGTAAGGTATATTTCTTTGCTTGCCTAAAAAATATCTATATGTAGCTGTTCACCTTCTTTTTCTGGTATGGGTTTAGTACCTATAGGAAATTTTATTGGTTTCCGATCGTATTTGTTTTCATTGCAAATAACACAGGTATTTGTATATGAAGAAATTTGTTTCTTCATGTTTGGCCAGTAGTATATTGTCTTTATTTGATTATAATTTTCAAGAGTTTCTCTGTGTGCTCTTTTGTGTGTAACAGTGATTATGTTCAACTGGTCTTCTTTGTTCGGTATATCCTGTGCATATATTTTAGATCGTAAAAATTTATTACTGAATGTTTCGAGGAGTTTACTTTTAACTTCGTATAGATCTTCATCTGAAGCATAGATACATACTGTACCTGGAACTATATATTTTTTAAATAGAGTGATGACCTGATCAGTGTTTGTATATGTTATTGTATAGGTCTTCAGTTTATTAAAACATGTCTCAATATTTTCTGAACTTATATTGCCTTTATTTAATATTATCTGTTGCTTAAAACAATTAACAGGCAAGGATGTCGTTTCTATTTGTATGTTATCACTGCTTTCAGCGGAATGAATAGTTTGACTTGAATTTGTTATTATATTTAGGTTTCGTCGGCTTAGTGCATCCGCGGCAACGTTATCTTTACCTGGTTTGTATATAATTTTCGGTGCATATTCTTCAATTATAGCATGCCAGCTCTTCATTTTTATATTTGGGTTTCTTTTTGATACTGAGTACGTAAGTGGTTGATGATCAGTATGTATTTCTAGGTCTGCAACTCGGTACAAATAATTCCTTAAATTCTTTAAGGCATATACTATAGCGAAAAGTTCTTTTTCGTTTGTTGCATAATTTTTCTCCGTTTTATTCAGCGTTTTCGAAATGAATATAATTGGTTTGTCGTCTTGTGACAATACCCCTCCGATTGCATCATTACTGGCATCAGTAGTTAATATAAATTTTTTCTTAAAATCTGGTTGTGTCAACCTTACATTTTCGACTAAATGTTCTTTTAGTTTATTAAATGCTTTTCTACCCTCATTTCCAATGTTTATATTACATTTCTTACTCTGGTTCTTTGATATCTTCCCATTTTCACCATTTAAATGAATTGTTAAGGGTTTAGTTATCTGAGCGTAGTTTTGTATAAATTTACGATAGTACCCTGTCATTCCTAAGAAGCTTCTTAATTGTCTAAGAGTTTTTGGTTCTGGATATTCTTTAATTGTGGTAATTTTCTTGGGATCGGTAGTAATTATATTCTCACTGATAACATATCCCAGAAATTCCACCTCTGTTTGATAGAATTTAGATTTTTCTAATCATATTTTCATATTTGCTTCTTTCAATATTTTTATTATTTCATTCAGGTGTTGAGTATGTTCTTCGATATTTTTTGAAAAAACTATAATGTCGTCAATGTATACATGACAGAATTTTCCGATGTTTGGCTTAAGAATATCATCCATAGCTCTTTGGAATATAGAAGGTGCGTTCTTTAGACCAAAAGGCAAGCGTATATATTCATATTTACCATTATTCACGGAAAATGAAGTCTTTTGAATATTAGATTCTTTCATTAATATCTGATGAAATCCACTTTCTAAATCTATCGTTGAAAAGTATTTAGATTTTCTCAAATTGCTTAAAATAACATTTGTGTCTGGGATTGGATATTTGTCACTTATAGTGTGTTCATTGAGTTTCTTAAAGTCGATGTTTAACCTGCTCTTAGGTGTTCCATCTTCGTTGAACCCTTTTTTTGGTATTACCCACACTGGACTTGAATATGGACTTTTACTTGGCCTAATTATATTATCTTTTAGCATTTTACTTATTTCCTTGTTTATAAATTCTGAAGCACTTAATGGATATGGATACTGTTTTGTCCATATTGGTGATTCTATATTAGTTTTTATTTCTGCCACCACATCTGTACGGAATGGCAATGTAATATTTATTTTTGAATGTATTTTTTCAATAAAGGAACGAACTTGTTTATTCAGAATATCAACGTTTTGATCTGATTGTACTTTTTCGATTACCTGGTTATTAAGGCGTGGTTCGAGACTGTAAATAGAACGTGAGTCAGTCGTACTTTAATTTCATTTCCTGTTCGTGTTATATTACTCTCCCATGGCAATATCAATACATTCCTTTCTAAATTTAAATTTATATTTGCACTTCGCAAAAGATTGTAACCTATCAAGCAATCTGAGTCTAGGTTCTCAATTTCGTAAAATCGAACCATTCTATCAAAAATATATATTTCATAATAATATTTAATAATTGTAAACCCATTCACGGTTTTTACTCTTTTATTAATTTCCAATGTTTTCTTATCACTAAATATTTTTGGAGACGTGTAACAAGATGTTGCTCCAGTATCTATTAATATTTTTAACTATTTGCTATTTATTCTTCTATATATGTGGGGTAATCCCACGTTCTGTCTAAAAAAATGACTCTCTTGAATGTTGTTTATCCTTACTTTGTTTGGTGGTTGGGAGCTTAATTGAACACTTTTTTCTCTTTCTCTTTTAATATTATCATTTTGATTATTATTCTGACTGAAATTTCTATTAAAATTCCTATTTTGATTAAATTGATTGTAAGTATTCCTAAATGGATTATTCTGATTATTATGTACCTGTCTAAACCTTTGCATTTCCTGTGGAGTTTCTATAAGCTGAACATCCTAATTCCATTGGATCTGGACTCTGGTGGCTAGCCCTATTTGTTTGTCGATAACTATTTTGGGGTTTTTGTTGGTATCTTAATGTATTACCGAATGTTTCGTTTCTAATATTATTTCTTTAATTGTATTGATTCAGAAATTTACTTCTTGTTTTGTTGCTTTCTAACTCTTGAGCCTGGGCTAGTGCATTGGGCAAATCTTCAGGTTTCGTACTAAATACTGTATCAGACATTGGCTGATGAAGACCATTTATAAATGCTATTAACGCATTTTTCCTATATGATTCATTGAATTTCTCAGTGGTTTCGCTATAAGTACCATATGTCATTATAACTTTATTTATTATTAATGTCAATTTTTCCGTAACTTCATTATAGAATTCTATTAACGTTTTTCTGCCCTGTGTTATCATACTTAATTCATAATTTAAAACATGTATTGGTCTTTTATCCGCGTAGGCGAAGTCTAATCTACTTAAAATGGCTTCAAGGTTAAGTACCGTACCATGACTGGTAAGAACTGAATTCGCATGACCAACTATTTTATTTCTCATTATGCTTAAAGCAGCAAAATATCGTCTACTACCAGGAGTGTAGAGACCCATATTATTTTGACAAGCTTCTCGCCAACTCACATATCACTCATTGCTGCCTTCGAAAGTTGGTAAACTTTTAATAATGTCAAAACTTTCATTGTCTAGTATTTGTGGATCTATCGTTTGTTTTTTATAATTTGTTACATTATTTGGAACTGTTAAATTTTCTAATTTTTTCGTTAATTCATCTATTTGATTCTGCTGTTGAGAAGTAGCCTGTTCAATAGCTAATTCAATTATTTGTTTTATATCTATAGTTGTTGTAGTCATTTTAACAATTTTTGTTTCACTTCTTAAAAATAATTACTTACGATAATTTTCCAATAATTTTCTCTGCTTCTCAGGATGCTGTTCTCCAATCTGTTGCTGGATATTGGCTTTATAGAGCGAACGGGAATCACCTTGCTGGTTTCTTCCTTTTAGTTCACGATTGTTAACACTTTCAGGATACTTTGTTTTTCTCCTATTATTAACAAATTTGGCTGATAGCTTCAATTTCACTTTTGAAAGTTTTTTTGTCTTAATTGTATCTACAAGTACTTATGTAGATTTGACTGTTTTATTCACTTTCACTTTTTACGTTAATAATGAGCTATCCCGGTTGAGCCCCCAATTATATTTATCCGTCGGAATTAAAAAAGGTTACTTCAAAAAAATATATTTTTAAATGTTAACTTTATTTCCTTTTCAACAAATAAAATATTTTAATAGTTTTTACATACATAGTTCTTACATACTATTCTGCAACTACTCGCCACTCCTTCTGTGTTGAATCTTTTATATCGTTATCCTGATGAGTTGGTTTTCTTATCCTCAGGGTTTATACTTTTTGTATCTTTATCTTATTTGAAAGTTTTTTTGTCTTAATTGTATCTACAAGTACTTATGTAGATTTGACTGTTTTATTCACTTTCACTTTTTACGTTAATAATGAGCTATCCCGGTTGAGCCCCCAATTATATTTATCCGTCGGAATTAAAAAAGGTTACTTCAAAAAAATATATTTTTAAATGTTAACTTTATTTCCTTTTCAACAAATAAAATATTTTAATAGTTTTTACATACATAGTTCTTACATACTATTCTGCAACTACTCGCCACTCCTTCTGTGTTGAATCTTTTATATCGTTATCCTGATGAGTTGGTTTTCTTATCCTCAGGGTTTATACTTTTTGTATCTTTATCTTATTTGGTTGGTCATAAAACATCTGTTATGTATTTTATTTTATCTTGCTTTGTTATTATTATCTTGATTGGTTGATCATAAAATATCTGTGGTAATCTTTATTAGGATGTTTGTAGATCATTAGCGATCTTATTTATTTTATTATTTCCTCTTATTTCCTGCTTGAGGTACAGTTGAGTGTTTATAACTCGCACATGCAACTTTCAGTTTTGCATTCGGTTCTTGTCGTGGTATTTGCGTCCCGGTGGCGGTTGGGACAGTCTTTGAGGTTCGGGGGTGAGTGTGTAGTGTCTTGGACTCGGCGGTGTCGTGTCCGTCGTCGGTCATGGTCGTCGGCTGTTGGGTTATCAGTAGTAGAGTGATTGAATCGTGTTTGTTCTTGCCGTGGTCGTTGGAATGTATTCAGAGTTATTAGTAATTCTAATAAATAAACATACTCGTATCTACATATATAAGTTGAATGGTGTTTGGTTTTGATTGTTTTGAGTATTCGAAAGAATTTATTTGGCTTATGTTACAGGGTGTTGCTGATAAGATGTTAAATTTAAAGGATATTTGTAGGGCGGATGCGGTTTAGGTTCTTGTTTAAATAGGTTTAGGTAAGGAAAAAAGATAGAAAAAACAAGAGTATAAGTTCATCATTTTGAGGGTCATTAACCGCGACATGTTTGTATTTGGTTGAGAATTCAAATGATATTGAATTAGGTATGTACGAGTGGTGATTTGTAGTTTTTGTAGGAGGCAGTATCGGAGTCATAAGTAATTGTAATATATCAATGTATGTATGTATGCAAGTTTATTGGTGATTGGTTTTGATTGTTTTGAGAATTCTGCTGATGATAAAATTCAAGAATATTTTAGGGGCGGATGCAGCTTAGGTTTTTTTTGGGCCCATTTTATTAAAAATCTACCTTTCAAAATATATTTCAACGCAGAGGTGTAAAGTCGAGCTTTAACAATGAACAATTTTATAATCAAATTAAATTAATTCAATGAAAACACTTTAATCCCATTGAAGGAATTAAATTCGAAACAGGAGATCCATGGATAAAAAAGATGCAGGACAAGATACGGGGAGAGCATCCTTCTAGAACTGGAAAAAATAAGGTGTTCCTTCCGGAGGCTTACAGCACTCTTTCTGATTCGGAATTGGAGAAGTTGAAGAAATTTCAACTATCAGTAGCTACAAATGGAGACATTATTTTCTCTGATAAAAAAGTAAATTTAAAATAAGTATACATGTTGGTACAACATGCAACAAACTCGCTGTAACTTCCACATTGAGGGGACACAGAAAAATTCAATCCTTGCGGCAAAGTTACAACCTTTATTTAACCAATGATAATAATATTAAGTTCATAAATAATACTATACTCATTTTAAAACCACATAAATGATTACTTACAATAGTTTTTCTTCTTTTAAATCTTTTTGTATAAATCTGTAGTTTTAGTTCTTAGTTTCATACTTTGTCGGGCGATCTGGCGCGTGCTCGAGTTAAAAAAGGGCAGAGCGAAATCGAAAACCGGATATGCTGAATGGCGGGCCTTTGACGTTTTAGTTCATTGGAAGTTATCTACAACTAGTACTATTTTACTTGGGTGCTGCCAACACACCCCCCGGTAGGTCCTTCCGTAAACTTTCTTCTTGTGGATGTGTGATGTCCAGAATTGCCAGCTTTACAACAGGCCTCCCGTAGACACCCGAGTTGGTTTTAACAAATGCGCTACGAACGTGCCCATCTTTAGAGGTTCTTATTTCGACCACTCGTCCTTTTGGCCAGGAGTTCCTTGCATTATTCGGGTCCGTAATTAAAACTATATCGCCCACTTCCATTGGTTTCACGTGCTTAAACCATTTGGTGCGACGAGTAATGGTGGGAAGGTACTCTCGTACCCAGCGCTTCCAGAAGCGTTCCGCGAACTATTGCGATGTTTGCCAGTTTTTTCATAGCACGTCGTCAAATACTGCTAGTGGTTTGGAGCCATTCGAAGATCCAAGAAGAAAATGGTTAGGAGTAAGAGCTTCCTCAGTTTCATTGTCCACTGGAATGTAAGTTAAAGGTCGTGAATTCAAGATATTTTCTACTTCGATGAGCATGCTTCTGAGGAGTTCTTCAGAAGGATTCCTAGTTGGCATTATAGCTTACAGTGCATTTTTTACGGATCGTACCAGTCTTTCCCAGCTCCCTCCCATGTGCGGTGATCCGGGAGGAATGAATTTCCATTTCGCGGTTATTGATGTGAAGGCATCTACAAATTTTCTATGGTCTATGCTCTGAAATGCTTCCTTCATTTCTCGCTCTGCAGCCACAAAATTTGTACCGTTGTCGCTGTACATTTCGATGGGAGTTCCACGCCAGCCGATAAAATTCCGAAGCGCCATAATAAAGGAGTCAGATGATAACGAATGAGCAATCTCGAGGTGAAGGGCTCTTGTAGTCAGACATGTTAATAGCACACCCCATCTTTTCTCTGTTCTGCGGAGGATATTAACGTTTATTGGGCCGAAGTAGTCTACTCCGACAAAAGAAAAGGGTCCACAAAACGAAGCCAGCCGCGCCCGCGGAAGTTGTGCCATTATGGGGTGTAGCGGTTTAGCCTTGTTGTTTTTGCATGTTTGACAAGCTCGTCTGACTGCAGCAAGGGCAGTCCTCAGTTGAGATATATGAAATTTTTGTCGAATTTCATTAACAACTGTCTCGTGGTTTTGGTGGTTGTAGCGGACATGTACATCCATAATGATAAATTGTGTTGCTCGATGGTGTCTGGGTAGAATAATGGGTCTTCTCACATTCCCGCCTACCCCTTCCGCAAATTGGATTCTTCCATTTGCACGAATGATACCACATTCATCCAAAAAAGGGCAGAGACTGAAGTGCACTGGAAGTTTCTACTAGCTCCTTGGCTTCTAAATCTGCAATCTCCTCACTGTATGCAGTAGCTTGCACTTCTTTAAGGAGTGCTGATTCTGCCGACTGAAGTTCCTGCTGCGAGAGTGGCCCGCATTTCTTTTGGTGTTTAAGTCTTTTACTGTGCGCATTGTAGATGAAGCGGAGCGCAAAAGCCGTACTTCTCAGCAAACGTATCCAACCAGAGTTTTCGTTATAACGAAATATGCTTTTCCGTCTAGAGACATGGACATTGATAAAGTACGTCTTAAGTTCTTCTACAGTGCTACTTTCTTGGTGATCCTGTTGTGGCCAGCTTCCTGGATGTGACTTGAGAAAATCTGGTCCGTTAAACCACCGACTTGAAGCTTTGAAATCGGGAAACTTCTGCCATTTGGTGCCTTCATCAGCCACGTTAATTTTTGTGGGAATCCAACGCCAATCTGATATTTCGGTAAGATCTAGAATTTCACTTATTCGGAACGCCACAAATTGTCTGTACCTCCGGTGATCCGATCGAATCCAACTCAGGATGTTCTTAGAGTCTGACCAAAGGAAAAGTTTTGAGAACTTCATTGTATGGGACTCCATTATGCACCTTGCGAGCCGAGCACCCAAAACAGCGGCTTGTAATTCAAGTCTGGGTATCGAGAGGCTTTTCAGGGGTGCAACTCTCGTTTTGGCACTAATAAGCGAGCATTCTACCATATCAACTGTAGCATTTCTAAGGTATGCCACTGCTGCAAATCCGTTCTCACTAGCGTCTACGAAGACATGTAGCTGCCGTTCCGAGTCGACGGTCGGGTTATTAGTGATATAGCATCGAGGAATTCTTAGTGTTTCCATCATCGGTAAATATTTGATCCATTTTAACCATTTTGCATGTTCGGCGTCTTTGATTTCTTCGTCCCAGTCGATCTTTGAATGCCATATGTCTTGTAGGAGCACCTTGACGTACATTAGAAAATGCGCTTACAAGCCCAAAGGGTCAAATATCATCATCAGGGTTCTTAACACATCGCGCTTCGTAGGGCGGCGCATACCAAAGAGTAATTCAATTTGACTAGTGTTGCTCGTTAATTTGTACGTGAAACAATCGGATGTAGTGCACCACCACATTCCTGAAACCTTTTCTCTGGTTAGTTTTACGTCTACATTAAGATCTTTGCTAGTTGTTGGGTCAGTTTTTAGCGCTTTGAAAACAGTAGGAGAGTTTGAGATCCAATTCCTGATTAAAAAACCGCCCTGAAGATGTACAAAACGAATCTCCTTGGCCAGTTAGATTGCTTCTTCTTCTGTCGCAAGGCTGTCCATTAAAATGTCGACGTAACGATTTTCTTTAATGGATCGAACAGCTCGAGGAAATATATGATTGAACTCGTCTGCGTTTTGGTTTTTGATAAATTGAGCGCAGCAACGGGAGCAAGTTGATCCAAAGGTCATTACATTCATCTCGTATATTTCTACTTCTTGCTCGTCATTTTTACTCCAAAGAAATCTTTGAAAACTACGACTTCTTTTCGTATTCGGACCTGATGGAACATTTCCATAATATCTCCATATATTGCTATGAGGTTTTCTCTGGCTTAATATATGACGGAGTTAAGTGGAGTGAATTGATCCAGACCTTTGAGCAGCATTGAATTTAATGAAACACCTTTGACCTTAACTGCCGCATCCCATACGATCCTTAGCTTTCCTGGTTTATTTGGATTTTGTACGGGAAATATCGGAAGGTACCAGCAGAGGCGGTTTCCTTTAGATATTTCGTTGGCAGAGAGTTTTCTTGCATAGCCCTTGAAAACGTACTCTTGTATTTTATCGTCAACTATTCCAGCTAAGGGCGGTTCTCGTCGCATGCGCTTGTGGAGACAGCTCAGTCTCTTCTTGGCCATGGGTAGACTATCTGGCAACTGAATCTTGTCTGACTTCCACAAAAGTGAGGTCTCAAAGCGCCCATTTTTTCGGATAGTGTATGTATTCAGCAGATCTAAGGGGCGCTTTACTTCTTTTTTTTTTATACTCTACACGCGCCCAAGGGATTATGAATACCCTTTAAATGTTTCAACAAAGCGCGGGCATAAGGTTGAGGTTAAGGAAGAGAAAGAATGATAGGAAAGCTGTGTGGCGCGATATTTCGAGACTGTAGGTGGTTGTTGTCTCAGATTTTATCTCCAGGGATGGTGGCTGAACTAATGCGGAGAAACTTCCGTGTCTTATTTATCTACGTCCCTTATAATTCGCATTAATTTTTTTATTCTTTGTCATATTTATCGGTATACTAGTTTTACTCAATCACATGTTTTTAGTTCTATGCCTAAACAGCATGAATGAGTAAACCAGCAACTCATTGTATGACATTTATTTTTAGAATTGGTTTTTAATGGAAAAATAAGAAGACATAGACTACGGCAGGGATCGAACCTGTGACCATGAGGTTGACAGGCGAACACACAACTATCGCGCCACGGCCACCCCCAGTGGAAAGAGTAATTTTTTCGGAAATTGAAGTTCCAAAGCTGTCACTGGTAATGAACTCTTGCACAAGACGCTGTAATTCTGCGTAGTTGCATTCACAACTATGAAATCCATGATGGTCATAAGGGTAAGAGTCTCCAAGATCTCATTGATTAAACAGCCGTGTACCAACCAACCTAGGCGAGTCTTAGTGGCGAATGGTTGTTTCGAGCTTCCTTCTTTGTACCTCAGAGGGAGACGCAATTTAAAGTTGTTCAAGCCTATAAGCAAACGTGGGATCGCATGCTCATATGATTGAATTGGTAGACCCCTAAGGTGCTTGTATTTTTGCTGTAAGTTGCTAAAGTCCATAGACTGTTCTGGCAGCTGCAGGTCGTCTATTAGCGAAAGAGAGGAGCCATCATTCAGGAAAGCAAAGGTGTGAACTTGAGTTTCCCTATGATAAAGAATTACAGGAAACACGCGGAAAATGTGATGTTAGAGTCGTTGCTTTGCGCGTTGTAGTCCATTTGGCTATGTTGTAGAGCTCGCCCAAACGTTGACATTTGCTTTTGGCCAGGATTATCTTCATTATGCAAAAGCCTGTGATGTTTAAACTTGCATCCATCATAGCCGCAAGTCTCGATCGAAGGGCACCTTCGGTTATTGTGTTTTCCTAAACATCGTCGACATAACTGGTGTTCCCTTACTGCTGACCATTTCAAGGTTCGGCTGCGTAACTGGAATTCTTTACTTTTAGCTACCGACTCGCAGTCTCCTTGGCATATGCAGCATTTGTAATTTGATGTAGAGAAGTTATCAGCGTTCACATAACTATCGTGTACGTTGAGAAATCCCTTTTCCTTCCCTTTTCGTCCTGACAGCTTGGATTCCGTAGTAGATGAGGAAGTGTCTGGTACAATAACACTATTTGCAGCTTCGGCAAGTTCGTAAACCCATCTACTGAAATGACAAAGGTTACAGTCTGATATTCCTCGCTGGTATTTTGCCCAATCAAGACGTATTTCAGGAGTTAATTTATGTACGAGTCTATGAAGAACTGTTGCATTATTGAGATGGGCTACTAAACCGGTAGCCTCAATAGTCGCACAGAGATTCTGAACGGTGAGAGCGAAGTTGACAATTGTTTCCAGCTTTTCAGTTTTTGGGGCTGGGGCTGAGTGTATCTTCTGTGTAAGTGTATGAATAACCAATTCTGGATCTCCATATAACATTTTAAGAGTTGCAATGACTTTAGGAACACAGTTGGGTTGTATTAAAAGGCTTCGAACTGCCTCCAATGCTTTTCCTTTAATGCGTTTTGTAACCTCAACAGATTTTCTTCATCCGTGAAGGCGCAGAGATCGGTACTTCTGTTAAAGTTTGAAATGAATAACGGCCATTCGTCGGGGCTAACAGTGAAAGATTGTAAATCTCGCGATATTAGTTGACGGGACGCTAGGTTGCCTCTGGACAGCCCGTGGCTCGGTAACATGGGCAGAGATTGTCTAGGTGTTTGTATTGTTGAGATATACTCATTCTGAGGATACTGATTTACAAATGTCTGAGATTGTTGTAATGGCGGTAGAAACGAACCAGGTGGTGGATGCCGTGATATGTCGTCTGAAGGAACCGGCTCAAATCGGAAATAAGATTGGTGTTGTGAAAGCGCCTTTGCAGATTGTTGTGGCAAGAGATGTGCTTGCGCAGTCGATGCCGCCACATTATTGATTGTTGAAGCAAGGCAGGCCTTGGATGGAGAGGTACCGAGCCAGGTTTTGACCGTCCTTAACGAAATAGATTTGTCGTCCTCTTCGTTTTCCGATGAGCTGTCATCCAGCTGAAATAGAATATGGTATTTTTTCTCTAGATATTCACTATCCATTTTGGCCATTAGTTCTCGATCCTCTTCGTCGCGTTTTACTTTTAAAAGCCTCTCCTCTTCTAACATCCGCAATTCAATTTTAGGGTTGTTACCAAAGGATGCCCGTGATCCTCTTGAGCTAACTGACCACAGACTCTTGGCGTGATTGACAGGAGCGTTAGGGTTTTTGGTAAGCATAAGGGAACTATGTGCGACATTGGACGAACTTAATGCAACATGAGACATAGAGGCGGCTACGGAGTGGACGGTATTGGTTAGAGCACCACATATTGGTGCAGTTCTATTTGCATACGTTGAAGTATCAGCTGGTATACTTAAAGCAGCATAAGGTGCAGATATTGCGCTCTCTGGTACCGTCGTCGCCGAATAGACATAGGAGGCGGTTGAACTGGTGTTAGTGTTAGACGCTGCGCTTATAATTAAATATGTTGTACTTACTGCACTACCTATTTCAGAGGGGTATGTATTGGCTATCGTAGCATACATCAACGAGGTATGTTTGGAAAGATCTGGGTTATGTATATACGATGGCGAAGCGGTATGTAATGCAGTATTGACGACAGTATTTGGGGCTTTATTTGCATATTCATTTGAGGCAATATTCTGGCCAGCAGACGCAAAAACTACTTCTGAACTACTAGGTTAAAGAGCAAACTTACCCGTGGTGTACGTGCGGCAGGTCCAATTATGATTTCTGATTGAACTATCAACTCCAGCACAGGTGTAGTGACTCCACAAATCACAGTTGTCGCATTGGACCATATCTCCAATGGAGCCCGGTTGATCGCAAGAGCAGCAGTTGAATTCTTCTTGATTAGGTTCTTCTTGAGGAAGGCATACTGGTTCTTTTTTGGCGTCATCCTGTGGATAAGCGTGGAGGTAGGCTCTTTATCTGGCAAAAAATTGTTGTAAATTGTTGGCACAACCCGGTACCAACATGCAGCAAACTTGCTCTAACTTCCACAGTGATGGGACACAAAAAAAAATTCAATCCTTGCCGCAAAGTTACAACCTTTATTTAACCAAATATAATAATATTAAGTTCATAAATAATACTATACTTATTTTAAATCCATATAAATGATTACTTACAATAGTTTTTCTTCTTTTAAATCTTTTTGTATAAATGTGTAGTTTTAGTTCTTAGTTTTATACTTTGTCTGGCGATCTGGCGCGTGCTCGAGTTAAAAAAGGGCAGAGCGAAATTAAAAACCGGATATGCTGAATGGCGGGCCTTTGACGTTTTAGTTCATTGGAAGGTATCTACATCTAGTACTATTTTACATGGGTGCTGCCAACAATACATACAAAATAAATACTTACATTTGCAATCTTAGATTCTCCACTCCGATTAAAGTGTTTCGAGGTCGTATCACGAGAGGTGACAAAAGGGAAGCGGTTTAAACTAAAGGGTGACAAAATCAATTTTAAACTCAAATTAATTCCGCATGAGGAGGAACCAACTTCGTAGATTAGAGCCGGCATACAGGATATTGTAACATTCATGTTTAAGGAAATAGAACCCGAAAACATAGTCGGTGTTACCTTTAACGGAGAAGGATTTTCCCCAGAAAGAGGAGCTGGGTGGATCAATTTCAAAAGTGCATACATTTCCATACAACAGACTTCTGGGGAATGATAAACAAGGTTTTCCAGAGTAATTCCGTAGGTATAAACACGGATAATTTTACCTTGCAAGTTACAAGCCTTAAGGTTCCTGCTCGAAAGGGGAACAGATGGAATAAAACAGTATACAATACATTTGACGAAGATTGTGCCAAACGTCGAGGCATCGTCACAATCAAAAATAAGGATAATTTGTGTTTTCCTCGAGCGTTGGTGGTAGGGAAGGTGTTTGCTGATAAGGCAAATGACTACAATAAGGTTCACCTTGATGTTGGAAAACTACAAACCAATAGAGCTCTCCAATTGGTTGCTGATTCGGGGTTTGAAATTCCGCAGGAAGGCTGCAGCATCCCTGAGCTCCGTCAGATCCAAAATTATTTGAATGAGTACAAAATTACAGTTTACGAATTTTCCACAAGAGGACGGGGAACAATATTTGAAGGTGCCTCATTAAATAACATCGAAGGAAAAAAGATTAATTTAGTATATGACAGTAACCATTTTAATTTAATAACTTCTTTGACATCGGCATTTTGCTGTTCCTATTATTGTGAAGAATACCATATCCCATTTTAAACGCAAGGAAGACATAAATGTGCTAAAACATGTCCTCAATGTCAAAAAACGCCAAATTGTGATCAAGTACGTAATGAAATCACTTGTGGAAATTGTAATCGAAGCTTCAGGGGGCCTACATGCTTCGACAACCACAAAGCATCAAGTAGCAAAAAGAAATCAGTCTGCCAAACGTTGCAAAGATGCAAGAAGTGCTTAAAAACCATTGGAAGCAGGGAGCATGTGTGCGAAGAAGTCTACTGCAACCAGTGTTTATTCTCAATTATATAATAACTGAAACAAATTGGACGCCAGAACTGATAATGCGTGGCACAAAAATTATTCTGATGCTGGTGGGAAATGTGAAGTTCTTTGACTCCCTTAATTATTGCCCAATGGCATTGTCGCAGTTACCTAAAGCGTTTGACCTAGAATCTACACTGAAAAAAGGGTATTTTCCTTATTTGTTTAACACAACGGAAAATGAAAGTTATGTAGGGAAATTAACCGCTTTGGAATTTTACTGTCCGGACACCATGAAAACGGAAGAAAGATAAGTTTCCATTAAGTGGTATGAAGAGCTTAAGAACGATGACTTCGCAATGAAAAAGGATTTAGTGGAATATTGTGTTAGCGATGTCAAAATTTTGACTGACACATGTATTGAATTTCGGGAGTTGTTTCTATAGCAAAGTAAAGTTGAACCGCAATTGCTTCCGGTTGTAATATGGTATTTCGACGTAATTTTCTAAACGAAGATACCATAGGGTTAAACCCTCGAAATGGATATAGGTATTCTTGTAACCAATCCAAACAAGCAATTCAATGGCTCATTTGGGAAGCTAGGGCACGGAAAATAATCCTCAAGCATGCTGCACGTGGTCAAGAAGTCACTGCCGGAAACAAGGTCGATGGATTTCGCGAAGAAACGCAGCAAATGTTTGAGTTTCATGGGTGTTTTTTTCATGGTCTCCCTGTTTGCCTTAAACATAAGCGGGATGAACCCCTGACCAAAGATTCTTATGACACCTTAAATAAGAGATTTGAAACTACAATAGCTAGGATAGATCGCTTAAAATCTTTTGGACCTTTTGACTCTTCTGCTTATGACCGCCATGAATGAATTGATACCGAATATCTGGAGAATCATAACCTTCTGGATACTTTCCCACATAATCCTAGAGATGCTTTTTAAGGTGGCAGAACTGGGAACATAAAAAGTCATTATAAATGTAAACACGGGGAAAAATAGAGTATATTGACGTCTGTTCTCTATATCCATGGGTATGTAAGTATGGAAAATTCCCAATTGAGCACCCTAAAGTCCATATAGAACAAGTGGGTGGCAATGGCGCAGTGGATAAAGTGTTTGATTGCTAACTAGGACGTGTGGGTTCGATCCCCACGCTAGGCGCATTCTTTTCTATATCTCCAAGTTTAATTGGATGCCGCCAATGTATTAAAATGAGACAGTCAATACCTGGTGTTTCTCAAATCCTCTGTGCCAAACCAGTGCCGTGCAATTCAGGTTGCATTTAAAAGACTTTAGGTCTTACAGGCATATAGTCAAATTAATAATAAAAAAAATGCTGATGTTTGTTCGAGCTTGATATCGGAAAAAGTAATTAAGTGCACAATACTACCACCGGAAGAATTGTTTCACCCTATTCTCCCCATCAAACAACATCAAAAGCTAATGTTTACATTATGTAGAACATGCAGTTTCACAAAATCAAAAGAAAGATTTTGTTCGCACTTCGATAGTGAAAGATCTATTACTGGGACTAGTGCAATACAATAAAAACGCAGGAACGAGTGGTCTTTTTGATCCTTTTGATGCTATGATGGACCAGTTCTTGAAAATTAAGCAGGAAATATCAGGTTGGCCTATAAACTGCATCACAGATGAGGAAACAAATGCCTACATCTCTGATTTTCTACAATATGAAAATATTCAGCTTGATTTTGATGCGGTAAAAAAAACAAGGGGAAAGATCTTTGGCAAACACATACTAAATTCTTTCTTGGGTAAATTTGAACAGAGAGAAAACCAAATGAATACGATGATTTTAAATAACCCATCCGATTTGTATGAAATGATTAATGATCTTTTAGTCTCCAACTTACTTCCAATAAACGAAAATAACGTCGTTTTAGACTACTGACACAAAGAATAAACAGCAGAGATTTTAAATACTGTTAACGTTTCCATCGCTGCATACACAACTGCACAAGCACGTCTAGAATTATACGACCTTCTGGATAAATTGGATCAAAGAGTTCTATATTATGACACATACTCTATAACTTACAATAGATTGATAATATGAACCTGAAATAGGAGATCTAATTGAGGATATGACGAACGAGCTGGATTGCTATGGTTCTGGAAATTATATCACCGAATTTGTGAGTTCTGGACCAAAGAACTATGCATATACAGTTTTCAGCACGAATGATAATATGAATCATACTGTATGCAAAGTCAATGGAATCTTTTTGAATTACTCTGCATCCAAACTGGTTAACTTTGATACAATAAAGGAAGCGGTTTTAAATTTAGATGACGAAGAAGAAAACAAAATTCAGTTAAGTTCGAATAATATTAGACGAAAAAAAGGTCATAGAGTTATGACAAAAAAGGAAATTAAAACTTATGCTCCGAGATTGGAAAAAAGAGTATTTCTCCCTGATCAGACCTCTCTCCCACATGGGCTTAAGAGAAATATTCTGCCTACCTCAACACTATCATCGTCATCATAATAAATAGCAGCAACAATACCAATCAGAACTAAACAGCCTAATATATTATCAGAAAAGCTTAAATTAAAATAAATATTGAAAATATTAGAAGCTCTGTTTATTTATTTACTTTTTCTTTGTTATTCGTTGCATTATACCTGAATATCACCCTTTTTCTCTTTTGTTTTAGTTAAATGTTATGGTGTTCACTATTTTTTTTCATATAATTTCATGACTTTGAATACCCAACAACAACTTGAGTGTGCTACCACCAAGTTTTTTATCAATTGTTTTTGGCTGGAATTATAGCTATTTCACGACCTGCCAAGGTCGATCATCAGATTCCTTTACTCTAGTGGTGCTGGTCTACTTTTTCATTTTAATTGAAAAACTTCTTGTTCCTTCATCGTGTATTAAACCATGACCAGCCGCTTAGCACAGAATAAATTTGATGGATGAAACGTAAAAGAAAGTGTCGCTTATCTTGTTGGAGTTCGTTTTACACAAGTTCTTATATTGGATATAATACATTCAGGAACTGTAATGGACAAATTGCAAGGATTATATATTATTTATCTACGCGAAACAAAACATGATAATTGCGCAGGTTAATATTTTCATTAGTCAGTGCCTACTGCCGAGAGTTTTTATTTACCTACTACAGCTGATAATTTGATAGCAGATTTTAGGTCTGTTCGTATAAATTTTTCTTTTTCGAAGTTACATAACAGACTTTTATAAAAGATCGAACTCCTGAATAACAATTATAAAATATCTTTTATGGTGAAGATCTGTTATGCATCATAAAAGAAAATTCATAGCAGAATAACAGATGTGGCAGAATAGGCCTAATTACGATTTGAGAGATAGGCACAAGTCTTATAGGAATACTGAGAGTTTGAACTAAGGTAAAATTATAAAATCACAGAAGTTGCTTAATACTTCATCAGTTTAGATTTATCTTTTGTACAACAACCATTTGAATCTAATATATTATTGTAAAAACAAAATGAATTTTATTTTAATATTGACTATTTGTACTGTTGAACCATTCATAAAAACTTCTTTGCCACTACCGCTGAATATCGATCTTTTTTTTTTTTTTTTTATAAATTCATTTTTATTTCATATTAACTTATAACTATCTTAAAGCTAGACAAAAATGTTTAAAACTAGCCTAATTATCAATAACTTACAACTAATTTACTGGCCCTTTACGGGCGCTCTAAATTAAACAATAACTCTTACAACTAATGTCTTTCGACCTAAAAACTATTTTAATTAAATCTAATTTTTTTTTATTTATTTTATATTTCAAGAAACTTTTATACAAAAAACTTGGTATCTGATCATTTTTTTTTTTTTTGTTTTTATTTTTTTTTTTTTAATTTTTTTTTTTTTTTTTTTTTACCTATAAACTAAACCTAAATATATATTAAAAATAATTAAAACTTAATAAAACTAACTTATACTAACTAAAAATAACTTAAACTACTTAAATTACCTAATAATACTTAT
This sequence comes from Philhelius pedissequus, assembly GCA_910595825.1. Taxonomy (NCBI): domain Eukaryota; kingdom Metazoa; phylum Arthropoda; class Insecta; order Diptera; family Syrphidae; genus Philhelius; species Philhelius pedissequus. The sequence goes on along the minus strand of OU343160.1, from coordinate 124,346,814 downwards.
AACTACTTAAAAACTAGAACAGCCACAGCAGCATTTTTTTCGTTTTTTAATTTTTTTTTTGTTTATTTTGTATATGCATGCAGACACCCACCAGCATGCAACCCACCCACACATGTACATGCGCACATACATATACGTACGCACATACATGTACAGACACGCAGTACATGCACGTATGCCCCCGCATACATACATATTTTTAATTTTTTTTGGTGCCACCCTGACTGTTCCCTATACCTAATGCCCTAAATCTATGTAAGTCGGCCAAGATATATCATCTTCATCGACTTTAAATATCACGATGCTGTTCAGAGAGCCACCAGAACTGGTTCTCCTGTTTCGCCCTATCCCTCCGGTCCCGATCGGACACAGTCCTACTGAACCGAAGGCGCTCTTCTCCACCTTGAGCGATGACGTCTCGACTATACAGGAGTCGCCTATCCACAGTTTTCCGGCTGACGTGGTAGATGAGCGGAACCGCCCCTCCATCCTGTATCAGCCCTCGACTGTCTAAATAGAGGAATGCCTCAGGAGGGATGTAACCACTTAACCGCGCACTCTCAAAATATTCGTTATTGGGGAAATAAGCCCCAAAAATTAAGCTGTTAGTTGAGGACATCGCTCTTGCAACGTGACCCCGAATCAGCTTGAACAAAAAATTATCTATTCTGTTTATGTTGGCTCCGTTGTATAGAACCTGGTTGGAATAATATCTTGTGTACTCCGACTCTGGTGTTCTGTGTAATCCAAGGCAACGTCTAAGACATTGCCTCTCAAACACCCGAATCTTTTCCATTTGAGATGGGGCAACGTTGAACCACACCGGGCATCCGTAGGCAATCATCGGCCTGATGAGGGCCATGTAGCAAATCACCTTCACCCTGCTGTCAAGACGGCTGCTATAAAACAGTCGTTTTGTCAAGGCTAAGGCTCCCCTAGCCCTGGCCAAAGCAGCACCTATATGTCTGTCGAAATACAGGTACTGATCCAACCAGATGCCAAGGTACTTTACTACACTTTTACTCGCCAGTGGATGTCCATGTGGCCCTACGATCACCAGCTTGCGCCAGTTCTTTCTCGTATCCCTTGAGGCGCTAGACAACGGAGTCCTAAACAAAATAGTTTCTGATAGTTTGATTGATTTTCAACTTCCAGTCATCACAATATCGCTGAATCTTGTCGAAGTCACTCTGCAAGAGACTTTTGATGACCTCAACTGTATGAGCTGTTCTGTACGCAATAAGATCGTCGGCGTACGCAATTGCCTGAGTTAGGCTACCTATCAGATCGCTGGTGTAAATGTTGAATAGAATCGGCGAGTTAACCGCTCCCTGCTGAAGACCATTATTAATATTAAAAATTGCAGTAGAAGTTACATTGCCACTCTTGACAACAAACTTTCTACCATTTAGCATGTCATAAAGCATATACAATAGAGGTTTACTTATACCTAGTCTGGTTAGCTTTAGATAGAGACCTTCTAACCATACGGTGTCGAAGGCCTTCTCCAAATCAACCAGACATGCACCCGTACACTGCTTTTTAGTTTTGTTCCATTGGATATCAGAAACAAGTTTAGACGCGGCATGAATTGTGTCATGTCCCGCCTTAAAACCGAACTGATTATCCGGGATGATATTTTTGTCCTCCGCCCACTTGAACAGGGCTCTATTAATAACCTTTTCAAATACTTTGCTGATACTCGGAAGAAGACTTATCGACCGGAGATTCGCCGGATTGGAGTTGTCCTTTCCCTTTTTTGGGAGAGGGTGCACCACAGCTGTCTTCCACCGCACTGGATAATATGCATTATTCAGCGCGTTGTTAAACAGTGTGGTATAAATGTCAACTGCTTCTTGAGGCAAATGTCGTAGTACAACGTTGGATATACCATCGACTCCTGCAGACTTCTTTTTCTTTAATGAATCGAAGATGAGCTGGAGCTCATTCTTCGAAATTAACAGGGGGCTGGGCCCATTTCCGTCGGCGATTATGGCGTTTGCCAAATCTTCATCATTAAACCTGGTAAAACCAAGGTTCTCAGATCGCCATTCGTTTATATCGTTCCGGAGCCATAAGTGATGAAGCAGAGCTCTGTTCTCCAGGTCATGATTCGGGCGAATGCTAGCATTCACCTTGTACACTTGCTGGAAAGCAGCCCCCACAGCCTCCACTCTCTCCTGCGGATCTTCGATTATATAGAGGTCATCGTCCAATACGGCATCCTCTGGGTCTATGCCTGCTGTCAGAAGTACGTCTCTGTTCTCTGTCGTCCTCTGGAGCTTAAGACACGGAAGATCGTTTTGATCCTTTCTTCTAAAAATCTTATTAATTTTTGGGAACATACTTGGGTCGCTGGAGTTAACGGCACGAATTTATCTGTTGATTTCAGTATTTGTTAGGTTCCTGTCATTTGGTGGGGATATACCATTGGAACGTAATTCACTCAATAAGGCATTGGAGAAACGTGGCCAGCGCACCTTACTGTAATTGTAAGTATGCACAGGCACATACTCCTCCAACTCCATAAGCTGGTTCGGAAGTTGTATTACGGCTGCGAGTCCGCAGTGGTCACTGTCGTACTCGATCGTTCGTAAACAATTTCTTGTCCGTTGACCCACAGCGTCAGTAATTGTTAGTCTTGCGTCTTTAAGCAATAGATCCAGATAGGCACCGCTTCTTGGGAACGATGGCCTGTCTGTGGCTAGAAGATCGATGCGATACTCAAGGTTGTATCGACCCATCCAATTAAATAGATGGTTACCTCGAGGATTTTGAATTTGATTTCCCCAATCTGTGTGCTTGGCGTTTAAATCACCCGCCAATATATAGTAATTCTCTTCCGAGCTCAATCTTAAGCATTCAAAAAGCTTTTCAAGCCCTGTTATAAACTGTGTGGGCTGAGGTGTTTCCGGTGCATAGGCAGCAATCACATACATTCGCTTCCCCTGTTGGAGATGAATGCATATGATGCATGCCTCTAACGTCCGAAATTTTCGCACATCACTATTATATATTACCTTATGACTAATGCCTTTACGTATAAAGATTGCGACGCCTCCTCCTTGCGTGGAGTTGGGTCGGTCTCTTCTTACGATATTGTAATTGTTGTTAGTCAATTTATGTTTCTGGTTAAGCTTAGTTTCGCTAGCCATAAACACATCTGGACTTATGTCTTTAAGCAATTGGAATAAATTCGCTCTACGTTCGGTCCTAATCAATGAATTTACGTTCACAGCTAGGATCTTAAAGGGCCTCTCCGGCAGCGCGCCCTTAACCTCTAAGTTGCGTTAAGCTCGGCAAAACAGAGTAGAGATAATCCACCCTAGTCGCCTGCTCCCTGATCTGGTTTTGGAGGCCGTTCAACTGGCCCTGGATGGCCAGTAGAACGCCCATAATATCCGCCTGTGCCGCCGGCGCCTTAGGCACGGGGGCCTGTTGGGCGACCTTTGGTGTAGGCTGTACCGTGCTTCCCCTTCCTGACGCCATTTGGGCGTAAGAAATTTGGGGGTTGACGGACGTTGTTGTAGGAGGGCGCACTGTTGGACGCTTTTCTACCACTGTTTGTTTTGCTGCTTTATTGTTTTTTATAAGCTGAAACGTCGGGCATCCCCGATAATTAGGGGGGTGTCCGGCGCCTCGGCAGAGTACACATTTAAGCTGGGTCCTATCTTCGACCCGTTCCTTTTCTAACTTGCATTCATCTGCATTGTGGTTCTCTCCACACTTAACGCAGCGTGACTGCATTTCGCAGTTTGCTGCGGCGTGGCCAAACCTTTGGCAGCGCATGCATTGAAGCATGTCGCCGCGCCTTTTTAATTTGTCCCAAGTTACAACCTGGCAGTTGAGGACGGATATACTCCTCAAACTATCTAGTTTGCTGCTGGGTGAGAGTTAAACAAGGAAGAAGGGAAGACTCCGCTTCTCCCGCCTAGCTCTAACTGTAGCGAACGGCTTGACCCCGATAAAGTCGAGATCGTCATTCGCTTTTTGGCGGAGTTCATCTAAGAGCACCTGTGGTTCCGTGTAGGAATCTATGCCCTTCAAAAGGACCGTTTGGAATTTTTCGGTTTTAGGGGTGAAACTAAAGAATTCGGTAGTAGTTTCTTTAAGCAACTCTTTAATTTTTTTGTGCTGTTCCAGTGTGAAGCACTGGATAGCATGCCTATCGTTATTTAATCTTTTAATAGTAAAGTTTTGACCTATGGTCAACTTACATAGATGTATGGTATCCTGTAACTCCATTTTATAAGTATTAATGGGTGGCACCTTTTCTTTTTTCATAATTGGCGGCTGTGGCTGCTTCTGCTGAGACTGAATTTTCTGCGGCTGTTGATTTTGCTGCTTTTGAATCCGCTGCTGCTGTTTTTCTTGCGGTTGTTTCTGGTCTTGTGTCTGCTGCTGTTGCTGTTGTTATTGTTTTTGCCGTTGTTGTTTTGGCTGCTGCTGTGGCTGTTGTTTTTGTAATTCTTCTTTTTTCTGTTGTTGTTCTTTTTCTTCGAGTTCTTTTAGTTGCCTCGCTCGGCGCGCTTCTTGGCTGGCCTTAACTTTGCATTTTATCTTTTCGATTTCTGCCTCCAAAGCTTCAATTTGGGCGACCATTCTCTGTTCCTCGTCCTCCTCAGCTGACGCCTCTGATGTGGAGAGGTTCACGAAGGCAGTACTATCGCCCGTCGTGAAGTGCCCTTCTCCTTCTTCAGACATATATGCTATACCCTCTTCGGGTGAAGTGTCTAACTCGGTTTGTCTTGCTGCCTCTGACGTCTCGTCTATATCGGACGTATGCACCCCAGCTGGCAGCTTTGTTGAGGTGGCTGTGGATCTCCTTTTTACCAAATTTGGTGCGCACTTGATCCTCTTTCTGCGCTTTTGATTAACATCGGATGATGTTGCCGTTGTTGTTATTGCTGTTGATGTTGTTGCTGCAGAATCACTGCTTGTAGTTGGAACATCTTTCGATGTTCCCTCAGCTGATGCCATCGCTGGCCTCATTGGCCCTAGGACACCTTTCGATGCCCCGGTGCTTAAACTCCTCCTCCTTTGTTCGTTTTCCCAACCAATAAAGTTAACGACTTCACGGTTGTGAAAAAAAGCTGATAAAGTTCTGATGCCCGGCTGGGAATCGAACTGGCGACCCTCGGATTCTCGGTCGGCCACTCTACTACTGTGCTACTGCACCACTTATGAAATCTTGATTTAATTTAGAACTTAAGCTCACACACGAATTTTAATTGGAAAAACTGGGAAGCCGAAAACGTCTTAACACCTCCACAGTACGAGATCGACTGAGAATATCGATCTACAACAATCCAAATGTACAGATAATATATTCTTTGCATTGAATCTACCTAACAATGACACCGTCACAATAGGATTGTCATTTCAGCTGTTGGCCTATTCCCCCGTTGGGATTCTAAAAAAATTGTTCGGATTCTACTACCGAAACAATATCATCGTCAAGAACAACAACAGACAAAATTGTACAACATAAAGCTGTCACTGTGGAGGAGGCAATCGAAAACCTTACGCAAGATTTAGTTAAAAAGGAGTCTGAAATATCAGGGATTATCCAGAGTAAATACATATTTTACAGACATTTCAAACTAGAATTCGATGATGACCAAGCCTTAACGATTCGATGTTTCTATGATAGCAACTACAATTTACGTACTCTTAGCATTAAGTGCTTCGAGTATCATGAATATGAAACAGAAAGAGTGCTGAGTAATGGTGAAGTTGAGGTCTTTATGAAAGAATATCTAGAATATAAATCTGATGTTGCGCTTATAGACTTCAAAACAATTTACATACATATAACAATTATTCTTATATGTATCTATCAATTTGTGCACAATATTTATCCAGCGATAGGAGCCATTAACACTAAAGTCTTTCCACATCATGCTTTTTAAGGTTCGATTGAATCGTTCAATAATGGAAGCCCTAAGAACACTAAATGTAGAATAATGCTTAATATGGTGTTTTTTCATAAGATTTTGAAAGGTTTTATTGTAGAATTTTTTTCCATCATCTGTTTGTAGATTTTCAGGAATACGGCCTCTTTGAAATATTCTTTGCATAGCATTTGTAACATCAAGACCGCTTTTCATTTTGATTGGTACATCCCAAGTGAATTTGGAAAATGTATCAATCACTGTAAGAAGGTATCGAAATTCATCATTTTCACTAGCATAAGCCCCCACTTCTACTAAATCCGCCTGCCATAGATCATCTAAGCCTTTGATTACAACACGTCTTCTTATGAAATTCTTTCGAACAGATTTATGTAGTTCTTCGACTTCGTCTCTTTTAGTCATTTTAAAGTGAACTGAAAGAATTTTTTGATTTACTTATTTATAAATATAATTTTATTTTAATCTTTTGTATAATGATATCACTTTTTTTTTATTGTAACTAACCTATGATCAAGCATATAACAAACACAGGTGTCGCGTCCTTCTTTACAAATATTTAATGACCATGCGCAATTGAGAAAATGACAGCCGTATGAAGATGTTACGTTAGAGACATTTTGAAAATTTCTTAGAAAGAAAACAAATTTTATGAATTGTTTATAGTGTTCCTCTATCGGTGTTTGTTGATTTAATTTTAGAAATTCCAAAACTTCTTTGAAAACTAAATCGACGATTAAATTGGACATTACGAACTTATTACAATGACAGCTTAAAATGTACTAAAGTATTCATGCGACATTTTCAATATTTATTGTTTTATATTTTCATTCGTTAGCAAAACATCACCATATTTTTTTATCAATTTCAACCTTAAATTTTTTTATTTAAAGATAGAAAAAATGATTAACATAATCCTTTGTTGCTGCATCTGTACTTTCTAAAGGTGCCCCTAATTTTTCTAAACGCTTCCCATTTAGATTATTAGCCCCAGTATTTGTTTTTAAAAAACCTTCACCTGTCCTACCAGGAGGACCCTGCTCAGCCTGCAGTCCTCGCTCTCCCTGAGGTCCTAAAGGTCCTTCTTTTCCTCGAGGGCCGGTTTGAACACGGTCTGAAGATCTACCAAACTTATCAAGAGGCCTGTTATTTTATTCAATAATATTATATTCTTTTAGTTCCTCGATAATTGAAACTATTCCATTCGTATGGTTTGTATGACCTGCTTGTTGTGAAGCAATGAGAAGCCTCAATCGAACTACAAGTTCATTGGGGTCATCCCAGTAAATACAATCTTTATCGTTATTTGACACTTGCATTAATGCGCTACCAATTGTCGTAGTTGTAGTTGGTGTTAGTTTGGAAGGTGAATCGATATAAGTATTGCGAAATAATTTTGTAATAATGTATTTATATTAAGATCTCTATTCCCATGTATTTGTTTTGAAGAATCAAAAGTCATTCTATGTGCAGCTGTATCTTTTGAAATATTCTTGTACATTTAAAATCTTCACTATTACATAGATCCATACTTGGTTTTTTCATAAATCCGAGTTCATACAAGCCAACAGTTCCTTTATATATCTTGTCCTGAATTTGGATATCACCCCCATTGATGATGAAGTCGTTGTTACAAATTTTCACCCATTCATTTTGATCATCTATGCGTGGACCATATACTTTATCTAAGAAGTTTTTTTTTTTTTTTTTTTTTTTTTTTTTTAATAATACAAATTATATATACTACTGAAATACATCAGCCAAATAGAAGACTTAGCACTATAATATTTGGACTTGTTGAATTATTGATTCAAAATAGCTTTTAACAGCCTTCAATCCAACAAAAATTGGCGTTTCGTCCCGGCGATCTCACATGGACTCATCAGTTGACTAGTGAGGACCTTTGTCAATACGCAATTTTTGCCAAGTTCAGTTCATCTTACACAGTTTCGTGAAGAACATCGAACGCCAATTTTTGTTGGACTAAAGGCCGTTAAAAGCTATTTTGAATCAATAATTCAACAAGTCCAAATATTATAGTGCTAAGTCTTCTACTTGGCTGATGTATTTCAGTAGTATATAAAATTTGTAATATTAAAAAAAAAACTTCTTATTTAAATAATGCCAGGCCATGGGCAAAAAACAAAAATTTCCAATTTAATGATTAGGAATTCTAGTCTTGTTGGATATAGTTCACACTAGATGTTCTTCACGAAATCTATGTAAGATGAACTGAACTTGGCAAAAATTGTGTATTGACAAAGGTCCTCACTAGTCAACTGATGAGTCCATGTGAGATCGCCGGGACGAAACGCCAATTTTTGTTGGACTAAAGGCCGTTAAAAGCTATTTTGAATCATATACTTTATCAATAGAATTTGAATTATTTTTAAGTAAATTGAGATAATTTTGAGGTATTCTTATAAGATCCTTAAGGTTATGAATTGAACGATCTGAAAAATCCAGCTTTCGACTTTTGGGTGTGGAAGTAGGTGTTTCAAAATTAATCTTCCGTTTCAAAATGAATTATTCTACTATCATCATTATCTTTGATCTCACTGATTTCTTGTTTTGTTTTCTTTAAATATATGTATCGGAAACATTTTTTTTTGTTTGTTTTTCCCACTATTTCCGCTATTGTAATAGAGGTTGTATAATTGGTTTAAATGTTTCTTCCAAGGCAGTTTCAAATGTATCTTTTCCATAGCGTAGAGCCTTATATTTTTTTCTTAGGGCTTCTGTTGTCTTTACGAGTTCTTTAGTTATATTTTTATCTATACTCATCCTGGCGATAATGATGTACTGTTATTACAATTACAACAAGATGTGAGTAAATTATGTATCCTCTGAAAAAATCTTTCCAGTACTTTAAAACTGAATTTAGCTTTATTGATCTTAGTCTTAGCCTTATTACAGCAACATTTAATTCTGCTCGTTCGGGATCTAACATAAGGAGAGCTAGCTTCTGAGTTCTTGGAACTGGGCTCATACAACATTTCTAAATTAATGAGATTGAATACGATATACTGTATGTTTATATGTATAAGCTTGTAAATACATCATTGCTTTGAACTGCATATCTTACTAATCTAAACTGGATACCGTACCGCTTTGGACTGCATACCGTACTGCTTTGGACTGCATACCGTGCTGCTTTGAACTTCTTACTAACTTAGAGAATGTACAAGGTAATAACTGAGCTATCTGTATAATGTATGTATGTATGTGTGTATGTGTGTAGATATTTGTGTGTACATATGCAATTTTTTACAATTTTAGATAACGATCAAACCCCTTTCGATAGCGACCTTGATTCATAGATCTGTCTTTATCTATAACTAGAAAACCATAGTCATCATTCCAACATTCAGCGTAAACGTTCTTAAATATATTAAATGACATATCAGAATTAACGTGATCGTTAAAAATGTGTTTTAAGTTCAAATCATCCTGTTTGAAAACAACCAACAAATTTGCGTTTCCCTTATCAGTTGCTTAGGTATTCGAGTATACGTTTGGCATAGATAAAAGCTATCTATCGAATAATGTCTCCCCATACTAAAGTAATGTATAGTACCTTGTTTTTCACATGCAACATCATCAAAAATAAATATGGAATTAGGTTTTGCTTCATCAGGATGCATTCGCTCAGTATAATTTGAAAACGTGAACAACCCGATATGATTAATTGGTTGCACAGCCTTACGCAGACACTCATATTTTGGTTGAAGTAAAAACTTTGAATATATATATATATATATTCTCAAATCCTAATCCATTTGAATGTAGAAGTAGGCTCATCAAAACATTTGTTTTCCCGCAATTTGACGGTCCAGTTATTAACCCCCTGATACAATTTGGTAAGAGCTTACCATGTGTTTTTGGGGGAATGGTTCTTACTAAATCCGGGTTTTTATTGGCAAAGTTTGATGTTGTTGAACGAAATGCATTTTGCTGAGACTAAACTTATTCTTATAAAAACAATAGTTTATAAATAAATAGTGTATAAAATAAATTTCACACTAATTTTGACACTCCACTAGAACACACACTTTATATATAAATGATTGATTTCTCCGAAAAAATGACTAGTTAAATACGAAACGTTAAAGGAAACGGGTTACTAAATACCATTATAAATAAATTACCTTTAGAATTACACCTCCCTGGTACGAGTATCAGTACTGTGGGCCTGGAACAAACCTCCAGAACCGATTAGCAAGAGGTGCCGCGGGGGTTAATCCGTTAAATCAAGCGTGCAAAGAGCACGATATATCTTATTCTAAATTTGAAAACACATCTGACAGAAATATAGCTGATTCAATTTTGGCAGAGAAAGCCGGCAGCGAGTTAAATCCAAATATTCCAACGCTGCAGAGCGAGCGAAAGCATTATTGGTACCTAATCTCATGAAGGCCAAAATAAAAATGGGTGTGGGTGTTGGTGACAATAAAAAACAAAAATTAAAAAATAAGAAAAAACGATTCAGAAGCCATATAAAATGTGAAAAAAGCTCTGCAAACGAAAAATCCTTTGAATATGGAAAAGGCTATTACAACTGCTCTTCGCTCAGCTAAGAAAAACTTAGGTTGCAACAATAAACACAATAGTGTAAAAACTCCAAGAGTAATTTCTATCCCAAAAATTGGTGGACCATTGCCCCTTATTCCAATATTTGCGGGGCTTTCGGCATGCGGGGCCTTAACTGGTGGTGTGGAAGGAAATGCTAAGGCTATTGATGAAGCACATAGTGCCAGAATGAGTCTGGAGGAGAACAAACGTCATAAATAAAAAATGGAATCAATAGCATTGGGTGAGGGATTGCATCTCAAACCATATCGTATAGGTTTTGGCTTCTTTCTTCGCCCTCAATCAAAAAACCTCTAGAAATGCTACCTAGTCATGCTTTAAGTGAACTGATTTGATTGAGTTTGCAAAAAATAATATTCCACATTTCCGTGGAGTTTTTATGATTGATAAATTATCAAAGGGTAAACCATTTAAAAACGAGTGCGGAATTGTCAATTTAGATTCAACAAATGGGTGCGGTACACAATGGGTAGCATATTGTGTAAAAAGGATAAAAGCATCGAATATTTTGATAGTTTTGGAAATCTTCAACCTTCGATTGATGTTATAAATTATCTAGGTAAACGAATTAGATATAATTATGTTAAGTATCAGGATTATCACACTGTAATTTGTGGGCACATTTGTTTAAAATGTTTATATCATAGCTATTTTGTATAAATAAAATGTTTCAAATTAAAATTTTGCATTTTCTTTAAAATAAACACTTACACTAAGTGGTAATACTCCTCACCTTACTGCTGAATATTCCCCCCCTTGAATTTGAATGATGATTGCGTTTGCGGTCTAACTGATTTACAATCTTATAATTCAATTCCGAATATTGATGAACGATAATTTTTAATAATTTATTTCACATTGGAGACTCAGTGATAGAAACTCCTACAGGAACATATGTTACATCACTGACGTTAGATGCTAATATAAATACACTGCAATGTGAGATCGATTTAAGTGAAGTAATTGATTTTACTAAACCACGTTCTATCCGTAAATTATTAGGATTTAGCAAGCGTGTTTTGAAAAGTCGATATAAACAGAATCAATGTTATTCGAGTCGAGTTCAGTATAACAATCGGATATTACATCAATAACACATGTGTTCATACAATACATTAATTTTCACCTCAGGTAGAACCAGCATTGTATATTTATTTCTATAGCACTATCATGAAGAGGAACGTCCGGGGAGCCACCTGCTAGATTCTATAAGAATTACTATTTTGGGCTCATTTGCAAAATGTGTATAGACTAATTGAAAACCAAGAGGGAATAGAATGTATATGCTTTAACATTTCCTAAAGTTAAAGCAAGAGAAAAAATTATACCTTTTTAAGTGAAAACCAAAAGGGAGAAGAATGCATATACTTTAACATTTTCTAAAGTTAAAGCAAGAGAAAAGAAAATATACCTTATTGTGTATTTTTCTTTCCTCACATTTATTTAAAATTGGAGAATCTACCTACATACATACATATGCATGTATAAATACCTTTAAAAGAATTGTATCCCGTTCGACCAAGTTTTGGTTTTGGCATTATAATTATATATATAGGTATGTGTGGATTAAATGTTTGCCGTGTGTTCGTTTTGTGTTTCCAAAAAAAAATACAGTTTTGACCTTAATTTACTGGACTTTTCGTTTCGGCAATAAATTTGTTTGAAAACAAATTTGTCCGCCGGTTTGTTTTGAGTTTAAAAAAAATACTAAATTCAGTATAATTGGTGCCGTTGATAAGTAATTGAGTTGTGATGAGTGTAATTCAAGCAATTTTTAAATACCTACCTACCTATGGATTTAAATAAACTCTTTTTGTGTGATAAAAGTGTTGTGGCATTTAAGTTAGGTAGGTATGTACTTATGTAGGTAACTTTAATAAGATATTTAAACACATGTAATGCTTGTGATTTAAATTCAGCTTCAAACCATATTGGAGTAAAAATTAAAGAGGTAAATAAAATACTATCAACGTATAAATATTATTTATTCTTATATAACCATATTAAAGCAATAAATTTACGTTTTTGTAATATGATACCAATGTAGGTAGGTATAGGTACCTACTAACATTTAAAAAATAAATTTTATGAGATAACTTTTTCTTTTATTTTATTTAATACGTACCTATACCTATCATTAGGAATGCATTATTTTTTGCATCTTTGATTGGAAAAAATCTGTATAACTTTTTACTTGCGAGATACTACCTACATACATATATGGTAAGTTTTGGATTCGTAAAGAAATTAACTCGCGATTTTGATCAAACATTACATTACGATGATAGCGAACACGAATGAATTATAGTGAAAATTAGATTTTTTTTGAATTCTTATGTTTATTTTGATTTACTGCTATAGTAAAACTTTTGTTTTATATTGTTGGAAATCGATTTTTCTTTAATTTGTTTTTAATATTGTATATTATTCAACAAACCATATGGGTGGTTACTTACTTTTGACATTCACGGTATGTACATATTTACATACCTAGGTTCCATCTATGTAGGTATAGGTATACATTACCCTCCTAAGTTACATTATTAAAATCCAAAATCTAGACTTAAATATACATTGAACGTACGTGTAAATAGGTACAAAAAATCAAAAATGTCCATTAACCCCTTCTACCTCTTGACGCTTTAATTGTTAAATTTCTCAAAATGGCAGCGCAAAATTGTACTGAATGTTATAAAATTTGTATTTATATACCTTTAAAAATTAAACGTATCGACATAACATTTTATCGAACTCAATAAGTTTATTTACATACAAACATATAATATCCATTTAAATAGGTACCAAAAAATCAGCAGTGTATAACCAAGTTGTATTGTTAAATAAGTGAGAAAACTTTGTATACCTATTGCTTATTTAAAAAAAGTAGGTAGGTGATAAGTTGATTAAAGATTATGTTTTAACATCGGTAATTATTTTGCAAAATATGTTAACGGATGTAAATATAAATAAGTATGTACTACATAACAAATTTTAATTTTAATCAAAACGTTGGGCTTATCCATGCATTTGATGTTGTTTTGAAGGCATATCATATTTCAATACATTTTGATTTTCATAACAATATACAGGTTCGTAACGATTTCTTTAAATTTACTATTATATTTGTAAATCCAATAAATTTCAATATTATTGCAGATCGCAACATTACCTAATTTAAAACTAATGATATAACTTTTGAATCTGGTAACTCGAAAGTTTTATTTTGTGCTTTTGTACCTATGTACCTACCTATATTGTTTTGACCCAACTCAATATATAATTTATCACAGCACTCGTAATGACACCCGCACACAGTGCTACTTTATAAACTCGTATTGGAAATTATCGTTTAAAAAATTATTTGTTTATCATTCCTTTTTAAAACAAAATTAAATTATGTCAATATTTTCAATTCAATTGTGTTTAAAACCAAATTAACATTATCTTATATCAATGCATAAGAACTTAGAGTTTGCCTGCGTAAGTTAATATTGTCGTCATTTTGAATAACCAATGGAGTGTTCCACTGAAAGCTAACGTTGTTCATTCAACTATTATCACACATTTATTGAATACTTTTTTTTTAAAATCGAATACGATTTCGACCAATAAATATGATCAATAGCTCAGTATAATATTCACTCAATGTGCGAAAATCAATGAATTAAAAAACGTTCGCTTTCTTCCTTAAGGCGGCTTTACATGGATCTGCATCTGCAGACTTGAAGAAAAGTAGAGAGGGCCAATAATATAAAATAAACATAAAAGTAAGACAGGGTACACACTAATAACTTACTCGAACTCTGCTATAACTTTCTTGACACATCTCACAATCACATGTTGTTAGCGTTCAGGTATGTAGTTAAGCAAACTGAGGTGAAATGGTAAAAAAAAACTTGAAAATTCGTTATCTGAACGGAACAAATTATGGTGCAGATGAAAATGCTATAATGAAATGAAAATGCTATAATGAAGATGAACATGTTCATCTTCACTATAATCTGCAATCTTCAGGTTCGTACTTCCTACAATCTTCATACATGAAGATGATCTCCATTTTGGTTTTCGCTCTCTATCGCAAAAGTATGAATTTTTTATTTTGTTTCCTCTTTTTTTGTAGATGTCAATGCAGATGAAGATGAAGATGCATGTAAAGCCTCCTTTAAACTCGATTGTATTTTCATAATGATGAAATAGGTATGCAAGTATGCACCTACCTACAATGTTTGAAGAAAATCGCTTCAGCTGCTATTATTGTAATATGTTCTGAGATTGATGAAAACCTTAAGTCAGATTTTTTTTTTCTTATTTAGGACTTCATCCAATTGTATCTAAATACCTACATACACACACACCAAATATACCACCTGTATATTTTAATCCATCCGATTATCATATACCAACAATTTACAATATTTATTACCCTACAACAGCTTCTCTGTTTAATTAACAGCAACAGCTTCTCTGTATGCTTTATTTTCACATTTTTCTATATGCATCAATTCAAATGCAAATAATAATTTTCTCACAGTAGTCAGCAGTTTCTTTTTTTTCTTCATTCATGCTCAGAACATACCTGACAGAAATGTACTCGTATTATATTTCCTTTTATTTTTTTGTATCATATTATTTTTTGTATATTTTAGTTGCTTATAAATTTAGCTAAGTAAGCAAAATGTTTGTATAAATAGTATTGTAAGCTAATAAAATTTATCATTTATGATCAAAAGGTTGTTTGGTCTCCTTATTATTATTGCTTCCCCCCACCAGTGGTAAGGCGCATTAATATAATCACAACTATTCCTTCTTCCGCAGTATACAAAAGGTACAAGAACCTTTTTGTATAATCTTTATTCTGGTCAAGGTTTATGTACCCTGCCCAGACAGTCGAAGCAAAATAGTTCCGACTTAAACATTGCTGACCCCGACGTGATTAAGAGCACAAACAGCCTTCTGATTGTAAGTGATATTAAGCGTTCCAAGGGCTTAAACACTTGGTCTACAATTCAAGATTCTGAGTTCCAGAGTTCCTGCGTTCCAGAAGCCACCAACAGGTGGATATTAACAAGGTTCTGGATTTAAGAGTTCCTGCGTTCCAGAAGCCACCAACAGGTGGATATTAACAAGGTTCGAGAGTTCTTGAGTTCCTTGTTCCAGAATCCACCAACAGGTGGATATTTACGTTATTAACAAGATTCTGAGTTCCTGAGTTCCTGCGTTCCAGAAGCCACCAACAGGTGGATATTAACAAGGTTCTGAGTTCCAGAGTTCCTGCGTTCCAGAAGCCACCAACAGGTGGATATTAACAAGGTTCGAGAGTTCCTGAGTTCCTGGTTCCAGAATCCACCAACAGGTGGATATTAACGATATTAACAAGATTCTGAATTCCAGAGTTCCTGCGTTCCAGAAGCCACCCACAGGTGGATACTAACAAGGTTCTGAGTTCCAGAGTTCCTGCGTTCCAGAAGCCACCAACAGGTGGATATTAACAAGGTTCGAGAGTTCCTGAGTTCCTGGTTCCAGAATCCACCAACAGGTGGGTATTAACGATATTAACAAGATTCTGAGTTCCAGAGTTCCTGCGTTCCAGAAGCCACCAACAGGTGGATATTAACAAGGTTCTGGATTCCAGAGTTCCTGCGTTCCAGAAGCCACCAACAGGTGGATATTAACAAGGTTCGAGAGTTCTTGAGTTCCTGGTTCCAGAATCCACCAACAGGTGGATATTTACGTTATTAACAAGGTTCTGAGTTCCTGAGTTCCTGCGTCCCAGAAGCCGCCAACATGTGGATATTAACAAGGTTCTGAGTTCCAGAGTTCCTGCGTTCCAGAAGCCACCAACAGGTGGATATTAACAAGGTTCGAGAGTTCCTGAGTTCCTGGTTCCAGAATCCACCAACAGGTGGATAGTAACGATATTAACAAGATTCTGAGTTCCAGAGTTCCTGCGTTCCAGAAGCCACCAACAGGTGGATATTAACAAGGTTCTGAGTTCCAGAGTTCCTGCGTTCCGGAAGCCACCAACAGGTGGATATTAACAAGGTTCGAGAGTTCCTGAGTTCCTGGTTCCAGAATCCACCAACAGGTGGATATTAACGATATTAACAAGATTCTGAGTTCCAGAGTTCCTGCGTTCCAGAAGCCACCAACAGGTGGATATTAAGAAGGTTCTGAGTTCCAGAGTTCCTGCGTTCCGGAAGCCACCAACAGGTGGATATTAACAAGTTTCGAGGGTTCCTGAGTTCCTGGTTCCAGAATACACCAACAGGTGGATATTAACGATATTAACAAGGTTCTGAGTTCCAGAGTTCCTGCGTTCCAGAAGCTACCAACAGGTGGATATTAACAAGATTCTGAGTTCCAGAGTTCCTGCGTTCTAGAGGCCACCAACAGGTGGATACTAACAAGGTTCTGAGTTCCAGAGTTCCTGCGTTCCAGAAGCCACCAACAGGTGGATATAAACAAGTTTCGAGAGTTCCTGAATTCCTGGTTCCAGAATCCACCAACAGGTGGATATTACCGATATTAACAAGATTCTGAGTTCCAGAGTTCCTGCGTTCCAGAAGCCACCAACAGGTGGATATTAACAAGGTTCGAGAGTTCCTGAGTTCCTGGTTCCAGAATCCACCAACAGGTGGATATTAACGATATTAACAAGATTCTGAATTCCAGAGTTCCTGCGTTCCAGAAGCCACCAACAGGTGGATATTAACAAGGTTCTGAGTTTCAGAGTTCCTGCGTTCCGGAAGCCACCAACAGGTGGATATTAACAAGGTTCGAGAGTTCCTGAGTTCCTGGTTCCAGAATCCACCAACAGGTGGATATTAACGATATTAACAAGATTCTGAGTTCCAGAGTTCCTGCATTCCAGAAGCTACCAGCAGGTGGATATTAACAAGATTCTGAGTTCCAGAGTTCCTGCGTTCCAGAAGCCACCAACAGGTGGATACTAACAAGGTTCTGAGTTCCAGAGTTCCTGCGTTCCAGAAGCCACCAACAGGTGGATACTAACAAGGTTCTGAGTTCCAGAGCTCCTGCGTTCCAGAAGCCACCAACAGGTGGATATAAACAAGTTTCGAGAGTTCCTGAGTTCCTGGTTCCAGAATCCACCAACAGGTGGATATTAACGATATTAACAAGATTCTGAGTTCCAGAGTTCCTGCATTGCAGAAGCTACCAGCAGGTGGATATTAACAAGATTCTGAGTTCCAGAGTTCCTGCGTTCCAGAAGCCACCAACAGGTGGATACTAACAAGGTTCTGAGCTCCAGAGTTCCTGCGTTCCAGAAGCCACCAACAGGTGGATATAAACAAGTTTCGAGAGTTCCTGAATTCCTGGTTCCAGAATCCACCAACAGGTGGATATTACCGATATTAACAAGATTCTGAGTTCCAGAGTTCCTGCGTTCCAGAAGCCACCAACAGGTGGATGTTAACAATTTTCTGAGTTCCAGAGCTCCTGCGTTCCAGAAGCCACCAACAGGTGGATACTAACAAGGTTCTGAGTTCCAGAGTTCCTGCGTTCCAGAAGCCACCAACAGGTGGATATGAACAAGTTTCGAGAGTTTCTGAATTCCTGGTTCCAGAATCCACCAACAGGTGGATATTACCGATATTTACAAGATTCTGAGTTCCAGAGTTCCTGCGTTCCAGAAGCCACCAACAGGTGGATATTAACAAGGTTCTGAGTTCCAGAGTTCTTGCGTTCCAGAAGCCACCAACAGGTGGATATTAACAAGGTTCGAGAGTTCCTTAGTTCCTGGTTCCAGAATCCACCAACAGGTGGATATTAACGATATTAACAAGGTTCGAAAGTTCCTGAGTTCCTGCGTTTCAAAATCCACCAGCACGTGGATATCAGTAGCAAGCTTCCTGTTTCATCTTGAAGGTAGAACACAAAAATAATCAACATGGATGAATTGAAGGTGTTTGCCATCGTGGGCAGGCAGAAGGCCGTAACGGACGAGTTGATTAGACTCAAGAGCAATGTTGGCAAAGATGGCCCCGATCGATAAACGGCCGAGTACAAGGCCAAGAAATTAAGAACAGTAGAAGCTCTTTGGTTAGAGTTCGCTGGCAATCATGACCAGATAAAGGCTCATGTGAAGGCAGACACTCCGTATATGCAAGCTAACACATACGAGAAGGTCAAAAAGGCGTACATTGATCTTAAGCATATCTTGGAATCGATTGTGCCTACAGATGTCGACATCGACCCTTCCATGAAGTCAGCTGGTGCTGATGATGGATTACCAGGCCACAAAAACAAAGATGACACACACACATCAACAGAACTAAAGCAGCTCGCAGAAGCCCCCGCATCTGATCTAACAAGAGTCATAAGAAAGCAAGGCACAACAACGAAGTCGTTACAGCGAATGTTAAAAGGTCTCAAAACCACTGCGAAAGACGCTTGGAGTTCAACTTCTTGTAGCGTAAAATTGAACGCGCTGCAAAACACTGGATGAAGCTCAAGGAAACCCATCGTCTAATTCACGAGCTCTCGGAAGATCCACGACGAGCTGGATACAACGTATAGGAATTCTACACGTTGGAATATGATGTGCAAGATTTCCAGATTTCTTTGAACGAGAGATTGGAGAAGTTCGCCACACAGAACGCAATACCATCAAATCCAGTTAGTAATCTTCCTACAGCAAGCACACACCATCAAGCCCTCAAACTACCAAAAATAACCTTACCTAAGTTTGATTTGGATTACACGAAATGGAAGCAGTTCAGTGATTTATTCACTGAACTAGTACACAAGCAAGACATTGCAAACTGCCAGAAGGTATTCTACCTGAAGGCGACACTAGCAGTTGACGCAGAGAACCTAATAAGGCATTTCTCCACGTCCAATGAGAACTACAGTTCAGCATGGCAAGTAGTCAAGGATCGATCTGACAATCCTAGGCTACTTGCAACGGCACACATACAGAGATTGCTAATGCAACCTGCCATTCACAGTGAAGGTTCAAAAGCAATAAAAGCATTGCATGACACCACAAAAGAGTGCATGCTCAGTTTGAAGGGTTTAAGTGTAGACACTCACAATTGGGACCCTCTGCTGATGGTCATTTTGATAAAAAGATGGACAGAAATACGCTCCAACTTTGGGAGCAGTCGCTCAAGCAACCAAAGGCGTTGCCATCTTTGAAGGAGTTTATGTCATTCCGTGAGACGCGTTTTCAATCCCTAGAAGTACTAGGGTCAAGCCAAGGAAAGGGTTCAGAAGATCAACGACAGAGGCCAAGACCCGACAAGGCGTATACGTCACTGGTGGCAACAAAATCTGCATGCATCTCCTGCAAGGGAAACCATCAGCTGTACTTCTGTGAGAAGTTTCTGCAACTAAGCGCGTCACAGCGCTTAAACTTGGTGCAAAAATCAAGGCACTGTACAAATTGCCTAAGATCGGGACATGCTTCTAACACTTGCTCTTCCCGATGTTGCACCAAATGCCAAAAGAAACACAATACACTTCTTCATTTGGATGAGTCAGCCAGGTCCAAAAATTTGAAAGTGTCATCATTACCTGGCAACACAATTTCCACCGGAGACTCAACAAGCCTTTGCACTTCTGCAGCGGGAACTAATCCCAGTGTTGAAAGCAAACCACACAAATCTTCAAGCGTGATACTGGGGACAGCCATTGTCCATCTAAAGTGCCAAGCCGGAAAGCAAGTAGCATGCCGAGCATTGTCGGATTCGGGATCACAGATCAATCTTATAACAGACAAACTAGCAAAATCATTAGGTCTGAAGGAGACTTATGAGACACCCTTTCTGGACGAAGAAGGGCTGATTCGTGTGGGTGGGCGCTTAGAAGCATCGTCATTGCCATATGACGCTAAGCATCCTATATTGATACCATATAAACACACGTTCACCAAAATGCTATTTCTTTCAATTCACGAGGACAACAATAATGTTGGGCCACAAACCATGCTCTCTATTGCAAGGCAGAGCATTTGGGCAGTGAAAGGAAAGACGCTTGCTCGATCAGTGCTGCACAAGTGTGTCGAATGTGCTCACGCCATACCAAAGCTGCTGTCACAACAAATCGGAAATCTGCCTGCAGACAGAATTCAACCTGGCTGCGTTATTAAAGATGACTTCATAACCTTGCGTAGCCAGTTCATACAAAGAACGGTCTCTAGGATGTCACTCTCTCCAGCTGCAAATCTATCCAATTATGCCTCACCCGACAATTTGACTACAACAAGTTATGAAACCTTGAAGTACAGAAAACATCTAGAGGAATTGGATGCACTCAAGCAAGAACTCATATATATTACGAAGGCATTGCCTTCAATAACATATCAAAACAATGTGCACCAATTTACAGTGAGCTACTTCGCATTAATCTTAAGGAGGCTTTACATGCATCTTCATCTTCATCTGCATTGACATCTGCAAAAAAAGAGGAAACAAAATAAAAAATTCATACTTGTGCGATAGAGAGCGAAAACCAAAATGGAGATCATCTTCATGTATGAAGATTATAGGAAGTACGAACCTGAAGATTGCAGATTATAGTGAAGATGAACATGTTCATCTTCATTATAGCATTTTCATCTGCACCATGATTTGTTCCGTTCAGATAACGAATTTTCAAGTTTTTTTTTACCATTTCACCTCAGTTTGCTTAAAAACAACGAAAAAAGCGAACATTTTCTTCTCAAAACTACATACCTGAACGCTAAGAACATGTGATTGTGAGATGTGTCAAGAAAGTTATAGCAGAGTTCGAGTAAGTTATTAGTGTGTACCCTGTCTTACTTTTATGTTTGTTTTATATTATTGGCCCCCTCTACTTTTCTTCAAGTCTGCAGATGCAGATCCATGTAAAGCCTACTTTATCCATCATAATACTGATCTGCTTGTTACGATGGTCATACTACTATTACTGCAAACACAAGACAGTAATCTCCAAAGACGAACGAAAGCCCAACAGAACCTCAGCAGACATCCGGGGCAATCTCGACTGCAAAGAAGAAGATCTCAACGACAAGAATCCCAACAACATAACATTCGAAATGGTTCTATAGTTTTGAACATAGTTCAACGGGCGGAGAATGTATATTTTAATCCATCCGATTATCATATACCAACAATTTACAATATTTATTACCCTACAACAGCTTCTCTGTTTAATTAACAGCAACAGCAACAGCTTCTCTGTATGCTTTATTTTCACATTTTTCTATATATGCATCAATTCAAATGCAAATAATAATTTTCTCACAGTAGTCAGCAGTTTCTTTTTTTCTTCATTCATGCTCAGAACATACCTGCCAGAAATGTACTCGTATTATATTTCCTTTTATTTTTTTGTATCATATTATTTTTTGTATATTTTAGTTGCTTATAAATTTAGCTAAGTAAGCAAAATTTTTGTATAAATAGTATTGTAAGCTAATAAAATTTATCATTTATGATCAAAAGGTTGTTTGGTCTTCTTATTATTATTGCTTCCCCCCACCAGTGGTAAGGGGCATTAATATAATCACAACTATTCCTTCTTCCGCAGTATACAAAAGGTACAAGAACCTTTTTGTATAATCTTCATTCTGGTCAAGGTTTATGTACCCTGTCCAGACAGTCGAAGCAAAATAGTTCCGACTTAATGTTTGTTGTTTTTATTTTCCAATAAATTCTAATATACTTACACCTAGCTACATTTAATATTTATTTATTTATTTGTTTAAAAATAAAATAAATATAAAGTTTTGTTTTGTGAACTTGTAAATAGGTAGGTAGGTACCTATCAGTCGATCTCGTACTGTGGAGGTGTTAAGACGTTTTTGGCTTCCCAGTTTTTTCCAAGTAGTGTATCGTGTTTGTGACTAAGTTCCAATTTAATTCACTATTCTTCAAGTAGTGCAGTAGCACAAAGGTAGAGTGGCCGACCGAGAATCCGAGGGTCACCAGTTCGATTCCCAGCCGGGCATCAGAACTTTAGCTGCTTTTTTTCACAACCGTGAAGTGGAAAACTTTATTGGTTGGGAAAACTCTCAAAGGAGGAGGAGTTTAAGCACCGGGGCATCGAAAAGTATCCTAGGGCCAATGAGGCCAGCGATGGCATCAGCTGAGGGAACATCGAAAGATGTTCCAATTACAAGCAGTGATTCTGCAACAACATCAACAGCAATAACAACAACGGCAACATCATCAGATACTAATCCAAAGCGCAGAAAGAGGATCAAGTGCGCACCAAATTTGGTAAAGAGGAGATCCACGGCCACCTCAGCAAAGCTGCCAGCTGGGGTGCATACGTCCGATATAGACGAAACGTCAGAGGCAGCAAGACAAACCCAGCTAGACACTTCACCCGAAGAGGGTATAGCATATATGTCTGAGGAAGGAGAAGGGCACTTCACGACGGGCGATAATACTGCCTTCGTGAACCTCTCCATATCAGAGGCGTTATCTGAGGAGGACGAGGAGCAAAGAATGGTCGCCCAAAGTGAAGCTTTGGAGGCAGAAATTAAATTGATAAAAAGCAAAGTTAAGGTCAGCCAAGAAGCGCGCCGAGCGAAACAACTAAAAGAACTCGACGAAAAAGAACAACTTCAGAAAAAAGAACAATTACAAAAACAACAGCCACAGCAGCAGCCAAAACAACAACGGCAAAAACAACAGGAACAGCAGCAGACACAAGCCCAGAAACAACCGCAAGAAAAACAGCAGCAGCAGATTCAAAAGCAGCAGAATCAACAGCAGCAGAAAAGTCAGTCTCAGCAGCAGCAGCCACAGCCGCCGATTACGAAAAAAGAAAAGGTGCCACCCATAAATACTTATAAAATGGAGTTACAGGATACCATAAATCTATGTAAGTTGACCATAGGTCAAAATTTTACTATTAAAAGATTAAATAACGATAGGCATGCTATCCAGTGCTTCACACTGGAACAGCACAAAAAAATTTGAGAGTTGCTAAAAGAAACTACTACTGAATTCTTTAGTTTCACCCCTAAAACCGAAAAATTTCAAACGGTCCTTTTGAAGGGCATAGATTCCTGCACGGAACCACAGGTGCTCTTAAATGAACTCCGCCAAAAAGCGAATGACGATCTCGACTTTATCGGGGTCAAGCCGTTCGCTACAGTTAGAGCTAAGCGGGAGAAGCGGAGTCTTCCCTTCTTCCTTGTTCAACTCTCATCCAGCAGCAAACTGGATAGTTTGAGGAGTATATCCGTCCTCAACTACCAGGTTGTAACTTGGGACAAATTAAAAAGGCGCGGCGACATGCTTCAATGCATGCGCTGCCAAAGGTTCGGCCACGCCGCAGCAAACTGCGAAATGCAGTCACGCTGCGTTAAGTGTGGAGAGAACCACAATGCAGATGAATGCAAGTTAGGAAGGGAACGGGTCGAAGATAGGACCCAGCTTAAATGTGTGCTCTGCCGAGGCGTCGGACACCCCGCTAATTATCGGGGATGCCCGACGTTTCAGCTTATAAAGAACAATAAAGCAGCAAAGCAAACAGTGGTAGAAAAGCGTCCAACAGTGCGCCCTCCTACAACAACGCCCGTCAACCCCCAAATTTCTTACGCCCAAATGGCGTCAGGAAGGGGAAGCACGCTACAGCCTACACCAAAGGGCGCCCAACAGGCCCCCGTGCCTAAGGCGCCGGCGGCACAGGCGGATATTACGGACGTTCTACTGGCCATCCAGGGCCAGTTGAACGGCCTCCAAAACCAGATCAGGGAGCAGGCGACTAGGGTGGATTATCTCTACTCTGTTTTGCCGAGCTTAACGCAACTTAGAGGTTAAGGGCGCGCTGCCGGAGAGGCCCTTTAAGATCCTAGCTGTGAGTGTAAATTCACTGATTAGGACCGAACGTAGAGCGAATTTATTCCAATTGCTTAAAGACATAAGTCCAGATGTGTTTATGGCTAGCGAAAATAAGCTTAACCAGAAACATAAATTGACTAACAATAATTACAATATCGTAAGGAGAGACCGACCCAACTCCACTCATGGAGGGGGCGTCGCAATCTTTATACGTAAAGGCATTAGTCATAAGGTAATTTATAATAGTGATGTGCGTAAATTTCGGACGTTAGAGGCATGCATCATATGCATTCATCTCCAACAGGGGAAGCGAATGTATGTGATCGATGCCTATGCACCGGAAACACCTCAGCCCACACAGTTTATAACAGAGCTTGAAAAGCTTTTTGAATGCTTAAGATTGAGCTCGGAAGAAAACTACTACATATTGGCTGGTGATTTGAATGCCAAACATATAGATTGGGGCAATCAAATACAAAATCCTCGTGGTAACCATCTGTATAATTGGATGGGTCGATACAACCTGGAGTATCGCATTGAACTTCTCGCTACAGACAGGCCATCGTTTCCAAGAAGCGGTGCCTATCTGGATCTATTGTTGAAAGACGCAAGACTAACAATTACTGATACTGTGGGCCATCGGCCTAAAAATTGTTTAAGAACGATCGAGTACGACAGTGACCACTGCGGACTCGCCGCCATAATACAACTTCCGAACGCACTTATGGAGTTGAAGGAGTATGTACCGGTGCATACTTTCAATTACAGTAAGGTGCGCTGGTCACGCTTCTCGCACGTCTTATTGACCGAATTACGATCAAATGGTATATCCCCACCAAATGACAGGAACATGACAAATACTGAAATTGACAGATACTTAGAACAAATGGACGAAACAATTCAACGAACAATGAACAGGACAATACCGAAATACAAAGAAAGTAACGCAACTGACATGTACCGTAACGCGACAATTGATGCACTACACAGACAAAAAAGAGGCTTACTGACAACACTAAAACGCTGGTACAGACGGTTTACTGACACACGAGATCTGGAGATAAGGACACTGAAGTCGTCCATCAAAAACATCAACCAATTGATCAAAGAAAATTATAGGTTGTCCATTAATTTGTTTTGGGACAACAAAATTCGGGCCGTGAACGCTACCGACCCGAGTATGTTCCCACAAATTAATAAGATATTCAGAAGAAACGATCAAAACGACCTTCCGTGTCTTAAGCTCCAGAGGACGACACAAAACAGAGACGTACTTCTGACAGCAGGCATACACCCAGATGACGCCGTCTTGGACGATGACCTCTTCATAATCGAAGATCCGCAGGAGAAGGTGGAGGCTGTGGGGGCTGCTTTCCAGCACGTGTACAAGGTGAATGCTAGCATTCGCCCGAATCATGACCTAGAGAACAGAGCTCTGCTTCATCACTTATGGCTCCGAAACGATATAAGCGAATGGCGATCTGAGAACCTTGGTTTTACCGGGTTTAATGATGAAGATTTGGCAAACGTCATAATCGCCGACCGAAATGGGCCCAGTCCCCTGTTAATTTAGAAGAATGAGCTCCACATTTGCCTCAAGACATTTGCCTCAAGAAGCAGTTGACATTTATACCACACTGTTTAACAACGCGCTGAATAATGCATATTATCCAGTGCGGTGGAAGACAGCTGTGGTGCACCCTCTCCCAAAAAAGGGGAAGGACAACTCCAATCCGGCGAACCTCCGGTCGATAAGTCTTCTTCCGAGTATCAGCAAAGTATTTGAAAAGGTTATTAATAGAGCCCTGTTCAAGTGGGCGGAGGACAAAAATATCATCCCGGATAATCAGTTCGGTTTTAAGGCGGGACATGACACAATTCATGCCGCGTCTAAACTAGTTTCTGATATCCAATGGAACAAAACTAAAAAGCAGTGTACGGGTGCCTGTCTGGTTGATTTGGAGAAGGCCTTCGACACCGTATGGTTAGAAGGTCTCTATCTAAAGCTAACCAGTCTAAGTATAAGTAAACCTCTATTGTATATGCTTTATGACATGCTAAATGGTAGAAAGTTTGTTGTTAAGAGTGGCAATGTAACTTCTACCGCAATTTTTAATATTAATAATGGTCTTCAGCAGGGTGCGGTTAACTCGCCGATTCTATTCAGCATTTACACCAGCGATCTGATAGGTAGTCTAAGTCAGGCAATTGCGTACGCCGACGATCTAATTGCGTACAGAACAGCTAATACAGTTGAGGTCATCAAAAGTCTCTTGCAGAGTGACTTCTACAAGATATTGTGATGACTGGAAGTTGAAAATCAACTTCCAGAAATCAGAAACTATTTTGTTTAGGACTCCGTTGTCTAGCGCCTCAAGGGATACGAGAAAGAACTGGCGCAAGCTGGTGATCGTAGGGCCATATGGATATGGACATCCACTGTCCATATTGTGAATTACAATTCACAATTTTTTATTTCTTTTTAGTTTCAAAATGCAATTTATATCTTTACTACGATTCACAATTTTTGGTTTTGTTTAAGCTTCGATTCACTATTTTATTTTGTTTCTTTTCAATAGTTTAGTTCAATAAGTTACTGTTCTTTTTTTCACAATTTTATACTTTTATCACAATTCGCAATTTATTATTTCTTTTTCGTAAGGACTTTTTTCAGGTCCCTGCTCGGGGGCCAATTACGGATCTTGAGTCCGTGTTTCATACAAAAATTAAATTTAAAGAACATTCAACTGGTTCTATAATAAAACACCAAATATTCGATATAAACACTGATATGTATTTCCCATTTAACAGGTTTGAGCGTAGAACCAAGAGTGCGCAAACATTTTTCCTGTAGATATTAGTTTACCTAAAACTAAACTGCAGAATTGCAGTTCCCACAAAATTATTATTCTTAATACTAAACTGCAGAATTGCAGTTCCCTCAGAATGGGTAGCCTTGAACTTCCCATGCGTTTTCGCTGGTTCATCGACATTATTATACATAAAGTCGATTAGGATGGTATGTCTTGGCCGACTTACGTAGATTTAGGTAAATTAAGTAGGTGGCACAAAAAAATAAAAAAATATGTATGTATGCGGGGTCATATGTGAATGCAGCTGCGTGCCTGTGTATGTATGTACATACGAATATGTGTGTACGTATGCACATGGCTCTGTGGGTTGCATGGCTCTGTGTATCTGCATGCGTATACAAAATATACAAAAAAAAATATAAAAACAACCGAAAAAAGCTCCTGTGGCTGTTCTAGTTTTTAAGTAGATTTAAGTAGTTTTAGGTATTTCTAGTTTTCTTAAATAGTTTAAGTTATTTTTAGTTAATATAGCTAAGTTAGTTGTATCTAGATTTAATTATTTTTAGTCTAGCGTTAGGTAGTCTATAAGTAAAAATTAAAAACGAAACACATGTTACTAAGTATTTTGTTAAAAAAGTTTTCTTGTTTAAATAAAAATAAAATAATTAGAATTAATTAAAATAGTTTTTAGGTCGAAAGACATTAGTACTAAGAGATATAGTTTAGTTTAGAGCACCCGTAAAGGGCCAGTAAATTAGTTGTAAGTAATTGATAATTAGGCTAATTTTAAACATTTAAGTCTAGCTTAAAGTTAGTTTTAAGTAAATAATAAATAAAAATGAAATTACAAAAAAAACTGATTTTTTATTCAGTCTTTTTCTTTTTATTTTCATATATTAATAGGTATATTCTCTTGAATTTACTTGTGATTATAGGTACTATAAGACAAGTTATGTATTCGTAAAATTTTTTTTCTAACAACCAAACATGACATTACGATCATAGAGAAGAACAAAAAGGTGTGTCCCCCAATTCCGCCTGTCTGTCTGTCCGTCTGTTCTCGAATCTACAGCCTAAACGGTTCGCACACCCAACGTGTGTATAATTAATTTGCAAAGTATAAGCACAATAATTGTGTTCATCAAGATTCAAACCACAAATTCACAGCAAAGCATTTGTCGGGTTTGAAATTAGCATTTTACTAGTTAACAAAATGTTTAAAATTTATGAAAAGTTAGTAGACTTCTATGTATATGGTAAATTGTTAACTAGTATCGTGTTAAGGCCTTAATAATAGGTTCTTTAAAATTTTGCGCCTATGTTGTTAAGATTAACTTGATTCTTACTATAATGAATTGTCGAATGAAAGATACAAGCACACTACACACCACCACCTCACCTCTCCTAATACAATCTTCTTTCAGACGGCATCATGCTCAAAACTCAGAAAACGCAAAGAAAAACATTCTATGTGTATTTCATTCCCACTGAATTAAATTATTTACTTTGGTACACAATATGGAATTCTCATACATTAGTTTTGTTACCTTCATTATTAGATACATTTCGCATGCAACTGCCTTTTACGTCACACTCATTCATTAGTCATGTGCCCACAAGATTAATAATATACTTATATGACTCAGTTGATCTTGAACTGTGGAAGTAATTTCAACTTATAGTCGTGTGTGATCAAGTTCTAACTTCGTCAAAACCTTTTTCATTAGTGCGGTAGCGCAGTGAAAGTAGTGGCGGACCGCACTACAGAGGGTCGCCAGATCAAGTCCCAGCCGGGCATACGAAACCTTGGAGCTTCAGGATACCATAAATCTGTGTAAGTCGGCCATAGGTAAAAATTTCACTATAAAGCGACTAAATAAATCTAGGCATGCTATCCACTGCTTCACAGTGGAACAGCACAAACAAATTAATGCGTTGCTAAAAGAATCCACAACTGAATTCTTTAGTTTCACTAAGGCCGAAAAGGTTCAAACGGTCCTCTTGAAGGACATATATTCCTGCACGGAACCACAGATGCTTTTGAATGAGCTCCGCCAAAAAGCGAGCGGCGATCACGATTTTATAGGGGCCAAGCCCTTTGCTACAGTTATAGCTAGGCAAGAGAAGTGGAATCTTCCCTTCTTCCTAGTACAACTCTCACCCAACAGCAAATTGGATAGTTTGAGGAGTATCTCCGTCCTCAACTACGAGGTTGTAACTTGGGACAAATTAAAAAGGCGCGGCGACATGCTTCAATGCATGCGCTGCCAAAGGTTCGGCCACGCCACTGCAAACTGCGATATGTAGTCAGTTTGCGTTAAGTGTGGAGAGAACCACAATACAGATGAACGCAAGTTAGGAAAGGAACGGGTCGAAGATAGGATCCAGCTAAAATGTGCATTCTGCCGACGCGACGGACACCCCGCTAATTATCGGGGATGCCCGACGTTTCAGCTAATGAAAAGCAATAAAGCAGCAAGCAAAGCAAACAGTGGTAGCAAAGCGTTCAACAGTGCGCCCTCCTACAACAACGCCCGTCAACCCCCAAATTTCTTACGCTCAAATGGCGCCAGGAAGGGGAAGCACGGTACAGCCTACACCAAAGGTCGCCCAACAGGCCCCCGTGCCTAAGGCGCCGGCGGCACAGGCGGGTATTATGGGCATTCTGCTGGCCATCCAGGCCCAGTTGACTGGCCTCCAAAACCAGATCAGGGAGCAGACGACTAGGGTGGATTATCTCTACTCTGTTTTGCCGAGCTTAACGCAACTTAGAGGTTAAGGGCGCGCTGCCGGAGAGGCCCTTTAAGATCCTAGCTGTGAATGTAAATTCACTGATTAGGACCGAACGTAGAGCGAATTTATTCCAATTGCTTAAAGATATAAGTCCAGATGTGTTTATGGCTAGCGAAACTAAGCTTAACCAGAAACATAAATTGACTAACAACAATTACAATATCGTAAGAAGAGACCGACCCAACTCAACTCAAGGAGGAGGCGTCGCAATCTTTATACGTAAAGGCATTAGTCATAAGGTAATATATAAAAGTGATGTGCGAAAATTTCGGACGTTAGAGGCATGCATCATATGCATTCATCTCCAACAGGGGAAGCGAATGTATGTGATCGCTGTCTATGCACCGGAAACACCTCAGCCAAAAAAAAATTAAAAATATGTATGTATGCGGAAGCATATGTGCATGTACCTGCGAAGCTGTACATGTATGTGCGTATGTATATGTATGTACGTATGTACATATATGTGTGGGGTGTATGTAGCTGTGTGTTTGCATGTGTATGCAAAATGTAAACAAAAAAAATTAAAAATCGAAAAAAATGCTGCTGTGGCTGTTCTAGTTTTTAAGTAGTTTTAAATGGTTTTGGGTATTTTTACGTATTTTAAGTAGTTTAAGTTTTTTTTAGTTAGTATAATGTAGTTGTATCTAGTTTTAATTATTTTTAGCTTATCTTTAGGTAGTTTTTAAGTTAAAAAAAAAAAAAGGAAAATGATTTGATACTGAGTTTTTTCTAGAAAAAAGGTTTTCTTGGTTAAATAAAAATAAAATAATTAGATTTAATTAAAATAGTTTTTAGGTCGAAAGACATTAGTTCTAAGAGTTATTGTTTAGCTTAGAACGCCCGTAAAGGGCCAGTAAATTAGTTATAAGTTATTGATAATTAGGCTAGTTTTAAACATTTTTGTCTAGCTTTAAGATAGTTATAAGTTAATATTAAATAAATATGAATTTACAAAAAAAAAAGAACAAAAAAGTGTGTGCCCCAATTCCGTCTGTCTGTCTGTCCGTCTGTTCTTGAGTCTGCAGCCTAAACGGTTCGGTGGATTTGCTTCCAACTTGGTACATATTGTTTTTTCGGTAATATGCCCACACGTTTTTTTCATTTTTCTTAATACGACAAATAACAGTAGCTCCCATAATTTTTTTGCCAACATCAAAAATCTAATTTTTCTCAAAAACGGCTCCAACGATTCTTATAAAAAGAATCGGTTCATTAATGAAGGGAAATGGTAGGTACCTTTCGATATTTTTTTTTGAAAAAGAGGTTATTTTTGGTACGTATAGTAGAACCATTTTTTTGGTTTTCGATTTTCTGGGAAACGGTTAATTTGATTTTTTTTTTTATTTTTAACGCAGAAGCTCCTAGAAAGTTTAAACACTATTGTGAGCCAAAGTTTTGCAAAATTTTTTTTTTTGGAAATTTTTTTTTTTTTTGAAAACTCAAAGCTTCGAAAACGACACAATAATTTTTTTCGAAACTTCGTATTTGGTGGTTTCTTGACATTATCTTGAAAAGTTAAAAAAAAATTTTGCTAAAATAAAAATCAAAAGTACCTTCCATAAAAATGTTTAAAAACCGTTTAGAAAAAAATTTATTTCTCGAAAACGGCTCAAAGAATTTTTATAAAAAAAATGTGTGTTCTTAAATTAGTTCACTTTCAAGTATAAAAATATTTGTTTTCGTACTTATTAACGGTACTTCCCATAGGACAACTTTTCATATTTTCGATTTTCTCAACATTGGATGAACCGATTCAAACAATTTTTTTTATACAAATGCTCCCTAAGATTGATAATAAAACTGAATACGAAAATTTTCAAAAAAAAACTTTTTTGGTTTTTAAAAAATAAATAAGAAATTTGATTTTAAAAATAGATTTTTCAAAAACCTGTCACAGAATTTTTTTGAAATTTGAATGTTATATGTATGTATATTAATAATATCTTCAAATTTTTTTCTAAAAATGCTTTCAAAATTCTATATATACAAAATTAATTTATTAAAAAAACGATCCAACGATTTTTGAAATTTTGTTTGATATATTCTTATTTATCCATGAAGTCAAATTGCATCTTTGTTTTCCCTCAAACTATAACGACTAAGCAATATACAAACATTTAATTATGTGTATTATCCATTTATTTCTACCTTATTGTTATTCCCTTTTTACGTATTTTTCCGTACGTCAATGAATACTAAATACAATGTAGGCCCAATACATTCATATATACATAGGTGTCTCTAAGATCTACATGAATCTTATGTATGCATATTGCACCTAAATTATAAAGTTATATGCATGTTTACATACTTAGGGTCCATCAATATGTATATATATGTATATATATTTTACTCTCCTAACTTAGGTACATAATTAAAATCCATAACTTAGATTTAAATATACATTTCTAGGTAGGTACCTATGTCTGTAACTATACCTTGAATCATCCATTCGACAATTCATTATACTAAGAATTAAGGTAATCTTACCTACTCGTACATAAATGCTTTCCGCCTGCTTAGGATAACTACACCTAACTATCTAAACCTCAATTGTTAGCTACATTAAAGTTGTTACCTACACGAGCAATTTCGTACGATCCAGTCGTGCGTTTTATTTTATTTTTTCAGAAAAGGAAGATAGGAATCAGAATATGTGTATTAAACACCGGAAAGTTTGTTCTGTTTAGTTTGATTTTCTACTAGGACTTTATCTTCAATGTTAAATAATTTAGTTTTAAAATTTGTATCATTACATTGTAAAAATTGCAACACGTGCCGATACTCGTCTCACGAAAAAATAGCTTCATTACGAAAAAAAACAAAGACTGGTGGATAATGAAATGGCAAAATATTGGCCCTTATTACAGCATTGATTTAGACTGGAACTTCAGTAACACATTAAAAGAATAACTTTACTCCTTAATACAAATAAATGAAGACTACACTCGTAACGCATTGATTGAAGAAGCACGACAATATGAAAGCAGAATTATGTATTCACAGTTAAATTATAACTTCTACAGCAAAAACTCAAGATAACCTAAGAATGGACAAATATTGTTGCTGTTTAAATCCAGATGTGAGGTCATCTACCTAAATCTCAGACCATATAATAGTGGTTTCAACCAATTTTGTATGCTGTGCAACATGAAAGATAAGGAAGACACTTTTTATTTCATAAGCATTTGCCCAATCTTCAAACGACTAGAATTTCAAAGAAAGGAACGTTTTACAATGCTGGAAACAGTAGAGATTTTAAATGGAAGAAATGGAAAAATTTGCGTAATTTTCTCAAATCTATTATTAAATACAGAAATTTTTTAATGACTGAGTATATTTGAAGTTGATTTTCCTTTTTTTATTTTGTTTATATTACTTATCATTACAATAATATTATACTGCCATTCAAGCTGACGTCTAAACCAAAGCTATCTCAAATTCATAACCATATTTAAACTATGTAACTTTATATTGTTCCAATAAAACGAATTAATTACTACTAATTACTTACTACTCATAAAGAGCTTTTGATTTCTCTTTTTGCTTTCTAAGGATAGAGTTTGCCGTCTCATATCCATGCTGTAATCTAGCCTTCAGTTCATTGACGTAATTATCAGAATTATATGATATTTTAGGCTTGTGACAAGACCCAAGAGAGAACCCAGTTCTACTATGTGTTATTGTGTTATATACAGACATAGAATAGGGTATCCAGGACCCATGTTCTGTAACTTTCGAATCGATAAAAATAGTCGATAAAGAAACAAAATTTTGTTTTTTTGTTAAGATGCGAAAATGACTTTTTCAGTTTATTGCTATCCATTAGAAAACCCCAGTCAAACATATTAAAAACTTAAGGCAATTTTTTTAGGGGCGCTAAGTGAGGAAAAATTATCGCCTGAGTTACAAAACATTGGCCCATGTATCCGAAGATAACAGATCTTGATTTACACAGTGCCTTAAGTATTCAGCTAGTGTCCTATGACTTTTTTCCAAAGCTCCATTTGTCTGAGGACGATAAGGCGTTGTATTTAATCTTAATTTTCATAATACTACACATTTCCTTGAAAAAATCACTTAGAAAATTTGTTCCCTGATCTGTTAAAAGAGAGATGGGGATACCTTGACGACAAATTGTATTTTCTACAAGTGATCAAGCTATAGTTACTGCTTCGGTATTTTCTATTGGCATTGCCTCCGAAAATTTTGTCAAATCATCCAGAAACGTAAGTAGCTATTTATGTCCATTATAACTCACAGGAAGTGGTCCAACTATGTCTGAAGCGACTCTTTCGAATGGCTTAACACTAGTGGTTGTAATTGGGAGAGGTGGATTTCTTCTACTTTTGTTCAGTTGACATGATGTACATTTGCTTACATAATTGCGTACATGGGTTTTCATGTTTGGCCAAAAGTATTTCGCCTGTAGTCTGTTATATATTCTTGCGACACTTTGATGGGGTTGGGTATAGCTGTTACTAAGGCAACTGCTACCAGGCCAAGTGATACCAGAACATTGATTCTATGGGACAACTGATACTAGGACATCTGATACTATGTCAAATTGCTACCGGAAACGAAACTTGCCACAAAAAAAACTTTTAGGCAAAATAAAAGTCAACGAAACCAAAGGGTTCTTGCATTCAATGATTTAGTTAAAATTATTTTAGTGGTGCTTTTTTGCCCAAAATGAGGAGCACCCAGAATTTAGTTTAGTAATTGATAGGAATGAATAAGGTATAGTTCAGCCAGATGGGTTGGGGATAGCTGCTACTAAGCCAACTGCTACCTGGCCAAGTGATACTAGCACATTGATACTATCGGACAATTGATACTAGGACATCTGATACTATGGCGAACTGCTACTGGAAAATAAAGGTCAACGAAACCAATGGGTTCTTGCATACAATGATTTAGTTACAATTATTTTAGTGGAGCTTTTTTGCCGAAATGAGGAGGACTCAGAATTTTTTTTTAATTGATAGGAATGAATAAGGTATAGTTCAGCCAGATAAATATATACATATAAAATTATGATAATTTTTGGCAAAAGTTATACTACGTAGGTACTTACGTTGCATTATGGCATTCGCTAATTGTGTGAAAAAATATTTGTGCCATGGTTTTTTTGGTCGAGAGGAAGAGAACCACAAATAATTGCTATTGTGTTTAGTTCATTTTATGATGTGGATACGGAATTTGGGTATTTCTACCTATAGTTGAAATATAGATATAGAGATCGTGTATGTACGTATTATAAAACATCTTTAATATGAGGAACGAGGGAGTAAGAAATAGAGTGTGAGATTGTCACTTATGTACATATGTATGAACATGGATATGTAGGTTGGTAGATTGATCATTAAATAATTAGTTAGGTAGGTATTGTATCCATGCGTTGTTTTGTGTTTTTATGATGGGTAATGTGAATGTGAAATTGTGGTAATTGAGTGGTAGTGGTAGAGATAGAGATTATGGCTATATGTAGAGATAAGTTTGTTTTCGTTGTTCTTTGACCGATTTTGATGAAATTAAAATATTTTCTAGCTGACATGGAATTATAAAAGGACAAATTGTGTCAAAGAAATATTGTCAAAAATATGTCAACTTTTTTTTTCTTTGACCAATTTCGATGAAATTTAAATATGTTCTAGCTGGCATAGAATTACGAAAGAAATAAAATGCACGACTGGATCGCACGCACTTGCTCTTATGTTCGATTAAATCGTATGCAAAAGATTTCTATTAAAAATCTAAATAGTCAGACAGACTGACAGACTGACAGACTGACAGACTGACAGACTGACAGACTGACAGACTGACAGACTGACAGACTGACAGACTGAGAGACTGACAGACTGACAGACTGACAGACTGACAGACTGACAGACTGACAGACTGACAGACTGACAGACTGACAGACTGACAGACTGACAGACTGACAGACTGACAGACTGACAGACTGACAGACTGACAGACTGACAGACTGACAGACTGACAGACTGACAGACTGACAGACTGACAGACTGACAGACTGACAGACCGACAGAATGACAGACTGACAGACTGACAGACTGACAGACTGACAGATTGAAAGACTGACATACAGACGGACAGAATTTTTAGACCATCTTTTTTCGTCTTCGCTATCATTGTTATGTCATGTTTGATTGTTATCTCACAATTTTTTTTTCGACGAATGCATAACTTGCCTTTAGTACCTATAATCGCAAGTAAAAAGTGATTCAAAACAATATTGTCAAAAATATGTCAACTTCATTGTTCTTTACTATCCCTAATTCTCCGCACAAAATGATCAATCTCCCAACGTACATATACATGACATACATATGCACATAAGTGACAATCTCACACTATATTCCTTACGCCCTCGTTCCTCAACTTAAAGATGTTTTAATATACGTACATACACGATCTCTATATATATATTTCAACTATAGGTAGAAATACCCAAATTCCGTATCCACATCATACAATGAACTAAGCACAACAACAATTATTTGTGGTTCTCTTCCTCTCGACCAAAAAAACCATGGCTCAAATATTTTTTCACCGAATTAGCGAATGCCAGAATGCAACGTAAGTACCTACGTAGTATAACTTTTGCCAAAGATTTTCATAATTTTATATGTATATATTTATCTGGCTGAACAATACCTTCCTTATTCATTCCTATCAATAAAAAAAAAATCTGAGTCCTCCTCATTTTGCCAAAAAAGCTCAAATAATTGTAACGAAATCATTGTATGCAAGAACCCATTCGTTTCGTTGACTTTTATTTTCCAGCAGCAGTTTGCAATAGTAACAGATGTCCTAGTGTATATTGTCCGATAGTATCAATGTGCTCGTATCACTTGGCCTGGTAGCAGTTTGCTGAGTAACAGCTATACCCAACCAATTATAAATATAAAACTGCATATCAGCGCATTTCGCCTTCAGTAACTTGTGTGCCCAAATCATATATCATAATTCCAATAGAATTCTTGTGTCAACAATTTTATAAGATAAAGGCAGAGCAAAGATCTTTAGTCGAAGATAGATTTGCTGAACAAACATTTTATAAGTATTCAAAGGGTTTTATCGATCATCTTAAGTTCAATTCAAAGTTTAGTCATCCTACGTATAGCCGACGATTTCCCCACACCAGTGGTAAGGGAGCTGAAGATAGACTTTTAATAAATAGTATTAAAATTAAAATACATTCCTGTGTTTCAATTAATTGTTGTTGAAAGTGATCTTCTGTGATCACGGAAAATATATTTAATTATATAAAGAATCGGAAAAGAAATTGCCCTTCTTATAAACCGATCTTTTTTAAGCCGTTATAGGCAAACAATTTGAACATTTGTTATATCTAATCTAAATAAACTTTTGATGTAAGTTTTGTTGAACAAATTAATTTTATTTAAAACTTAAACGAAATCAATAGAAATGAATCACTATCTGATAGCCCGCGTTACTGTGGGCCTGGCAGTTATTTACGAAATGTTCTCAAAAATGTTTTACCATTTTGAAATGAGAATTGAACACGCCAACTTTAAAGGTAACTTGCCAAAGTTTCGTTGTATATTCTTTTTACACTACACCCCATTGAATTAGGGTTATGTACAAATTTTGAGTAGTTAGTTGGGCAAAAAAGTAATGTTTTCTTGAATGCAATTGTTAGAAGGGTTATTCAAGGTTTCATAACAAAGAAAAATTAAGATTTGTAATCACGTCACTTGTAAGACCGACACAGAGTGACCATTTTTTCGAATGCTTATAACCCACAAAATACACGGATACGATTTTTTAAGTTATTTTTCTATTAACTGTCACCACCTAACCTTTCACCCGTTTTCGTTTCTACGTTGATTTTTGGGACACCCTGATTGATATTAACAATATCAGAACTAAAAAATAAGTCTCCAGAACGCTTTTGTTACATATCAATACGACCACTTTTCACAGAGAAACAGCTCTTCAAAAAACACTCAAAATGCTGAAAAAAAATTGTTCCTTTGATTCTTTTGCAAGTGTTTTGTTAAATTATGCTAAAAAAATCACTGTTAAAATATAATTTTTTATTATCAGAATCCTTTTGCTATAATAACTATTCCTTTTAACAAAAAAAAAACAAAAAACAACAATAATTCTAACACTTTGAGTGCGAGTATCTTAGATAAACATTTCAATGGGTTCGCAACACTGCGTGACGTCCAAAATTACTTTTAATAGCCTGACAATAAAATAATTGTATGATGCAAAAAAAAATTTTAAAATATTTTCGTTGTCAGAAACGTCAGACAACGATAAAAATTGAGAGGCCTGACTACAAATTGTGTGTGTACACGATTATCATATACATTACAATTTTACGTCATACATTAAATTGTCAGATAGAATTTCTGACAATTAATTGTAAGATTACACGATTGTTAGCTAGCGTACACACGATTGTAGGATTTCTGACAATTAAATTTCCCACAATGACCTTACTATTAATTGTAACACACATTTTCTGACGATTTATTGTAAGTTTACACAGTTGTAAGACATTGTAAGCATGTTTTTCACTTACAAATCTGACAATAATGTAGGATATACCAATCTTGTACACTAAGCTTATGTTCCATCGATAAAACTTTACTAAGTCTTGCGGAATCTTAAATATTTTCAACATAGTGACAGTACTCTTTCCAACTTTGGTTTCTTGCCGAAGCTATCTATCGCTTATACTTTTAAGTAATTTTTGTAGGGCTAAAAGAATTTGAACCTTTGACAAATGTTGAACTCGGAAAAAGGAAGGTCGGTTTGTTTGTCAGTGATAACTAAATTGAATAAAGACTCACTTCGATCATTGATCTCTGAGCTGCCATAGAGAGTGTGCCTTGCCTTGGTATTACATCCCAACACTAAGTTCGTCTTCTTGGATTCTGCTGTAATTGTTAAGTCATTCACCTCCTCTGATGGTGGTTGGCGATTACTATTACAGTAGGCGGATGCCAACAGCAATCCATTCTTGGAGTTATCCTCCAGTCTAACTACTGTCAAATATTGCGTGCTAAAATTTTTACACAAAAAACATTTAAAGTATTTGTTAGCTAAAATACTAGTTCTAGGATTACCTTGGTCCGTATTTGCGGTTTTATAGAAAAGGTCATACACATTGTCTTGCAGGTCTCGCGTCCTAAGACCATTTACCCAAGGGCTCCTGGATAAGGGCAATGTCAATGTCCTCTTCTCCTTAGAAACGCCCTGAGATTATGTGTAGCACATTTATAGTGCTTTAGATTAATCTGCACGACCTTTAAAGCGTTTTTAATTGCATTAAAGCCCTGCGAAGCTGAACCGCTGGGTTCTCCTTACGGGGACGTTGATCTCAACATCATCGCTTGCTTTGACACTGTCTTACCTATTGCTTATACATTTTAGTAATACTGCCATGATAGTTTTAAAAACACTACAAATATTTTTAATTTACTTAATACTGTTGTAATCAAAATGACTTCTGAACGGAATAGACTCAACAAAATATTTAATACGTATGTATATGCCTATATATATGTATGTATGTATGTATGTTTATATCGTGGACGGTGATTAGATTGGGAAGTGTAAAGTATAACAAGTATGAAGGTACTTGGTGGCAAGTACATACCTGAGGGGGAGGGGCGGGGGCTTATTACATTGAACTGGAAGAGACCGTATGTATTTGAGGGAGAGTTTGATTTCCATCAGTATCTCGCTTACACCAAAGCGCACAAATAATGGTCTCGTGCTCTTACTAAAAGTGAAATTTTAAATGTGCCTGGAAAACGTTTGGCCCCTAGGATTGGTCTGGCTGCTTACAAAACGTTTTTAAATAGCCCCTAAATATCATATATAAA
Source organism: Philhelius pedissequus (assembly GCA_910595825.1). Taxonomy (NCBI): domain Eukaryota; kingdom Metazoa; phylum Arthropoda; class Insecta; order Diptera; family Syrphidae; genus Philhelius; species Philhelius pedissequus. The sequence continues at coordinate 124,307,008 of OU343160.1, read as the reverse complement.
AATTAAGCATCAGACCATAAGTAAGATTATGATTATTTTTTTTATTAAAGTGTGTGGCTATAAAAACCACAGACGGAAGATGGTTGGCAGTTATTTTCTCTACCAGAAAATAAGAACGGTCTGGGACTCTGGGATCTTGGACTATTAAGCTTTGATTTTTTCGCGCATGGTCTTAGCTTGAAATGCCCGAGGACTGTTTTATGCGTCAGCAATCTTCTGGCACTTTAATTCATCTTCTGTATCCTTCTCGTGAACCGTTCCAGCTTCCTTATTTTTGCAGATCTTTCCTAAAATAAAGGATGCCTTCTTGAACTGGTTCTTGAGAAGAGCGCCTGAAATGTTTTGTTTGATTTTTTAGCTCCGCTATGACTGGCCTTGTTGCAATAAGGTTTTTCCTTTTTTTACTGTCTAGGAACCACAAGAATACTATGGCTTGTACTCACTATAGTTCCTGAGTGGCTGGGGGCCACTCTGTCATTAGCGGTGCCAATTATTGTTTCTTGGCTCGAAGCCAATAGTTCACCCTCCTCAGATCGTCCTAAGTCTGTCATGTCAAAATCGTCGAAAATTTTAAATTTTGGTCCCACGAGTAAGTCGGAAAAGAAAAGGTCAGCCCCGGCAGAGCCGATATTCCGGGGTAAGGCAAAATCTGAGACGGACCCTGCCAAGGCGTACCAATGAGCTCATTAGCAACTGGTGCAGTGACTGCTTCCATTTCTTGGGCACGAATTATGAAACCGGTCCCACCATCACTGAAAATTCGGGACCTCGTATCTATGATCAAATCGCATTCCTGACAGTTGAACTCTTGAGATGTAAAGGAACGTCTAGTAATTCGACCTGGCCTTAGCTGATCACCATCTTGGCATAGCACAAGAGTACTCTAGTGATCATAACTGACCGGCAATTTACCACTGCTGTATAGTATGGATGTTACTGGTGAGAGAGTTCATTGTATTTTTGACTTTCCTCCTTTTTTATATATTTATACATACCTACATTACATATAGATATAGTTAATTACTTTTTTTAAACACTGATAAGTATGAATTGGCATTATCACTGGGCACTGTAGGTATTTAAGTATTTAAGTAGGATGGAGGCATAGCGGTCCGAAATGTACATATAAGCAAAAATAAATAATTTGTGTTTATAGTTAATAAAATAAAATCTTTTATTTATACATCTATTTGACGAGTTAAAGATATGCCATATGGAGAGAGATGTTTGCAACAGCTCACACGTATCCGGAGCTCCGTTGTTAAAGTATTGTCTATAAGTGAAGATTGTTTTTCCAACTCTCAGTCGTAATAATTTGATACAATCTTCTCTAGTAAATGAGCTCCTGTACGGGATACGGGAATATTTAGGGTTGTGAGTTTGAAGGAAACTTTGACAATTTTTCCAGATATCTGCGAGTTCGTTCTCCTGTTGATGAAGGAATATTTTTCGAGTCAGTTGGTAGAAGTTTGGAGTTTCAAAAATAAGTCGATAGTTAATAGCATTTTTAGCTGCATTGTCTGTAGCTTCATTGCTAGTATATATCTGCACTAAACATCTTTTCTAGGGGGGTAGACACTCTGCTGCTGAAGCTAGATGAGCGGACAGATATTTGTGTGTGAATGATAGCAGATTCAGCATTTTAGTTAATCCAGAAATTGTGTTTTCCGTTTTTTTCGTTGTAAAGAAATGCCATATCTGGTTGCATTGTTCAGAGGGTGCGTAGGGTCGGGTAATACCTTACTTGCCAAGCTCACGACTCTCCTTTTTCTGAAGTTCAGAAAAGATTACTAGGCAGTTTCTAGTCGTGCTTCATGTGCTTCGCTTCATGTCTATATGATATAGGTACATATTTTTTGTTCGTTGCATTTCCAAGACGAAAAAAATCGTAGATGCATACCTACCTAGCCCTAAAAGCTAAAACCTATACACAACGGAACAGAAAAACAAAATATCATCTCATGTCGTCTCTCGCTTCTCGCATAGTCTAGGCCGTTGCTGAAAGTGCGTAAAATTGAAGGAACAGAAGAAATAGATAAACATGGAAAACAAAAAACAAGAAAAAATATCGGAAGAAGAAGAGACTCAGACTGGCGAGAGATAATAAATGTACTTCTTATATAGTATGTCTACTTCTACCTACCTAATATTTATTTATCATACATCTGCTGCGTTAGCAAATTATTTCCTCGCCGTTTTATTTATTCACAATGTACATAGTACAGCAGACGTGTTTTGTTTGGAACAGCATATAGAGTTGTTAAAAAAAAACCAGATCAGGATTTAGGAATTTCATTTTAATCTTATTGGAAGCACTGCTGCATTCAATGACATTTAAAATTTAAACACTGTATGTTAGTATCATACACAAATAAGATAAGGACTCGAAACCTCTAACATCATTCGCATTTGCTTACAAGTTCAAACACGCACACAAATAACTTCTCCGTTCATCTTCCAATAGATACATTGATTAAAACGCACACAAGAATCTTTTATATTCATCTTCCTATATACACATGGATAACACAGCCCTAGTAATTTGTTTTGTTTTTCGATTTCACATCTATTCATGGATAGAGTGTCAAATGTACAAATACAACAAAGTAAACAAATGGGTTTTGGGGGGTGAAACGTACGAAAGTTTCCAATCTTAGTATGGCTTATTTGTGGTTAGTACCATCATCACAGAACGTCACTTTTGACATCTCTATAAGAATTATCGATAACACAAGAATATGAATATTTTGGCATTACCGATCCTATCGGCAGTTAAGATAGTTCCAGATAATTATCTGGAGTAAATCGCTCAGCTCTGATGTCGTTTTTCTTGAAAACTCCATATGGAGTTGCAAACAAAACAGTCTGGTGTTGCCGGAAAGCTAAATGGTGAAAAGGAGCACAGAAGCTCAAAAAGAACAGAATTTTAAACAAAAGAGAAGTACCTTTCCGGAATTGTAAATTTGTATGTTAAAACTTTATTTTTCGGAAGAAACTATCATCTTTGTTGTCTAAACATTAACGGAAGTTTATATATCAGTATTAAATACCTAGGTCGAAAAAAGCTTATGTGTTAAGGTATTTTGATTTATCAATATTATCATAATCTTCAAAGGTTACGAAAAGTATTAAAAAGAAACAAAAACTATTTAATTGATACCACTTACTGCAATCAACTCCATTTAGTAATTCTTTGATAGTTATAATTGCGTTTAATGCACAGCATTCATAAATGCAAAGGATGAAAATGAATATCAGAGTTTCATAAATGTAAAACGCAAATATTTGCAGCGCAAATACGGGGAGAGCATCGTTCTAGAACTGGAAATTTGAAATGTTGGTCCCACGAGTAAGTCGGACAGGGAAAGGTTAGCCCCGGGAGAGCCGATATTCCTGGGTAAGGAAAAATCTGAGACGGACCCTGCCAAGGCGTACCAAGGCTCATTAGCAACTGGTCCAGTGACTGCTTCCATTTCTTGGGCACGAATTATGAAACCGGTCCCACCATCACTGAAAATTCGGGACCTCGTATCTATGATCAAATCGCATTCCTGACAGTTGAACTCTTGAGATGTAAAGGAACGTCTAGAAATTCGACCTGGCCTTAGCTGATCACCATCTTGGCATAGCACAAGAGTACTCTAGTGATCATAACCGACCGGCAATTTACCGCTGCTGTATAGTATGGATGTTGCTGGTGAGAGAGTTCATTGTGTTTTTGACTTTCCTCCTTTTTTATATATTTATATATACCTACATTACATATAGATATAGTTAATTACTTTTTTTAAACACTGATAAGTATGAATTGGCATTATCACTGGGCACTGTAGGTATTTAAGTATTTAAGTAGGATGGAGGCATAGCGTCCGAAATGTACATATAAGCAAAAATAAATAATTTGTGTTTATAGTTAATAAAATAAAATCTTTTATTTATACATCTATTTGACGAGTTAAAGATATGCCATATGGAGAGAGATGTTTGCACCAGCTCACACGTATCCGGAGCTCCGTTGTTAAAGTATTGTCTATAAGTGAAGATTGTTTTTCCAACTCTCAGTCGTAATAATTTGATACAATCTTCTCTAGTAAATGAGCTCCTGTACGAGATACGGGAATATTTAGGGTTGTGAGTTTGAAGGAAACCTTGACAATTTTTCCAGATATCTGCGAGTTCGTTCTCCTGTTGATGAAGGAATATTTTTCGAGTCAGTTGGTAGAAGTTTGAAGTTTCAAAAATAAGTCGATAGTTAATAGCATTTTTAGCTGCATTGTCTGTAGCTTCATTGCTAGTATATATCTGCACTAAACATCTTTTCTAGGGGGGTAGACACTCTGCTGCTGAAGCTAGATGAGCGGACAGATATTTGTGTGTAAATGATAGCAGATTCAGCATTTTAGTTAATCCAGAAATAGTGTTTTCCGTGTTTTTCGTTGTAAAGAAATGCCATCTCTGGCTGCATTGTTCAGAGGGTGCGTAGGGTCGGGTAATACCTTACTTGCCAAGCTCACGACTCTCCTTTTTCTGAAGTTCAGAAAAGATTACTAGGCAGTTTCTAGTCGTAGGGCTTCAATTCTGGTTGCTTTTAGTGCGCTGTACTGAGACAGCCATTTATACCAGCATAAATATCATTGCAATTTTTAAATGTAGTCCATATATAAGTGGTAACTCCATGTTGTAAAGTACATTTTACAAGGTTCTTGCTATTTTGAATGCTGTTTCTAGATGTGGTGCATTTTCCTTTGAGCATTTCATTTAAAGAATGTTGTTCCGTTGTTTTAATTGATTAACTACATTTTTGACATGAATGTTCCATTTCAAATTTCTACCAAAAAAAACACCTTATATCTTAGTTGTTTTGAAAACTGTGATTGTTGAGTGTCTGATGAAAATTTCTTTTTCTGCAGAGATGAAGCAAATCCAATTTTGTGGGAGGAATAACTGCACCTCTCTCCTGGGACCGTGTATAAATTGCTCTATCTGCCATCTCTAAAATAGATTTCACTCGTGTCGGTTCCCCAGAAGCTATAACATAAATACAACAACAACATACATATCTTTCAGCGAATCTGGCCGAATACTTTTCTCGAAAGATTCTACTAGTCATAAAGGACATTATTAATTTAAGGATTTGATAGGGAACTCCCCACACCGACATCTGTTTAAGGACTGGAACCATCGTTACGCGTTCAAACGCTTTTTCTAGATCAGATGACATTACTAAACTATGCTTAATTTTTGCTAACTTTTCTTTCTATCTATGCTCTAGAAGGTGAATGAGTGTATGAACTCCTCTGTTCTGTCTAAAAGCACGTTGCCCCGAATTTGATACTTTTTCTGTAAACTTATTCGTCTAAGCTTATTCATGGGCCAAACTGCTAGTTGCAAGATCTGTTATTGCTACTTTTAAATAACAGTTATTAATTCATGTTACTGAAATAACAATTATGGAATAAAAATTGTCGGTGAATTCACAATTTTAAAATGAATAAGTCATTACTTTTTCATCTATACACCGCTGGCTGTTTGCTTTGATCAAAATACAAATTTAGAAATTATGTTATTTCAATAACAGTTATTTTTGATCTACTGTTACCTCTTACTGAACAGGCCTTACTGAAATATTGACCCATCCCTATTTGTATGGGAAAAAGTCAAAAATGGGAGTGTATGTGCCAAATCTCAGAGACATTTTGCCAAATATAACAACCGAATTTTTGAATTATGACGACGGAATTTTGCCAAAATGCACAATATATTACTTTATTATGTGTACTGTGCTTCGCTTCATGTCTATATGATATAGGTACATATTTTTTGTTCGTTGCATTTCCAAGACGAAAAAAATCGTAGATGCATACCTACCTAGCCCTAAAAGCTAAAACCTATACACAACGGAACAGAAAAACAAAATATCATCTCATGTCGTCTCTCGCTTCTCGCATAGTCTAGGCCGTTGCTGAAAGTGCGTAAAATTGAAGGAACAGAAGAAATAGATAAACATGGAAAACAAAAAACAAGAAAAAATATCGGAAGAAGAAGAGACTCAGACTGGCGAGAGATAATAAATGTACTTCTTATATAGTATGTCTACTTCTACCTACCTAATATTTATTTATCATACATCTGCTGCGTTAGCAAATTATTTCCTCGCCGTTTTATTTATTCACAATGTACATAGTACAGCAGACGTGTTTTGTTTGGAACAGCATATAGAGTTGTTAAAAAAAAACCAGATCAGGATTTAGGAATTTCATTTTAATCTTATTGGAAGCACTGCTGCATTCAATGACATTTAAAATTTAAACACTGTATGTTAGTATCATACACAAATAAGATAAGGACTCGAAACCTCTAACATCATTCGCATTTGCTTACAAGTTCAAACACGCACACAAATAACTTCTCCGTTCATCTTCCAATAGATACATTGATAAAAACGCACACAAGAATCTTTTATATTCATCTTCCTATATACACATGGATAACACAGCCCTAGTAATTTGTTTTGTTTTTCGATTTCACATCTATTCATGGATAGAGTGTCAAATGTACAAATACAACAAAGTAAACAAATGGGTTTTGGGGGGTGAAACGTACGAAAGTTTCCAATCTTAGTATGGCTTATTTGTGGTTAGTACCATCATCACAGAACGTCACTTTTGACATCTCTATAAGAATTATCGATAACACAAGAATATGAATATTTTGGCATTACCGATCCTATCGGCAGTTAAGATAGTTCCAGATAATTATCTGGACTTAGCTAACTTCGTATAAAGTTAAGTTGTATTGACAAGTAAATCGCTCAGCTCTGATGTCGTTTTTCTTGAAAACTCCATATGGAGTTGCAAACAAAACAGTCTGGTGTTGCCGGAAAGCTAAATGGTGAAAAGGAGCACAGAAGCTCAAAAAGAACAGAATTTTAAACAAAAGAGAAGTACCTTTCCGGAATTGTAAATTTGTATGTTAAAACTTTATTTTTCGGAAGAAACTATCATCTTTGTTGTCTAAACATTAACGGAAGTTTATATATCAGTATTAAATACCTAGGTCGAAAAAAGCTTATGTGTTAAGGTATTTTGATTTATCAATATTATCATAATCTTCAAAGGTTACGAAAAGTATTAAAAAGAAACAAAAACTATTTAATTGATACCACTTACTGCAATCAACTCCATTTATTAATTCTTTGATAGTTATAATTGCGTTTAATGCACAGCATTCATAAATGCAAAGGATGAAAATGAATATCAGAGTTTCATAAATGTAAAACGCAAATATTTGCAGCGCAAATACGGGGAGAGCATCGTTCTAGAACTGGAAATTTGAAATGTTGGTCCCACGAGTAAGTCGGACAGGGAAAGGTTAGCCCCGGGAGAGCCGATATTCCTGGGTAAGGAAAAATCTGAGACGGACCCTGCCAAGGCGTACCAAGGCTCATTAGCAACTGGTCCAGTGACTGCTTCCATTTCTTGGGCACGAATTATGAAACCGGTCCCACCATCACTGAAAATTCGGGACCTCGTATCTATGATCAAATCGCATTCCTGACAGTTGAACTCTTGAGATGTAAAGGAACGTCTAGAAATTCGACCTGGCCTTAGCTGATCACCATCTTGGCATAGCACAAGAGTACTCTAGTGATCATAACCGACCGGCAATTTACCGCTGCTGTATAGTATGGATGTTGCTGGTGAGAGAGTTCATTGTGTTTTTGACTTTCCTCCTTTTTTATATATTTATATATACCTACATTACATATAGATATAGTTAATTACTTTTTTTAAACACTGATAAGTATGAATTGGCATTATCACTGGGCACTGTAGGTATTTAAGTATTTAAGTAGGATGGAGGCATAGCGTCCGAAATGTACATATAAGCAAAAATAAATAATTTGTGTTTATAGTTAATAAAATAAAATCTTTTATTTATACATCTATTTGACGAGTTAAAGATATGCCATATGGAGAGAGATGTTTGCACCAGCTCACACGTATCCGGAGCTCCGTTGTTAAAGTATTGTCTATAAGTGAAGATTGTTTTTCCAACTCTCAGTCGTAATAATTTGATACAATCTTCTCTAGTAAATGAGCTCCTGTACGAGATACGGGAATATTTAGGGTTGTGAGTTTGAAGGAAACCTTGACAATTTTTCCAGATATCTGCGAGTTCGTTCTCCTGTTGATGAAGGAATATTTTTCGAGTCAGTTGGTAGAAGTTTGAAGTTTCAAAAATAAGTCGATAGTTAATAGCATTTTTAGCTGCATTGTCTGTAGCTTCATTGCTAGTATATATCTGCACTAAACATCTTTTCTAGGGGGGTAGACACTCTGCTGCTGAAGCTAGATGAGCGGACAGATATTTGTGTGTAAATGATAGCAGATTCAGCATTTTAGTTAATCCAGAAATAGTGTTTTCCGTGTTTTTCGTTGTAAAGAAATGCCATCTCTGGCTGCATTGTTCAGAGGGTGCGTAGGGTCGGGTAATACCTTACTTGCCAAGCTCACGACTCTCCTTTTTCTGAAGTTCAGAAAAGATTACTAGGCAGTTTCTAGTCGTAGGGCTTCAATTCTGGTTGCTTTTAGTGCGCTGTACGGAGACCAGTCATTTATACCAGCATAAATATCATTGCAATTTTTAAATGTAGTCCATATATAAGTGGTAACTCCATGTTGTAAAGTATATTTTACAAGGTTCTTGCTATTTTGAATGCTGTTTCTAGATGTGGTGCATTTTCCTTTGAGCATTTCATTTAAAGAATGTTGTTCCGTTGTTTTAATTGATTAACTACATTTTTGACATGAATGTTCCATTTCAAATTTCTACCAAAAAAAACACCTTATATCTTAGTTGTTTTGAAAACTGTGATTGTTGAGTCTCTGATGAAAATTTCTTTTTCTGCAGAGATGAAGCAAATCCACTTTTGTGGGAGGAATAACTGCACCTGTATTCTGGGACCGTGTATAAATTGCTCTATCTGCCGTCTCTAAAATAGATTTCACTCGTGTCGGTTCCCCAGAAGCTATAACATAAATACAACAACAACATACATATCTTTCAGCGAATCTGGGCGAATACTTTTCTCGAAAGATTCTACTAGTCATAAAGGACATTATTAATTTAAGGATTTGATAGGGAACTCCCCACACAGACATCTGTTTAAGGAATGGAACCATCGTTACGCGTTCAAACGCTTTTTCTAGATCAGATGACATTACTAAACTATGCTTAATTTTTGCTAACTTTTCTTTCTATCTATGCTCTAGAAGGTGAATGAGTGTATGAACTCCTCTGTTCTGTCTAAAAGCATGTTGCCCCGAATTTGATACTTTTTCTGTAAACTTATTCGTCTAAGCTTATTCATGGGCCAAACTGCTAGTTGCAGGATCTGTTATTGCTACTTTTAAATAACAGTTATAAATTCATGTTACTGAAATAACAATTATGGAATAAAAATTGTCAGTGAATTCACAATTTTAAAATGAATAAGTCATCACTTTTTCATCTATACACCGCTGGCTGTTTGCTTTGATCAAAATACAAATTTAGAAATTATGTTATTTCAATAACAGTTATTTTTGATCTACTGTTACCTCTTACTGAACAGGTCTTACTGAAATATTGACCCATACCTATTTGTATGCGAAAAAGTCAAAAATGGGAGTGTATGTGCCAAATCTCAGAGACATTTTGCCAAATATAACAACCGAATTTTTGAATTATGACGACGGAATTTTGCCAAATTGCACAATATATTACTTTATTATGTGTACTGTGCTTCATGTCTATATGATATAAGTACATATTTTTTGTTCGTTGCATTTCCAAGACGAAAAAAATCGTAGATGCATACCTACCTAGTACGAAAAGCCAAAACCAATACACAACGGAACAGAAAAACAGAATATCATCTCATGTCGTCTCTCGCTTCTCGCATAGTCTAGGCCGTTGCTGAAAGTGCGTAAAATTGAAGGAACAGAAGAAATAGATAAACAGGGAAAACAAAAAACAAGAAAAAATATCGGAAGAAGAAGAGACTCAGACTGGCGAGAGATAATAAATGTACTTCTTATATAGTATGTCTACTTCTACCTACCTAATATTTATTTTTCATACATCTGCTGCGTTAGCAAATTATTTCCTCGCCGTTTTATTTATTCAGAATGTACATAGTACAGCAGACGTGTTTTGTTTGGAACAGCATATAGAGTTGTTAAAAAAAACGAAATCAGGATTTAGGAATTTCATTTTAATCTTATTCGAAGCACTGCTGCATTCAATGACATTTAAAATTTAAATACTGTATGTTAGTACCATAGACAAATAAGATAAGGACTCGAAACCTCTAACATCATTCGCATTTGCTTACAAGCTCAAACACGCACACAAATAACTTCTCCGTTCATCTTCCAATAGATACATTGATAAAAACGCACACAAGAATCTTTTATATTCATCTTCCTATAGACACATGGATAACACAGCCCTAGTAATTTGTTTTGTTTTTCGATTTCACATCTATTCATGGAGTCACAACAAAGTAAACAAATGGGTTTTGGGGGGTGAAACGTACGAAAGTTTCCAATCTTAGTATGGCTTATTTGTGGTTAGTACCATCATCACAGAACGTCACTTTTGACATCTCTATAAATATTATCGATAACGCAACAATATCAATAGTTTGGCATTACCGATTCTATCGGCAGTTAAAATAGTTCCAGATAATTATCTGGACTTAGCTAACTTCATATAGAGTTAAGTTGTATTGACAAGTAAATCGCTCAGCTCTGATGTCGTTTTTCTCGAAAACTCCCTATGGAGTTGCAAACAAAACACGTCTGGTGTTGCCGGAAAGCTAAATGGTGAAAAGGAGCACAGAAGCTCACAAAGAATAGCATTTTAAACAAAATAGTAGTACTGTTGAGAATCACGGCAACACCGACGACATCGAAGCTTAAATTGTCAACGCATAGATGGCGACTTAAATTAACCTCTCATGAATGTGACATTTCGTAAAATGTCGCCGCTTCCTTTCATTTTTATTTCACTTTGAAAACGTAGTCTAAATCTAAAGCCACGTTTTCGAATCATATTGATTTCATTATGAAAGAAGTAAATTGCTAAATCTGAATACTAAACGTAAGAATTATAATTGATATTGTATGTATATATTTGAAATTAAACTTGTATTCATAGGAAATTTTAGCCCTACAATAAAGAGCTCAAAATTCGGAAATTTATCTTTCATTTGGATTTAACAAACTAAAATTTCGTTTATCGAATTTACAAGAATCAGAAGATAGTTAGAAACTATACAGAACTTGTGTTTAACACAGATTAATTAATCAACGGAGTACGTGCATAACCTCTTCATATCCAATCGCTAAACCAGGTGAGTACCCTTTGAGTCTTTCTTTCCCTGTGCCTTCAGTAAACCAGTAAATGCAACGCACTCCACCACCATCAAAACGTGTAAGCGATTTAGTCGCCGAAATTAGTGGAATTAATTCTGCAAGTAGTAGCCTTACGTCGAATGCGCCACCCCCGAATGCACCACCGTCAAATACACCACCACCGAATGCACCACCGCCGAATGTACCACCATCGACGGTCGAACCTACAATTCAATCAAACTCACCAACTATCACCCTACCCGGTCAGATTCCTTCCGCAGACCAAGCCCAAAATATCCGCTCATCAAACATTAATGCTGTCCAATCTGTGGCTTATCTTTCATCTGGAACGAACCATAGAACTTTAAACGCAATGTCAACAACGTCAAAAGCTTCATCTCGCAAAAGAATATCCCTCCACCTTAAACGTTTAGAAGAAGAACGACTCCTTGAGGAAAAGTACTTAACGAAAAAATATCAAATTCTTGAGGATAATCTTTCTGAGGATGAAGACGATGACGATGTTGATGATGATCTCAACGTCATTGCGAATGGCCTTCCCACATCCTCAAAAAACGTGGAAAATTGGATAAAGGTGCAAGACAAGCAAGCAAATGTAACCTTTAATGCAGAATTGCCAAGTAGCACATTTAACAATAACTGGCTAGGCCTAAATGTCAATCAGAACAATCAAAACATTTTATTGGGCTCCAATGATAAAAGACAGTCGTTTCCTCTGCCAGAAAACAACAAAAACACCAGTACTCATGAAGTTTTACATGATTATCAAGATGATCCTGGATTGACACGTCGGCAACTGGCTGCAAGACATTCCACACCAAAAGATCTCCCTCGATTTGATGGAAATCCTGAAGACTGGGCTTTATTCATAAGCTGCTTTGACAGCAGCACCAGGATTTGTGGGTTCTCGTCAGAAGAAAATCTTGTACGTCTTCGGGCCAGCCTAAAGGGAAAAGCTCTTGATTCTGTTCGCAGCCGATTGTCGCAGCCTGGTCAAGTACATAAAATCATTAACACATTGCAAATGATGTTTGGACGTCCTGAAATAATAATAAACACATTGCTGGCTAAACTTAAACGTGAACCAATTCCTAGAGAAGATAAATTAGAATCGATCGTAAAGTACTCACTTGACGTTGAAAGTATTTGTGCAACAATGGAAGTATCTGGTTGTGCATCGCATTTGAACAATCCTATATTACTGCAAGAGTTGGTAGGAAGACTACCCCCTAACCTGCGCCTGAACTGGTCCATATACAAGCAAACACTTCCTGTTATCAACATATCTCAATTCAGCACCTGGTTGTTTGAAGTTGGTCGAGCGGCAAATGATGTGCTGTTTTCGGTAAATTCAGGGCAGGAACAAAAATCGCGACAAGAACGTTCACGCCTTAACATTCACAATGAACTGGAAGCAAAAAAATGCAAAGTTTGTGAAAAAGATTGCACTTCACTGGATAAATGTCAAACGTTCCTCGACTACTCAGTACAGCAACGATGGTCGATCGTAAAAGAAAAACATCTATGTCGAACGTGTCTTCTTCGCCATTACAACAAATGCAAATCTAACCAGCTGTGTGGAGAAAATAACTGTGCCTATCGTCATCATAAGCTTCTCCACAATAGTGCTTATAATCATACGAATGCACTCTAAGGAGACAACGAAAAATCACACACACTAGAGATGAACACTGTTGCTGCTGTTCCGAATTCATATCCCTACACCAAGCCAGATACAAATCCTCTCGCCATTGCAACCCAACAAACAGACACAAAAACTCCCATACAGTCTAACTCGACAATACCATCAACATTATCATCATCACCCATTGTGACACACGTACAATCGAATTGTCATACACGCCCAAAGGAGAAGGCGATTCTTTTCAGAGTGCTACCCGTCACATTGTATGGAAAAGAAAAAAAAATAGAGACGTTTGCATTTCTTGACGACGGGTCGTCTACCTCATTGATGGAATCGAAGTTGGCTGATGAGTTACAATTGAAAGGGGAAATTTTACCGCTGCACTTAAAGTGGACTTCGAATGTAGTTCGAGAAGAATTTAACTCGAGAAAAATTGATGTAAATATCTCAGGCGTGAACTTGGAAAATAAATTTTCAATTCAAGGTGTACGTACAGTGGATGATTTGGACTTGCCGGAGCAAACTATAAATGCTACAGATTTAAGTGAGCGGTATACGCATCTAAAAGGTATTCCAATTGCATCATTTTATAATGCAAAACCTCGCATTTTAATAGGTTTAAAGCACTGGAATTTGGGGATACCACTTAGAACACGAGAAGGCAATGCAAATGAACCGGTTGCCACTAAAACGCGCTTGGGCTGGGTGGCGTTTGGTCCATGTGACATAAATTCTGTAAAAAATCTAAGTCTAAACTTTCAGCTAGAGATTTGTCCATGTGACAATTGCGATGACTCTTTGTTGAACGATACTTTAAGAGATTATTTTGTTATGGAGAATATGGGCACGAAAAAAGTTTCACTCATGTCATCTGAAGACGAAAGAGCATTAAAAATACTGAATACCCGTTCTCGTAGAATAAACGACAATTTCGAAGTTCCGTTGCTTTGGAAAAACGATTATTTTAAATTGCCAAAAAGTGAGACTTATGCTCACAAACGCTTGCTGTGTTTAGAGCGTCGTTTGTTAAGGGAACCGCATATCAAAATACTCATAAATAATTTAGTTGATGATTACGTCGATAAGGATTACGCTCGTAAGATCGATCCTGAATCTAAAGTAACAGCGAAGACGTGGTACTTACCAATTTTTCCAGTATTAAACCCGAACAAACCAAATAAAATACGTATCGTGTGGGATGCTGCAGCAAAAATAAACGGCGTATCACTGAATTCAGTTTTGTTGACTGGTCCCGACATAACATCTCCATTGCTAGGTGTTTTGTTTCGTTTTAGAGAACGAAAGGTGGGCCTGTGTGCGGACATAAAGGAAATGTTCCACCAGGTCCGCATTAAAAGTGCAGACCAGGAAGCACAACGATTTCTTTGGCGTAATGCGAAAACAAACGAAATCGAAACCTACGTTCTTCAAGTTATGACATTTGGCGCAACGTCATCGCCTTTCTGCGCACAATATATTAAAAATCGTAATGCGGAGGATTTTAATCTTCAATTTCCTGACGCTGCTAAGGCTATAATTAGAGACCACTATGTCGATGATTTCATTGCTAGTTACGATAATGAAGCAGAAGCGGAGAGAATTGCCAAAGAGGTTACATATGTGCATAGCAAAGGTGGATTTGAAATCAGAAATTTTCGGTCAAATTCTTCTCGTTTATTAGACAAATTACATGGTAATACAGCTGATAAGTTATCCGATGTATCTTTGTCGAACGCGGAAAAAGTTTTGGGTCTTTGGTGGTCACCAAAAAATGATGAATGGTTTTTTATGTTCAATAGTGATCGAATGAATCCCGAAGTACTGAGCGGTAAGGAAAAACCAACAAAAAGGGAAATTCTTCGAATTTTAATGAGAATATATGATCCTTTAGGCCTTATTGCTAACATTTTAATAAACATAAAAATATTACTGCAGTCGATCTGGAGATCTGGTATTAATTGGGATGAGAAAGTAAGCGACGAACATTGTTCTATCTGGAATAAATGGCTGCGCATATTACCCGACATTGACAACATCAGAATTCCTCGGAGATATTTAGTAATGCAAAACTTAGCCAATGCAGATAGTGTGGAGCTACACATGTTTTGTGATGAAAGTGAAGAAGCTCTGGCATCAGTTGCATATATTCGAGTTATATGTGGAGACGAAATTGAGTGCCGCTTAATAGCAGCAAAAACCAAAGTAGCGCCTTTGCGCCATATTTCAATTCCACGAATGGAACTTGAAGCTGCGGTTCTTGGAAGCAGATTAGCAACAACAATAATTGAAAGTCATTCAATTAAGTTTACTCGTCGAGTTTATTGGACTGACTCCAAACCCGTCATCTATTGGATAAGGTCTCCAAGTCGCAAATTTCAACAATTCGTTTCGCTAAGAATAAGCGAAATAATTGAAAAAACTCATGCAGAATTATGGAAGTGGGTGCCATCTAAACAAAATATTACCGATGAAGCCACGAAAACCCGAACCAGTTTCGATTTTTCATCACACAGTCCATGGTACAGAGGCCCAGATTTTTTGTGGTCAAAAGAACAGTTCTGGCCAAAGTGTGAGCTTTCTTCCGTGACTCCAGAAAACGATGAAGCGGAATGTCTTCACCACGCTACTCAAGACTGTAATCAAGAATGGATAATTAATGTTCATAAATTTACAAACTGGAGAGAACTTCTTAATTCAACGGCAAGAGTTTACCTTTTTATTGAATGGTATTTTACTCGAAACCCAGATCTTATACTTCAACAATTTATTGACGATGCTGAACGTTGTCTATGGAGGCGAGCACAGAGTGAGATATTCAGTGAAGAGGTTCGACTTCTCGATGCAATGAAATTTAGAGACGGAGTTTTCCTTCCAAAGACGAGCGAGTTGTATAAATTATCACCGTACTTGGATGAGCATAATTTGTTAAGAATTCCCGGAAGAATAGATGCAGCAGTCGGGATTGACTTTGAAACCAAAAGGCCGGTTGTTCTTCCCAAAGATCACCATATAACATTTCTAATTCTCGATTATTATCACCGCAAATTTAAACATCTATACAATGAAACAGTTGTGAATGAGGTCCGCCAACGATTTTACATCCCTACGTTGCGAGTAATGATTAAGAAAGTACAACGTAAATGTCAGTTATGCCGAAACAAAAGAGCTGAGCCAGCGATGCCTGTGATGTGCGAGTTGCCGCCTGCAAGGCTAAAAACATTTACTAAGCCTTTCTCTTACGTTGGCATCGACTATTTTGGACCAATGCTTGTAACAGTAGGGCGGCGCTTGGAAAAACGGTGGGGTGTAATTTTTACCTGCCTGACTATACGAGCCATTCATGTGGAAATCGCCCACTCTCTCTCTACAAGTTCCTGCATCCAAGCTTTAAAACGTTTTTCTTCCAGAAGAGGAAATCCAATCCAAATTTACACGGACAATGGTACCAATTTTCGTGGAGCAAGTCGGGAACTGCGAGCAGCTGTTGAGCAAATAGACGGTAAGAAACTGGTTGAAGGTATAGGGGAGGGAAGGGTCAAATGGTCATTCATTCCTCCAGCAGCTCCGCACATGGGTGGGTGTTGGGAGCGGTTGGTTCGATCCGTTAAACAAACACTTTCACAAATTAAATCTACCAGGAATCCGAATGATGAGTTGCTGCAGACAATGATGGTTGAAGTCGAAGGTATAATAAACTCTCGTCCATTAACCTATGTTCCAGTGTCCTATGAGGACGACGAAGCCTTAACTCCCAATCATTTTTTGTTGGGCTCTTCAAATGGATCGAAGCCATTAGGAGAGTTAAAAGATGACGGTGTTGTTTTAAAACTAAATTGGATGATGGCTGAGCAATTTAGTAATTCCTTCTGGCGAAGATGGATTCGGGAGTATCTCCCGACTTTAACTAGACGAACCAAGTGGTTCCAGCACACGAGACCGATTTCCATAAACGATATAGTGATTATTGTAGATGAAAACGCACCTAAAAACGAGTGGCCCAAAGGTCGCGTGCTAGAGCTAAACATGAGTCGTGACGGTAAAACAAGAAGTGTCGTCGTACAGACGAAATCTGGAGTGTACATTCGTCCCATTTCAAAACTGGCTGTACTTGATGTTGCTGATTCTACGATTTCGGGTAAGACGGAACAACTTTCCATCTTACCGGCGGGAATGTTGAGAATCACGGCAACACCGACGACATCGAAGCTTAAATTGTCAACGCATAGATGGCGACTTAAATTAACCTCTCATGAATGTGACATTTCGTAAAATGTCGCCGCTTCCTTTCATTTTTATTTCACTTTGAAAACGTAGTCTAAATCTAAAGCCACGTTTTCGAATCATATTGATTTCATTAAGAAAGAAGTAAATTGCTAAATCTGAATACTAAACGTAAGAATTATAATTGATATTGTATGTATATATTTGAAATTAAACTTGTATTCATAGGAAATTTTAGCCCTACAATAAAGAGCTCAAAATTCGGAAATTTATCTTTCATTTGGATTTAACAAGTACCTTTCCAAAGAAGTTATCTACATCTAGTACTATTTTACTTGGGTGCTGCCAACACTACCCCCGGTAGGTCCTTCCGTAAACTTTCTTCTTGGGGGTGTGTGATGTCCAGAATTGCCAGCTTTACAACAGGCCTCTCGTAAACACCCGAGTTGGTTTTAACAAATGCGCTACGAACGTGCCCATCTTTAGAGGTTCTTATTTCGACCACTCGTCCTTTTGGCCAGGAGTTCCTTGCATTATTCGGGTCCGTAATTAAAACTATATCGCCCACTTCCATTGGTTTCACGGGCTTAAACCATTTGGCGCGACGAGTAATGGTGGGAAGGTACTCTCGTACCCAGCGCTTCCAGAAGCGTTCCGCGAACTATTGCGATGTTTGCCAGTTTTTTCATAGCACAATAAAGTCGTCGTCAAATACTGCTAGTGGTTTGGAACCATTCGAAGATCCAAGAAGAAAATGGTTAGGAGTAAGAGCTTCCTCAGTTTCATTGTCCACTGGAATGTAAGTAAAAGGTCGTGAATTCAAGATATTTTCTACTTCGATGAGCATGCTTCTGAGGAGTTCTTCAGAAGGATTCCTAGTTGGCATTATAGCGTACAGTGCATTTTTTACGGATCGTACCAGTCTTTCCCAGCTCCCTCCCATGTGCGGTGATCCGGGAGGAATGAATTTCCATTTCGCGGTTGTTGATATATGAAATCTCATATATATATATATTAGTATTAAATACCTAGGTCGAAAAAAGCTTATGTGTTAAGGTATTTTGATTTATCAATATTATCATAATCTTCAAAGGTTACGAAAAGTATTAAAAAGAAACAAAAACTATTTAATTGATACCACTTACTGCAATCAACTCCATTTAGTAATTCTTTGATAGTTATAATTGCGTTTAATGCACAGCATTCATAAATGCAAAGGATGAAAATGAATATCAGAGTTTCATAAATGTAAAACGCAAATATTTGCAGCGCAAATACGGGGAGAGCATTGTTCTAGAACTGGAAATTTGAAATGTTGGTCCCACGAGTAAGTCGGACAGGGAAAGGTTAGCCCCGGGAGAGCCGATATTCCTGGGTAAGGAAAAATCTGAGACGGACCCTGCCAAGGCGTACCAATGAGCTCATTAGCAACTGGTCCAGTGACTGCTTCCATTTCTTGGGCACGAATTATGAAACCGGTCCCACCATCACTGAAAATTCGGGACCTCGTATCTATGATCAAATCGCATTCCTGACAGTTGAACTCTTGAGATGTAAAGGAACGTCTAGTAATTCGACCTGGCCTTAGCTGATCACCATCTTGGCATTGCACAAGAGTACTCTAGTGATCATAACCGACCGGCAATTTACCGCTGCTGTATAGTATGGATGTTGCTGGTGAGAGAGTTCATTGTGTTTTTGACTTTCCTCCTTTTTTATATATTTATACATACCTACATTACATATAGATAGAGTTAATTACTTTTTTTAAACACTGATAAGTATGAATTGGCATTATCACTGGGCACTGTAGGTATTTAAGTATTTAAGTAGGATGGAGGCATAGCGTCCGAAATGTACATATAAGCAAAAATAAATAATTTGTGTTTATAGTTAATAAAATAAAATCTTTTATTTATACATCTATTTGACGAGTTAAAGATATGCCATATGGAGAGAGATGTTTGCACCAGCTCACGCGTATCCGGAGCTCCGTTGTTAAAGTATTGTCTATAAGTGAAGATTGTTTTTCCAACTCTCAGTCGTAATAATTTGATACAATCTTCTCTAGTAAATGAGCTCCTGTACGAGATACGGGAATATTTAGGGTTGTGAGTTTGAAGGAAACCTTGACAATTTTTCCAGATATCTGCGAGTTCGTTCTCCTGTTGATGAAGGAATATTTTTCGAGTCAGTTGGTAGAAGTTTGAAGTTTCAAAAATAAAAATAATTGTTCAGAGGGTGCGTAGGGTCGGGTAATACCTTACTTGCCAAGCTCACGACTCTCCTTTTTCTGAAGTTCAGAAAAGATTACTAGGCAGTTTCTAGTCGTAGGGCTTCAATTCTGGTTGCTTTTAGTGCGCTGTACGGAGACAGTCATTTATACCAGCATAAATATCATTGCAATTTTAAAATGTAGTCCATATATAAGTGGTAACTCCATGTTGTAAAGTACATTTTACAAGGTTCTTGCTATTTTGAATGCTGTTTCTAGATGTGGTGCGTTTTCCTTTGAGCATTTCATTTAAAGAATGTTGTTCCGTTGTTTTAATTGATTAACTACATTTTTGACATGAATGTTCCATTTCAAATTTCTACCAAAAAAAACACCTTATATCTTAGTTGTTTTGAAAACTGTGATTGTTGAGTCTCTGATGAAAATTTCTTTTTCTGCAGAGATGAAGCAAATCCACTTTTGTGGGAGGAATAACTGCACCTGTATTCTGGGACCGTGTATAAATTGCTCTATCTGCCGTCTCTAAAATAGCTTTCACTCGTGTCGGTTCCCCAGAAGCTATAACATAAATACAACAACAACATACATATCTTTCAGCGAATCTGGGCGAATACTTTTCTCGAAAGATTCTACTAGTCATAAAGGACATTATTAATTTAAGGATTTGATAGGGAACTCCCCACACAGACATCTGTTTAAGGAATGGAACCATCGTTACGCGTTCAAACGCTTTTTCTAGATCAGATGACATTACTAAACTATGCTTAATTTTTGCTAACTTTTCTTTCTATCTATGCTCTAGAAGGTGAATGAGTGTATGAACTCCTCTGTTCTGTCTAAAAGCATGTTGCCCCGAATTTGATACTTTTTCTGTAAACTTATTCGTCTAAGCTTATTCATGGGCCAAACTGCTAGTTGCAAGATCTGTTATTGCTACTTTTAAATAACAGTTATAAATTCATGTTACTGAAATAACAATTAGGGAATAAAAATTGTCAGTGAATTCACAATTTTAAAATGAATAAGTCATCACTTTTTCATCTATACACCGCTGGCTGTTTGCTTTGATCAAAATACAAATTTAGAAATTATGTTATTTCAATAACAGTTATTTTTGATCTACTGTTACCTCTTACTGAACAGGTCTTACTGAAATATTGACCCATCCCTATTTGTATGCGAAAAAGTCAAAAATGGGAGTGTATGTGCCAAATCTCAGAGACATTTTGCCAAATATAACAACCGAATTTTTGAATTATGACGACGGAATTTTGCCAAAATGCAAAATATATTACTTTATTATGTGTACTGTGCTTCATGTCTATATGATATAGGTACATATTTTTTGTTCGTTGCATTTCCAAGACGAAAAAAATCGTAGATGCATACCTACCTAGTACGAAAAGCTAAAACCTATACACAACGGAACAGAAAAACAGAATATCATCTCATGTCGTCTCTCGCTTCTCGCATAGTCTAGGCCGTTGCTGAAAGTGCGTAAAATTGAAGGAACAGAAGAAATAGATAAACAGGGAAAACAAAAAACAAGAAAAAATATCGGAAGAAGAAGAGACTCAGACTGGCGAGAGATAATAAATGTACTTCTTATATAGTATGTCTACTTCTACCTACCTAATATTAATTTTTCATACATCTGCTGCGTTAGCAAATTATTTCCTCGCCGTTTTATTTATTCAGAATGTACATAGTACAGCAGACGTGTTTTGTTTGGAACAGCATATAGAGTTGTTAAAAAAAACGAAATCAGGATTTAGGAATTTCATTTTAATCTTATTCGAAGCACTGCTGCATTCAATGACATTTAAAATTTAAATACTGTATGTTAGTAGACAAATAAGATAAGGACTCGAAACCTCTAACATCATTCGCATTTGCTTACAAGCTCAAACACGCACACAAATAACTTCTCCGTTCATCTTCCAATAGATACATTGATAAAAACGCACACAAGAATCTTTTATATTCATCTTCCTATATACACATGGATAACACAGCCCTAGTAATTTGTTTTGTTTTTCGATTTCACATCTATTCATGGAGTCACAACAAAGTAAACAAATGGGTTTTGGGGGGTGAAACGTACGAAAGTTTCCAATCTTAGTATGGCTTATTTGTGGTTAGTACCATCATCACAGAACGTCACTTTTGACATCTCTATAAATATTATCGATAACACAACAATATCAATAGTTTGGCATTACGGATTCTATCGGCAGTTAAAATAGTTCCAGATAATTATCTGGACTTAGCTAACTTCATATAGAGTTAAGTTGTATTGACAAGTAAATCGCTCAGCTCTGAAGTCGTTTTTCTCGAAAACTCCCTATGGAGTTGCAAACAAAACACGTCTGGTGTTGCCGGAAAGCTAAATGGTGAAAAGGAGCACAGAAGCTCACAAAGAATAGCATTTTAAACAAAATAGTAGTACCTTTCCAAAGAAGTTATCTACATCTAGTACTATTTTACTTGGGTGCTGCCAACACTACCCCCGGTAGGTCCTTCCGTAAACTTTCTTCTTGGGGGTGTGTGATGTCCAGAATTGCCAGCTTTACAACAGGCCTCTCGTAAACACCCGAGTTGGTTTTAACAAATGCGCTACGAACGTGCCCATCTTTAGAGGTTCTTATTTCGACCACTCGTCCTTTTGGCCAGGAGTTCCTTGCATTATTCGGGTCCGTAATTAAAACTATATCGCCCACTTCCATTGGTTTCACGGGCTTAAACCATTTGGCGCGACGAGTAATGGTGGGAAGGTACTCTCGTACCCAGCGCTTCCAGAAGCGTTCCGCGAACTATTGCGATGTTTGCCAGTTTTTTCATAGCACAATAAAGTCGTCGTCAAATACTGCTAGTGGTTTGGAACCATTCGAAGATCCAAGAAGAAAATGGTTAGGAGTAAGAGCTTCCTCAGTTTCATTGTCCACTGGAATGTAAGTAAAAGGTCGTGAATTCAAGATATTTTCTACTTCGATGAGCATGCTTCTGAGTGCTTCTAAATCTAAATCTGCAATCTCCTCACTGTATGCACTAGCTTGCACTTCTTTAAGGAGTGCTGATTCTGCCGACTGAAGTTCCTGCTGCGAGAGTGGCCCGCATTTCTTTTGGCTCTTAAGTCTTTTACTGTGCGCATTGTAGATGAAGCGGAGCGCAAAAGCCGTACTTCTCAGCAAACGTATCCAACCAGAGTTTTCGTTATAACGAAATATGCTTTTCCGTCTAGAGACGTGGACATTGATGAAGTACGTCTTAAGTTCTTCTACAGTGCTACTTTCTTGGTGATCCTGTTGTGGCCAGCTTCCTGGATGTGACTTGAGAAAATCTGGTCCGTTAAACCACCGACTTGAAGCTTTGAAATCGGGAAACTTCTGCCATTTAGTGCCTTCATCAGCCACGTTCATTTTTGTGGGAATCCAACGCCAATCTGATATTTCGGTAAGAACTGGAATTTCACTTATTCGGAACGCCACAAATTGTCTGGCGTTCTTAGAGTCTGACCAAAGGAAAAGTTTTCAGAATTTCATTGTATGGGACTCCATTATGCACCTTGCGAGCCGAGCACCCAAAACAGCGGCTTGTAATTCAAGTCTGGGTATCGAGAGGCTTTTCAGGGGTGCAACTCTCGTTTTGGCACTAATAAGCGAGCATTCTACCATATCAACTGTAGCATTTCTAAGGTATGCCACCGCTGCAAATCCGTTCTCACTAGCGTCTACGAAGACATGTAGCTGCCGTTCCGAGTCGACGGTCGGGTTATTAGTGATATAGCATCGAGGAATTCTTAGTGTTTCCATCATCGGTAAATATTTGATCCATTTTAACCATTTTGCATGTTCGGCGTCTTTGATTTCTTCGTCCCAGTCGATCTTTGAATGCCATATGTCTTGTAGGAGCACCTTGACGTAAATTAGAAAATGCGCTAACAAGCCCAAAGGGTCCAATATCATCATCAGGGTTCTTAACACATCGCGCTTCGTAGGGCGGCGCATACCAAAGAGTAATTCAATTTGACTAGTGTTGCTTGTTAATTTGTACGTGAAACAATCTGATGTAGTGCACCACCACATTAATAAAACCTTTTCTCTGGTTAGTTTTACGTCTACATTAAGATCTTTGCTAGTTGTTGGGTCAGTTTTTAGCGCTTTGAGAACAGTAGGAGAGTTTGAGATCCAATTCCTGATTAAAAAACCGCCCTGAAGATGTACAAAACGAATCTCCTTGGCCAGTTGGATTGCTTCTTCTTCTGTCGCAAGGCTGTCCATTAAATTGTCGACGTAATGATTTTCTTTAATGGATCGAACAGCTCGGGGAAATATATGATTGAACTCGTCTGCGTTTTGGTTTTTGATAAATTGAGCGCAGCAACGGGAGCAAGTTGATCCAAAGGCCATTACATTCATCTCGTATATTTCTACTTCTTGTTCGTCATTTTTACTCCAAAGAAATCTTTGAAAACTACGATCTTCTTTTCGTATTCGGACCTGATGGAACATTTCCATAATATCTCCATATATTGCTACGAGGTTTTCTCTGGCTTTCTATATGACGGAGTTAAGTGGAGTGAGTTGATCCAGACCTTTGAGCAGCATTGAATTTAATGAAACACCTTTGACCTTAGCTGCCGCATCCCATACGATCCTTAGCTTTCCTGGTTTATTTGGATTTTGTACGGGAAATATCGGAAGGTACAAGCAGAGGCGGTTTCCTTCAGATATTTCGTTGGCAGAGAGTTTTCTTGCATAGCCCTTGAAAACGTACTCTTGTATTTTATCGTCAACCATTCCAGCTAAGGGCGGTTCTTGTCGCATGCGCTTGTGGAGACAGCTCAGTCTCTTCTTGGCCATGGGTAGACTATCTGGCAACTGAATCTTGTCTGACTTCCACAAAAGTGAGGTCTCAAAGCGCCCATTTTTTCGGATAGTGTATGTATTCAGCAAATCTAAGGGGCGCTTTACTTCTTTTTTTTTTTTATACTCTACACGCGCCCAAGGGATTATGAATACCCTTTAAATGTTTCAACAAAGCGCGGGCATAAGGTTGAGGTTAAGGAAGAGAAAGAATGATAGGAAAGATGTGTGGCGCGATATTTCGAGACTGTAGGTGGTTGTTGTCTCAGATTTTATCTCCAGGGATGGTGGCTGAACTAATGCGGAGAAACTTCCGTGTCTTATTTATCTACGTCCCTTATAATTCGCATTAATTTTTTTATTCTTTGTCATATTTATCGGTATACTAGTTTTACTCAATCACATGTTTTTAGTTCTATGCCTAAACAGCATGAATGAGTAAACCAGCAACTCATTGTATGACATTTATTTTTAGAATTGGTTTTTAATGGAAAAATAAGAAGACATAGACTACGGCAGGGATCGAACCTGTGACCATGAGGTTGACAGGCGAACACACAACTATCGCGCCACGGCCACCCCCAGTGGAAAGAGTAATTTTTTCGGAAATTGAAGTTCCAAAGCTGTCACTGGTAATGAACTCTTGCACAAGACGCTGTAATTCTGCGTAGTTGCATTCACAACTATGAAATCCATGATGGTCATAAGGGTAAGAGTCTCCAAGATCTCATTGATTAAACAGCCGTGTACCAACCAACCTAGGCGAGTCTTAGTGGCGAATGGTTGTTTCGAGCTTCCTTCTTTGTACCTCAGAGGGAGACGCAACTTAAAGTTGTTCAAGCTTATAAGCAAACGTGGGGTCGCATGCTCATATGATTGAATTGGTAGACCCCTAAGGTGCTTGTATTTTTGCTGTAAGTTGCTAAAGTCCATAGACTGTTCTGGCAGCTGCAGGTCGTCTATTAGCGAAAGAGAGGAGCCATCATCCAGGAAAGCAAAGGTGTGAACTTGAGTTTCCCTATGATAAAGAATTACAGGAAACACGCGGAATAATGTGATGTTAGAGTCGTTGCTTTGCGCGTTGTAGTCCATTTGGCTATGTTGTAGAGCTCGCCCAAACGTTGACATTTGCTTTTGGCCAGGATTATCTTCATTATGAAAAAGCCTGTGATGTTTAAACTTGCATCCATCATAGCCGCAAGTCTGGATCGAAGGGCACCTTCGGGTATTGTGTTTTCCTAAACATCGTCGACATAACTGGTGTTCCCTTACTGCTGACCATTTCAAGGTTCGGCTGCGTAACTGGAATTCTTTGCACTTAGCTACCGACTCGCAGTCTCCTTGGCATATGCAGCATTTGTAATTTGATGTAGAGAAGTTATCAGCGTTCACATAACTATCGTGTACGTTGAGAAATCCCTTTTCTTTCTCTTTTCGTCCTGACAGCTTGGATTCCGTAGTAGATGAGGAAGTGTCTGGTACAATAACACTATTTGCAGCTTCGGCAAGTTCGTAAACCCGAAATGACAAAGGTTACAGTCTGATATTCCTCGCTGGTATTTTGCCCAATCAATACGTATTGCAGGAGGTAATTTATGTACGAGTATATGAAGAATTGTTGCATTATTGAGATGGGCTACTAAACCGGTAGCCTCAATAGTCGCACAGAGATTCTGAACGGTGAGAGCGAAGTTGACAATTGTTTCCAGCTTTTCAGTTTTTGGGGCTGGGGCTGAGTGTATCTTCTGTGTAAGTGTATGAATAACCAATTCTGGATCTCCATATAACATTTTAAGAGTTGCAATGACTTTAGGAACACAGTTGGGTTGTATTAAAAGGCTTCGAACTGCCTCCAATTATTTTCCCTTTAATGCTTTTTGCAACCACAACAGATTTTCTTCATCCGTGAAGGCGCAGAGATCGGTACTTCTGTTAAAGTTTGAGATGAATAACGGCCATTCGTCGGGACTACCAGTGAAAGATTGTAAATCTCGCGATGTTAGTTGACGGGACGCTAGGTTTTTTTTTCAATTTCAATTTCAATTTCAATTTATTTCAATAAAATATAAGGTTAACAATGACACATTAAGGTATGAATCTTATAGAGTATCTAGAATAAAATTTACAATATGTTTCAATAATGAATTTAATTTAATTTAGATTTAATTATACACATTATGTACAAAAATAAGAGTAAAATGTAATATATGTTTTCAAGAGAAGTAAAATAGTAATTTATTTATTACGCAATATAAAAATGAAACAAAAAGTAAAGAAATTAACGTTATTTAGTAGAAAAATAGTATTCAAAAATGAAAACCAAAAACAAAAACAATAGTACTTAAAGACTAGAAAAGTGCAAATATAGTTTCCTCTTAAAAGTGATAGGTGAGGTTATACTCTGCAGTTCGTTCGGAAGTGAATTCCACAAACGAACTGCAGATAAATAGAAAGAGCGTTCTGCAATGATGTGCGAAAAACGCGGTACAATTAGTTTCAATACTCGTTGAGAATTGGTAAACTGAAGCGATTCACTTAAATAAGCAGGACATCTACTGTGGATGACATTATGGAACCTTAAAATAAGTCTGTATCTCAAATAATTCTCAAGACTCATACCAACCAGTAAATGTTGTAACTGTGAGACACTGGTATGTCTCCGAATACCATATATGAAACGAATGCAGTCATTAAAAGCAACCTAGAGTTTACCCTTACATAGACAATCAAGAATGGGATAGACCGAACAATTAAAAATAAAGTATGGCAAAATCAACGATTTTATAAGGTATGATTTCATATCAGAAGACAATAACTCAGAGGAAGATCTCAAAGATCGGAGACCAAAATAAATTTTCCTAATTGTATCTGAGATTGCTCCACAGCAGCTTAAATTACTGTTTATTTTATATCCTAGATATTTCACATCTTTCACATACACAATTCTTTCATTGTCAAGAATTACCGGAGGAAATTCTTCAAGACTTAATTGATCCCTAGAACATAGCATGGAGACAGATTTAGAAGGGTTTAGTTTCATTGCATTGTTATTCGACCAATTGAGAACATAACTTAGATCTTCATTTAACCTTACTATACAATCCTCCATCAGACCAACTGAACGAAAGATGTATAGAACAACATCATCAGCATACAGATGAATTTGGCTGTTTTTAATTAGGTTGGGAAGGTCATTGATAAATAAGGAAAATAAAAGTGGACCCAAGACTGAACCTTGCGGTATACCCGCGTTGATTATAGTAGGATTACATGTACCCACATCCGTTTTTACACGTTGAATTCGATTAAGTAAATAGATGTGTAGAAGCCTAAGCGAAGTGCTAGCAAAATTAAATGTTACCTTAAGTTTAGATAGTAGGATGGAATGGTCAATACAGTCGAATGCCTTGGAAAAATCTAGTAACACCATGACACCGAATTTACCAGAATCGAGTGCAAATCTAAAATCCGAAGTAACTTTAACTACCGCAGACTCACAGCTATGTTTGCTTCGAAACCCAGATTGCCATTGAGACAGTAAGTTGTTTTCAGTTAAATAGGCTTGGATTTGGTCATGAATAATTTTTTCAAATACTTTACATAAAAAACATAAAATACTGATAGGCCTGAAATCAGAAGGATTAGAAGGATTAGCTTTTTTAGGGACTGGTATTATACTAGCTTTCTTCCAAGCATCAGGAAACTGAGCACTTTATAAACAGAAATTAATTACATGAAGAAGATGGTTGATTATGATAGGGAGTATAAGCTTTAAGAACTTTGGTGAAATATCGTCAGGACCAATAGAATTTGATTTAACCGACTTCATAGAGCAAAGTAACTCGTAAGGACTAATGCAGACAAATGAGAGGGTATTACCATCACCAGAAACATTAAACAAATCATGAGGGATACATGAACCGGAAGAAGGTGGGATCAAGACATTAGACATAGACTGAGCACTAAAAGGGCATTTGTTTTCATTTTTGTCTTTTTTAACACCAAGTTTTTTTAAATTATTCCATAATCCTTTTGAACGGATCAAGCTTCGCTGGTATATATTCACGCTTGGAGTTACGTATGAGAGAAATAACTTTATTACGAGCTACTGTATATTGTCTTCTATTGTATTCTGTTCTGTTAGCCTTAAACCTCCGGAAGAAACGTTCCCTTTCCCGAATCATAGCCTTTATGTTATCATTAAACCAAGGACATTTTTTAATTTTAAATTCTTTAGTAACAATTGGAACATATTCATCATACAGCCTGGTTGCCTCTGGACAGCCCGTGGCTCGGAAACATGGGCAGAGATTGTCTAGGTGTTCGTGTTGTTGAGATATACTCATTCTGAGGATACTGATTTACAAATGTATGAGATTGTTGTAATGGCGGTAGAAACGAACCAGGTGGTGGATGCAGTGATATGTCGTCTGAAGGAACCGGCTCAAATCGGAAATAAGATTGGTGTTGTGAAAGCGCCTTTGCAGGTTGTTGTGGCAAGAGATGTGCTTGCGCAGTCGATGCCGCCACATTATTGATTGTTGAAGCAAGGCTTTCTCTAGATATTCACTATCCCTTTTGGCCTTTAGTTCTCGATCCTCTTCGTCGCGTTTTACTTTTAAAAGCCTCTCTTCTTCTAACATCCGCAATTCAATTTTAGGGTTGTTACCAAAGGATGCCCGTGATCCTCTTGAGCTAACTGACCACAGACTCTTGGCGTGATTGACAGGAGCGTTAGGGTTTTTGGTAAGCATAAGGGAACTATGTGCGACATTGGACGAAATTAAGGCAACATGAGACATAGAGGCGGCTACGGAGTCGACGGTATTGGTTAGAGCACCACATATTGGTGCAGTTCTATTTGCATACGTTGAAGTATCAGCTGGTATACTTAAAGCAGCATAAGGTGCAGATGGTGCCCTCTCTGGTGCCGTCGTCGCCGAATAGACATAGGAGGCGGTTGAACTGGTGTTAGTGTTAGACGCTGCGCTTATAAATAAATATGTTTTAGTTACTGCACTAGCTATTTCAGAGGGGTATGTATTGGCTATCGTAGTATACATCAACGAGGTATGTTTGGAACGATCTGGGTTATGTATATAAGATGGCGAAGCGGTATGTAATGCAGTATTGACGACAGTATTTGGGGCTTTATTTGCATATTCATTTGAGGCAATATTCTGGCCTGCAGACGCAAAAACTACTTCTGAACTACTAGGCTAAAGAGCAAACTTACCCGTGGTGTACGTTCAGCAGGTCCAATTATGATTTCTGATTGAACTATCAACTCCAGCACAGGTGTAGTGACTCCACAAATCACAGTTGTCGCATTGGACCATATCTCCAAGCCCGGTTGATCGCAAGAGCAGCAGTTGAATTCTTCTTGATTAGGTTCTTCTGGTTGAATTGGTGATCTGCGCGTCTTGCCGGACTTGAGGAAGGCATACTGGTTCTTTTTTGGCGTCATCCTGTGGATAGGCGTGGAGGTAGGCTCTTTATCTGGCAAAAAATTGTAAATTGTTGGCACAACCCGGTACCA
Organism: Philhelius pedissequus; assembly: GCA_910595825.1. NCBI lineage: Eukaryota > Metazoa > Arthropoda > Insecta > Diptera > Syrphidae > Philhelius > Philhelius pedissequus. Next base: position 124,277,079 of record OU343160.1, on the reverse strand, counting down.
AGATGCAGCAAACTTGCTATAACTTCAACAGTGAGGGGACACAGAAAAAAATTCAATCCTTGCGGCAAAGTTACAACCTTTATTTAACCAAAGATAATAATATTAAGTTCATAAATAATACTATACTTATTTTAAATCCATATAAATGATTACTTACAATAGTTTTTCTTTTTTTAAATCTTTTTGTACAAATCTGTAGTTTTAGTTATTAGTTTCATAGTTTGTCTGGCGATCTGGCGCGTGCTCGATTTAAAAAAGGGCAGAGCGAAATCAAAAACCGGATATGCTGAATGGCGGGCCTTTGACGTTTTAGTTCATTGGAAGGTATCTACATCTAGTACTATTTTACATGGGTGCTGCCAACAATATATAAAAATAAATACTTACATTTGCAATCTTAGATTCTCCACTCCGATTAAAGCGTTTCGAGATCGTATCACGAGAGGTGACAAAAGGGAAGCGGTTTAAACTAAAGGGTGACAAAATCAATTTTAAACTCAAATTAATTCTGCATGGGGAGGAACCAACTTCGCGGATTAGAGCCGGCATACAGGACATTGTAACATTCATGTTTAAGGAAATAGAACCCGAAAACAAAGTCGGTGTTACCTTTAACGGAGAAGGATTTTCCCCAGAAAGAGGAGCTGGGTGGATCAATTTCAAAAGTGCATACATTTCCATACAACAGACTTCTGGGGAATGATAAACAAGGTTTTCCAGAGTAATTCCGTAGGTATAAACACGGATAATTTTACCTTGCAAGTTACAAGCCTTAAGGTTCCTGCTCGAAAGGGGAACAGATGGAATAAAACAGTATACAATACATTTGACGAAGATTGTGCCAAACGTCGAGGCATCGTCACAATCAAAAATAAGGATAATTTGTGTTTTCCTCGAGCGTTGGTGGTAGGGAAGGTGTTTGCTGATAAGGCAAATGACTACAATAAGGTTCACCTTGATGTTGGAAAACTACAAACCAATAGAGCTCTCCAATTGGTTGCTGATTCGGGGTTTGAAATTCCGCAGGAAGGCTGCAGCATCCCTGAGCTCCGTCAGATCCAAAATTATTTGAATGAGTACAAAATTACAGTTTACGAATTTTCCACAAGAGGACGGGGAACAATATTTGAAGGTGCCTCATTAAATAACATCGAAGGAAAAAAGATTAATTTAGTATATGACAGTAACCATTTTAATTTAATACCTTCTTTGACATCGGCATTTTGCTGTTCCTATTATTGTGAAGAATACCATATCCCATTTTAAACGCAAGGAAGACATAAATGTGCTAAAACATGTCCTCAATGTCAAAAAACGCCAAATTGTGATCGAGTACGTAATGAAATCACTTGTGGAAATTGTAATCGAAGCTTCAGGGGGCCTACATGCTTCGACAACCACAAAGCATCAAGTAGCAAAAAGAAATCAGTCTGCCAAACGTTGCAAAGATGCAAGAAGTGCTTAGAAACCATTGGAAGCAGGGAGCATGTGTGCGAAGAAGTCTACTGCAACCAGTGTTTATTCTCAATTATATAATAACTGAAACAAATTGGACGCCAGAACTGATAATGCGTGGCACAAAAATTATTCTGATGCTGGTGGGAAATGTGAAGTTCTTTGACTCACTTAATTATTTCCCAATGGCATTGTCGCAGTTACCTAAAGCGTTTGACCTAGAATCTACACTGAAAAAAGGGTATTTTCCTTATTTGTTTAACACAACGGAAAATGAAAGTTATGTAGGGAAATTAACCGCTTTGGAATTTTACTGTCCGGACACCATGAAAACGGAAGAAAGATAAGTTTTCATTAAGTGGTATGAAGAGCTTAAGAACGATGACTTCGCAATGAAAAAGGATTTAGTGGAATATTGTGTTAGCGATGTCAAAATTTTGACTGACACATGTATTGAATTTCGGGAGTTGTTTCTATAGCAAAGTAAAGTTGAACCGCAATTGCTTCCGGTTGTAATATGGTATTTCGACGTAATTTTCTAAACGCAGATACCATAGGGTTAAACCCTCGAAATGGATATAGGTATTCTTGTAACCAATCCAAATAAGCAATTCAATGGCTCATTTGGGAAGCTAGGACACGGAAAATAATCCTCAAGCATGCTGCACGTGGTCAAGAAGTCACTTTGCCGGAAACAAGGTCAATGGATTTCGCGAAGAAACGCAGCAAATGTTTGAGTTTCATGGGTGTTTTTTTCATGGTCACCCTGTTTGCCTTAAACATAAGCGGGATGAAACCCTGACCAAAGATTCTTATGACACCTTAAATAAGTGTCAGGCATATAGTCAAATTAATAATTAAAAAAATCCTGATGTTTGTCCGAGCTTGATATTGGAAAATATAAGTGGAGTAATTAAGTGCACAATACTACCACCGGAAGAATTGTTTCACCCTATTCTCCCCATCAAACAACATCAAAAGCTAATGTTTACATTATGTAGAACATGCAGTTTCACAAAATCAAAAGAAAGATTTTGTTCGCACTTCGATAGTGAAAGATCTATTACTGGGACTAGTGCAATACAACAAAAACGAAGGAACGAATGGTCTTTTTGATCCTTTTGATGCTATGATGGAACAGTTCTTGAAAATTAAACAGTAAACATCAGGTTGGCCTATAAACTGCATCACAGATGAGGACAAAAATGCCTACATCTCTGATTTTCTACAATATGAAAATATTCAGCTTGATTTTGATGCGCTAAAAAAAACAAGGGAAAAGATCCTTGGCAAACTCATACTAAATTCTTTCTTGGGTAAATTTGGACAGAGAGAAAACCAAATGAATACGATGATTTTAAACAACCCATCCGATTTGTATGAAAAGATTAATGATCTTCTAGTCTCCAACTAACTTCCAATAAACGAAAACAACGTCGTTTTAGACTACTGACACAAGGAAGAAACAGCAGAGATTTTAAATACTGTTAACGTTTCCATCGCTGCATACACAACTACACAAGCACGTCTAGAATTATATGACCTTCTGGATAAATTGGATCAAAGAGTTCTATATTATGACACATACTCTATAATTTACATTAAATTGATAATATGAACCTGAAATAGGAGATCTAATTGAGGATATGACGAACGAGCTGGATTGCTATGGTTCTGGAAATTATATCACCGAATTTGTGAGTGCTGGACTAAAGAACTATGCATATACAGTTTTCAGCACGAATGATAATATGAATCATACTGTATGCAAAGTCAATGGAATCTTTTTGAATTACTCTGCATCCAAACTGGTTAACTTTGATACAATAAAAGAAGCGGTTTTAAATTATGATGACGAAGAAGAAAACAAAATTCAGTTAAGTTCGAATAATATTAGACGAAAAAAAGATCATAGAGTTATGACAAAAAAGGAAATTAAAACTTATGCTCCGAGATTGGAAAAAAGAGTATTTCTCTCTGATCATACCTCTCTCCCACATGGGTTTAAGAGAAATATTCTGTCTACCTCAACACTATCATCATCATCATAATAAATAGCAGTAACAATACCAATCAGAACTAAACAGCCTAATATAAATATTATCAGAAAAGCTTAAATAAAAATAAATATTGAAAATATTAGAAGCTCTGTTTATTTATTTACTTTTTCTTTGTTATTCGTTGCATTATACCTGAATATCACATTTTTTCTCTTTTGTTTTAGTTAAATGTTATGGTGTTCACTATTTTTTTTCGTATAATTTGATGACTTTGAATACCCAATAACAACTTGGTGTGCTACCACCAAGTTTTTTCTCAATTGTTTTTGGCTGGAATTATAGCAATTTCACGACCTGCAAAGGTCGATCATCAGATTCCTTTACTCGAGTGGTGCTGGTCTACGTTTTCATTTTAATTAAAAAAACTTCTTCTGCCTTCATCGTGTATTGAACCATGACCAGCCGCTTAGTAGCCAACGCAATTCGTATCACGCCACCGAGCCCACATGATCAGATCCAACCTAATGCAGGTTTTTTTCTGTTTATCAATTGCATTGAAACTACCAGCGCTTTTATTAGTCACACAAGTTTGTTGTTGCTTATTCGGGTTCTTTCTTACTTTCTCCTTACTCGTTTATAAGCCAACATTTTGTTGTTCATATAAGGAGGGAGATTTTTTATGTGAAAGATTTTGACACTGGTCATTTTTATTTGTATTATATTCAGTTTTTGTATGATTACATTATTGCTTTTTAAAGCCATTTTTCGTATAATACGATGACTTTGAATACCCAACAACAACTTGAGTGTGCTACTACCAAGTTTTTTCTCAATTGTTTTTGGCTGGAATTATAGCTATTTCACGACCTGCCGAGGTCGATCAGCAGATTCCTTTACTCTAGTGGTGCTGGTCTACTTTTTCATTTTAATTGAAAAACTTCTTGTGCACGAAAAATGGCTTTAAAAAGCAAGTATGTAATCATACAAAAACTGAATATATTTTTTTTCAGTATGTTAAAGTAACTACTTTAGAAATGTGCTGGTGTGAGAAACTAAAACACGGAGAAACCTTTTGTATTTGCGAAGCGGCGTGGTCGCAGATAAAAATTTCAGACATTCTTTTTTATTCGAACACTTTAGAATTTTAAGCAACACCTGAACATGGAACTGAGTGTCCTATATTTCGATTAGGAAGTGGAAAATTGGTGTCCTCGATCTTAAACATTAGATTACAATTTCAGCTATTACAGCATGTACGACTAAGAGTTGTTAACTATATTTGGAACAATTTTTCCTAATTCGAGCGTTATTAATTCAAAAGAAAGAGAATATCCAGCTAATTGCCCTTTTGGTGGGCTTGATTTATTAAATAAACCAGAAAAAATATAAGGTATCATAATCCAACTCAGAATAAAGAGAATGTGGAAAAATTGCGTGTAAGTTCCTCGACGCATATATATGGAATGAAAATGTTTTACAATAAGTTACTATCCTCATCATCATAGACAAATAACCTAAGGACCCGAAACCTCTGCTTTCATTTGACATTTGCCTACAAGATGAAACACGCACGCAAATAACTTTTCTGTTCCTCTTCCAATAGACACATTGATAAAAACGCACACAAGAATATTTTCTGTTCCTCTTCCTATAGACACATAGTCACCACAACCCTAGTAATTTGTTTTTGTTTTGGTTTTCGATTTCACATCTATTCATGGATAGAGTTTCAAAGGTACAAATATAACAATGTAAACAAATGGATTTTGGGGGTGAAACGTACGAAGGTTTCCGATCTTATTATGGCTTATTTGTGATCATCATCATGATTGATTTTGGAGATAAGAAGAATTATTACGATTTGAGAGATAGACACAAGTCTTATAGGAATACTGAGAGTTTGAACTAAGGTAAAACTATAAAATCACAGAAGTTGCTTAATACTTCATCAGTTTAGATTTATCTTTTGTACAACAACCATTTGAATCTAATATATTATTGTAAAAAAAAATGAATTTTATTTTAATATTGACTATTTGTACTGTTGAACCATTCATAAAAACTGCTTTGCCACTACCGCTGAATATCGATCTACAACAATCCAACTCTACAGATAATATATTCTTTGCATTGAATCTACCGAACAATGACACCATCACAATAGGATTGTCATTTCAGCTGTTGACCTATTCCCCCGTTGGGATTCTAAAAAAATGGTTCGGTTTCTACTACCGAAACAATATCATCGTCAAGAACAACAACAGACAAAATTGTACAACATAAAGCTGTCACTGTGGAGGAGGCAATCGAAAACTTTAGGCAAGATTTAGTTAAAAAGGAGTCTGAAATATCAGGGATTATCCAGAGTAAATACATATTTTACAGACATTTCAAACTAGAACTCGATGATGACCAAGCCTTAACGATTCGATGTTTCTATGATAGCAACTACAATTTACGTACTCTTAGCATTAAGTGCTTCGAGGATCATGAATATGAAACAGAAAGAGTGCTGAGTAATGGTGAAGTTTAGGTCTTTATGAAAGAATATCTAGAATATAAATCTGATGTTGAGCTTATAGACTTCAAAACAATTTACATACATATAACCATTATTGTTATATGTATCTATCAATTTGTGCACAATATTTATCCAGCGATAGGAGCCATTAACACTAAAGTCTTTCCACATCATGCTTTTCAAGGTTCGATTGAATCGTTCAATAATGCAAGCCCTAAGAACGCTAAATGTAGAATAATGCTTAATATGGTGTTTTTCACAAGATTTTGAAAGGTTTTATTGTAGAATTTTTTTCCATCATCTGTTTGTAGATTTTCAGGAATACGGCCTCTTTGAAATATTCTTTGCATAGCATTTGTAACATCAAGACCGCTTTTCATTTTGATTGGTACATCCCAAGTGAATTTGGAAAATGTATCAATCACTGTAAGAAGGTATCGAAATTCATCATTTTCACTAGCATAAGCCCCCACTTCTACTAAATCCGCCTGCCATAGATCATCTAAGCCTTTGATTACAACACGTCTTCTTATGAAATTCTTTCGAACAGATTTATGTAGTTCTTCGACTTCGTCTCTTTTAGTCATTTTAAAGTGAACTGAAAGAATTTTTTGATTTACTTATTTATAAATATAATTTTATTTTAATCTTTTGTATAATGATATCACTTTTTTTATTGTAACTAACCTATGATCAAGCATATAACAAACACAGGTGTCGCGTCCTTCTTTACAAATATTTAATGACCATGCGCAATTGAGAAAATGACAGCCGTATGAAGATGTTACGTTAGAGACATTTTGAAAATTTCTTAGAAAGAAAACAAATTTTATGAATTGTTTATAGTGTTCCTCTATCGGTGTTTGTTGATTTAATTTTAGAAATTCCAAAACTTCTTTGAAAACTAAATCGACGATTAAATTGGACATTACGAACTTATTACAATGACAGCTTAAAATGTACTAAAGTATTCATGCGACATTTTCAATATTTATTGTTTTATATTTTCATTCGTTAGCAAAACATCACCATATTTTTTTATCAATTTCATCCTTAAACTTTTTTATTTAAAGATAGAAAAAATGATCAACATAATCCTTTGTTGCTGCATCTGTACTTTCTAAAGGTGCCCCTAATTTTTCTAAACGCTTCCTATTTAGATTATAATCCCCAGTATTTGTTTTTAAAAAACCTTCACCTGTCCTACCAGGAGGACCCTGCTCAGCCTGTAGTCCTCGCTCTCCCTGAGGTCCTAAAGGTCCTTCTTTTCCTCGAGGGCCGGTTTGAACACGGTGTGAAGATCTACCAAACTTATCAAGAGGCCTGTTATTTTATTCAATAATATTATATTCTTTTAGTTCCTCGATAATTGAAACTATTTCATTCGTATGGTTTGTATGACCTGCTTGTTGTGAAGCAATGAGAAGCCTCAATCGAACTACAAGTTCATTGGGGTCATCCCAGTAAATACAATCTTTATCTTTATTTGACACTTGCATTAATGCGCTACCTATTGTCGTAGTTGTAGTTGGTGTTAGTTTGGAAGGTGAATCGATATTAGTATTGCGAAATAATTTTGTAATAATGTATTTATATTAAGATCTCTATTCCCATGTATTTGTTTTGAAGACTCAAAAGTCATTCTATGTGCAGCTGTATCTTTTGAAATATTCTTGTACATTTAAAATCTTCACTATTACATAGATCCATACTTGGTTTTTTCATAAATCCGAGTTCATACAAGCCAACAGTTCCTTTATATATCTTGTCCTGAATTTGGATATCACCCCCATTGATGATGAAGTCGTTGTTACCAATTTTCACAGATTCATTTTGATCATCTATGCGTGGACCATATACTTTATCTAAGAAGTTTTTTTTTTTTTTTTTTTTTTTTTTTTAATAATAAAAATTATATATACTACTGAAATACATCAGCCAAGTAGAAGACTTAGCACTATAATATTTGGACTTGTTGAATTATTGATTCAAAATAGCTTTTAACAGCCTTTAATCCAACAAAAATTGGCGTTTCGTCCCGGCGATCTCACATGGACTCATCAGTTGACTAGTGAGCACCTTTGTCAATACGCTATTTTTGCCAAGTTCAGTTCATCTTACACAGATTTCGTGAAGAACATCGAACGCCAATTTTTGTTGGACTAAAGGCCGTTAAAAGCTATTTTGAATCAATAATTCAACAAGTCCAAATATTATAGTGCTAAGTCTTCTACTTGGCTGATGTATTTCAGTAGTATATAAAATTTGTATTATTAAAAAAAACTTCTTATTTAAATAATGCCAGGCCATGGGCAAAAAACAAAAATTTCCAATTTAATGATTAGGAATTCTAGTCTTGTTGGATATAGTTCACACTAGATGTTCTTCACGAAATCTATGTAAGATGAACTGAACTTGGCAAAAATTGTGTATTGACAAAGGTCCTCACTACTCAACTGATGAGTCCATGTGAGATCGCCGGGACGAAACGCCAATTTTTGTTGGACTAAAGGCCGTTAAAAGCTATTTTGAATCAATAATTCAACAAGTCCAAATATTATAGTGCTAAGTCTTCTACTTGGCTGATGTATTTCAGTAGTATATAGAATTTGTATTATTAAAAAAAAAACTTCTTATTTAAATAATGCCAGGCCATGGGCAAAAAACAAAAATTTCCAATTTAATGATTAGGAATTCTAGTCTTGTTGGATATAGTTCACACCAGATGATCTTCACGAAATCTATGTAAGATGAACTGAACTTGGCAAGAATTGCGTATTGACAAAGGTCCTCACTAGTCAACTGATGAGTCCATGTGAGATCGCCGGGACGAAACGCCAATTTTTGTTGGACTAAAGGCCGTTAAAAGCTATTTTGAATCATATATTTTATCAATAGAATTTGAATTATTTTTAAGTAAATTGAGATAATTTTGAGGTATTCCTATAAGATCCTTAAGGTTATGAATTGAACGATCTGAAAAATCCAGCTTTCGACTTTTGGGTGTGGAAGTAGGTGTTTCAAAATTAATCTTCCGTTTCAAAATGAATTATTCTACTATCATCATTATCTTTGATCTCACTGATTTCTTGTTTTGTTTTCTTTAAATATACATATGTATCGGAAACATTTTTTTCTTTTTGTTTGTTTTCCCCATTATTTCCGCTATTGTAATAGAGGTTGTATAATTGGTTTAAATGTTTCTTCCAAGTCAGTTTCAAATGTATCTTTTCCATAGCGTGGAGCCTTATATTTTTTTCTTAGGGCTTCTGTTGTCTTTACGAGTTCTTTAGTTATATTTTTATCTATACTCATCATGGTGATAATGATGTACTGTTATTACAATTAAAACAAGATGTGAGTAAATTATGTATCCTCTGAAAAAATCTTTCCACTACTTTAAAACTGAATTTAGCTTTATTGATCTTAGTCTTAGCCTTATTACAGCAACATTTAATTCTGCTCGTTCGGGATCTAACATAAGGAGAGCTAGCTTCTTTGTTCTTGGAACTGGGCTCATATAACATTTCTAAATTAATGAGATTGAATACGATATACTGTATGTTTATATGTATAAACTTGTAAATACATCATTGCTTTGAACTGCATATCTTACTTATCTAAACTGGATACCGTACCGCTTTGGACTGCATACCGTACTGCTTTGGACTGCATACCGTACTGCTTTGAACTTCTTACTAACTTAGAGAATGTACAAGGTAATAACTGAGCTATCTGTATAATGTATGTATGTCTGTGTATATGTGTGTAGATATTTGTGTGTACATATGCAATTTTTTACAATTTTAGATAACGATCAAACCCCTTTCGATAGCGACCTTGATTCATAGATCTGTCTTTATCTATAACTAGAAAACCATAGTTATCATTCCAACATTCAGCGCAAACGTTCTTAGATATATTAAATGACATATCAGAATTAACGTGATCGTTAAAAATGTGTTTTAAGTTCAAATCATCCTGTTTGAAAACAACCAACAAATTTGTGTTTCCCTTATCAGGTGCTTAGGTATTCGAGTATACGTTTGGCATAGATAAAAGCTATCTATCGAATAATGTCTCCCCATACTAAAGTAATTTCGTATAGTACCTTGTTTTTCACATGCAACATCATCAAAAATAAATATGGAATTAGGTTTTGCTTCATCAGGAGGCATTCGCTCAGTATAATTTGAAAACGTGAACAACCCGATATGATTAATTGGTTGCACAGCCTTACGCAGAAACTCATACTTTGGTTGAAGTAAAAACTTTGAATATATATATATATATATTCTCAAATCCCAATCCATTTGGATGTAGAAGTAGGCTCATCAAAACTTTTGTTTTCCCGTAATTTGACGGTCCAGTTATTAACCCCCTGATACAATTTGGTAAAAGCTTACCATGTGTTTTTGGGGGAATGGTTCTTACTAAATCCGGGTTTTTATTGGCAAAGTTTGATGTTGTTGAACGGATGGTTGTGCGTTGTAGGACGCGGGAAGTCACTGATTGGCATCAACATGGCGACGTCCAGTTCTACAACGAATACTACGCGTCAATTGTGCTTATTTTACCTCCAAGTGGTAACCATCGGATACTGGTCTCGTTTATCCGAACTTGACTTGCTAAACTAATAAGCGCGAGTGTTGAACAAAAGACAAAAATAGCAACACTATAATTTTCTGTCGGAAATGACTGGCTGTATAACTGGGCTCAAGTCTTAGACGAGACTATCAGAAGGATGGTGTGCGGCGGATGAATTCACCACAGAGAATCAACGGTGCCATCAACAGCACTGAGGACAGAAACCGAGAGGAGTGTTCCCACTAAGGCACTTTTCCTTCTACAAGACGACAGCGGAAGAATTCCCCAGATGGAATCAACGGTGGCGTCTACAGTTCCAGTGAGGCTGAACTACTTAGTGAACACCTTATACGGGCTACTACGACATATTCGGAGCTCAGGCCTATAAGGAGCGGTAAATCCGGTTCCCCGCCCTTGGAGTTAAATTGTAAGGGTCTGGTCCTCCAGGTTGGGGGTCGTGCCGTCGGGGTGACTTCCCGGCCACGTAAAGCAACTTTTAGTTTTGAAGCAACAACAAGCCTCGGATACGGACGGATTTACTGTTGACGAAGCCTACAAACGAAATAAGGACAATGAACTTCGGATTTGTACGTGGAATGTTCTGTCTCTTTATAGACCACGTGCAGCCGAACATTTAGCGGAGGCCCTAGGCTGCTACAAAGCAGACATCACCGCCATCCAAGAAGTGCGATGGGATGGGCCGGGCAAACGAAAATTGAAAGACTGCGATATCTATTATGGTGACTGCTATCGACCACAAGGGCAACGCCTTTTTGGGTGTGGATTCGTCGTTAGAGGCAGACTTAGACAAGAAGTCTTGAGTTTCAACTGTGTGAACGAGCGCCTCACGACAATTCGCATCACGGCTAAATTCGCCAACATCAGCCTCATATGCGCGCATGCCCCCACAGAGGAGAAAGATGACGACACCAAGGACGAGTTCTACGAGCTCCTGGACAAGACGTATGAGCAATGCCCTAGTTATGACATTAAAATTGTCTTAGGCGATTTTAATGCCAAACTGGGAAGAGAAAACGTCTTTGGTGGCACAATCGGAAAATATAGATTGCACGACACCACCTCCGATAACGGACTCAGGCTAATCGACTTTGCTGTGGGGCGAAACGTTGTGGTAGCCAGTACGCAGTTCCCGCATCTCGATATACACAAAGGGACATGGCGAATTCCTGGTCAATCAACCGCCAACCAGATTGACCACATTGCGATCGACGCAAGGCACTCCTCCAGTATCAAGGATGTACGAACGTTCCGAGGAGCAAACGTGGACTCGGACCACTACCTCGTTGTAGCCAAGGTAATGCTTAGGATATCCAGACCAAAAGCAAAACGGGAAAATACTGTGAGAAAATTTGACGTCGGACGGCTACAGTCGCAGGAAATCACAAGGTCCTTTTCCGATCAAGTCTCTCACGCCGTCTTAAATCGTCCTTTGCTGCCAACTGCAAGTATCGAAGACCAGTGGAAGAGATGCCAGGAAGCAATCAGAGATACCGCCTCTAACGTGCTTGGCCTCGCACGACCACCACAGCGAAACCCCTGGTTCGATGAAGAATGCCGGCAAGTACACACAGCCAAACAACAGGCATACAAAGCGGCGTTGCATAGAAGAACTAGAGCTGCTCGCGAGCTCACGAGCAGAAGAGAAGAGAGGAACACAAGCTTCTAAGAAGGAAAAAGAAAGAGCATGAAAAACGCGCGATCGAGGAAATAGAGGGCAGGAATGAAATTCGGAAGTTTTACCAAAAAGTAAAAAGAATCTCCCAGGGGTACAAGTCCCGAACCGAAACCTGCAAGGATGATCAGGGGAACATCGTGGTAGAATCGCAGTCGGTGCTGAGGATATGGAAAAATTATTTCTACAAATTGTATAACGGCGATGTCGAACCGAATCCCGCTATTGTGCAGCCTGTACCATTCAACCTGGACGACGTAGGCCAACAATACCGTCCACCCGATCTCGACGAAGTAAAGATAGCTATATCTAAACTTAAGTCCAACAAAGCTGCTGGAGCTGATGGTCTTGCGGCCGAGTTGTTCAAAGCGGCTGGCGATGAACTGGTAAGGAGTATGCACCAGCTCATCTGCAAAATATGGTCGGAGGAAAGCATGCCCGATGAACGGAACCTCAGCATTGTTTGCCCGATCCTCAAGAAAGGCGATCCTTTGGCCTGCTCCAACTACAGAGGCATCAGTCTTCTTAATACCGCCTACAAGATCTTCTCTACCGTACTTTGTGAGCCCCTAAAGCCTTTCGTCAACAACCTGATAGGTGCTTATCAGTGTGGCTTTAGGCCAGGGAAGTCCACTATCGACCAAATATTCTCACTACGGCAGATCTTGGAAAAAACCCAGGAATTTCAAATCGATACTCACCACCTTTTTATCGATTTCAAGGCCGCGTATGACAGCATCTACAGAGACGAGCTATATAGAGCCATGTCTAGTTTTGGCATCCCTACCAAACTCGTTCGTTTATGCAGGATGACGATGGAGAATGCACGCTGCTCCGTCCAGATCGGCAAAGACCTCACAGACACCTTTGATGTCAAAAAAGGTTTTAGACAGGGCGACGTGCTGTCGTGCGACTTCTTTAACATCATTCTTGAAAGAATAGTGCAAAACTCTCACGTCAACACTAGAGGCACAATCTTTCAAAAGTCCGTCCAATTACTCGCATACTCTGACGACATTGACATAATCGGACGAACAAAGCGTGATGTCAATGGTGCTTTCGTGAGTATTGAGAAGGAAGCCAAGAAGATGGGTTTAACAGTGAACGGGAGCAAAACAAAATATATGCTGTCAACAAGAAAGGACACCCAGCACCGGCGTCTCGGACAGAACGTCACTATAGACAGCTATAATTTTGAAGTAAATAAAACTCAGCCAATGATACCAGTGCTGAGATCAAACGCAGAATTACTTTTGCCAACCGCTGTTTCTTTGGACTAAGAAGGCAATTGAGAAGCAAAGCCCTCTCTCGAGCAACTAAGCTGTCCATATATAAAACGCTCATCATCCCAGTCATGATGTATGGTGCAGAGACATGGACAATGTGGATGAGAGTGGATGAGAACGCGTTAGGTTGTTTTGAGAGGAAAATTCTCCGGGTGATTTTTGGTCCCGTCTGCATAGATGGGGAATGGAGAAGACGATACAACAACGAACTATACGGGCTGTACAGCGATAACGACCTAGTCACAAAATTGAAAAGCCAACGACTGAGATGGCTGGGTTACCTAGAGCGAATGGACACCAATGCTCCGGCCCGGAAAGTCTTCGAATCCTGCCCCGTGGGACAGCGCAGTAGAGGTGGACAGCGTAAAAGGTGGCGCACACGCAAGTGGAAGAGGATCTCAACCAACTTGGAGTGCGAAACTGGAGACAGATAGCTGGAAACCGAGCCGAATGGAAGAAGCTTGTTGGTTGAGGCCCTGGTCCACCCCGGACTGTAGCGCCACCTTAAGTAAGTAAGTAAGTAAGATGTTGTTGAACGAAATGCATTTTGCTGAGACTAAACTTATTCTTATAAAAACAATAGTTTATAAATAAATAGTTTATAAAATAAATTTCACACTAATTTTGACACTCCACTAGAACACACAATTTATATATAAATGATTGATTTCTCCGAAAAAATGACTAGTTAAATACGAAACGTTAAAGGAAACGGGTTACTAAATACCATTATAAATAAATTACCTTTAGAATTACACCTCCCTGGTACGAGTATCAGTACTGTGGGCCTGGAACAAACCTCCAGAACCGATTAGCAAGAGGTGCCGCGGGGGTTAATCCGTTAGATCAAGCGTGCAAAGAGCACGATATATCTTATTCTAAATTTGAAAACACATCTGACAGAAATATAGCTGATACAATTTTGGCAGAGAAAGCCGGCAGCGAGTTAAATCCAAATATTCCAACGCTGCAGAGCGAGCGAAAGCATTATTGGTACCTAATCTCATGAAGGCCAAAATAAAAATGGGTGCGGGTGTTGGTGACAATAAAAAACAAAAATTAAAAAATAAGAAAAAAAAACGATTCAGAAGCCATATAAAATGTGAAAAAAGCCCTGCAAACGAAAAATCCTTTGAATATGGAAAAGGCTATTACAAGTGCTCTTCGCTCAGCTAAAAAAAACTTAGGTTGCAACAATAAACACAATAGTGTAAAAACTCCAAGAGTAATTTCTATCCCAAAAATTGGTGGACCATTGCCCCTTATTCCAATATTTGCGGGCTTTCGGCATGCGGGGCCTTAACTGGTGGTGTGGAAGGAGTTGCTAAGGCTATTGATGAAGCACATAGTGCCAAAATGAGTCTGGAGGAGAACAAACGTCATAACCAAAAAATGGAATCAATAGCACTGGGTGAGGGATTGCATCTCAAACCATATCGTATAGGTTTTGGCTTCTTTCTTCGCCCTCAATCAAAAAACCTCTAGAAATGCTACCTAGTCATGCTTTAAATGAACTGATTTGATTGAGTTTGTAAAAAATAATATTCCACATTTCCGTGGAGTTTTTATGATTGATAAATTATCAAAGGGTAAATCATTTAAAAACGAGTGCGGAATTGTCAATTTAGATTCAACAAATGGGTGCGGTACACAATGGGTAGCATATTGTGTAAAAAGGATAAAAGCATCGAATATTTTGATAGTTTTGGAAATCTTCAACCTTCGATTGATGTGATAAATTATCTAGGTAAACGAATTAGATATAATTATGTTAAGTATCAGGATTTTCACACTGTAATTTCTGGACACATTTGTTTAAAATGTTTATATCATAGCTATTTTGTATAAATAAAATGTTTCAAATTAAAATTTTGCATTTTCTTTAAAATAACCACGTCGTTAACACCTACACTAAATGGTAATACTTCTCACCTTACTGCTGAATATTTCCCCCCCTTGAATTTGGATGATGATTACGTTTGCGGTATAACTGATTTACAATCTTATAATTCAATTCCGAATATTGATGAACGATAATTTTTAATAATTTATTTCACATTGGAGACTCAGTGATAGAAACTCCTCGATGATCTCGCTTTATGTTTATATGATTACTTACACGAAGAAAACTCTGTTACATCACTGACGTTAGATGCTAATATAAATACACTACAATGTGAGATCGATTTAAGTGAAGTAATTGATTTTACTAAACGATGTTCTATCGGTAAATTATTAGGATTTAGCAAGCGTGTTTTGAAAAGTCGATATAAACAGAATCAATGTAATTCGAGTCGAGTGCAGTATAACAATCGGATCTTACATCAATAACACATGTGTTCATACAATACATGAATTTTCACCTCAGGTAGAACCAGCATTGTATATTCATTTCTATAGTACTATCATGAAGAGGGACGTCCGGGGAGCCACCTGCTAGATTCTATAAGAATTACTATCTTGGGCTCATTTGCAAAATGTGTATAGACTAATTGAAAACCAAGAGGGAGTAGAATGTATATGATTTAACATTTCCTAAAGTTAAAGCAAGAGAAAAAATTATACCTTTTTAAGTGAAAACCAAAAGGGAGAAGAATGCATATACTTTAACATTTTCTAAAGTTAAAGCAAGAGAAAAGAAAATATACCTTATTGTGTATTTTTCTTTCCTCACATTTATTTAAAATTGGAGAATCTACCTACCTACATACATATGCATGTATAAATACCTTTAAAAGAATTGTATCCCGTTCGACCTAGTTTTGGTTTTGGCATTATAATTATATATATAGGTATGTGTGGATTAAATGTTTGCCGTGTGTTCGTTTTGTGTTTCCAAAAATAAATACAGTTTTGACCTTAATTTACTGGACTTTTCGTTTCGGCAATAAATTTGTTTGAAAATAAATTTGTCCGCCGGTTTGTTTTGAGTTTAAAAAAAATACTAAATTCAGTATAATTCGTGTAGAGCTGTGTCAATCGTTCATTTTCAAAGATTCAATCGTTCAAATGTCGTTCATTTCAAAGATTCGGTCTTTTCAATCGTTCATTTTTGCAATCAATCATTTGTTTCAATCGAATGTTAACAACCCATATGGAAACATTTTTGAATTGAAACAGTATCGGGATTTGATTGTGATTGTGTCAATCATTCTCATTCAATGTTGGTTTCTTCAGGGTTCAACATCAAAGTATTGGCTGAGGCGAATGTTGTGTTTTATGCAATTGCAATTCAAAATTGTAACTGATAATTTAAGAAAAATCAAGACAAAATTTGTAGCAATATACATTTTTTTATAGGTATGTTTTTCTTTTATTGGAGCAAACAATTTTAGCTATGGTATTATTCTTAGATAAAATAATTTAACTAAGAATGTTGTTTTTACTAATTTCTCCTTAAAAAGATAAATTCAGTATAAATGGATCTCACAAATAAACGCAGTCCAATTTGGGTGCATTTTTCCCAGTCAACTGACAAAAAGGCAAAATGCGTGCATTGCCAAAAATTTATAAGTTTCAGCGGAGGTGCTACGGGAAATTTGGGAAGGCATTTACGAACTCAGCATGTAGGCATTGCCATAGAAAAGGCCCGATATGTTCCAGAAAGAACAACAGTTTCGTCCTCTATAAACCAGCAACAATTAACTTCAGTCGCAATAGAACTTCCTGTTCCTTCCACATCCACTTCATCTTCTGCACAACATCAAGAAATCACTCCATCCGTATCAAATCTTCCTTCCACTTCAAGACATAATTCTAATCTAACACAAAGCATGACTGTTCAACGGCAACAAACCATTTCAGGTTTTGTAATAAAACCAATATCGTTAGCGTATTCAATAAAATTAGACGAACAACTGGTCAAAACAATAGTAAAGCAATACCATCCGTTTTCTATTGTCGAAGAAAAGGAGTTCAAGACTTTTGTTAAAATGCTTTGTCCCAATTACCAAATGCCTTCAAGAAAAACAATATCAAATTCATTGATTCCAAGATTATATACAGAAACAAAAATAAAAGTTCAAGATGTTCTAGTTACGGTTCCCTCTGTATGCGTTACAACAGACGCTTGGACATCTATCACGCAACAAGGCTATATTGGCATAACAGTTCATTTTATACAAGAACACCAAGATCATTTGTCACTTGAGTCGCGTCTCTTAGGGTGTATTCCCTACGATGAAAGCCACACCATTATCAACTTAGGAAATTTACTTAAGTCCGAACTTGAAAAATGGAATCTTGAAGACAAAGTTTGTTGTGTTGTAACAGATAACGCTTCAAACATTGTCGGTGCAATTAAATCAAAAAACTGGAACCATTTACCATGTTTTGCACACACGTTAAATTTAATTGTTGGTGAAGGAATGGCTATCATCGAATCAAAAATTGTAAAAATAAAAAATATTGTTGCCTTTTTCAAAAAAAGTTCAAAAGCAACCGTAAAGCTCTACAGTATGGAGAAAGAACTAGATTTGCCAGAGCTTAAATTAAAGCAGTCCTGCGTAACGCGTTGGAATTCTACTTACGAAATGCTGTCAAGAATTCTTTGCGTTAAATCTGCCGTGGTAGCAGTACTAGCTATAGAAAATCCCGAGCTAAACTCTATTTCGCCCAGTGATTGGCAAATTTTGGAGAAGGCAACAAATATTTTTAAAATATTTCATGCTGTAACGGAACAAATGTCGGCTGAAAAAAGTGTAACGATTTCAAAAATAATGCTGATGATCAAATCCATGAGATCACACTTATGTAGAATGACGATTGAAAACAATAAACAGTTCGAGGATATAGATGCTATAATTGTCAAATTACTAAATGGCATTACAAATCGTTTCAAGTCACTTGACTTACTTGTAGACGACAGAGTAGCACAAGCCACTATATTGGA
Source organism: Philhelius pedissequus (assembly GCA_910595825.1). Classification (NCBI taxonomy): domain Eukaryota; kingdom Metazoa; phylum Arthropoda; class Insecta; order Diptera; family Syrphidae; genus Philhelius; species Philhelius pedissequus. The sequence goes on along the minus strand of OU343160.1, from coordinate 124,258,646 downwards.
TCCGAGATTCAAAAAATATGGTTTTTCTAACGCATCAGCGTACGAAAAATGCTTAAGAGATTTAAAAGCAAAGGCTTTATCATCAACATCGCAGACGAACACAACCGCCGACAATGCAATCACTAGAATTATTTCCCAAGAATCTTCACACACACACACTCAAGAGAGCATTTTGGTTTGGGGAGATTTCGATTCTGAAGTAGGTCGTGTTATTTCCAATCCAAACCAACACGCCGCTAGTATACTTGAGATTGATAAATACATAAATGAAATGCCGATTGAACGAACAGATGATCCCCTTAAATGGTGGTATGAACGCAAAAAGATATACCCGAGGTTATACAATCTTGTTCTCAAAAGGCTTTGCATTGTCGCAAAAAGCGTACCATGTGAGAGCGTATTTTCAAAAGCTGGCCTTACAATTCATGATAGGCGTAGCAGTTTGAAGCCCACCAAAGCAGCAAAAGTCTTATTCCTTAACTAGAACCTTTAATTTGTTTATAATTTCTTTTTTGTACAAGTTTCTTTTTAATTATTTATTCAAAAATTTCTTTAATTCCTCTTTCGATACATCGATCGTTTCAATTAATGTTTATTTATTTTTTTACTAACTACACCGCTACCTTAATAATTTACTGTGTTTATAGTTTAACTATGTATAGAGTATAGATTTAGCTTTTTAATTAAAATTTATTATTTTATTGACTTTATTTCGTAATATGTAATAAATTCTTTGTAAAATTTGGTCTAGAAATGGCTCTTAAAACCCAGAAGTATCTGTTCTCGTTCTGCCAAATACATGGAACTGAATACATAAATAGTACAATTTTTGTGAAATTAAGCATTTAATATTATATGTACATATACATATACAAACATAAATATATGTATACTATGTTTAAAAAAATAAAACTCTAAAATTAACTACATATGTCCATTTTTAAGATTTTCGCATAAAATGTTCTATCATCGCTAATTCTGTTAATGGAAATCGAAATCTATGCACGCACCGGATTTAGCACAGAACACGAATTACTTTAGCACTGCCAACCATTCGATCGTCTAATTTTAGACGCATAATAATTGTAAGTTAAGTGCAACGGTTTCGTTCATAATCCAACTTGTGAAAATATGCTTAGTAAACTGTCTGTAATCGCAAACACAGAAATCACTGCAATGCAGACTGTCCCAAAACGCATTCTTTTTCTTGCGTAAAAGCCAGTACATTTGTGTTAGTGTTAAAGTTATGTTGCGCACTTCACTAATTCACTTGCTTTTGCTTTGCAAATCTGTCGCTTAGGAATTTAGCCAAGTACATAGATCAATTCGAATAAAAGTTCGCAATATTAATAAATAGACTCAGACTTGCATTAAGACCTTTCAATTAAATTTTTATTATTTGCCGGCAAATAAAACAAAGTATGTTTTAAAACAAACTAAAGGCAGCATCCGGTGAAATTTTATCTTTAATAGTTTAATAAAGTATTAAGCCGAGATGTTAACGTTAAACGTTTAACAATTTTTCGATTTTACTTGATGTTATTTACATATCTATTTCTAAACTAGGCTTCATTTGATAAAATGATTTAAACTTAATTTTCAGTTTTACCATTAGTTAACAAAGAAATTGATTAGTGTAAACTTTCATACTGTTTTGTTTAAGAAAAGTTAACTCGTTCATTGATTTTCATTCTCGATATTTGCTTTTTTGATGACTCAGACTTCCTTCGTTCTAATGTAATTTTGCATGGCATATTGTTTCGCTAATAGATTGTTGACATCTTCGGATATCTGATGTTGTTACTATGTTCAGTTGATTTATTATTGACTCCATCTCTTCCTGACGAATATTCAATGATTGACCATGTCGGCAATGATTATGCCCTTGCCGTGTTGCTTTTCTTTATCACATCAATCGAAGACGAATCTATGAAGACAGAAAACGAAAGCCTTGAGCAAGGATTTCTTCATCCGAGGGTCCAATTCGATGAGCAAATTGAACGATCTATTTCATTGCTGCAAATTTTCTAAAACGCTGATTCATCTCGTTCATCTTAGAATGATTTTCAATCTTCAAAAAGTCTGCTAGGTTTTTTTGAGAGCTCTTAGTATTAACGTAGGTAAAGATTAATGATATTAAAAACTAATCGATCACGATATGAAAACTCTGAATTTGCAACCCAATCCAAGTAACGCAGCATTAGATCCATTTTGTCCAAAGACCTTGAACAAAACCTTGAATTTGAAAGGAATGGTACTATTTGTTAAGAAAATTAGTTTAATCCTTAATTTATTTTATTTTAAGAAAACATAATTTTCGGAAATCTAAAATACTTCGATTGTTGTCGTCTTTGAGCTTTGACTATTTTTTTTTTTATGATATGATTTGACTTTGAAGCCTAGTACGCTGCTGATGCGAAACGAAAATTTTCGGTGGTCTCCACTAGGAGAGCGAAATGGTAACGAAAACCACAGCGGAAAAATATTTGCGGAGAGTTCTTTAAGCTGTCAAAAACAATTGACTTTAAGATGAAATTTTTTTTTTATAATTCTTGGATTTAAAAATAGTTTCGGTTACACATAGAGGAATTAAAATGAAACTCAGAACAGTTTAAATGATCTAACCTAAGCAATTACTTTTGGATTTATAAACTGGTTTATCTGCAGATTTGATGAAATTTCTATTAATCTTAAAAAATTCAATTAAATTGAGAGGTAAACCACTATAATTCCAAAACTACGTGCTTCATTGGAATGGTGTGAACGGTGCTGAGTTCTAATTTATGTTTTCTTACTAATTTCGGATACTATTTTCACGTACAAGATTTATTTCAAAAAATTTACATACAAAAGTAATTTGGGGACAAAATTACTTTTGGATGGATATTTTTTAACGCAATCTGAATTGTGCGCGATTTTGAACGGTGAATCGAAAATAAGGTTTTTACTTACACTTTACCCCACCGCGGCATTGGCACCACAAGTTCTCACAAAGTTGAATATCATAAACACATCAATCTTGATACTATATAACATTTGAAGCCAAAAATGAAGTTCGCGATCGCTCTTTGAAAATCCAAGGAACTACTTTGCAACCTCAAGCTCAATCTTATTAACTTTATAAGGCTATTGATGCATTTTTAGACATTAAAAAAAAATTTACACATTTATGAAACAGCATTTTTTATTTATTGAGAACAAAACTATTTGAAATAAGCAATAAAATCTAGAGTATTAACAAAAATAAATAGGCAACTTATGTAAGTTCAATAAAAATTTCATTCGCAGGAACGCGTCGATGCAAACTTCAGATAGATCCATAATGTCTTTTCTCGTTGCACTTCGTTTGCTAAGTTCAACTATATTCAATATTTCCAAAAGACTCAAATTATATTTTTTTTGGATCAGAAATTGGTCCGAGTAACTTTTGCCATCTGGTATTTTGCTTTTTGATTTGTTCACCTTTAAGGCAGCATTTCAATGCTGCATCATACAAAGGAAACATCTTCCAGACGTTTTTCTGACACCTATGGTTGTATCTTTTGAGTGAACATCTCGACACGGGCATAAAATCAATACATATTTCTAGGTGCATGAATTTAACCAAATTCCCCTAGAAAAATATAATTTGCAGTATATATATGCTGCAAATTCTATTAGAGTCGGTAGATATCGACCAAAAATATTGCGTCTTAGAAAGGTACGATAGCATCTAACTGATGAGCCCAACTATCGTGCCCGGGCAAAACGCATTTTGGACTATAGGTCACAAAATATTTCAATTGGCTTACATATTTCTAGGCACATGAATTTAACCAAATTCCCCTAGAAAAATATAATATAATATATAATAATATAATATAAATATATGTCGGTATACATCGGCCAAAAATATTGCGTCTTAGAAAGGTACGATAGCATCTAACTGATGAGCCCAACTATCGTGCCCGGGCGAAACGCATTTTGGAATATAGGTCACAAAATATTTCAATTGGCTTTAATCCACACAGTCCACAAAAACAAAAATAATATGTAAATATTGCTTGCGTTTTCTTCGAATATAATTGCTGGCCAGACCACGGGCATAAAATCAATACATATTTCTAGGTGCATGAATTGAACCAAATTCCCCTAGAAAAATATAATTTGCAGTATATATATGCTGCAAATTCTATTAGAGTCGGTAGACATTGACCAAAAATATTGCATCTTAGAAAGTTACGATAGCATCTAACTGATGAGCCCAACTATCGTACCCGGGCGAAACGCATTTTGGACTATAGGTCACAAAATATTTCAATTGGCCTTAATCCACACAGTCCACAAAAACAAAAGTAATATGGTAATATTGTTTGCGTTTTCTTCGAATAAAATTACTGGACAGACCACGGGCATAAAATCAATACATATTTCTAGGTGCATGAATTTAACCAAATTCCCCTAGAAAAATATAATTTGCAGTATATATATGCTGCAAATTCTATTAGAGTCGGTAGATATCGACCAAAAATATTACGTCTTAGAAAGGTACGATAGCATCTAACTGATGAGCCCAACTATCGTGCCCGGGCGAAACGCATTTTGGACTATAGGTCACAAAATATTTCAATTGGCTTTAATCCACAAAACAAAAATAATATGTAAATTGCGTTTTCTTCGAATATAATTACTGGCCACACCACGGGCGTAAAATCAATACATACTTCTAGGTGCATGAATTTAACCAAATTCCCCTAGAAAAATATAATTTGCAGTATATATATACTGCAAATTCTATTAGAGTCGGTAGACGTCGACCAAAAATATTGCGTCTTAGAAAGGTGCGATAGCATCTAACTGATGAGCCCAACTATCGTGCCCGGGCGAAACGCATTTTGGACTATAGGTCACAAAATATTTCAATTGGCTTTAATCCACAAAACAAAAATAATATGTAAATTGCGTTTTCTTCGAATATAATTACTGGCCACACCACGGGCGTAAAATCAATACATACTTCTAGGTGCATGAATTTAACCAAATTCCCCTAGAAAAATATAATTTGCAGTATATATATACTGCAAATTCTATTAGAGTCGGTAGACGTCGACCAAAAATATTGCGTCTTAGAAAGGTGCGATAGCATCTAACTGATGAGCCCAACTATCGTGCCCGGGCGAAACGCATTTTCGACTATAGGTCACAAAATATTTGAATTCGCTTTTAAAACACACAGTCCACAAGAACAAAAATAATATGTAAATATTGTTTGCGTTTTCTTCGAATATAATTACTGGCCAGACCACGGGCATAAAATCAATACATATTTCTAGGCACATGAATTTAACCAAATTCCCCTAGAAAAATATAATATAATATATAATAATATAATATAAATATATGTCAGTAGACATCGGCCAAAACTATTGCGTCTTAGAAAGGTACGATAGCATCTAACTGATGAGCCCAACTATCGTGCCCGGGCGAAACGCATTTTGGAATATAGGTCACAAAATATTTCAATTGGCTTTAATCCACACAGTCCACAAAAACAAAAATAATATGTAAATATTGCTTGCGTTTTCTTCGAATATAATTGCTGGCCAGACCACGGGCATAAAATCAATACATATTTCTAGGTGCATGAATTGAACCAAATTCCCCTAGAAAAATATAATTTGCAGTATATATATGCTGCAAATTCTATTAGAGTCGGTAGACGTCGACCAAAAATATTGCATCTTAGAAAGGTACGATAGCATCTAACTGATGAGCCCAACTATCGTGCCCGGGCGAAACGCATTTTGGACTATAGGTCACAAAATATTTCAATTGGCTTTAATCCACACATTCCACAAAAACAAAAACAAAAATAATATGTAAATATTGGTTGCATTTTCTTCGCATATAATTACTAGATAGACCACGGGCATAAAATCAATACATATTTCTAGGCACATGAATTTAACCAAATTCCCCTAGAAAAATATAATATAATATATAATAATATAATATAAATATATGTCAGTAGACATCGGCCAAAAATATTGCGTCTTAGAAAGGTACGATAGCATCTAACTGATGAGCCCAACTATCGTGCCCGGGCGAAACGCATTTTGGAATATAGGTCACAAAATATTTCAATTGGCTTTAATCCACACAGTCCACAAAAACAAAAATAATATGTAAATATTGCTTGCGTTTTCTTCGAATATAATTGCTGGCCAGACCACGGGCATAAAATCAATACATATTTCTAGGTGCATGAATTGAACCAAATTCCCCTAGAAAAATATAATTTGCAGTATATATATGCTGCAAATTCTATTAGAGTCGGTAGACATTGACCAAAAATATTGCATCTTAGAAAGGTACGATAGCATCTAACTGATGAGCCCAACTATCGTACCCGGGCGAAACGCATTTTGGACTATAGGTCACAAAATATTTCAATTGGCCTTAATCCACACAGTCCACAAAAACAAAAGTAATATGGTAATATTGTTTGCGTTTTCTTCGAATAAAATTACTGGACAGACCACGGGCATAAAATCAATACATATTTCTAGGTGCATGAATTTAACCAAATTCCCCTAGAAAAATATAATTTGCAGTATATATATGCTGCAAATTCTATTAGAGTCGGTAGATATCGACCAAAAATATTACGTCTTAGAAAGGTACGATAGCATCTAACTGATGAGCCCAACTATCGTGCCCGGGCGAAACGCATTTTGGACTATAGGTCACAAAATATTTCAATTGGCTTTAATCCACAAAACAAAAATAATATGTAAATTGCGTTTTCTTCGAATATAATTACTGGCCACACCACGGGCGTAAAATCAATACATACTTCTAGGTGCATGAATTTAACCAAATTCCCCTAGAAAAATATAATTTGCAGTATATATATACTGCAAATTCTATTAGAGTCGGTAGACGTCGACCAAAAATATTGCGTCTTAGAAAGGTGCGATAGCATCTAACTGATGAGCCCAACTATCGTGCCCGGGCGAAACGCATTTTGGACTATAGGTCACAAAATATTTCAATTGGCTTTAATCCACAAAACAAAAATAATATGTAAATTGCGTTTTCTTCGAATATAATTACTGGCCACACCACGGGCGTAAAATCAATACATACTTCTAGGTGCATGAATTTAACCAAATTCCCCTAGAAAAATATAATTTGCAGTATATATATACTGCAAATTCTATTAGAGTCGGTAGACGTCGACCAAAAATATTGCGTCTTAGAAAGGTGCGATAGCATCTAACTGATGAGCCCAACTATCGTGCCCGGGCGAAACGCATTTTCGACTATAGGTCACAAAATATTTGAATTCGCTTTTAAAACACACAGTCCACAAGAACAAAAATAATATGTAAATATTGTTTGCGTTTTCTTCGAATATAATTACTGGCCAGACCACGGGCATAAAATCAATACATATTTCTAGGCACATGAATTTAACCAAATTCCCCTAGAAAAATATAATATAATATATAATAATATAATATAAATATATGTCAGTAGACATCGGCCAAAAATATTGCGTCTTAGAAAGGTACGATAGCATCTAACTGATGAGCCCAACTATCGTGCCCGGGCGAAACGCATTTTGGAATATAGGTCACAAAATATTTCAATTGGCTTTAATCCACACAGTCCACAAAAACAAAAATAATATGTAAATATTGCTTGCGTTTTCTTCGAATATAATTGCTGGCCAGACCACGGGCATAAAATCAATACATATTTCTAGGTGCATGAATTGAACCAAATTCCCCTAGAAAAATATAATTTGCAGTATATATATGCTGCAAATTCTATTAGAGTCGGTAGACGTCGACCAAAAATATTGCATCTTAGAAAGGTACGATAGCATCTAACTGATGAGCCCAACTATCGTGCCCGGGCGAAACGCATTTTGGACTATAGGTCACAAAATATTTCAATTGGCTTTAATCCACACATTCCACAAAAACAAAAACAAAAATAATATGTAAATATTGGTTGCATTTTCTTCGCATATAATTACTAGATAGACCACGGGCATAAAATCAATACATATTTCTAGGCACATGAATTTAACCAAATTCCCCTAGAAAAATATAATATAATATATAATAATATAATATAAATATATGTCAGTAGACATCGGCCAAAAATATTGCGTCTTAGAAAGGTACGATAGCATCTAACTGATGAGCCCAACTATCGTGCCCGGGCGAAACGCATTTTGGAATATAGGTCACAAAATATTTCAATTGGCTTTAATCCACACAGTCCACAAAAACAAAAATAATATGTAAATATTGCTTGCGTTTTCTTCGAATATAATTGCTGGCCAGACCACGGGCATAAAATCAATACATATTTCTAGGTGCATGAATTGAACCAAATTCCCCTAGAAAAATATAATTTGCAGTATATATATGCTGCAAATTCTATTAGAGTCGGTAGACATTGACCAAAAATATTGCATCTTAGAAAGGTACGATAGCATCTAACTGATGAGCCCAACTATCGTACCCGGGCGAAACGCATTTTGGACTATAGGTCACAAAATATTTCAATTGGCCTTAATCCACACAGTCCACAAAAACAAAAGTACTATGCTAATATTGTTTGCGTTTTCTTCGAATAAAATTACTGGACAGACCACGGGCATAAAATCAATACATATTTCTAGGTGCATGAATTTAACCAAATTCCCCTAGAAAAATATAATTTGCAGTATATATATGCTGCAAATTCTATTAGAGTCGGTAGATATCGACCAAAAATATTGCGTCTTAGAAAGGTACGATAGCATCTAACTGATGAGCCCAACTATCGTGCCCGGGCAAAACGCATTTTGGACTATAGGTCACAAAATATTTCAATTGGCTTACATATTTCTAGGCACATGAATTTAACCAAATTCCCCTAGAAAAATATAATATAATATATAATAATATAATATAAATATATGTCGGTATACATCGGCCAAAAATATTGCGTCTTAGAAAGGTACGATAGTATCTAACTGATGAGCCCAACTATCGTGCCCGGGCGAAACGCATTTTGGAATATAGGTCACAAAATATTTCAATTGGCTTTAATCCACACAGTCCACAAAAACAAAAATAATATGTAAATATTGCTTGCGTTTTCTTCGAATATAATTGCTGGCCAGACCACGGGCATAAAATCAATACATATTTCTAGGTGCATGAATTGAACCAAATTCCCCTAGAAAAATATAATTTGCAGTATATATATGCTGCAAATTCTATTAGAGTCGGTAGACATTGACCAAAAATATTGCATCTTAGAAAGGTACGATAGCATCTAACTGATGAGCCCAACTATCGTACCCGGGCGAAACGCATTTTGGACTATAGGTCACAAAATATTTCAATTGGCCTTAATACACACAGTCCACAAAAACAAAATTAATATGCTAATATTGTTTGCGTTTTCTTCGAATAAAATTACTGGACAGACCACGGGCATAAAATCAATACATATTTCTAGGTGCATGAATTTAACCAAATTCCCCTAGAAAAATATAATTTGCAGTATATATATGCTGCAAATTCTATTAGAGTCGGTAGATATCGACCAAAAATATTGCGTCTTAGAAAGGTACGATAGCATCTAACTGATGAGCCCAACTATCGTGCCCGGGCGAAACGCATTTTGGACTATAGGTCACAAAATATTTCAATTGGCTTTAATCCACAAAACAAAAATAATATGTAAATTGCGTTTTCTTCGAATATAATTACTGGCCACACCACGGGCGTAAAATGAATACATACTTCTAGGTGCATGAATTTAACCAAATTCCCCTAGAAAAATATAATTTGCAGTATATATATACTGCAAATTCTATTAGAGTCGGTAGACGTCGACCAAAAATATTGCGTCTTAGAAAGGTGCGATAGCATCTAACTGATGAGCCCAACTATCGTGCCCGGGCGAAACGCATTTTGGACTATAGGTCACAAAATATTTCAATTGGCTTTAATCCACAAAACAAAAATAATATGTAAATTGCGTTTTCTTCGAATATAATTACTGGCCACACCACGGGCGTAAAATCAATACATACTTCTAGGTGCATGAATTTAACCAAATTCCCCTAGAAAAATATAATTTGCAGTATATATATACTGCAAATTCTATTAGAGTCGGTAGACGTCGACCAAAAATATTGCGTCTTAGAAAGGTGCGATAGCATCTAACTGATGAGCCCAACTATCGTGCCCGGGCGAAACGCATTTTGGACTATAGGTCACAAAATATTTCAATTGGATTTAATCCACACAGTCCACAAAAACAAAAATAATATGTAAATATTGTTTGCGTTTTCTTCGAATATAATTACTGGCCAGACCACGGGCATAAAATCAATACATATTTCTAGGTGCATGAATTTAACCAAATTCCCCTAGAAAAATATAATTTGCAGTATATATATACTGCAAATTCTATTAGAGTCGGTAGACGTCGACCAAAAATATTGCGTCTTAGAAAGGTGCGATAGCATCTAACTGATGAGCCCAACTATCGTGCCCGGGCGAAACGCATTTTGGACTATAGGTCACAAAATATTTCAATTGGCTTTAATCCACACATTCCACAAAAACAAAAACAAAAATAATATGTAAATATTGGTTGCGTTTTCTTCGCATATAATTACTAGATAGACCACGGGCATAAAATCAATACATATTTCTAGGCACATGAATTTAACCAAATTCCCCTAGAAAAATATAATATAATATATAATAATATAATATAAATATATGTCGGTAGACATCGGCCAAAAATATTGCGTCTTAGAAAGGTACGATAGCATCTAACTGATGAGCCCAACTATCGTGCCCGGGCGAAACGCATTTTGGAATATAGGTCACAAAATATTTCAATTGGCTTTAATCCACACAGTCCACAAAAACAAAAATAATATGTAAATATTGCTTGCGTTTTCTTCGAATATAATTGCTGGCCAGACCACGGGCATAAAATCAATACATATTTCTAGGTGCATGAATTGAACCAAATTCCCCTAGAAAAATATAATTTGCAGTATATATATGCTGCAAATTCTATTAGAGTCGGTAGACATTGACCAAAAATATTGCTTCTTAGAAAGGTACGATAGCATCTAACTGATGAGCCCAACTATCGTACCCGGGCGAAACGCATTTTGGACTATAGGTCACAAAATATTTCAATTGGCCTTAATCCACACAGTCCACAAAAACAAAAGTACTATGCTAATATTGTTTGCGTTTTCTTCGAATAAAATTACTGGACAGACCACGGGCATAAAATCAATACATATTTCTAGGTGCATGAATTTAACCAAATTCCCCTAGAAAAATATAATTTGCAGTATATATATGCTGCAAATTCTATTAGAGTCGGTAGATATCGACCAAAAATATTGCGTCTTAGAAAGGTACGATAGCATCTAACTGATGAGCCCAACTATCGTGCCCGGGCAAAACGCATTTTGGACTATAGGTCACAAAATATTTCAATTGGCTTACATATTTCTAGGCACATGAATTTAACCAAATTCCCCTAGAAAAATATAATATAATATATAATAATATAATATAAATATATGTCGGTATACATCGGCCAAAAATATTGCGTCTTAGAAAGGTACGATAGCATCTAACTGATGAGCCCAACTATCGTGCCCGGGCGAAACGCATTTTGGAATATAGGTCACAAAATATTTCAATTGGCTTTAATCCACACAGTCCACAAAAACAAAAATAATATGTAAATATTGCTTGCGTTTTCTTCGAATATAATTGCTGGCCAGACCACGGGCATAAAATCAATACATATTTCTAGGTGCATGAATTGAACCAAATTCCCCTAGAAAAATATAATTTGCAGTATATATATGCTGCAAATTCTATTAGAGTCGGTAGACATTGACCAAAAATATTGCGTCTTAGAAAGGTACGATAGCATCTAACTGATGAGCCCAACTATCGTGCCCGGGCGAAACGCATTTTGGACTATAGGTCACAAAATATTTCAATTGGCTTTAATCCACAAAACAAAAATAATATGTAAATTGCGTTTTCTTCGAATATAATTACTGGCCACACCACGGGCGTAAAATCAATACATACTTCTAGGTGCATGAATTTAACCAAATTCCCCTAGAAAAATATAATTTGCAGTATATATATACTGCAAATTCTATTAGAGTCGGTAGACGTCGACCAAAAATATTGCGTCTTAGAAAGGTGCGATAGCATCTAACTGATGAGCCCAACTATCGTGCCCGGGCGAAACGCATTTTGGACTATAGGTCACAAAATATTTCAATTGGCTTTAATCCACAAAACAAAAATAATATGTAAATTTCGTTTTCTTCGAATATAATTACTGGCCACACCACGGGCGTAAAATCAATACATACTTCTAGGTGCATGAATTTAACCAAATTCCCCTAGAAAAATATAATTTGCAGTATATATATACTGCAAATTCTATTAGAGTCGGTAGACGTCGACCAAAAATATTGCGTCTTAGAAAGGTGTGATAGCATCTAACTGATGAGCCCAACTATCGTGCCCGGGCGAAACGCATTTTGGACTATAGGTCACAAAATATTTCAATTGGATTTAATCCACACAGTTCACAAAAACAAAAATAATATGTAAATATTGTTTGCGTTTTCTTCGAATATAATTACTGGCCAGACCACGGGCATAAAATCAATACATATTTCTAGGTGCATGAATTTAACCAAATTCCCCTAGAAAAATATAATTTGCAGTATATATATGCTGCAAATTCTATTAGAGTCGGTAGACATCGACCAAAAATATTGCGTCTTAGAAAGGTACGATAGCATCTAACTGATGAGCCCAACTATCGTGCCCGGGCGAAATGCATTTTCGACTATAGGTCACAAAATATTTGAATTCGCTTTTAAAACACACAGTCCACAAGAACAAAAATAATATGTAAATATTGTTTGCGTTTTCTTCGAATATAATTACTGGCCAGACCACGGGCATAAAATCAATACATATTTCTAGGTGCATGAATTTAACCAAATTCCCCTAGAAAAATATAATTTGCAGTATATATATGCTGCAATTCTATAAGAATCGGTAGACATCGACCAAAAATATTGCGTCTTAGAAAGGTACGATAGCATCTAACTGATGAGCCCACCTATCGTGCCCGGGCGAAACGCATTTTGGACTATAGGTCACAAAATATTTCAATTGGCTTTAATCCACAAAACAAAAATAATATGTAAATTGCGTTTTCTTCGAATATAATTACTGGCCACACCACGGGCGTAAAATCAATACATACTTCTAGGTGCATGAATTTAACCAAATTCCCCTAGAAAAATATAATTTGCAGTATATATATACTGCAAATTCTATTAGAGTCGGTAGACGTCGACCAAAAATATTGCGTCTTAGAAAGGTGCGATAGCATCTAACTGATGAGCCTAACTATCGTGCCGGGCGAAACGCACTTTGGACTATAGGTCACAAAATATTTCAATTGGCTTTAATCCACACATTCCACAAAAACAAAAACAAAAATAATATGTAAATATTGCTTGCGTTTTCTTCGCATATAATTACTAGATAGACCACGGGCATAAAATCAATACATATTTCTAGGCACATGAATTTAACCAAATTCCCCTAGAAAAATATAATATATAATAATATAATATAAATATATGTCGGTAGACATCGGCCAAAAATATTGCGTCTTACAAAGGTACGATAGCATCTAACTGATGAGCCCAACTATCGTGCCCGGGCGAAAAGCATTTTGGAATATAGGTCACAAAATATTTCAATTGGCTTTAATCCACACAGTCCACAAAAACAAAAATAATATGTAAATATTGCTTGCGTTTTCTTCGAATATAATTGCTGGCCAGACCACGGGCATAAAATCAATACATATTTCTAGGTGCATAATTGAACCAAATTCCCCTAGAAAAATATAACTTGCAGTATATATATGCTGCAAATTCTATTAGAGTCGGTAGACATTGACCAAAAATATTGCATCTTAGAAAGGTACGATAGCATCTAACTGATGAGCCCAACTATCGTACCCGGGCGAAACGCATTTTGGACTATAGGTCACAAAATATTTCAATTGGCTTTAATCCAAAAAACAAAAATAATATGTAAATTGCGTTTTCTTCGAATATAATTACTGGCCACACCACGGGCGTAAAATCAATACATACTTCTAGGTGCATGAATTTAACCAAATTTCCCTAGAAAAATATAATTTGCAGTATATATATACTGCAAATTCTATTAGAGTCGGTAGACGTCGACCAAAAATATTGCGTCTTAGAAAGGTGCGATAGCATCTAACTGATGAGCCCAACTATCGTGCCCGGGCGAAACGCATTTTGGACTATAGGTCACAAAATATTTCAATTGGCTTTAATCCACACATTCCACAAAAACAAAAACAAAAATAATATGTAAATATTGCTTGCGTTTTCTTCGCATATAATTACTGGATAGACCACGGGCATAAAATCAATACATATTTCTAGGCACATGAATTTAACCAAATTCCCATAGAAAAATATAATATAATATATAATAATATAATATAAATATATGTCGGTAGACATCGGCCAAAAATATTGCGTCTTAGAAAGGTACGATAGCATCTAACTGATGAGCCCAACTATCGTGCCCGGGCGAAACGCATTTTGAAATATAGGTCACAAAATATTTCAATTGGCTTTAATCCACACAGTCCACAAAAACAAAAATAATATGTAAATATTGCTTGCGTTTTCTTCGAATATAATTGCTGGCCAGAAAACGGGCATAAAATCAATACATATTTCTAGGTGCATGAATTGAACCAAATTCCCCTAGAAAAATATAATTTGCAGTATATATATGCTGCAAATTCAATTAGAGTCGGTAGACATTGACCAAAAATATTGCATCTTAGAAAGGTACGATAGCATCTAACTGATGAGCCCAACTATCGTACCCGGGCGAAACGCATTTTGGACTATAGGTCACAAAATATTTCAATTGGCCTTAATCCAAACACTCCACAAAAACAAATGTAATATGCTAATATTGTTTGCGTTTTCTTCGAATAAAATTACTGGACAGACCACGGGCATAAAATCAATACATATTTCTAGGTGCATGAATTTAACCAAATTCCCCTAGAAAAATATAATTTGCAGTATATATATGCTGAAAATTCTATTAGAGTCGGCAGACATCGACCAAAAAATATTGCGTCTTAGAAAGGTACGATAGCATCTAACTGATCAGCCCAACTATCGTGCTCGGGCGAAACGCATTTTAGACTATAGGTCACAAAATTTTTCAATTGGCCTTAATCCACACAGTCCACAAAAACAAAAATAATATGTAAATATTGTTTGCGTTTTCTTCGAATATAATTACTGTCCAGACCCCGGGCGTAAAATCAATACATACTTCTAGGTCCATCAATTTAACCAAATTCTCCCAGAAAAATATAATTTGCAGTATATATATGCTGCAAATTCTATTAGAGTCGGTAGACATCGACCAAAAATATTGCGTCTTAGAAAGGTACGATAGCATCTAACTGATGAGCCCAACTATCTCCCCCGGGCGAAACGCATTTTCGACTATAGGTCACAAAATATTTCAATTCGCTTTAAAAACACACAGTCCACAAGAACAAAAATAATATGTAAATATTGTTTGCGTTTTCTTCGAATATAATTACTGGCCAGACCACGGGCATAAAATCAATACATATTTCTAGGTGCATGAATTTAACCAAATTCCCCTAGAAAAATATAATTTGCAGTATATATATGCTGCAATTCTATAAGAATCGGTAGACATCGACCAAAAATATTGCGTCTTAGAAAGGTACGATAGCATCTAACTGATGAGCCCAGCTATCGTGCCCGGGCGAGACGCATTTTGGACTATAGGTCACAAAATATTTCAATTGGCTTTAATCCACAAAACAAAAATAATATGTAAATTGCGTTTTCTTCGAATATAATTACTGGCCACACCACGGGCGTAAAATAAATACATACTTCTAGGTGCATGAATTTAACCAAATTCCCCTAGAAAAATATAATTTGCAGTATATATATACTGCAAATTCTATTAGAGTCGGTAGACGTCGACCAAAAATATTGCGTCTTAGAAAGGTGCGATAGCATCTAACTGATGAGCCCAACTATCGTGCCCGGGCGAAACGCATTTTAGACTATAGTTCACAAAATATTTCAATTGGCTTTAATCCACACATTCCACAAAAACAAAAACAAAAATAATATGTAAATATTGCTTGCGTTTTCTTCGCATATAATTACTGGATAGACCACGGGCATAAAATCAATACATATTTGTAGGCACATGAATTTAACGAACACAGTCGATCTCGTACTGTGGAGGTGTTAAGACGTTTTCGGCTTCCCAGTTTTTCCAATTAAAATTCGTATGTGAGCTTAAGTTCTAAATTAAATCAAGATTTCATAAGTAGTGCAGTAGCACAGTGGTAGAGTGGCCGACCGAGAATCCGAGGGTCGCCAGTTCGATTCCCAGGAGGGCATCAGAACTTTATCAGCTTTTTTTCACAACCGTGAAGTAGTTAACTTTATTGGTTGGGAAAACGAACAAAGGAGGAGGAGTTTAAGCACCGGGGCATCGAAAGGTGTCCTAGGGCCAATGAGGCCAGCGATGGCATCAGCTGAGGGAACATCGAAAGATGTTCCAACTACAAGCAGTGATTCTGCAGCAACAACATCAACAGCAATAACAACAACGGCAACATCATCCGATGCTAATCAAAAGCGCAGAAAGAGGATCAAGTGCGCACCAAATTTGGTAAGAAGGAGATCCACGGCCACCTCAGCAAAGCTGCCAGCTGGGGTGCATACGTCCGATATAGACGAGACGTCAGAGGCAGCAAGACAAACCGAGCTAGACACTTCACCCGAAGAGGGTATAGCAAATATGTCTGAAGAAGGAGAAGGGCACTTCACGACGGGCGATAGTACTGCCTTCGTGAACCTCTCCACATCAGAGGCGTCAGCTGAGGAGGACGAGGAACAGAGAATGGTTGCCCAAATTGAAGCTTTGGAGGCAGAAATCGAAAAGATAAAAAGCAAAGTTAAGGCCAGCCAAGAAGCGCGCCGAGCGAGGCAACTAAAAGAACTCGAAGAAAAAGAACAACAACAGAAAAAAGAACAATTACAAAAACAACAGCCACAGCAGCAGCCAAAACAACAACGGCAAAAACAACAACAACAGCAACAGCAGCAGACACAAGTTCAGAAACAACCGCAAGAAAAACAGCAGCAGCAGATTCAAAAGCAGCAGAATCAACAGCCGCAGAAAAGTCAGTCTCAGCAGCAGCAGCCACAGCCGCCGATTATGAAAAAAGAAAAGGTGCCACCCATTAATACTTATAAAATGGAGTTACAGGATACCATAAATCTATGTAAGTTGACCATAGGTCAAAATTTTACTATTAAAAGATTAAATAACGATAGACATGCTATCCAGTGCTTCACACTGGAACAGCACAAAAAAATTAAAGAGTTGCTAAAAGAAACTACTACCGAATTCTTTAGTTTCACCCCTAAAACCGAAAAATTTCAAACGGTCCTTTTGAAGGGCATAGATTCCTACACGGAACCACAGGTGCTCTTAAATGAACTCCGCCAAAAAGCGAATGACGATCTCGACTTTATCGGGGTCAAGCCGTTCGCTACAGTTAGAGCTAGGCGGGAGAAGCGGAGTCTTCCCCTCTTCCTCGTTCAACTCTCACCCAGCAGCAAACTGTATAGTTTGAGGAGTATATCCGTCCTCAACTACCAGGTTGTAACTTGGGACAAATTAAAAAGGCGCGGCGACATGCTTCAATGCATGCGAACTGCGAAATGCAGTCACGCTGCGTTAAGTGTGGAGAGAACCACAATGCAGATGAATGCAAGTTAGGAAAGGAACGGGTCGAAGATAGGACCCAGCTTAAATGTGTACTCTGCCGAGGGCCGGAGAGCCCGCTAATTATCGGGGATGCCCGACGTTTCAGCTTATAAAAAACAATAAAGCAGCAAAGCAAACATTGGTAGAAAAGCGTCCAACAGTGCGCCCTCCTACAACAACGCCCGTCAACCCCCAAATTTCTTACGCCCAAATGGCGTCAGGAAGGGGAAGCACGGTACAGCCTACACCAAAGGTCGCCCAACAGGCCCCCGTGCCTAAGGCGCCGGCGGTACAGGCGGATATTATGAGCGTTCTACTGGCCATCCAGGGCAAGTTGAACGGCCTCCAAAACCAGATCAGGGAGCAGGCGACTAGGGTGGATTATCTCTACTCTGTTTTGCCGAGCTTAACGCAACTTAGAGGTTAAGGGCGCGCTGCCGGAGAGGCCCTTTAAGATCCTAGCTGTGAATGTAAATTCACTGATTAGGACCGAACGTAGAGCGAATTTATTCCAATTGCTTAAAGACATAAGTCCAGATGTGTTTATGGCTAGCGAAACTAAGCTTAACCAGAAACATAAATTGACTAAAAACAATTACAATATCGTAAGGAGAGACCGACCCAACTCCACTCAAGGAGGGGGCGTCGCAATCTTTATACGTAAAGGCATTAGTCATAAGGTAATATATAATAGTGATGTGCGTAAATTTCGGACGTTAGAGGCATGCATCATATGCATTCATCTCCAACAGGGGAAGCGAATGTATGTGATCGCTGCCTATGCACCGGAAACACCTCAGCCCACACAGTTTATAACAGAGCTTGAAAAGCTTTTTGAATGCTTAAGATTGAGCTCGGAAGAAAACTATTACATATTGGCTGGTGATTTGAATGCCAAACATATAGATTGGGGAAATCAAATACAAAATCCTCGTGGTAACCATCTGTATAATTGGATGGATCGATACAACCTGGAATATCGCATTGAACTTCTCGCTACAGACAGGCCATCGTTTCCAAGAAGCGGTGCCTATCTGGATCTATTGTTGAAAGACGCAAGACTAACAATTACTGATACTGTGGGCCATCGGTCTAAAAATTGTTTAAGAACGATCGAGTGCGACAGTGACCACTGCGGACTCGCCGCCGTAATACAACTTCCGAACGCGCTTATGGAGTTGGAGGAGTATGTACCGGTGCATACTTTCAATTACAGTAAGGTGCGCTGGTCACGCTTCTCGAACGTCTTATTGAGCGAATTACGATCAAATGGTATATCCCCACCAAATGACAGGAACATGACAAATATTGATATTGACAGATACTTAGAACAAATGGACGAAACAATTCAACGAACAATGAACAGGACAATACCGAAATACAAAGAACGTAACGCAACTGACATGTACCGTAACGCGACAATTGATGCATTACACAGACAAAAAAGTGGCTTACTGACAAGACTAAAACGCTTGTACAGACGGTTTACTGACACACGAGATCTGGAGATAAGGACACTGAAGTCGTCCATTAAAACATCAACCAATTGATTAAAGAAAATTATAGGCTGTCCATTAATTTGTTTTGGGACAACAAAATTCGGGCCGTGAACGCTACCGACCCGAGTATGTTCCCACAAATTAATAAGATATTCAGAAGAAAAGATCAAAACGACCTTCCGTGTCTTAAGCTCCAGAGGACGACACAAAACAGAGACGTGCTTCTGACAGCAGGCATAGACCCAGATGACGCCATCTTGGACGATGACCTCTTCATAATCGAAGATCCGCAGGAGAAGGTTGAGGCTGTGGGGGCTGCTTTCCAGCAAGTGTACAAGGTGAATGCTAGCATTCGCCCGAATCATGACCTGGAGAACAGAGCTCTGCTTCATCCCTTATGGCTCCGAAATGATATAAGCGAATGGCGATCTGAGAACCTTGGTTTTACCGGGTTTAATGATGAAGATTTGGCAAACGCCATATTCGCCGACCGAAATGGGCCCAATCCCCTGTTAATTTCGAAGAATGAGCTCCAGCTCATCTTCGATTCATTAAAGAAAAAGAAGTCTGCAGGAGTCGATGGTATATCCAACGTTGTACTACGACATTTGCCTCAAGAAGCAGTTGACATTTATACCACACTGTTTAACAACGCGCTGAATAATGCATATTATCCAGTGCGGTGGAAGACAGCTGTGGTGCACCCTCTCCCAAAAAAGGGAAAGGACAACTCCAATCCGGTGAATCTCCGGTCGATAAGTCTTCTTCCGAGTATCAGCAAAGTATTTGAAAAGGTTATTAATAGAGCCCTGTTCAAATGGGCGGAGGACAAAAATATCATCCCGGATAATCAGTTCGGTTTTAAGGCGAGACATGACACAATTCATGCCGCGTCTAAACTAGTTTCTGATATCCAATGGAACAAAACTAAAAAGCAGTGTACGGGTGCCTGTCTGGTTGATTTGGAGAAGGCCTTCGACACCGTATGGTTAGAAGGTCTCTATCTAAAGCTAACCAGACTAGGTATAAGTAAACCTCTATTGTATATGCTTTATGACATGCTAAATGGTAGAAAGTTTGTTGTCAAGAGTGGCAATGTAACTTCTACCGCAATTTTTAATATTAATACTGGTCTTCAGCAGGGAGCGGTTAACTCGCCGATTCTATTCAGCATTTACACCAGCGATCTGATAGGTAGTCTAACTCAGGCAATTGCGTACGCCGACGATCTAATTGCGTACAGAATAGCTAATACAGTTGAGGTCATCAAAAGTCTCTTGCAGAGTGACTTCGACAAGATTCAGCGATATTGTGATGACTGGAAGTTGAAAATCAACTTCCAGAAATCAGAAACTATTTTGTTTAGGACTCCGTTGTCTAGCGCCTCAAGGGATACGAGAAAAAACTGGCGCAAGCTGGTGATCGTAGGGCCACATGGACATCCACTGGCGAGTAAAAGTGTAGTAAAGTACCTTGGCATCTGGTTGGATCAGTACCTGTATTTCGACAGACATATATGTGCTGCTTTGGCCAGGGCCAGGGGAGCCTTTGCCTTGACAAAACGACTGTTTTATAGCAGCCGTCTTGACAGCAGGGTGAAGGTGATTTGCTACATGGCCCTCATCAGGCCGATGATTGCCTACGGATGCCCGGTGTGGTTCAACGTTGCCCCATCTCAAATGGAAAAGATTCGGGTGTTTGAGAGGCAATGTCTTAGACGTTGCCTTGGATTACACAGAACACCAGAGTCGGAGTACACAAGATATTATTCCAACCAGGTTCTGTACAACGGAGCCAACATAAACAGAATAGATAATTTTTTGTTCAAGCTGATTCGGGGTCACGTTGCAAGAGCGATGTCCTCAACTAACAGCTTAATTTTTGGGGCTTATTACCCCAATAACGAATATTTTGAGAGTGCGCGGTTAAGTGGTTACATCCCTCCCGAGGCATTCCTCTATTTAGACAGTCGAGGGCTGATACAGGATGGAGGGGCGGTTCCGCTCATCTACCACGTCAGCCGGAAAACTGTGGATAGGCGACTCCTGTATGGTCGAGACGTCATCGCTCAAGGTGGAGAAGAGCGCCTTCGGTTCAGTAGGACTGTGTCCGATCGCGACCGGAGGGATAGGGCGAAACAGAAGAACCAGTTCTGGTGGCTCTCTGAACAGCATCGTGATATTTCAAGTCGATGAAGATGGTATATCTTGGCCGACTTACATAGATTTAGGGCATAAGGTATAGGGAACAGTCGGGGTGGCACAAAAAAAATTAAAAATATGTATGTATGCGGGGGCATACGTGCATGTATCTGCGTGTCTGTACATGTATGTGCGTACGTATACGTATGTGCGTATGTACATGTATGGGTGGGTTGCATGTGGTTGTGTGTCTGCATGCATATAAAAAAAATAAACAAAAAAAAAATTAAAAAACGAAAAAAATGCTGCTGTGGCTGTTCTAGTTTTTAAGTAGTTTTAAGTATTATTAGGTATTTTAAGTAGTTTTAATTATTTTTAATATATATTAAGGTTTAGTTTATAAGTAAAAAAAATAAAAAAAATAAAAAAAAAAAAAAAATTAAAAAGAAAAAAAAATGATAAGATACCAAGTTTTTTTTTGTAAAATTTTGTTGAAATATAAAATAAATAAAAAAATTAGATTTAATTAAAATAGTTTTTAGGTCGAAAGACACTAGTTTTGAGAGTTATTGTTTAATTTGGAGCGCCCGTAAAGGGCCAGTAAGTTAGTTGTAAGTTATTGATAATTAGGCTAGTTTTAAACATTTTTGTCTAGCTTTAAGATAGTTATAAGTTAAAATGAAATAAAAATGAATTTAAAAAAAAAAAAATTAATTTAACCAAATTCCCCTAGAAAAATATAATATAATATATAATAATATAATATAAATATATGTCGGTAGACATCGGCCAAAAATATTGCGTCTTAGAAAGGTACGATAGCATCTAACTGATGAGCCCAACTATCGTGCACTGGCGAAACGCATTTTGGAATATAGGTCACAAAATATTTCAATTGGCTTTAATCCACACAGTCCACAAAAACAAAAATAATATGTAAATATTGCTTGCGTTTTCTTCGAATATAATTGCTGGCCAGACCACGGGCATAAAATCAATACATATTTCTAGGTGCATGAATTGAACCAAATTCCCATAGAAAAATATAATTTGCAGTATATATATGCTGCAAATTCTATTAGAGTCGGTAGACATTGACCAAAAATATTGCATCTTAGAAAGGTACGATAGCATCTAACTGATGAGCCCAACTATCGTACCCGGGCGAAACGCATTTTGGACTATAGGTCACAAAATATTTCAATTGGCCTTAATCCACACAGTCCACAAAAACAAAAGTAATATGCTAATATTGTTTGCGTTTTCTTCGAATAAAATTACTGGACAGACCACGGGCATAAAATCAATACATATTTCTAGGTGCATGAATTTAACCAAATTCCCCTAGAAAAATATAATTTGCAGTATATATATGCTGCAAATTCTATTAGAGTCGGTAGATATCGACCAAAAATATTGCGTCTTAGAAAGGTACGATAGCATCTAACTGATGAGCCCAACTATCGTGCCCGGGCGAAACGCATTTTGGACTATAGGTCACAAAATATTTCAATTGGCTTTAATCCACACAGTCCACAAAAACAAAAACAAAAATAATATGTAAATATTGTTTGCGTTTTTTTCGAATATAATTACTGGCCAGACAACGGGCATAAAATCAATACATATTTCTAGGTGCATGAATTTAACCAAATTCCCCTAGAAAAATATAATTTGCAGTATATATATGCTGCAAATTCTATTAGAGTCGGCAGACATCGACCAAAAAATATTGCGTCTTAGAAAGGTACGATAGCATCTAACTGATGAGCCCAACTATCGTGCCCGGGCGAAACGCATTTTAGACTATAGGTCACAAAATTTTTCAATTGGCTTTAATCCACACAGTCCACAAAAACAAAAATAATATGTAAATATTGTTTGCGTTTTCTTCGAATATAATTACTGGCCATAAAATCAATACATATTTCTAGGTGCATGAATTTAACCAAATTCCCCTAGAAAAATATAATTTGCAGTATATATTTGCTGCAAATTCTATTAGAGTCGGTAGGCATCGACCAAAAATATTGCGTCTTAGAAAGGTACGATAGCATCTAACTGATGAGCCCAACTATCGTGCCAGGGTGAAACGCATTTAAGACTATAGGTCACAAAATATTTCAATTGGCTTTAATCCACACAGTCCACAAAAGCAAAAACAAAAATAATATGTAAATTTTGTTTGCGTTTTCTTCGAATATAATTATTGGCCAGACCACGGGCATAAAATCAATACATATTTCTAGGTGCGTGAATTTAACCAAATTCCCCTAGCAAAATATAATTTGCAGTATATATATGCTGCAAATTCTATTAGAGTCGGTAGACATCGACCAAATATATTGCGTCTTAGAAAGGTACGATAGCATCTAATTGACGAGCTCAACTATCTTGCCCGGGCGAAACGTATTTTGGACTATAGGTCACAAAATATTTCAATTGGCTTTAATCCCCACAGTCCACAAAAACAAAAATAATATGTAAATATTTTTTGCGCTTTCTTCGAATATAATTACTGGCCAGACCACGGGCATAAAATCAATACATATTTCTAGGTGCATGAATTTAACCAAATTCCCCTAGAAAAATATAATTTGCAGTATATATATGCTGCAAATTCTATTAGAGTCGGTAGAAATCGACCAAAAATATTGCGTCTTAGAAAGGTACCATAGCATCTAACTGATGAGCCTAAGCTAACGTGCCCGGGCGAAACGCATTTTGGACTATAGGTTACAAAATATTTCAATTGGCTTTAATCCACACAGTCCACAAAAACAAAAATAATATGTAAATATTGTTTGCGTTTTCTTCGAATATAATTACTGGCCAGACCACGGGCATAAAATCAATACATATTTCTAGGTGCATGAATTTAACCAAATTCCCCTAGAAAAATATAATTTGCAGTATATATATGCTGAAAATTCTATTAGAGTCGGTAGACATCGAGCAAAAATATTGCGTCTTAGAAAGGTACGATAGCATCTAACTGATGAGCCCAACTATCGTGCCCGAGCGAAACGCATTTTGGACTATAGGTCACAAAATATTTCAATTGGCTTTAATCCACACAGTCCACAAAAACAAAAAAAATATGTAAATATTGTTTGCGTTTTTTCGAATAAAATTACTGGCCAGACCACGGGCATAAAATCAATACATATTTCTAGGTGCATGAATTTAACCAAATTCCCCTAGAAAAATATAATTTGCAGTATATATATGCTGCAAATTCTATTAGAGTCGGTAGACATCGACCAAAAATATTGCGTCTTAGAAAGGTACGATAGCATCTAACTGATGAGACCAACTATCGTGCCCGGACGAAACGCATTTTAGACTATAAGTCACAAAATATTTAAATTGGCTTTAATCCACACAGTCCACAAAAACAAAAATTATATGTAAACATTGTTTGCGTTTTCTTCGAATATAATTACTGGCCAGACCACGGGCGTCAAATCAATACATACTTCTAGGTGGATGAATTTAACCGAATTCCCCTAGAAAAATATAATTTGCAGTATATATATGCTGCAAATTCTATTAGAGTCGGTAGACAATCGACTAAAAATATAGCGTCTTAGAAAGGTACGATAGCATCTAACTGATGAGCCCAACTATCGTGCCCGGGCGAAACGCATTTTGGACTATAGGTCACAAAATATTTCAATTGGCTTTAATCCACA
The DNA here is from genome assembly GCA_910595825.1 of Philhelius pedissequus. Classification (NCBI taxonomy): domain Eukaryota; kingdom Metazoa; phylum Arthropoda; class Insecta; order Diptera; family Syrphidae; genus Philhelius; species Philhelius pedissequus. The sequence goes on along the minus strand of OU343160.1, from coordinate 124,233,321 downwards.
CAGTCCACAAAAACAAAAACAAAAATAATATGTAAATATTGTTTGCGTTTTTTTCGAATATAATTACTGGCCAGACAACGGGCATAAAATCAATACATATTTCTAGGTGCATGAATTTAACCGAATTCCCCTAGAAATATATAATTTGCAGTATATATATGCTGCAAATTGTATTAGAGTCGGTAGACATCGACCAAAAATATTGCGTCTTAGAAAGGTACGATAGCATCTAACTGATGAGCCCAACTATCGTGCCCTGGCGGAACGCATTTTGGACAATTTAGTCACAAAATATTTCAATTGGCTTTAATCCACACAGTCCACAAAAACAAAAGTAATATGTAAATATTGTTTGCGTTTTCTTCGAATATAATTACTGGCCAGACCACGGGCATAAAATCAATACATATTTCTAGGTGCATGAATTTAACCAAATTCCCCAAGAAAAATATAATTTGCAGTATATATATGCTACAAATTCTATTAGAGTCGGTAAACATCGACCAAAAATATTGCGTCTTAGAAGTGTACGATAGCATCTAATTGACGAGCCCAACTATGGTGTCCGGGCGAAACGCATTTTGGACTATAGGTCACAAAATATTTCAATTGGCTTTAATCCACACAGTCCACAAAAACAAAAGTAATATGTAAATATTGTTTGCGTTTTCTTCGAATATAATTACTGGCCAGACCACGGGCATAAAATCAATACATATTTCTAGGTGCATGAATTTAACCAAATTGCCCTAGAAAAATGTAATTTGCACTAAATATATGCTGCAAATTCTATTAGAGTCGGTAGACATCGACCAAAAATATTGCGTCTTAGAAAGGTACGATCGCATCTAACTGATGAGCCCAACTATCGTGCCCGGGCGAAACGCATTTTGGACTATAAGTCACAAAATATTTCAATTGGCTTTAATCAACACAGTCCACAAAAACAAAACAAAAATAATATATAAATATTATTTGCGTTTTGTTCGAATATAATTACTGGCTAGACCACGGGCATAAAATCAATACATATTTCTAGGTGCATGAATTTAACCAAATTCCCCTAGAAAAATATAATTTGCAGTATATATATGCTGCAAATTCTATTAGATTCGGTAGATATCGACCAAAAATATTGCGTCTTAGAAAGGTACGATAGCATCTAACTGATGTGCCCGGGCGAAACGCATTTCGGACTATAGGTCACAAAATATTTCAATTGGCTTTAATCCACACAGTCCACAAAAACAAAACTAATATGTAAATATTGTTTGCGTTTTCTTCGAATATAATTACTGGCCAAATCACGGGCATAAAATCAATACATATTTCTAGGTGAATAAATTTAACCAAATTCCCCTAGAAAAATATAATTTGCAGTATATATATGCTGCAAATTCTATTAGAGTCGGTAGATATCGACCAAAAATATGGCGTCTTAGAAAGGTACGATAGCATCTAACTGATGAGCCCAACTATCGTGCCCGGGCGAAACGCATTTCGGACTATAGGTCACAAAATATTTCAATTGGCTTTAATCCACACAGTCCACAAAAACAAAAATAATATGTAAATATTGTTTGCGTTTTCTTCGAATATAATTACTGGCCAGACCACGGGCATAAAATCAATATATATTTCTAGGTGCATGAATTTAACCAAATTCCACTAGAAAAATATAATTTGCAGTATATATATGCTGCAAATTCTATTAGAGTCGGTAGACATCGACCAAAAATATTGCGTCTTAGAAAGGTACGATAGCATCTAATTGACGAGCCGAACTATCGTGCCCGGGCGAAACGTATTTTGGACTATAGGTCACAAAATATTTCAATTGGCTTTAATCCCCACAGTCCACAAAATCAAAAATAATATGTAAATATTGTTTGCGTTTTCTTCGAATATAATTACTGGCCAGACCACGGGCATAAAATCAATACATATTTCTAGGTGCATGAATTTAACCAAATTCCCCTAGAAAAATATAATTTGCAGTATATTTATGCTGCAAATTCTATTAGAGTCGGTAGAAATCGGCCAAAAATATTGCGTCTTAGAAAGGTACGATAGCATCTAACTGATGAGCCTAAGCTATTGTGCCCGGGCGAAACGCATTTTGGACTATAGGTCACAAAATATTTCAATTGGCTTTAATCCACACAGTCCACAAAAACAAAAATAATATGTAAATATTGTTTGCGTTTTCTTCGAATATAATTACTGGCCAGACCACGGGCATAAAATCAATATATATTTCTAGGTGCATGAATTTAACCAAATTCCCCTAGAAAAATATAATTTGCAGTATATATATGCTGCAAATTCTATTAGAGTCGGTAGACATCGACCAAAAATATTGCGTCCTAGAGAGGTACGATAGCATCTAACTGATGAGCCCAACTATCGTGCCCGGGCGAAACGCATTTTAGACTAAAGGTCACAAAATATTTCAATTGGCTTTAATCCACACAGTCCACAAAAACAAAAATAATATGTTAATATCGTTTGCGTTTTCTTCGAATATAATTACTGGCCAGACCACGGGCATAAAATCAATACATATTTCTAGGTGCATGAATTTAACCAAATTCCCCAAGAAAAATATAATTTGCAGTATATATATGCTACAAATTCTATTAGAGTCGGTAAACATCGACCAAAAATATTGCGTCTTAGAAGGGTACGATAGCATCTAATTTACGAGCCCAACTATCGTGTCCGGGCGAAACGCATTTTGGACTATAGGTCACAAAATATTTCAATTGGCTTTAATCAACACAGTCCACAATAACAAAAGTAATATGTAAATATTGTTTGCATTTTCTTCGAATATAATTACTGGCCAGACCACGGGCAGAAAATCAATACATATTTCTAGGTGCATGAATTTAACCAAATTCCCCTAGAAAAATGTAATTTGCACTATATATATGCTGCAAATTCTATTAGAGTCGGTAGACATCGACCAAAAATATTGCGTCTTAGAAAGGTACGATAGCATCTAACTGATGAGCCCAACTATCGTGCCCGGGCGAAACGCATTTTGGACTATAAGTCACAAAATATTTCAATTGGCTTTAATCCACACAGTCCACAAAAACAAAAACAAAAATAATATATAAATATTATTTGCGTTTTGTTCGAATATAATTACTGGCTAGACCACGGGCAAAAATCAATACATATTTCTAGGTGCATGAATTTAACCAAATTCCCCTAGAAAAATGTAATTTGCACTATATATATGCTGCAAATTCTATTAGAGTCGGTAGACATCGACCAAAAATATTGCGTCTTAGAAAGGTACGATAGCATCTTACTGATGAGCCCAACTATCGTGCCCGGGTGAAACGCATTTTGGACTATAGGTCACAAAATATTTCAATTGGCTTTAATCAACACAGTCCACAATAACAAAAGTAATATGTAAATATTGTTTGCATTTTCTTCGAATATAATTACTGGCCAGACCACGGGCATAAAATCAATACATATTTCTAGGTGCATGAATTCAACCAAATTCCCCTAGAAAAATGTAATTTGCACTATATATATGCTGCAAATTCTATTAGAGGCGGTAGACATCGACCAAAAATATTGCGTCTTAGAAAGGTACGATAGCATCTTACTGATGAGCCCAACTATCGTGCCCGGGCGAAACGCATTTCGGACTATAGGTCACAAAATATTTCAATTGGCTTTAATCCACACAGTCCACAAAAACAAAAATAATATGTAAATATTGCTTGCGTTTTCTTCGAATATAATTACTGGCCAGATCACGGGCATAAAATCGATACATATTTCTAGGTGAATGAATTTAACCAAATTCCCCTAGAAAAATATAATTTGCAGTATATATATGCTGCAAATTCTATTAGAGTCTGTAGATATCGACCAAAAATATGGCGTCTTAGAAAGGTACGATAGCATCTAACTGATAAGCCCAACTATCGTGCCCGGGCGAAACGCATTTCGGACTATAGGTCACAAAATATTTCAATTGGCTTTAATCCACACAGTCCACAAAAACAAAAATAATATGTAAATATTTTAAGCGTTTTCTTCGAATAAAATTACTGGCCACACCACGGGCGTAAAATCAACACATACCTCTAAGTGCATGAATTTAACCAATTTCCCCTAGAAAAATATAATTTGCAGTATATATATGCTGTAAATTCTATTAGACTCGGTAGACATGGACCAAAAATATTGCGTCTTAGAAAGGTACGATAGCATCTAACTGATGAGCCCAACTATCGTGCCCGGCCGAAACGCATTTTGGACTATAGGTCACAAAATATTTCAATTGGCTTTAATCCAAACAGTCCACAAAAACAAAAATAATATGTAAATATTGTTTGCGTTTTCTTCGAATAAAATTACTGGCCACACCACGGGCGTAAAATCAATACATACTTCTAGGTGCATGAATTTAACCAATTTCCCCTAGAAAAATATAATTTGCAGTATATATATGCTGCAAATTCTATTAGACTCGGTAGACATGGACCAAAAATATTGCGTCTTAGAAAGGTACGATAGCATCTAACTGATGAGCCCAACTATCGTCCAAACGCATTTTGGACTATAGTTCACAAAATATTTCAATTGGCTTTAATCCACACAGTCCACAAAAACAAAAATTAAATCTAAATATTGATTGCGTTTTCTTTGAATATAATTACTGGCCACACCACGGGCGTAAAATCAATACATATTTCTATGTGCATGAATTTAACCAAATTCCCTTAGAAAAATATAATTTGCAGTATACATATGCTGCAAATATAAAAATATTCCGTCTTAGAAAGGTACGATAGCATCTAACAGATGAGCCCAACTATCGTGCCCGGGCGAAACGCATTTAGGACTATAGGTCACAAAATATTTCAATTGGCCTTAATCCACACAAACAAAAATAATATGTAAATACTGTTTGCGTTTTCTTCGAATATAATTACTGGCCAGACAACGGGCACAAAATCAATACATATTTCTAGGTGCATGAATTTAACCAAATTCCAGTAGAAAAATATAATTTGCAATATATATAAGCTGCAAATTCTATTAAAATCGGTAGACAGCGACCAAAATTATTGCGTGTTAGAAAGGTATGATAACATCTAACTGATGAGCCCAACTATCGTGCACGGGCGAAACGCATTTTAGACTATAGGTCACAAAATATTTCAATTGGCTTTAATCCACACAGTCCACAAAAACAAAAATAATATGTAAATATTATTTGCGTTTTCTTCGAATATAATTACTGGCCAGACCACGGGCCTAAAATAAATACATATTTCCAGGTGCATGAATTTAACCAAATTCCCCTAGAAAAATATAATTTGCAGGATATATATGCTGCAAATTCTATTAGAGTCGGTAGACATCGAGCACAAATATTGCGTCTTAGAAAGGTACGATAGCATCTAACTGATGAGCACAAAATAATCATCACAAAATATTTCAATTGGCTTTAATCCACACAGTCCACAAAAACAAAAATAATATGTAAATATTTTTTGCGGTTTCTTCGAATATAATTACTGGCCACACTACGGGCGTAAAATCAATACATATTTCTAGGTGCATGAATTTAACCAAATTCCCCTAGAAAAATATAATTTGCAGTGTATATATGCTGCAAATTCTATTAGACTCGGTAGACATCGACCAAAAATATTGCGTCTTAGAAAGGTACGATAGCATCTAACTGATGAGCCCAACTATCGTGCCCGGCCGAAACGCATTTTAGACTATAGGTCACAAAATATTTCAATTGGCTTTAATCCACACAGTCCACAAAAACAAAAATAATATGTAAATATTGTTTGCGTTTTCTTCGAATATAATTACTGGCCAGACCACGGGCATAAAATCAATACATATTTCTGTGTGCATGAATTTAACCAAATTCCACTAGAAAAATATAATTTGCAGTATATATATGCTGCAAATTCTATAAGAGTCGGTAGACATCGACCAAAAATATTGCGTCTTAGAAAGGTACGATACCATCTAACAGATGAGCCCAACTATCGTGCCCGGGCGAAACGCATTTTGGACTATAGGTCACAAAATATTTCAATTGGCCTTAATCCACACAGTCCACAAAAACAAAAATAATATGTAAATATTGTTTGCGTTGTCTTCGAATATAATTACTGGCCAGACAACGGGCATCAAATCAATACATATTTCTAGATGCATGAATTCAACCAAATTCCCCTAGAAAAATATAATTGCAGTATATATATGCTGCAAATTCTATTAAAATCGGTAGACAGCGACCAAAAATATTACGTCTTAGAAAGGTATGATAGCATCTTACTGATGAGCCCAACTATCGTGCACGGGCGAAACGCATTTTGGACTGTAGGTCACAAAATATTTCATTTGGCTTTAATCCACATAGTCCACAAAAACAAAAACAAAAATAATATGTAAATATTGTTTGCGTTTTCTTCGAATATAATTACTGGCCAGACCACGGGCATAAAATCAATACATATTTCTAGGTACATGAATTTAACCAAATTCCCCTAGAAAAATATTATTTGCAGTATATATATGCTGCAAATTCTATTAGAGTCGGTAGACATCGAGCAAAAATATTGCGTCTTAGAAAGGTACGATAGCATCTAACTGATGAGCCCAACTATCGTGCCCGGGCGAAACGCATTTTTAACTATAGGTCACAAAATATTTCAATTGGCTTTAATCCACACAGTCCACAAAAACAAAAATAATATGTAAATATTGTTTGCGTTTTCTTCGAATATAATTACTGGATAGACCACAGGCATAAAATCAATACATATTTCTAGGTGCATGAATTTAACCAAATTCCCCTAGAAAAATATAATTTGCAGTATATATATGCTGCAAATTCTATTAGAGTCGGTAGACATCGACCAAAAATATTGCGTGTTAGAAAGGTACGATAGCATCTAACTGATGAGCCCAACTATCGTGCCCGGGCGAAACGCATTTTGGACTATAGGTCACAAAATATTTCAATTGGCCTTAATCCACACAGTCCACAAAAACAAAATTAATATGTAAATATTGTTTGCGTTTTCTTCGAATATAATTACTGGCCAGACCACGGGCATAAAATCAATACATATATCTAGGTGTATGAATTTAACCAAATTCCCCTAAAAAAATATAATTTGCAGTATATATACTCGTATGATGCAAATTCTATTAGATTTGGTAGACAGCGACCAAAAATATTGCGTCTTAGAAAGGTACGATAGCATCTAACTGATGAGCCCAACTATCGTACGCGGGCGAATCGCATTTTGGACTATAGGTCACAAAATACTTCAATTGGCTTTAATCCACACAGTCCACAAAAACAAATATAATATGTAAATATTGTTTGCGTTTTCTTCGAATATAATTACTGGCCAAAACACGGGCATAAAATCAATACATATTTCTAGGTGCATGAATTTAACCAAATTCCACTAGAAAAATATAATTTGCAGTATATATATGCTGCAAATTCTTTAGAGTCGGTAGACATCGACTAAAAATATTGCGTCTTAGAAAGGTAATGAGCCCAACTATCGTGCCCGGGCGAAACGCATTTTGGACTATAGGTCACAAAATATTTCAATTGGCTTTAATCCACACAGTCCACAAAAACAAAAATAATATGTAAATATTGTTTGCGTTTTCTTTGAATATAATTACTGGCCAGACCACGGGCATATATTCAATGAATATTTCTAGGTGCATGAATTTAACCAAATTCCCCTAGAAAAATATAATTTGCAGTATATATATGCTGCAAATTCTATTATAGTCGGTAGACATCGACCAAAAATATTGCGTCTTAGAAAGGTACGATAGCATCTAACTGATGAGCCCACCTATCGTGCCCGGGCGAAACGCATTTTGGAATATAGGTCACAAAATATTTCAATTGGCTTTAATACAAACAGTCCACAAAAACAAAAATATTATGTAAATATTGTTTGCGTTTTCTTCGAATATAATTACTGGTCAGACCACGGGCATAAAATCAATACTTATTTCTATGTGCATGAATTTAATCAAATTCCCCTAGAAAGATATAATTTGCAGTTTATATATGCTGCAAATTCTATTAGAGCCGGTAGTCATCGACCAAAAATATTGCCTCTTAGAAAGGTACGATAGCATCTGTACGATGACATGCCCGGGCGAAACGCATTTTTGGCTATAGGTCACAAAATATTTCAATTGGCTTTAATCCACAAAGTCCACAAAAACAAAAACAAAAATAATATGTTAATATTGTTTGCGTTTTCTTCGAATATAGTTTACAAAATATTTCAATTGGCTTTAATCCACACAGTCCACAAAAACAAAAATAATATGTAAATATTGTTTGCGTTTTCTTTGAATATAATTACTGGCCAGACCACGGGCATATATTCAATGAATATTTCTAGGTGCATGAATTTAACCAAATTCCCCTAGAAAAATATAATTTGCAGTATATATATGCTGCAAATTCTATTATAGTCGGTAGACATCGACCAAAAATATTGCGTCTTAGAAAGGTACGATAGCATCTAACTGATGAGCCCACCTATCGTGCCCGGGCGAAACGCATTTTGGAATATAGGTCACAAAATATTTCAATTGGCTTTAATACAAACAGTCCACAAAAACAAAAATATTATGTAAATATTGTTTGCGTTTTCTTCGAATATAATTACTGGTCAGACCACGGGCATAAAATCAATACTTATTTCTATGTGCATGAATTTAATCAAATTCCCCTAGAAAGATATAATTTGCAGTTTATATATGCTGCAAATTCTATTAGAGCCGGTAGTCATCGACCAAAAATATTGCCTCTTAGAAAGGTACGATAGCATCTGTACGATGACATGCCCGGGCGAAACGCATTTTTGGCTATAGGTCACAAAATATTTCAATTGGCTTTAATCCACAAAGTCCACAAAAACAAAAACAAAAATAATATGTTAATATTGTTTGCGTTTTCTTCGAATATAGTTACTGGCCAGACCACGGGCATAAAATCAATACTTATTTCTAGGTGCATGAATTTAACCAAATTCCCCTAGATAAATATAATTTGCAGTATATATATGCTGCAAATTCTATTAGAGTCGGTAGACATCGACCAAAAATATTGCGTCTTAGAACGGTACGATAGCATCTAACTGATGAGCCCAACTATCGTGCCCGGGCGAAACGCATTTTGGACTATAGGTCACAAAATATTTCAATTGGCCTTAATCCACACAGTCCACAAAAACAAAAATAATATGAAAATATTGTTTGCGTTTTCTTCGAATATAATTACTGGCCAGACAACGGGCATAAAATCAATACATATTTCTAGGTGCATGAATGTAACCAAATTCCCCTAGAAAAATATAATTTGCAGTATATATATGCTGCAAATTCTATTAGAGTCGGTAGACACCGACCAAAAATATTGCGTCTTAGAACGGTACAATAGCATCTAACTGACGACCCCAACTATCGAGCACGGGCGAAACGCAATTTGGACTGTAGGGCACAAAATATTTCAATTGGCTTTAATCCACACAGTTCACAAAAACAAAAACAAAAATAATATGTTAATATTGTTTGCGTTTTATTCGAATATAATTACTGGCCAGACCACGGGCATAAAACAATACATGTTTCTAGGTGCATGAATTTAACCAAATTCCCCTAGAAAAATATAATTTGCAGTATATATATGCTGCAAATTCTATTAGAGTCGGTAGACATCGACCAAAAATATTGCGTCTTAGAAAGGTACGATAGCATCTAACTGATGAGCCCAACTATCGTGCCCGGGCGAAACGCATTTTGAACTATAGGTCACAAAATATTTCAATTGGCTTTAATCCAAACAGTCCACAAAAACAAAAATAATATGTAAATATTGTTTGCGTTTTCTTTGAATATAATTACTGGCCAGACCACGGGCATAAAATCAATACTTATTTCTAGCTGCATGAATTTAACCAAATTCCCCTATAAAAATATAATTTGCAGTATATATATTCTGCAAATTCTATTAGAGTCGGTAGACATCGACCAAAAATATTGCCTCTTAGAAAGGTACGATAGCATCTAACTGATGAACCCAACTATCGTGCCCGGGCGAGACGCAATTTATAGGTCACAAAATATTTCAATTGGCCTTAATCCACACAGTCCACAAAAACAAAAATAATATGAAAATATTGTTTGCGTTTTCTTCGAATATAATTACTGGCCAGACAACGGGCATAAAATCAATACATTTTTCTAGGTGCATGAATTTAACTAAATTCCCCTAGAAAAATATAATTTGCAGTATATATATGCTGCAAATTCTATTAAAATCGGTAGACAGCGACCAAAAATATTGCGTCTTAGAAAGGAACGATAGCATCTAACTGATGAGCCCAACTATCGTGCACGGGCGAAACGCATTTTGGAATTAGGTCACAAAATATTTCAATTGGCTTTAATCCACACAGTCCACAAAAACAAAAACAAAAATAATATGTAAATATTGTTTGCGTTTTCTTCGAATATAGTTACTGACCAGACTACGGGCATAAAATCAATACATATTTCTAGGTGCATGAATTCAACCAAATTCCCCTAGAAAAATATAATCTGCAGTATATATATGCTGCAAATTCTATTAGAGTCGGTAGACATCGACCAAAAATATTGCGTCTTTGAAAGGTACGATAGCATCTAACTGATGTATATATATGCTGCAAATTCTATTAGAGTCGGTAGACATCGACCAAAAATATTGCGTCTTAGCAAGGTACGATAGCATCAAACTGATGAGCCCAACTATCGAGCACGGGCGAAACGCATTTTGGACCGTAGGGCACAAAATATTTCAATTGGCTTTAATCCACACAGTCAACAAAAACAAAAACAAAAATAATATGTAAATATTGTTTGCGTTTTATTCGAATATAATTACTGGCCAGACCACGGGCATAAAATCATTACTTATTTCTAGGTGCATGAATTTAACCAAATTCCCCTAGAAAAATATAATTTGCAGTATATATATGCTGCAAATTCTATTAGAGTCGGTAGACATCGACCAAAATTATTGCGTCTTAGAAAGGTACGATAGCATCTAACTGATGTATATATATGCTGCAAATTCTATTAGAGTCGGTAGACAACGACCAAAAATATTGCGTCTTACAAAGGTACGATAGCATCTAACTGATGAGCCCAACTATCGTGCCCGGGCGAGACGCATTTTGGACTATAGGTCACAAAATATTTCAATTGACCTTAATCCACACAGTCCACAAAAACAAAAATAATATGAAAATATTGTTTGCGTTTTCTTCGAATATAATTACTGGCCAGACAACGGGCATAAAATCAATACATATTTCTAGGTGCATGAATTTAACTAAATTCCCCTAGAAAAATATAATTTGCAGTACATATATGCTGCAAATTCTATTAAAATCGGTAGACAGCGACCAAAAATATTGATTCTAAGAAAGGTACGATAGCATCTAACTGATGAGCCCAACTATCGTGCACGGCGAAACGCATTTCGGACTATAGGTCACAAAATATTTCAATTGGCTTTAATCCACACAGTCTACAAAAATAAAAACAAAAATTATATGTAAATATTGTTTGCGTTTTCTTCGAATATAGTTACTGGCCAGACCACGGGCATAAAATCAATACATATTTCTAGGTGCATGAATTTAACCAAATTTCCCCAGAAAAATATAATTTGCAGTATATATATGCTGCAAATTCTATTAGAGTCGGTAGACATCGACCAAAAATATTGCGTCTTAGCAAGGTACGATAGCATCTAACTGATGAGCCCAACTATCGAGCACGGGCGAAACGCATTTTGTACTATAGGTCACAAAATATTTCAATTGGCTTTAATCCACACATTCCACAAAAAACAAAAATAATATGTAAATATTGTTTGCATTTTCTTCGCATATAATTACTGGATAGACCACGGGCATAAAATCAATACATATTTCTAGGTGCATGAATTTAACCAAATTCCCCTAGAAAAATATAATTTTCAGTATATATATGCTGCAAATTCTATTAGAGTCGGTAGCCATCGACCAAAAATATTGCGTCTTAGCAAGGTAAGATAGCATCTAACTGATGAGCCCAACTATCGAGCACGGGCGAAACGTATTTTGGACTGTAGGGCACAAAATATTTCAATTGGGTTTAATCCACACAGTCCACAAAAACAAAAGTAATATGTAAATATTGTTTGCGTTTTCTTCGAATATAATTACTGGCCAGACCACGGGCATAAAATCAATACATATTTCTAGGTGCATGAATTTAACCAAATTCCCCTAGAAAAATATAATTTGCACTATATATATGCTGCAAATTCAATTAGAGTCGGTAGACATCGACCAAAAATATTGCGTCTTAGCAAGGTACGATAGAATCTAACTGATGAGCCCAACTATCGAGCACGGGCGAAACGCATTTTGGACTGTAGGGCACAAAATATTTCAATTGGCTTTAATCCACACAGTCCACAAAAATAAAAGTAATATGTAAATATTGTTTGCGTTTTCTTCGAATATAATTACTGGCCAGACCACGGGCATAAAATCAATACATATTTCTAGGTGCATGAATTTAACCAAATTCCCCTAGAAAAATATAATTTGCACTATATATATGCTGCAAATTCTATTAGAGTCGGTAGACATCGACCAAAAATATTGCGTCTTAGCAAGGTACGATAGCATCTAACTGATGAGCCCAACTATCGAGCACGGGCGAAACGCATTTTGGACTGTAGGGCACAAAATATTTCAAAAAAAAAATAATATGTAAATATTGTTTGCGTTTTATTCGAATATAATTACTGGCCAGACCACGGGCATAAAATCAATACTTATTTCTAGGTGCATGAATTTAACCAAATTCCCCTAGAAAAATATAATTTGCAGTATATATATGCTGCAAATTCTATTAGAGTCGGTAGACATCGACCAAAAATATTGCGTCTTAGAACGGTACGATAGCATCTAACTGATGAGCCCAACTATCGTGCCCGAGCGAAACGCATTTTGGACTATAGGTCACAAAATATTTCAATTGGCCTTAATCCACACAGTCCACAAAAACAAAAATAATATGAAAATATTGTTTACGTTTTTTTCGAATATAATTACTGGCCAGACAACGGGCATAAAATCAATACATATTTCTAGGTGCATGAATTTAACCAAATTCCCCTAGAAAAATATAATTTGCAGTATATATATGCTGCAAATTCTATTAAAATCGGTAGACAGCGACCAAAAATATTGCGTCTTAGAAAGGTACGATAGCATCTAACTGATGAGCCCAACTATCGTGCACGGGCGAAACGCATTTTGGACTATAGCTCACAAAATATTTCAATTGGCTTTAATCCACACAGTCCACAAAAACAAAAACAAAAATAATATGTAAATATTATTTGCGTTTTCTTCGAATATAATTACTGGCCAGACCACGGGCATAAAACCAATACATGTTTCTAGGTGCATGAATTTAACCAAATTCCTCTAGAAAAATATAATTTGCAGTATATATATGCTGCAAATTCTATTAGAGTCGGTAGACATCGACCAAAAATATTGCGTCTTAGAAAGGTACGATAGCATCTAACTGATGAGCCCAACTATCGTGCCCGGGCGAAACGCATTTTGAACTATAGGTCACAAAATATTTCAACTGGCTTTAATCCAAACAGTCCACAAAAACAAAAATAATATGTAAATATTGTTTGCGTTTTCTTCGCATATAATTACTGGATAGACCACGGGCATAAAATCAATACATATTTCTAGGTGCATGAATTTAACCAAATTCCCCTAGAAAAATATTATTTGCAGTATATATATGCTGCAAATTCTATTAGAGTCGGTAGACATCGAACAAAAATATTGCGTCTTAGAAAGGTACGATAGCATCTAACTGAAGAGCCCAACTATCGTGGCCGGGCGAACCGCATTTTGGACTATAGGTCACACAATATTTCAATTGGCTTTAATCGACACAGTCCACAAAAACAAAAATAATATGGAAATATTCTTTGCGTTTTCTTCGAATATAATTACTGGGCACACCACGGGCGTAAAATCAATACATACTTCTAGGTGCATGAATCTAACCAAATTCCCCTAAAAAAATATAGTTTGCAGTATATATATGCTGCAAATTCTATTAGACTCGGTAGACATCGACCAAAAATATTTCGTCTTAGAAAGGTACGATAGCATCTAACTGATGAGCCCAACTATCGTTCCCAGGCGAAATGCATTTTGGACTATAGGTCACAAAATATTTCAATTGGCTTTAATCCAAACAGTCCACAAAAACAAAAATAATATGTAAATAATGTTTGCGTTTTCTTCGAATATAATTACTTGATAGACCACGGGCATAAAATCAATACATATTTCTAGGTGCATGAATTTAACCAAATTCCCCTAGAAAAATATAATTTGCAGTATAAATATATATGCTGCAAATTCTATTAGAATCGGTGGACATCGACCAAAAATATTGCGTCTTAAAAAAGTACGATAGCATCTAACTGATGAGCCCAACTATCGTGCCCGGGCGAAACGCATTTTGAACTATAGGTCACAAAATATTTCAATTGGCTTAAATCCACACAGTCCACAAAAACAAAAGCAAAAATAATACGTAAATATTGTTTGCTATTCCTTTGAATATAATTACTGGCCAGACAACGGGCATAAAGTCAATACATGTTTCTATGTGCATGAATTTAACCAAATTCCCCTAGAAAAATATAATTTGCAGTATATATATGCTGCAAATTCTATTAGAGTCGGTAGACATCGACCAAAAATATTGCGTCTTAAAGCCTAATACGCTGCTGATGCGAAACGAAAAATCCCATACAAAAATGACACAATGAAATTATGAACGAAAAATTTCGTTCTACTTTTCGTTTTCCAGTACGCTGCTGAACGACGAAATGTGTAATTTTAGTGGATAGCTGTAGTAGATTTCTTAGTACAATTCTCCACTCTTTTCGTTCTCAATTTAATTGACCTGCACATTAATTGCTTGCGAAATTTTGACATTTCATTTTTTTTTTATAAAAAAAAAGTCAAGCTCTTGTAATGCTTATTTGATTTTTCTTTGGCTTTGTGTTTTCTTTAGTGTCTGGTTTTTCTGTGCATTTCCTGTATTAAATTATTCAAAATACATTCAATTTTAATTTTGTATCAAAACCAATTTCAAAATCGACCAAACTAAATCTGCAAAATGAAAATGGGAAGTTGGAAAGAGGCACACCCTTCACATATCTTATCGGCGAACAAGATATAGCTGATCTTTATTTGGAGTGCTGATTATAACCAACTATCGACTTTTCCCATACCTAGTGCTAGTGCTTAGATTAAAAATAACCTATGTCCTTTTAAAATTAATTTATTTTAAGTGACTACTAAATAAAAATATTATAATCAAGATTCAGTAGTTTGTTCTGCAATTAACTGTGAATGTCATGATTTTTAAAATACATTTGTTACTCCGACTTTTACACCATATAAATATAAAAAAACACTCACCATTTCTAACTACATACTTTTAACACATAAAATAACTCAATTGCCACAAAGAAAAAATCAAATCGACCGCCCGCTACTGGCAGTACGAATATGAATTTCCGACCTGGTCGGGACAAGGAAGCCAAAGGTAAGCGGCCTTCCGCTGCACCAACGACAATTAAGGAAATCATCGTTACCACAATAATGTTTGGTTGCAAAAAGGCCATCTTAAACGATACCCACCTCTATTTAGAAAGCCAGAACTTATTTCTCTAGTTAAGATAATCTGTTTAATGTTTACTTCGTGAAAATCGGCACGGGATGGACATTGTTATTTAGTCTACAATTTCAGGTGATGACCTCGTTAGTCCTTTGTTGTGTTGATAGAAAGAAGATGATGACAAATCACTTACCTCGCATCGCCATCGCTACCTTCTTTTTCTTTTCTGGACGAAGTTTTTTTTTTTTATGTTTATTGAACCATCGTATGGCAGATGCCCTGCTCGTGAATTTGATAGCAAATCAAGCTGCTTGCAAGCTGGTCACTTGTCAATAGGATTTGACATATAAGGCCATGCATTTTTACTATTCATTCGATTTTAGTATTAATTGAGGAAGCAAGACCTATAGTTAAAATGGGAATCGATCAAAGAGCATTCGCAGCGTAGCAGAGCGGTCAAGTACAAACCCACTAAGAAAACTCCCTGATGAACAAGTGAAAATGCAACCCGTTCCAAAAATATATTCTAAAAGCTATTCACTGTTCTCTTGGAATATATAATCCGAAAATACTTTGGAGTGTATCTTTGGAACGGGTTATCCTAAAAACTTGGTTGATACCTTTTTGTAATCTACTCTTGATACTCTCAAAATCAGCATCAAAAGTTTTTATGTAGAAGCCTTATTGCAAAAAATCACTCTTGAAATACGCATATTTAGAATGATGTATGCGTATTCCTGGAGCTATTTTTTTTAATACAACTTCTTTGCAAAAATTGTTGATGCTTCCTTTGAAAGTATGAAGTGCTGATTCTAAAAAGATATCTTTTTTGAATCAAAACTTCATACTTTCAAAGGAAGCATTAACAAAACCAAAAGTAGTTTTGTCACCAAATTACTTTTAGATGTATTTTTTTTGTCACCAAATTTCCTTTATATATAATTTTTTGAAATAATTCTTGGACTTGAAAATGGTATCCGGAATTAGTAAGAAACCATAAATTAGAACTCATAACGGTTTACACCATCCCAATGAAGGACGTAGTTTTCGAATTATAGAGTGGTTTACCTCCCTATTTCATTGATTTTCTTAAAATTGATAGAAATTTCATCAAATCGGCAGATAAACCAGTTAATAAGTCCCAAAGTATTTGCTTAATTTCCATCATTTAAACGGTTCTGAGTTTTATTTTAAATCCTCTATGTGTAACAAGAACAGTTTTTAAATCCAAGAATTATTTCAAGAAAATTACATCTAAAAGTAATTTGGCGACAAAATTACTTTTTTTTTACAACTTGCCATTTATTTTTGACAGCTTACAGAACTCTCCGCAAATATTTTTCCGCTGTGGTTTTCGTTAGCATTTCGCTCTCCTAGTGGAGACCACCGAAAAATTTCGTTTCGCATCAGCAGCGTACTAGGCTTAATAAGGTACGATAGCATCTAACTGATGAGCCCAACTATCGTGCCCGGGCGAAACGCATTTTGGACTATAGGTCACAAAATATTCCAATTGGCTTTAATACACACAGTCCACAAAAACAAAAACAAAAATAATATGCAAATATTGTGTGCGTTTTCTTCGAATATAATTACTGGCCAGACCACGGGCATAAAATCAATACATATTTCTAGGTGCATGAATTAAACCAAATTCCCCCAGAAAAATATAATTTGCAGTATATATATGCTGCAAATTATATTAGAGTCGGTAGACATCGACCAAAAATATAGCGTCTTAGAAAGGTACGGTAGCATCTAATTGACGAGCCCAACCATCGTGCCCGACGAAACGTATTTTGGACTATAGGTCACAAAATATTTCAATTGGCCTTAATCCAAAGAGTCCACAAAAACAAAAACAAAAATAATATGTAATTATTGTTTGCGTTTTCTTCGAATATAATTACTGGCCACACCACGGGCGTAAAATCGATACATACTTCTAGGTGCATAAATTTAACCAAATTCCCCCAGAAAAATATAATTTGCTGTATATATGCTGCTAATTCTATTAGAGTCGGTAGACATCGACCAAAAAGATTGCGTCTTAGAAAGGTACGATAGCATCTAACTGATGAGCCCAACTATCGTGCCCGGGCGAAACGGATTTTGGACTATAGGTCACAAAATATTTCAATTGGCTTTAATCCAAACAGTCACAAAAACAAAAATAATATGTAAATATTGTTTGCGTTTTCGTCGAATATAATTACTGGGCAGACCGCGGGCATAAAATCAATACTTATTTCTAGGTGCATGAATTTAACCAAATTCCCCTAGAAAAATATAATTTGCCGTATATATATGCTGTAAATTCTATTAGAGTCGGTAGACATCGACCAAAAATATTGCGTCTTAGAAAGGTACGATAGCATCTAACTGATAAGCCCAACTATCGTGCCCGGGCGAAACGCATTTTGGACTATAGGTCACAAAATAATACAATTGGCTTTAATCCACACAGTCCACAAAAACAAAAACAAAAATAATATGTAAATATTGTTTGCGTTTTCTTCAAATATAATTACTGGCCAGACAACGGGCATAAAATCAATACATATTTCTAGGTGCATGAATTTAACCAAATTCCCCTAGAAAAACATAATTTGCAGTATATATATGCTGCAAATTCTATTAGAGTCGGTAGACATCGACCAAAAATATTGCGTCTTAAAAAGGTACGATAGCATCTAACTGATGAGCCCAACTATCGTGCCCTTGCGAAACGCATTTTGGACTATAGGTCACAAAATATTTCAATTGGCTTTAACCCACACAGTCCACAAAAACATAAACAAAAATAATATGTAAATATTGTTTGCGTTTTCTTCGAATATAATTACTGCCCAGACCACGGGAATAAAATCAATAGATATTTCTAGGTGGATGAATTTAACCAAATTCCCCCAGAAAAATATAATTTGCAGTATATATATGCTGCAAATTTTATTAGAGTCGGTAGACATCGACCAAAAATATTGCGTCTTAAAAAGGTACGATAGCATCTAACTGATGAGCCCAACTATCGTGCCCTTGCGAAACGCATTTTGGACTATAGGTCACAAAATATTTCAATTGGCCTTAATCCACACAGTCCAAAAAAATAAAAACAAAAATAATATGTAAATATTGTTTGCGTTTTCTTCGAATATAATTACTGGCCACACCACGGGCGTAAAATCAATACATACTTCTAGGTGCATGAATTTAACCAAATTCCCCTAGAAAAATATAATTTGCAGTATATTTATGCTGCAAATTCTATTAGAGTTTAATAGACATCGACCAAAAAGATTGCGTCTTAGAAAGGTACGGTAGCATCTAACTGATGAGCCCAACTATCGTGCCCTGGCGAAACGCATTTTGGACAATAGGTCACAAAATATTTCAATTGGCTTTAATCCAAACAGTCCACAAAAACAAAAATAATATGTAAATATTGTTTGCGTTTTCTTCGAATATAATTACTGGCCAGACCACGGGCATAAAATCAATACTTATTTCTTGGTGCATGAATTTAACGAAATTCCCCAAAAAAATATAATTTGCAGTATATATATGCTGGAAATATTATTAGAGTCGGTAGACATCGACCAAAAATATTGTGTCTTAGAAAGTTACAATAGCATCTAACTGATGAGCCCAACTATCGTGCCCGGGCGAAGCGCATTTTGGACTATAGGTCACAAAACATTTCAATTGGCTTTAATCCACACATTCCACAAAAACAAAAACAAAAATAATATGTAAATATTGTTTGCGTTTTCTTCGCATATAATTACTGGATAGACCACGGGCATAAAATCAATACATATTTCCAGGTGCATGAATTTAACCAAATTCCCCTAGGAAAATATAATTTGCAGTATATATATGCTGCAAATTCTATTAGAGTCGGTAGACATCGACCAAAAATATTGCTTCTTAGAAAGGTACGACAGCATCTAACTGATGAGCCCAACTATCGTGCCCGGGCGAAACACATTTTGGACTATAGGTAACAAAATATTTCAATTGGCACAGTCCGCAAAAACAAAAATAATATGTAAATATTGTTTGCGTTTTCTTCGAATATAATTACTGGCCAGACCACGGGCATAAAATCAATACACATTTCTATGTGCATGAATTTAACCAAATTCCCCTAGAAAAATATAATTTGCAGTATATATATGCTGCAAATTCTATTAGAGTCGGTAGACAACGACCAAAAATATTGCTTCTTAGAAAGGTACGACAGCATCTAACTGATGAGCCCAACTATCGTGCCCGGGCGAAACACATTTTGGACTATAGGTCACAAAATATTTCAATTGGCTTTAATCCACACAGTCCACAAAAACAAAAATAATATGTAAATATTGTTTGCGTTTTCTTCGAATATAATTACTGGCCAGACAACGGGCATAAAATCAATACATATTTCTCGGTGCATGAATTTAACCAAATTCCCCTAGAAAAATACCATATAATTTGCAGTATATATATGCTGCAAATTCTATTAGAGTCGGTAGACATCGACCAAAAATATTGTGTCTTAAAAATACGCATCTAACTGATGAGCCCAACTATCGTGCCAGGGCGAAACGCATTTTGGACTATAGGTCACAAAATATTTCAATTGGCTTTAACCTACACAGTCCACAAAAACAAAAACAAAAATTATATGTAAATATTCTTTGCGTTTTCTTCGAATATAATTACTGGCCACACCACGGGCATAAAATCAATACATATTTCTAGGCGCATGAATTTAACCAAATTCCTCAGAAAAATATAATTTGCAGTATATATATGCTGCAAATTCTATTAGAGTCGGTAGGCAGCGACCAAAAATATTGCGTCTTAGAAAGGTACGATAACATCTAACTGATGAGCCCAACTATCGTGCCCGGCCGAAAAGCATTTTGAACTATAGGTCACAAAATATTACTATTGGCTTTAATCTACACAGTCCACAAAAACAAAAACAAAAATAATATGTAAATATTGTTTGCGTTTTCTTCGAATATAATTACTGGCCAGACCACGGGCATAAAATCCAGACCACGGGCATAAAATCAGTACATATTTCTAGGTGCATGAATTTAACCAAATTCCCCTAGAAAAATATAATTGCAGTATATATATGCTGCAAATTCTATTAGAGTCGGTAGACATCGACTCAAAATAGTGCGTCTTAGAAAGGTACGATATCATCTAACTGATGAGCCCAACTATCGTGCCCGGGCGAAACGTATTTTGGACTATAAGTCTCAAAATATTGCAATTGGCTTTAATCCACGCAGTCCACAAAACAAAAATAATATGTAAATATTGTTTGCGTTTTCTTCGA
Organism: Philhelius pedissequus; assembly: GCA_910595825.1. Taxonomy (NCBI): domain Eukaryota; kingdom Metazoa; phylum Arthropoda; class Insecta; order Diptera; family Syrphidae; genus Philhelius; species Philhelius pedissequus. The sequence goes on along the minus strand of OU343160.1, from coordinate 124,212,146 downwards.
ATATAAGTACTGGCCAGGCCACAGGCATAAAATCAATATATATTTTAGGTGCATGAATTTAACCAAATTCCCCTAGAAAAATATAATTTGCAGTATATATATGCTGCAAATTCTATTAGAGTCGGTAGACATCGACCAAAAATATTGCTCTTAGAAAGGTACGATAGCATCTAACTGATGAGCCCAACTATCGTTCCGGGGCGAAACACATTTCGGACTATAGGTAACAAAATATTTCAATTGGCTTTAATCCACACAGTCCGCAAAAACAAAAATAATATGTAAATATTGTTTGCGTTTTTTTCGCATATAATTACTGGATAGACCACGGGCATAAAATCAATACATATTTCCAGGTGCATGAATTTAACCAAATTCCCCTAGAAAAATATAATTTGCAGTATATATATGCTGCAAATTCTATTAGAGTCGGTAGACATCGACCAAAAATATTGCTCTTAGAAAGGTACGATAGCATCTAACTGATGAGCCCAACTATCGTGCCCGGGCGAAACGCATTTTGGACTATAGGTCACAAAATATTTCAATTGGCTTTAATCCACACAGTCCACAAAAACAAAAATAATATGTAAATATTGTTTGCGTTTTCTTCGAATATAATTACTGGCCAGACCACGGGCATAAAATCAATACATATTTCTATGTGCATGAATTTAACCAAATTCCCCTAGAAAAATATAATTTGCAGTATGTATATGCTGCAAATTGTATTAGAGTCCGTAGACATCGACCAAAAATGTTGCGTCTTAGAAAGGTACGATAGCATCTAACTGATGAGCCCAACTATCGTGCCCGGGCGAAACGCATTTTGGACTATAGGTCACAAAATATTTCAATTGGCTTTAATCCACACAGTCCACAAAAACAAAAACAAAAATAATATGTAAATATTGTTTGCGTTTTCTTCGAATATAATTACTGGCCAGACAACGGGCATAAAATCAATACATATTTCTCGGTGCATGAATTTAACCAAATTCCCCTAGAAAAATGCCATATAATTTGCAGTATATATATGCTGCAAATTCTATTAGAGTCGGTAGACATCGACCAAAAATATTGCGTCTTAAAAATACGCATCTAACTGATGAGCCCAACTATCGTGCCCGGGCGAAACGCATTTTGGACTATAGGTCACAAAATATTTCAATTGGCTTTAATCCACACAGTCCACAAAAACAAAAACAAAAATAATATGTAAATATTGTTTGCGTTTTCTTCGAATATAATTACTGGCCAGACAACGGGCATAAAATCAATACATATTTCTCGGTGCATGAATTTAACCAAATTCCCCTAGAAAAATGCCATATAATTTGCAGTATATATATGCTGCAAATTCTATTAGAGTCGGTAGGCAGCGACCAAAAATATTGCGTCTTAGAAAGGTACGATAACATCTAACTGATGAGCCCAACTATCGTGCCCGGCCGAAAAGCATTTTGAACTATAGGTCACAAAATATTACTATTGGCTTTAATCTACACAGTCCACAAAAACAAAAACAAAAATAATATGTAAATATTGTTTGCGTTTTCTTCGAATATAATTACTGGCCAGACCACGGGCATAAAATCAATACATATTTCTATGTGCATGAATTTAACCAAATTCCCCTAGAAAAATATAATTTGCAGTATGTATATGCTGCAAATTGTATTAGAGTCCGTAGACATCGACCAAAAATGTTGCGTCTTAGAAAGGTACGATAGCATCTAACTGATGAGCCCAACTATCGTGCCCGGGCGAAACGCATTTTGGACTATAGGTCACAAAATATTTCAATTGGCTTTAATCCACACAGTCCACAAAAACAAAAACAAAAATAATATGTAAATATTGTTTGCGTTTTCTTCGAATATAATTACTGGCCAGACAACGGGCATAAAATCAATACATATTTCTCGGTGCATGAATTTAACCAAATTCCCCTAGAAAAATGCCATATAATTTGCAGTATATATATGCTGCAAATTCTATTAGAGTCGGTAGACATCGACCAAAAATATTGCGTCTTAAAAATACGCATCTAACTGATGAGCCCAACTATCGTGCCCGGGCGAAACGCATTTTGGACTATAGGTTACAAAACAATTGGCTTTAATCCACACAGTCCACAAAAATAAAAACAAAAATAATATGTAAATATTGTTTGCGTTTTCTTCGAATATAATTACTGGCCAGACCACGGGCTTAAGATTTATACATATTTCTAGGTGCATGAATTTAACCAAATTCCCCTAGAAAAATATAATTTGCATTATAATTTTTTTGCAAATTCTATTAGAGTCGGTAGACATCGACCAAAAATATTGCGTCTTAGAAAAGTACGATAGAATCTAACTGATAAGCCCAACTATCGTGTCCGGGCGAAGCGCATTTTGGACTATAGGTTACAAAACAATTGGCTTTAATCCACACAGTCCACAAAAATAAAAACAAAAATAATATGTAAATATTGTTTGCGTTTTCTTCGAATACAATTACTAGCCAGACCACGGGCTTAAGATGAATACATATTTCTAGGAGCACGAATTTAACCAAATTCCCCTAGAAAAATCTAATTTGCAAATTCTATTAGAGTCGGTAGACATCGACCAAAAATATTGCGTCTTAGAAAAGTACGATAGAATCTAACTGATAAGCTCAACTATCGTGCCCGGGCGAAACACATTTTGGACTATAGGTCACAAAATATTTCAATTGGCTTTAATCCACACAGTCCACAAAAACAAAAATAATATGTAAATATTGTTTGCGTTTTCTTCGAATATAATTATTGGCCAGACCACGGGCATAAAATCAATACATATTTATAGGTGCATGAATTTAACCAAATTCTCCTAGAAAAATATAATTTGCAGTATATATATGGTGCAAATTCTATTAGAGTCGGTAGACATCGACAGAAAATATTGCGCCCTAGAAAGGTACGATAGCATCTAACTGATGAGCCCAACTATCGTGTCCAGGCGAAACGCATTTTGGACTATAGGTCACAAAATATATCAATTGGCTTTAATCCAGACAGTCCCCAAAAACAAAAATAATATGTAAATACTGTTTGCGTTTTCTTCGAATATAATTACTGGACAGACCACTGGCATAAAATCAATACATATTTCTAGGTGCATGAATTTAACCAAATTCTCCTAGAAAAGTATAATTTGCAGTATATATATGCTGCAAATTCTATTAGAGTCGGTAGACATCGACCAAAAATATTGCGTCTTAGAAAGGTACGATAGCATCTAACTGTTGAGCCCAACTATCGTGCCCGGGCGAAACGCATTTTTGACTATAGGTCACAAAATATTTCAATTGCCTTTTTTTTTTTCTTTTTTATAATCTACACGCGCTCAAGGGATTATGAATACCCTTTAAATGTTTCAACACAGCGCGGGCGTGAGGGTGAGGTTAAGGAAGAGAAAGAATGATATGAAAGATGTGTGGCAGATTTTATCTCCAGGGATGGCGGCTGAACTAATGCGGAGAAATTTCCGTGTCTTATTTATCGATGTCCCTTATAATTCGCATTAATTTTTTTATCCTTTTGTCATATTTTATCGGTATACTAGTTTCACTCAATCACATGTTGTTAGTGTTATGCCTAAACAGCATGTAATGAGTAAACCAGCAACTCATTGTATGACAATTATTTTTAGAATTGGTTTTAATGGAAAATAAGAAGACATAGACTACGGCAGGGATCGAACCTGTGACCATGAGGTTGACAGGCGAACACACAACTATCGCGCCACGGCCACCCCCAATCCACACAGTCCACAAAAACAAAACAAAAATAATATGTAAATATTGTTTGCGTTTGCTTCGAAAATAATTACTGTGTCTTATTTATTTGGTTAATATGTAAATATTGTTTGCGTTTTCTTCGAATATAATTATTGGCCAGACCACGGGCATAAGATCAATACATATTTATAGGTGCATGAATTCAACCAAATTCCCCTAGAAAAATATAATTTGCAGTATATATATGCTGCAAATTCTATTAAAATCGGTAGACATCGACCAAAAACATTGCGTCTTAGAAAGGTACGATAACATCTAACTGTTGATCCCAACTATCGTGTCCGTTCGAAACGCATTTTGGACTATAAGTCACAAAATATTTCAATTGGCTTTAATCCACACAGTCCACAAAAATAGAAACAAAAATAATATGTAAATATTGTTTGCGTTTTCTTCGAATATAATTACTGCCCAGACCACGGGCATAAAATCAATACATATTTCTAGGTGCATGAGTTTAACAAAATTCCCCTAGAAAAATATAATTTGCAGTATATATATGCTGCAAATTGTATTAGAGTCGGTAGACATCGACCAAAAATATTGCGTCTTAGAAAGGTACGATAGCATCTAACTGATGAGCCCAACTATCGTGCCCGGGCGAAACGCATTTTGGACTATAGGTCACAAAATATTTCAATTGGCTTTAATCCACACAGTCCACAAAAATAAAAATAATATGTAAATATTGTTTGCGTTTTCTTTGAATATAATTACTGGCCAGACCACGGGCATAAAATCAATATATATTTCTAGGTGCATGAATTTAATCAAGTTCCCCTAGAAAAATATAATTTGCAGTATATATATGCTGCAAATTCTATTAGAGTCAGTAGACATCGACCAAACATATTTCGTCTTAGAAAGGTACGATAGCATCTAACTGATGAGCCCAACTATAGTGACCGGGTGAAACGCATTTTGGGCTATAGGTCACAAAATATTTCAATTGGCTTTAATCCACAAAAACAGAAACAAAAATAATATGTAAATATTGTTTGCGTTTTCTTCGAATATAATTACTGGCCAGACCACGGGCATAAAATCAATACATATTTCTAGGTGCATGAATTTAACCAAATTCCCCTAGAAAAATATAATTTGCAGTATATATATGCTGCAAATTCTATTAGAGTCGGTAGACATCGACCAAACATATTTCGTCTTAGAAAGGTACGATAGCATCTAACTGATGAGCCCAACTATCGTGTCCGGGCGAAACGCATTTTCGATTATAGGTCACAAAATATTTCAATTGGCTTTAATCCACACAGTCCACAAAAACAAAAATAATATGTAAATATTGTTTGCGTTTTCTTCAAATATAATTACTGGCCAGACTACGGGCATAAAATCAATACATATTTCTAGGTGCATTAAATTAACCAAATTCCCCTAGAAAAATATAATTTGCAGTATATATATGCTGCAAATTCTATTAGAGTCGGTAGACATCGACCAAAAATATTGCGTCTTAGAAAGGTACTATAGCATCTAACTGAGGAGCCCAACTATCGTGCCCGGGCGAAACGCATTTTGGACTATAGGTCACAAAATATTTCAATTGGCCTTAATCCACAAAAACAAAAACAAAAATAATATGTAAATATTGTTTGCGTTTTCTTCGAATATAATTACTGGCCAGACCACGGGCATAATATCAATACATATTTCTAGGTGCATGAATTTAACCAAATTCCCCTAGAAAAATATAATTTGCAGTATATATATGCTGCAAATTCTATTAGAGTCGGTAGACATCGACCAAACATATTTCGTCTTAGAAAGGTACGATAGCATCTAACTGATGAGCCCAACTATAGTGCCCGGGCGAAACGCATTTTGGACTATAGGTCACAAAATATTTCCATTGGCTTTTATCCACACAGTCCACGAAAACAAAAACAAAAATAATATGTAAATATTGTTTGCGTTTTCTTCGAATATAATTACTGGCCAGTCCGCGGGCATAAAATCAATACATACTTCTAGGTGCATGAATTTAACCAAATCCCCTAGAAAAATATAATTTGCAGTATATATATGCTGCAAATTCTATTAGAGTCGGTAGACGTCGACCAAAAATATTGCGTCTTAGAAAGGTGCGATAGCATCTAACTGATGAGCCCAACTATCGTGCCCGATCGAAACTCATTTTGGACTATAGGTCACAAAATATTTCAATTGGCTTTAATCCACACAGTCCACAAAAACAAAAAAAATATGTAAATATTGTTTGCGTTTTCTTCGAATATAATTACTGGCCAGACCACGGGCATAAAATCAATACATATTTCTATGTGCATGCATTTAACTAAATTCCCCTAGGAAAATATAATTTGCAGTATATATATGCTGAAAATTCTATTAGAGTCGGTATACATCGACCAAAAATATCGCGTCTTAGAAAGGTACGATATCATCTAACTGATGGGCCCAACTCTCGTGCCCGGGTGAAACGCATTTTGGACTATAGGTCACAAAAGCATTGAAATTTCTATTCCCCATAGTGTAAGTCAATGGCTGATGGGCTGTGTGGATGCGTTTATGTTTCTTCGCGCCATAGACATACGAACGCAGATTGTCTAGTGCCCAAACAATTTCCAGCATTTCTTTTTCATTAGTAGCATAGTCTTCCTCTGTCTTATTAAGCGACTAGAGATATATGCAATTGGCTTGTCTTGTCCTGATATGTCTTGGGATAAAACGGCCCCAATGGCATGGTCTGAAGCGTCGGTCGTCAGATTAAAAGCCTTCTTGAAATCGGGGAAAGCTAGAACCTCCGATGATGTTAACTAGGTTATTTAAATCATCAAAAGCCTACATATCCTTTTCATCCAATTCAATCGGGATGCGCTTCGATTGGTTTGCCATTATTTGAGCATTCTCACCCCTCGTTAGATTGGTAAGAGGCTTTGCAATATCGGCAATATTTGCAATAAGGCTTAGCATAATCGCGAATAAATTTCCTGTAGTAGGATGTTAGTCCCAGGAAGCTTTTCAGCTCTTTTAAATTTTCGGGTGGCAACAACTTTTGGATTGCCTCGACATTTTTTGGACCTGCTCGAATGCCTTTGAGGGTAATGACATACCCCAGAAATTTAACCTCGGTTTTCAAAAAGTAAGCCTTTTCAAATTTACTTTAAGATTCACTTCCTGCAACCTTAACAGGTTAATTTCTATGTTCTTGAAGTCTTCGTCCGTATACTTCCCAAAGATGACGATGTCATCAATATACACATAGCAAATCTTCCCTAAGTATTTCTTTAATACATAGTCTATCATTCTTTGGAAAATAGCAGGTGCATTCTTTAGACTGAATGGAAGCTTAAGCCATTCATATTTCCCATTTAATGTTGAAAACCCGATTTTTGGTATGTCGGACTCCCTCATTGGTATTTGATGGAACCCAGAGGTTAAATCGAGTGTTGTAAAGTATTTGGCCTCCCCTAAGCTAGCAAGTAAGGATATGCGTCGGAAATTGTAACAGCATTCAAACGCTTATAATCAATTACCATCCGGTATTGAAGCTCCCCGTTAGGTTTGGGTTTTTTTCGCACCATCCAAATTGGAGAATTGTAAGGGCTTCTTGAAGGACGAATTATGACTTCTGCTAAGAGCGCCTTTACCTCTTTTTCCACTTCTTCCCTCATGCAAGAAGGATATCGTTAACTTTTACTGTATATAGGATCATCGGTGCTAGTTTGTACCGTTTCGTTAGAATTAAGTGGCCCAAAGACAACGCTGTATTTTTCAACCTCAGCTGATATCTTGTTCTTCAGAGGAAGTCTAATATTTCCTGACAGTGAAAGGATATTTTGCTTCCTATCAATTACCGCATCAAGTTCCTTCAATGAATCATCTCCAATGATACCATTGAAGCATTTTAGGCCAGGAAGAACGTAAAATGTTAATAATGTTTTATTACCAAGTTTTTCAAAAAATCTTCCCGTTACTTTTTCACTTATCTTAAGGTTACCGCCCGCTTAATGAACAATGAAATGTTGAGCTAATTTGGTGTTCTTTTGCTGCACATGTGGGGCAATAAAGTTTTTGTTAGCCCCTGTGTCTACGAGGAAGCTCAACACAGTATTATTTTTTGTTATGTATTCTGTGTAAGGAACGCTGGACAGGCGTCCTTCATAAAATTCACTTCGTCTTCGTAGTTTTCCTCAAGCTTTTTACAATATTCCTCAGGAGCGACCTCCGGTTCTAGGTTCTAAAGCCTCTGTTGTTTCTGCGGGAACTTTTCCGAACGTGCCTTCCTCTTAAAAGGATTTATTTGTGGTTTATTCATATAATATATATTTTTGGTTTGCACCGATCGGTATACATTCGCATTTAGGTGAGGCTTAGGTGCGTTTGGTCTTGGAGGCGGGTTATTGTCTTGGTTGCCCTCTTGGAATTTTTGATACGGATTCCTATTGAAAATTCTTGGACCTTTTTATTTTTTTGTTGTTGGTGCCGGGACCATGTTATTGTGGGATCCGACATGGAGAGAATAGCCACGGTAATTAAGGTTCTGAATTTCGAGGCATGCTGTATATGCCTCAGACAATTTTTTAGGTCCTTGAATCATGACAATTTTTGAAATCTCGCCATTTAGTGCGCGGATATAAACATCGAGAGCCCTATTTCTATAGGTCTCCACTAATGCGTTGACTGTTTCCTGACTACGGAATTCAGTTTTTATTTTATTGATCATCAATAACAATTGATGACTCACAGATGCGTAGAACTAGTCAAGCTTGTTTGAATTCTGAGTTAGCTGGTTGAGCTGATGCTCCAGCGTCCTCATATCACGCTTATCCGCATAGTGAAGGGAGAGACATTCTTTCATGTCTGTCTAACTACCGTCAAATATCTTGTAAGAGACGGGAGCAGCATCCGCTGGTCCCCTGACCTTGTTACGGATGTGCTGTAGGATTGCCCTATAGATGGGCTTTGCCTTTAAAATATGGTAGTCCCTCAGTATACCTTCTACGGCATGTACCCATGACACATACTGTGTGGGATTTCCGTTAAAGGTCTGAAGTTCTTTGACACTGCCAGGCAAACTATTTATTTGTTTTAATTCCTCCTCTGTTTGAGGGGGGCTTAAGATCATAGACGATTTTTAAGGCCTCTTAATTGGGTTAGAACAGTGTTCATGGCGCCAGAGTTCGGTAACCGATATCGTGAGTTGGTCCATAATGGTAAATTTAAAAAGGACAATAAAGGAAATATGAATTTCTTACCTGAATGGAATTTCCTTTTGCTGCACAACACAACACACCCACGGCAATTTTGTATGCTCTTTTTATGCAAATTTGTTTTTTATCACTGTATTAATTTATAACTTTCATTCAATTTTTTTTATTTTTAAATTAAGGATATATTTTCTATTTTTTTTTTATATATTACTAAATATAATATAAGGCGATTTTGTATGCTCTTTCTTTTATGCAAATTTTGTTTCTTTTATCACTGTACTACTTTATAATTTTTATACAAATATTTTCGCTTTTAACTTCGCTTTTATTTTAGTATTAAATACTTTTTTTTCTGAATTTATTTCACACAGAAGAAAATTTTATTTTTTTTTTCTTTTTTTATCACATGTATGTATACCAATATTTGTATATCTGATAAATTTTATTTTTTATAAATTTCTGTTACACTTTTTTGTCTTTTGCTTAATAAATGTATTTTGTGGTTTCGCGCACTTACAGCATCAAGGACATGTTGATAGTTTATTTAGCCGTGCATCACGTGTGTAGATATATATAATTGGAACTAAAAAGAAAACCGAACGAGTTATTTTTTGTTCTTGCAACCGGCTCCGGAAGAGTCGTGTTTGTTCCTTTTGGTCGCAAGCGTTTATTCTTGCAAGCGATCTACTCGTGGCACGAACAACTTCACTTTCAAGTCCTTCCACCAGCGATAACTATTATGTTCCCATGTTTATGAATTGTTCGTTGTTGGAGAGCTTATAGGGATAAATGTGTTCCCATTCCCCACTAATGTAGATAAGTGTATAAGCCTCCTGACCTGTATGAAAGGTCCCAATGATTCGTTTTAAATGGAAGGATCTGATCTCAAGCGCCAGTTAAAGATGTCCTTGAAGAGGACTCTAAAAAATCGCGAACGCCGACCCCTAAGGGCCGTCCCAACGGTTCGAGTTACTATAGTTCGAATTAAAACCCGAATAGCTAATTAAAAATATAATGTTTATTCTTTACGTTAAACCGTACCAGTTGAAGTCCAACTTAAGACTAACTTATTCTAATCCATCAATCCCACGATGCACCGTTGTTCGGTGGCGATATCAAGGTTAGCGCACCGTAGATATGCTGATCGTGCACTACTGGTCAATGACTGGCCAATTTCCAGGCGACATAAGTAGCCGGTGTCTTTGAATAAATAGAGTCATCATATTTACAGTTACCTGTGGGAACAGGTTTGTATTATGAAATGATTAAACCGCAATTAGGGTTAGCGCGTATGTCCGAGGCGTACATGCATTGTCATAACTATCCCGATGATCGGTAGCAAGCAAAAACGTAAACAAGCGGCGCGACGGCTTATATAAAACGATATGAAAGTAGGACCAAGTCATATGGTTAGAGGAGGACGAAACCTTTCTTTTCAGATTTCTTTGCAGGGCGATTTAGGTTTAAAAGTTGAGTCTGATAAAATTCAAAAACTAAATAGGTCAATTATCCTGCAGAGAGAGGCTTAGCAGATATTGCTGTAAAATAGTGGCTGCAAAATGCAAGGGAAGAGCATAACGAACAAAGAAATAGGATTTTATTCTATAGCAAATACATACGCAAGTCGGACAGACTTATTCCTATAATCATTTTTTTTACGAATTTCTTGGACAAAATTTAATTAATAAATTACTTAGTAAAAGTACTTACCTACGTATAAATATTCTTAATTACATATTATTACCAAAGGCAATTCTATTAAAATAATAAACTTGGTAAGTTTAATTAAAATCTGATTCTGATTAGCCGTACTCTAATTACCATTTTATTTCATTATAACTAAAGTCGGCAGTCGTAAATTATTACGACTGCTCGATAAAATGATCCCGGTTCCCGGAAAAGCCGATCACAACCCAATTTTTGGAGGATTAAAATCAATTAATAAATTGCCTCAATACCAGGTGCGCAAAAAAGGCTACGACAGTTTAAAGCGGAACAAAGGCAGGGTATATACACCGTTCGCAACAACAAAGTCGCAGACTTGACAACAACGGTTGTATAGCTACCGTAGCCCAGGTAGTAGAACACTCCATCAAAAAATAATAGTCTACCGGGTTCAATTTCCAACCAGAACTGAAACAAATATTTAACTTTTTTTTTATATAAAAATCATTTTTTTTCATTAAGATCTTTTTTTTGCATTAATAATAATTTAATTAAATAGTAGTAATTTCAAAGAATCGTGGCACGTTTGAATTAAGTTTCAATTAATACTTATTAATTCGCGAAACGTGTAAAGAAAATATTACATTTCGCGCATTATATGTATATAATTCGGTAGTTACATACATATATATATATAAAAATATAGTGCTTCATAATACCAACAATACATACCTAGACAAAAAAATTGTCTCATCGACCAGAGTATCCAGCTGCAGTGACCACTACATCCGTATTTTAGGAGGTGAGTTTGTTATTAATAAAACTACTTATATTGAAGTCATAATAAACCTATTCCTACATATATTGGTATGCACAATTGCAATACCTACGATTTAATTAATTTAATACGAGAAGTTACTCGATTTGGCGAGGGAGTCAACCAAGACAGGGGGGATAAAGGTGATTTCTCGTGATAGACAGCTAGATGCAATGCTGGTAGAAATAAATTTTGTTTGTAGTGATTAACAGGTCCAAGAACTCCACCACCGCTGATCTAAGGGTTCATTAATGGCCAGCCAAAACCAAGAAGACAAATCAAGTCGTTGCAATGTAGTGTCGGCGCATTTCGTACTACTCCTATTAAAAACATTCTTTCAGAGGCCAGCCTACCTATTGAGGACAGGAGAGGCAACATAACTCACAAACTTTACACAAAACTGATCTTTTCATGCAATTGACCAAACAACAAGGAAAGAGACCGAATAATGAATCGTTAAAAGACTTACAAGATTCCTTCAGCCCTTTATACAATTCTTCAAACCGGGAAAAATGAATTTGCAAAAAAATATCTAATTAAAATCAAAAATCCGCAGCACATGGGACCATCTTGGCTTATAGACTCAAGCTCTTTCATAATGGATTTAGCGTCGTATGGAAAAATCCAACACAAGTGATATAATATATCGAAACATATATCGAAATATCTCTTTCAATTTGATAATTGGAATTTCATGTTTACGGATGGCTCAATGACTTGCGACAATACATCTTTTGCAATAGGTAATGAGGATGGTTGCACGATCCGACTTGGGATACTCCCCGAAATAACATCCTTCTTTACTGCGGAGGCTTTTGCGATATTTAATGTCATACAAGAGGCAATACAAACTGGTAAAAAGCATATTATCTGCAGCGACATCCTCTCTACCACCAAAGCCATAAAAAATTCAAACAATGACATCAATATTATCAACAACATCCGAGCCTTATTAATTAAAACAAAACACTTCATTAAACTCATGTGGATACCAGGACACACTGGTATTCCAGGCAATGAAAAAGCGGATGAAGCTGCTAATCTTGCAAACAGATCACCATTACTTCTCTACAATTTCTACACTAAAAAGGACATCATTAAAAACTGTATGGAAAAAAATCAGAAATTCCGAACAAAATAATTGGCTCACGTATCGGCATCACTATACTTAACTATATATATATACTATACTATATCCCTTCGGGTAGGGGAACAAAAAAGAATATACCCGAGGTAAGGCATGCCTGTCGTAAGAGGCGACTAAAATCCAACCTCCGTATACTGAAAGTGAACGTATACATAAATATGCAATGAGTAAAACAAATAGATACATTACCCCAGATGGCAATCCAGGTTCACTGGAAAATCCATCCCCTTCGAAGGTCTGCTCTACGGACTCGGGGGAGAGCCAATTATTGCATTTAATAAATCCCTTCTTAAAAAAAGCAAGGGTTGCTCGATCACCTCCATCCCAATCGAGTGACAACGGTAAGAAGAGTTCGCCCGTAGCGTCAGATTCGTGAGTAAAAAAGGACTCAATGAAAACAGAAATTCTTGAGAAAGATAATGAACTTCGTCAAAAACTTGATGAAGTAGTAAAACTTTATCAGGAGTTGAAGAAAGAAGTTGATCTTCTTCGTAAAGAAAATGAGGTGTTGAACAATAAACACCACAATGACTCGAAGGCTAGCTCATCGCAAGCGAAAAATTTCCTTTGTGAGACTGATGAAGGACATCTAGCTCGCGAAACGCATAAGTCCTCAAACAAAAGGCCGAGTAAAAAACGAAAGGTTGGATCCTCACCTAATGGGGCTTGTTTTTCTGAAAAAGTTGCATCTGCAAAAGATGCCAATATTAGAAAAGACCTATTAAAATAAGGCCACCGCCACCAATTAATGTTGTCTATATTGCGGAGTATAACCGGCTGCAAAAAATCTTAAAGACGTTAACACCATCAGAGTTTAAAGTTATTTCGCTTAATAACAACAAATGGAAAGTTTGATATACTTAGTTTTCGTCTCGTTAACAGTTTTTTTTTTTTTTTTTTTTTTTTTTTTTTTTTTAATTTAACTATATGCCTGTAAGACCCAAGGTCTTTGAAATGCAACCTGAATTGCACGGCACTAGTTTGGCACAGTGGATTTGAGAACCAGGTATTGACTGTCTCATTTTTAACAAATGGGCGGCATCCAATTAAAATTGGAGGTATAGAAAAGAATGCGCCTTGCGTGGGGATCGAACCCACACGTCCTAGTTAGCAATCAAGCACTTTATCCACTGCGCCATTGCCACCCGCAGTTAAACCTATCTTCGCCGCTTCCGCTTCAATACTTGCAAATGCTCCACTGACAGCTCGCTTTGATCTGCCTATGATGACAATGTCATCAGCATAAGCGAGGAGTTCAACGGACTTTTGAAAAACTGTGCCTCTGGTGTTAACATTTAAGTTGCGCACATTTGCTTCCAGCACGATGTTAAAGAAATTGCATGATAGCGCATCACCCTGTCTCAAACCTTTCTCGACATCAAAGTCGCCGGTGAAGTTCTTACCGACTCTGAAGGGGCTGGCCCTCCAGGGGCCCCTGACTCCTTCATTGTCATTCTGCACAAGCGGACAAGTTTGGCAGGGATGCCAAGATGTGAAAAGGCTCTGTATAACTCGTCTCTATCAACGCTATCATAGGCGGTTTTAAAGTCGATGAAGAGATGTTGCGTATCGACTTGGAATTCTTGGGTTTTTTTCCAGGATCTGCTGGAGTGTGAAAATTTGATCGTTAGTTGATTTTCCTCGCCTAAAGCCACACTGATAAGATCCGTTCAGGTCGTTGGTAAAAGCTTCTAGGCGGATGCACAAAATAGTCGACATAATTTTGTATGTGATGTTGAGGAGAGTTATACCTCTGTAGTTGGCGCAGTTCAGAGCATCTCCTTTTTTGTGGATAGGGCACACTATGCCGAGCTCCCATTCATTGGGCATACTTTCCTCCGACCAGATTCTAGAACCCGCGGCCTTGTGCGACTTAAGTTTGGATATCGCTCTTCTTACTTCTTCTAGGTCAGGTGGACGGATATTTTGACCATCATCGTCCAAGTTGAATGGGCAGTCTTCACCGCTTAGCATCTTATCTATGACATAACCATTTTTATCATGGCAGGCTTCTATTCTGGGCTGGAATCCTTGGGTAGATCGTTTCACCCCTTGATAGAACTTTCGAGCGTGACCCCTGCTGTAGCATCCCTCAATAGACTCCACCGCTTGCTTTTCGTGCTCCCTCTTCTTCCTTCTTAGGAGTCGGTGTTCCTCTCTTCTTTTTTGCACATAGACCTTGCGGGCTGCTCTCTCACCAGTTCTGGTCCTAGCTTGCAGCATTGACTCATAGGCTTCGTCCTTGGCTGCATGTGCCTTCCGACAGTCCTCATCAAACCAGAGTTTTCGCTTTGGTTGTCGATTGAAACCCAGCACATCAGAGGGGGCACTTCTAATGGCTAGCTGGCAATGATTCCACTGTTCGTCTATACTTGGTGCTGCTGGTTCGTTTTCTGAGAGATTGAGGGCGACGCGTTCGGCAAAAGTTGTTGCAGTCTCTCGCGATAAAAGCTTACCGACGTTGAACTTTCTCCTAATATCCTCTCTTCGCTGAGGCGCCAAGGATATCCGCATCCGGACTCTAGAGACTACCAGGTAGTGATCCGAGTCTATGTTGGCCCCTCGGAAAGTTCGGACATCCAGTATACTGGATGCACGCCTGGCGTTTATCGCGACATGATCACTTTGGTTAACAGTGCCTTGATCTGGAGACTTCTAAATTCCCTTTTGTATATTGAGATGGGTGAATCGAGTGCTTGATAGGGTGATATTTCTCCCTGCCACAAAGCCTATCAGTTTAAGCCCGTTTTCAGAAGTTTCGTCGTGCAGGCTGTGTCCTCCGACCGTCGAACCAAAGATACCCTCCTTTCCGACCTGGGCGTTAAAGTCGCCAAGAACAATCTTACCCAAATAACCGCTGTCTCCTTTCCCTGTATCGCATCGCATTTCCTGGAGTGCTGTTATATCAGCTTTGTACTTATCCACGATTGCTCGGCTGCACGTGGCCTGTTTAAGGTCCGGTCATCCCACGTGCAGATCCGAAATTCGTTGTCAATATTTCGTTTTCCAGGGTCATCAATATTTGGATCATCCATATCGGCGTGTAGTATTTTCATAATTATCTAGATACTCCCACGTCGGGCAGTTACCCCAGCGGCAGGAGCCCCCAACCTGGAGGGCCAGATCCTTTAATGACTCCAAGGACGAGAGTCTGGATTTACCGCTCCTTATAAGCCTGTGCTCTGATTACTTCTGAGTAGTCTATACAAGGTGTTCACCAAGTAGTTCAACCTGACTGGAACTAGTGACGCTACGGTTGATTCCATCGCGATTCTTCCTCTACCGTCAAATCTGTTGGGAGTGCCTTTGTGGGAAACACTCCTTCGTTGGAGGGAGGGTAATTAGTAGCGACATCCTACTCCACTGCGACCTGTCGAGCATGGGTGGCCCTTCTGCAGAATCAAGGAGGGGCCAAAGACGCAATGAAAATTTAAATATATGTTCTAACTCAAACGAAAATTAGATAACAAGAAATTTTACCCTTGCCGAATTAAGTAGGGAAATACGAAAGCTTTAGTATAACAAAGCTCCGCGATATGACTTAATTATGGCCGAAGTTCTCAAAATGCTTCTTCGCAAAGGCTTAAATAATCTTCTTTATATAATAAATGTCACTCTAAGGCTAGAGGACGTTCCGATCCAATGGAAGGATGCCGAAGTTATAATGGTTCTCAAACCAGGAAAACCATCACATGATAAGAAACCTTAAAGACCCTTTTCGCTTCTGCCCGTAATATCTAAAGTCTTTGAAAGAATATTACTTCTGCGCCTGCAGCCAATAATAGAAGAAAGGCGCCTAATACCTGAACATCAGTTCGGATTTAGAAGCAAGCACTCGACAATTGACCAAGTGCATAGGATCACTGTCGTCATTGAGAAAACGCTTGAAGAAAAGAAAATTTGTTCGGCGGTCTTCCTAGACGTGTCGCAAGCTTTTCATAAGGTGTGGCACAAAGGCCTAAGTTTTAAATTAAAGCAAATTCTGCCTGAAGCACTTTATACGCTTCTAAAAGCATATCTAGAAATTAGACTTTTTAGAGCAATACTAGCAGTGGCCAAACGATAAATGATTCTACGACAAAATTACAAAAAGCTCTGAATAATGTCAATGATTGGACAAAAACATGGCGGATATCGCTCAACGAAGTAAAATCAGTCCATGTAGATTTTACGTATAAGAAAATTAACAGATTACCGGTATTTGTTAATAGGGTCCGAGTTCCGTTTGCCAATGAAGCAAAATATCTCGGAATGACTAGACGCGAAACTAAAATGGAAACCGCATGTTAGATAGAAATGCGAAAAGTTAAATAATAAACTCAGAGATATGTACTGGTTGCTCGGGAAGCACTCTAACCTCAGTATCGAAAACAAGTTAAGTTTGTACAGGCTGGTGCTTAAGCCTGTCTGGACTTACGGTATACAACTCTGGGGTTGTACGCGACATTCTAATTTAAATACCTTACAAACATTTGAAAATAAACTGCTAAGGTCGTTTGTAAACGCACATTAGAAATAAAGATCTCCATAGAGATCTCGGGATTCCCACGGTTCACGATGAAATAAAAAAAATTTGCGCGAAACCATAGAGAACGGCTATTACAACACTGTAATAGTACTATAATTGGAATTATCGATGAGACGAATTTAGTATGCCGCCCGCGAAGGACTAAGCCATCCGATCTGATGCACTAATCAAGAATCCGCTTTAAAATCGCGATATAAGCAGCAACACGTTAATTAAACTCGTTAAAAATAAATTGCTAGATAAGTATCAACTTAGTTGTAATCGGGAGGAGGAGTTGTTTTTAGTTCAGCAAGAATCTCAGACTCCTCTGAGCAGGCGTTTTTTGGTCCTCGTAGAGCCTCTTGAAGGGAAAAAAACTATACTCAAGTTAATCCAATAAAATCTCCACCCAACTATCCCACAAACATCCCAAAACGGAAAATCAGAAATTACATCAGGCTACGACTTGGCCATAATTCTGCCACTCATCTCCACATTATCAAAAAAGAACCTACACCTCCACTCTGCGACTGCAGGCTATATGGAAACAAATAGCATGTATAAGACCACTGAAATAGCTTAAAAAATGGTTGCTTATATATTTAATTTTATTAATTTTATTAATATCTGCATTTTGATCGACTTTTGGGACTTAGGGAACTGCTTTTCCTGCTTATCTGAAATGTATAGAATTTAATTTAATTTTAAAAAATTCAATTTACTTATATGATTTTTCCGGTATTTGAACTCAGGACCTTTCGATCGCCGTCCGAGCACTCTGCCACTTCGCCACCTAATGATATACGAGTGAAATGTCCAAATTTTGATGAGTTGATACATCGCGTGCTTTCACGTTATAATAATTATTTTACGTTCGCCCAATGAATGTCATTGTGCGGTGGCAATTGGTAAAAATCCATTCTTTGGATTTTTTAATAAATTAATATTCCAATCTGTATATTTTATAGCCATGTGTATTTAATTAAATATGGTAGGTATGTGTACAGTGTGTAACAAGTTTTACAAATTATTTTCACCAGATTTAGGTACATACAACGTAAGTATCTTAAAATTATTTAAATCGCAAAAGCTCTTTATTTTACAGCTTTTGTTATTCTTTATTATGCTTTCATTGCATTTACAATTTCGAACAAAATGTATTTTATGTCAATATTCATATTGCATTAACTCCATTGTCATAAAAAAAATATGTGTCATTAGGATTCAAACGCCGAACACTTCGGTTAGTCAGATTTAGGTAGTACTTTCTAATAATATTAGAATGAATATTTTTTTAGAAAATTGTTTTTGATAATAAATAACCACTTAAAATTATTTTTCCCAAAATTATATTTAATTTTAACACTTTTTTGACAAAAAAACACTTTTTAGACAAAAAAAACACTTTTTTTTATAAAAAAAGACATTCTTTTTAAAAAAAACAATTTTTTTTTTAGAAAAAAATGTTTTACCAACAAAAAGAACCCATTTTTTCGAGTTTAAAGAGAAAAAGAGGTTATTCGTATCGTGCGATACATCGATATAAAGGTGTCACTACCAACATCACGAATATTCAATTTTTAAGTCGCTAAGGCGCTCAATTTAGACGGAAATCGAATTTAAATAAAATAAAATGCACGACTGGATCATAAGAGCTTGCTCTTGCAGCTAACAACTTTAATGTATCTAAGCATTGAGGCTGTTTAGTAGGTAGGTAGTCCTATGCAGGTTAAAGTCCTATGTAGGTAAGATTACCTTGATTCTTAGTATAATGAATTTCCGAATGGATGATTAAAGAAATAGTTACATAGGTGTCTACCTACAAATAATGTATACTTAGATTAAATTATGGATTTTAAATAATTATAGTAGGAGGATAATAAAAAAGAAGAACATATAAATATAGAGACAAAATATAAAAGTCAAGGATATAAGTAGGTGGGTGGTAGCTTATGCGTATAACTTCATAACTTGGGTTCAATTTACATAATATTTATGTGATCTTTACAGATGTATATATATATAAATGTATGAGGGCCTACATAGTACATAATGTATGTATGTATTCAGTGACGCGCTGGATGATACTCATACTAAAATCTTTTTTGATTGCTTAGTTGTTATATTTTGAGGGAAAACAAAGAAAGGGAAATTAAAGATGCCATTTGAATTCATGGATAAATAAGAATATGTCAAAAAAAAATCAAAAATCTGTGGAGCGGTTTTTTTAAAATTAATTTTTTATGTATAAAATTTTAAAAACATTTTTAGAAAAAAAATTGAGACGCCATTTTGAAGGCTATATTAATATACATATAAAATTAAAATTAAAAAAAAATTCAGTGACTGGTTTTCGAAAAATCGATTTTTCAAAACAAATGCATTTATTTTTTAAAATTCGAAAAACTCAAAGTGCCCAGTTTTATTAATAACTTTTAGGGAGCTTTTGCATAAAAAATTGAATTTAATCGTGCCATCCATTAGTGAGAAAGTCTAAAATATGTAAAGTGGTTCTATGGAAGTACCGTTAATAAGTACGCGAAAAAAATATTTTTATACTTAAAAGTGGACTGTACGTTATTTGAAAAAAAAACGTGTGGGCATATTACCGAAAATCAATATGTACTAAGTTTGAAGTAAGTAAATCGAACAGTTTAGTCTGCAGACTCGAGGACAGACAGACAGAAGGAATTGGGCACCCACTTTTTGTTGTTCTCTATGATCGTAATATCATGTTTGATTGTTAGATTTTTTTTTTAATTTTTACCAATACATAACTTGCCTTACAGTACCTATAATCGCATGTAAAAATGTGATATCAAATACTTTTTTTTTTTAATGAATACCCTTTATATGTTTTTCTTAACACAGCGCGGTATCCGGTGGAAGAAGAGAAAGAAGGATAGGAAAGATGTGTGGCGTAATGTTTTGAGACTAGAGCTGGTTGTTGTCTCAGATTTATCTCCAGGGATGGCGGCTGAACTAATGCGGAGAGAATTACCTTGTCTTAATTATTTATGTCCCTTATAATTCGCATTATTTTATTTATTTCCTAGTCATATTTATGTGTATGCTAGTTTACTTAAACACATGTTGTTACATGCCAAAACAGCATGTAATGAGGAAACCAGAAAATTCTTTTTTATGAATTTAGAATTGGTTTTTAATGGAATATAAGAAGACATAGACAGCGGCAGGAATCGAACCTGCAACCACGAGCTTGACAGGCGAGCACACAACTATCGCGCCAGGGCCACCCCCACTTATTCAAAACTAATGGTGGAATTTCCATGAAATAAAAATGAATTTACAATATACAAACCAAACAAATGCACGTTGTGCTTGCATAAGATGGCTATACACAAGCTTTCTGCAAATACACGTGCCTTAGCTTGCATAAGATGGCTATATACAAGCTATAGCTTGTATAAGATGGCTATATAAAAGCTATCTACAAATCCACTATGCTTTAACTTTTGTGGTTGTTAATTTGCTGAAGGAAATAATCCGATTTCTGTATTTCAAGTGCTTTCGGTTTTTTAACGACATTTTTCGATTTTGTGCTCACTTGTAAATTGTTTTTCTTAACAATGAAGTAAAGTCGATTTGAACATTAATATAAAATACTTCTTCAAAACTAATGGTGGAATTTCTATGTTGTAAGAATTAACTTATAACAATATAAAACATACAGTCCATACAAGTGCTCTAGCATGCATTAGATGGCTATATACAAGATATAGCTTGTATAAGATGGCTATATACAAGATACATACAAATGCACGTGCTATAGCTTGCATAAGATGGCTATATGCAAGCTATATACAAATGCAAATCTTTAGCTTGCATTAAATGGCTGTATAGAAGCTATAGCTTGTATAAGATGGCTATATACAAGCTACCTTGCTATAGCTTGGATAAGATGGCTATATACAAGCTATTAGCTTGTATAAGATGGCTATATACAAGCTATCTTGCTATAACTTGCATTAAATGGCTATATACAATCTATTAGCCTGCGAAATTCTCAAATTGTACCTACTGCAAGCTAAATTCTTAGTTGTGAAATAACTACATGTTTTTTTCTTTTCCTTTTAATTATTCAAAAATTATTTTACATATGTAAACTCTTTAAAATTTAGTTTTATCGAGCTTAAGGCCATTGCAGCTTTCAGCTCCTTTCATGTATATATTAACCTGTAATTTATTACTTGTTTAATAAATGTGTAATAATAATAATAAAATACATCTACTTTATTCTAAGTGACTTAGGAATTTATGTAAAAAAAATAGTAATTGAAGAGTTACAAATTTCGTGTTTCTTTGGTTTTTTACACTGCGTGTCCGTGGTGCCAATTAAGAAAAGAATTTAAAAAGAACCTTTATAATGGCGCCAGGATGGCGGAAATTCCTTCGCTTTTCTCTTATGTTGTGTGTTGGCTCAAAGAATTTATCTTGTGGGCCGCTGTTCATCGAAAGGAGAAGTCAGGGTTGTCTTTTTTGCACATTTGAACTCCTAGTCCATCACGAACAAGATCCACAACAACGTGTGTTGACTTGAAAGTATCTATACACGGTGAATTTACTATCTCTAATACATTGGATAGATTGTATTGCTCCAAGAGATGTAGTTTTTGTTCTAAAACACTGACTTTAGCTCTTTGTTCGGAGTTTTCTGATTGTAGATTGGTTATGCAAGACAAAAAATCTAAGTTTACATTTTTCAGTTTGAGAATTTCACTGTATATGGGTTTCAAATCAATCGTTTCGTTTTCTTGCACTTTTGTAGTAATAGTTTCATCATGATATTCACTGTTGCCTATATGAGTGACAGAGAAAGAGAATTTTGGGCACTTAGAGAGCCTCTGCGTAATGAAGTGCACTTTGAGCATCTCAAAGTTTTTTTTGTTTTTTTTTTCATAAAATCAAGATCATCGCTTAAAATGTTAACACAGCTTCCATGAAAATGATTTTTACTGTCACAACAATGTATTCTATCACTACTTCTATCCGCTTTTTTCTTGCAAACACAGTATATGATATTTTGTTAATTTCAGATTTGTATGATTAATTAAATAATATTATTATTTTTTTTATAGTTGCAATAATAATTACTCTCGTTACGTGTGTACCCCACAAAACTTTGCGAGATGTATATATATATGGTTAGGTTAGGTTCCAAATGATTTTATTTCATACAAATTACAAAAGTTTAGTGTATCATTCATTTTTCAAATATGGCTTACGCCGTCTGTCAGTTGACAATTATTAATACTTAATTAATTAATTTTGTTTAATATACAAAATTCAAACATAAAATTAAAAAAGTTCTTCTAAGATCCGTTTTCTGTAGTTAAGTGCTAGCTTGGTGTAGTTGTAAAGGGGTTCCCAGTCTAAAACTCCGTTTAAAACATCTATGACTTCCTCTTCACTGAGGTAGTTTTTTCCAAGTGTACTCCTTCTGGTTTCCACCAAAACAGGACATCTTCCCATGAAGTGGAACACGTTTTCGCGTTCTCTAGTGTTACATAATCCACACATTTCTTCCAAATCACTCCTATGAGGAACATAGTTCAGGGGAAGTATCTCCCCTCTTGCTTTTAAAACCAGTGACATGAGATCGGTTGGATACTCCGCCCTGAAGTAGTTAGTTCGTAACAGGTTATAGTTTAGCCTTGCATATATGTCCCTGTGTAATGAACTTCTGGCTTTCATAGTATAATCCTCTCTTTTTCTTTCGTCCACTAACGATATGAGGCTATAGAGTTCGCTTTTCCACGTTTCCATCCTATCGCTTCGGAGTAATAGTGGATGCCCACAGTACTCTGCTAGATCTCTCCATGACTCGAACCATGATATTTGTTTTTGAATCACAAGCATCGTAATTTTCTTTGATAGTCTCCTATCATCCATTGCTATAGTCTTTAAAATATAGTCTATCTGTATTTTTAGAGTTGAAATAAATAAAGATGGTAGACCTGTCTCTAGCATTAGTATGTGATTCGCAGTACTATTAGGTAGTTTCAAGCTTCTTTTTAAGAAATAGCGCAGAAGCTGCTCAACTTCATCGAACTCCTTATGGCCCCAAACTTGAGCTGCATAACACATGATCGCTTTCGCTATGGTTTCAAAAATACGATATTTGGATTCGTAGTGAACATCTTTACAGTGAACCACAGTCCTCCATGTTGCGTTTAATGCATGCTTCGATTTGGCCAACTTATCAATCATATGATTTTGCCAGTTCAGGTTTCTAGATATCCGCATACCAAGATAGTTGTATTCATTTACGACTTCGATGTTTTGAGCTCCAAATTTCCAGGTTTCACTGCGGCCGTTTCGGCCGCCTCCTCTACGAAAAATCATGACTTTAGACTTCTCTAGGTTCACCTGGAGCCTCCATTTGTTGCAGTACTCGAACAATCTATTGATCGTCAATTGGAGACTACCAGGCGACTCCGCTAGCATCACAATATCATCAGCGAACATTAGTACCTTGATAAAAAGATCCGCTGAAACACGTGCTCCACCCTGCAATACCTCTTCTAAGTCATCTATAAATAGAGCAAATAATAAAGGACTCAGATTACATCCTTGCCTCATTCCTATTTCCACTTCGAATTGTTCGGATTGTTTGGATCCAAAAGCGACT
This sequence comes from Philhelius pedissequus, assembly GCA_910595825.1. Taxonomy (NCBI): domain Eukaryota; kingdom Metazoa; phylum Arthropoda; class Insecta; order Diptera; family Syrphidae; genus Philhelius; species Philhelius pedissequus. The sequence continues at coordinate 124,188,332 of OU343160.1, read as the reverse complement.
GCAGAAGTTGTTGAGTTATAGAGGATTTCCAAAACGTTCAAAAAACTTTGACGATACTCCTTTGTTACACAGTTTTAGCATAAGTGCTTTCCTTTCTATGGTATCGAATGCCGCCTTGAAGTCGATGAAAAAGCCGTACAGTTTTCTTTTAGATTTTATAAAGATTTCAGCTATATTGGTAAGCGAATAGATTTGATCTACGGTCGAGTAATTCTTTCGAAACCCAGCCTGCGACTCGCTTAGTAAGTTGTTGTTATGAACCCAATCATAAAGCCGTTTGCAGAGAAGTTTCGTAAAAATGTTCATAGATGAATTCAGCAATGATATTCCTCTATAGTTGGCAGCATCTTCCTTGTCACCTATTTTAAAAATTGGGCAAATGATGGCTTCTTTGAAATAGGACGGTAAATAAGCTAAATCGTATGCGTGGTTTAAAGCTTTTGTTAGAGTCACTATAAGAATAGAAGTGTCTATTTTATAGAACTCTTGAGGTATTCCATTCGATCCTGGAGACTTGTTGTTTGGAGCTCTTTCAATACAAGTTGAACCTCTGCACAGGAAAAAGGTGCATCCAACTCTTCGTTCTCATAAAAAGGCTTGGCAAATTGGAATGTGGAAGAGAAATTGTCTTTTGTTAACGTTTTGAAGTGTTTAGAAAGGTCTTCGATTTCAATGGGTGAAATAACTTGATTGTTACGCTTTTTACTAATTTTTCTAACTACTGTCCAAAACTCAGCAGCATTTCTGCAGTCTGCAAGGTCTTGAGCAAGTTTTCGTGAGTAGGTTTGACGTTTATAGCTAAGTAGCTCTTTGTATTGTTTGTTAACTGCAAGATATTGCGCTTTAAAAAAGTTATTCTCTGGAAAACTTCTTAGTAATCCTAGCCAAGCAAAAGATTTTCCAAGAGCTACCATACAATCATTATCAAACCATTTTTCGTGGTAATGGATACAATTGTTTTTTACCTGACATTGCACCGGAATAGACTTAAGGACAATATTGTCCAGCTCCGATAAGCTAAGACAAGATGTTGAAGATGATGTCGCTTGAAGGAGAAGACTATTATTCAAACAATGTGAGTATCTTTCGGCAAAAAATTTTTTCACCTGAATTTTCCCGGAGTTACTAAGTCTTCTGGTGGCCTCTGGTTTCTGTTTAGATTGATTGTTAGTTGGATTGGGAGGTGATCGGAATGTATTTCTGTTATGACTTCAAAATCGTCCATCAGAGCACTCCAGTCTCCTGACACCATTGCGTAGTCGATTACTGAGTTTCCTTGTGGTCCTATAAAAGTGAACTCACCTAATTTGTCTCCTTCCGCAGTACCATTGCAAACACTCAATCCAAAGGAATTACATAGATCGATAAGTTTTTTACCTTCTCTTTTAATTGTTGTATCTTTTGAACTACGATTCCTATTTTCTATAAGCTTACTTTCACTTTCTAGCGCTCCGGTTCGGGCATTGAAATCTCCAATAAGCATTAAATTGTTAATGTCCATATCAAATAAAATGTCTCCAAGCTTAGTGAAGTCACTTTCCCAGCTGTTGCAATTTAAGTATATAGGGATGAGATTAAGTAAGGATCGATCAGTTTTAATTTCAATGAAATGTGTGTCTCCTATTTGCTTGTATTTGCAACTGACGCCTTTAAGATTATGTTTAAAACCCATGAGAATTCCTCCACTAGCCCTTCCTTTTCGGTGATTTTTAAGTACTGGTATCCATTTTAGTTTGTATTCGACGAAATTTGATTCAAAATTTTGTGTATGCTGTTCAGTTACATGTGTTTCAATTAATATAATAATATCATACTCATTTATAAATTTAATAAAATCTAAAACTGCAATCTTATTTTTTAAACCTCCAATATTATAACTTATAATTCTAATTTTACTTAATTTAAAAATTTGACAGACGGCTTTTACCTAATTACAGTGGTTATAATTAGAATGTGCTATTTTGTTAACACCTAGATCCGAAAGAGCAGAATTCGTTTTGTTTGTAGCCGAAATTGATGTTGATGGACCGCCGCCAACCTCATTTGACATTTCTCGCCGATGGATGACATTGACGTTTCTGGCAATTGACTCATTTTGTAAAAGTTGTAAACAAACATTTTGAAAGAAATTCTCCCCAAGTTTGTGTTTTTCTTCCAATTTTTGCAGCCCATGCTCCTTTTTTGTAACAAAAACTTGCTGCTCATGATTCCATTCCACAACCAAATCATCAATACGCAATTTATCATCACGTAGAGGCAATCTCAATCGTGGTTGTTTGGCGTAAATGTGTTTGCGGAGCTGAAGGAGTTTGATGCGCTTTTGCCGAATCTTCAATGGGTAGTCTCGACTTATGGAGATGCCGGTTCCTTTCAGCTTTTTAACATTTTTCAGAACATTTTGTGCGTTTTGTTTAGATTTGAATTCTGCCAAAATAGTAACTACTTCTTCATTCGAAGCGATTTGTCTCAGTTCTTGTGCAGTGATGATTGTATTTGAGTCGGATATATTTTTGCAAATGTTTAGAGCTTGTTCTATGGGATTCGATTGTCCATTCTTAACTCGAATTATTAAGTTGTTGTCATTTGCAGCTAACTTTAACTGATCAATCTCGGTTTGAAGGACATTGCATCTTTGGAAGAGTGCACCGACCGCCTCCTTCAATTGCACATTCTCCCTTCTAACCTCACTTAGTTCACCGCGTAAGTCTGAAATGTCATCCTTCGTAGCAACATTTGTGAGATTAGTGGCAAACAGATTATTTAATTCCTCGACAGTCATAGAACCAACCAACGACATGCTTTTATCTTTTTTTGAAATTGATTGAAGATGTATTTCGGGTGATGTTTCTTGAACTTTTCTTTTTGAATATTTCATCAAGCCTTTAATATTGTCTATTGGTTTTAGACTTATTTACAATGAGCGATTTTTTTGTTAAGGTAGGTAGGTATCTAACTTTTGCAACTTAAATTACCAAAAATTCAATGATTTTTTAATCTCACTTGGTTAATAGCTCCTTAAATTGTGCACTTTGTAAAAAAATTATTTATTTTGTTTGTTTGGATTAATTAAAATAAACTTTTTTTTCAAGAGCTAAACAATTTTAACTTTTAAGCTACACCAGAGTTACCAACTTCAAGTATATATATATGTATGTACATAAATGTTCGCTTCAATTTTGCGGTTGATAATTTATGCAAATTTCAATGCCATCCAGGACTAAACCTTCAAGTTTTGATATGGCATAAAAATATTAGTTGTTGGTTTAATTCACAGAAACATTGTTTCCACAAAAAAAGAAACACCTAACATCTCAATGATTGTCTCATGTTTGAATAGGGTACACGTGAAGCTTGTATAATTAATTCACACATTAAATTTACTAACAGTTAACAACAATTTGGGCACAATTCTCATAAAAAAAAAATAAAAGTAAACAATCATCTTATATTAGATAGAAGTTAATCCGGAAACCGAATATACAAGAAAGAATCAAAAAGGCAACAGTGGCACTTTTTCTTGCAAAAAAAAACAGTGGGAACAAATGAGGTCTTCAAGTCCGCATTATTCATTGGCTATTCATATCACTAATTAGACCGATTCTTACCTACGATGTGGTAGTATGGTGGATTGCTTTGGAGAAAGCGTCAATCATCTTCATTAATTCTAGTATAAGTTTTATTGTTCAGTACTATAGATAAATCTTTTATAAGTAATTGAATTGCAAAAATAAATGTATTGAATTAAACATAAATTCGATCTAACTCATCAATACATTTAGTAAACAAACAGCAGCAGCTCAGCCATCCATCTTAAAGCCTCTTCACAGTGCATCGTGACTTTCTTGGAGGATGAATCCATACAATTTTACACGGACGAATCAAACATCTAAGATGAGGTTGGTTGAGGTGTGTACATATATAAACTTAATTTAAGTCTCTCCTTTGTCGTCCTGATCATTGTATCGTGTTAAACTTAAAGAAAACGTGATATCGACTCATGATATCCGTATCTTCTCTGATAGCCAAGCTGCTGTAAAATCTCTAGAGTCTGTCTCTATTAATTCTATAACAGCCCGAAACTATCGATCATCCCTTATAGAGATTGCACAGCATTTCAATATTCACTTTTGTATAGTTTCAGGCTGAGGAACTTTCCAAAAGGAAGAACATTAACAATTCTACCAGGCAGAGTATACTTTTTTAATTATGTTTTTTTGATATTTAAATTTGTTTTTTAATGGAATTTGTTATTTCAACTAAAAATAAACAAATAAAATATTTTTTTTTTATCGTAAACGCCCAAATGGGATCATGAGTTGGCAAGAAGTGAACACCAGAAATATCGTAAACGGCAAAATCATCCAAAACAACACTTGTTTTATATAAATTAATTGTATTTACAAAAATACAGGTAAATACTGAAAATAAGCTTGTTTCGTTTTGCAGCTGAAGAAGGCAACAAAAAACGTGTTTCCTGTAAAATTTACTTTTTGTCGCTTACCATAAATTGGCGGTTAGTCCTCGATATGTCCTATGTCTTATAATATAACACCACAGCGCTTTACCAAGCGATCAGCAATCTTCTTTGGGCGGCCAGATCTTGGCTCATTTCCCACTGTTTTTGTTTTTTTTTAACTGTTCCAAGACGTATTGAATAGAAGAACGAGGTATTTTAACTATTTTTGCAATATCACCAAGTAGTGGCGGATCCAGGATTTGGTCGTGGGGGTCCAACGATTCAAAAGGTAAGATTTTCATAAATTTTACCGCCCTAACTAAATAGTCTCAAGGAAAACCAATACAAAAAATCGATTGTGCGAAATGTGCATGAAAACAAAGCAATGACAGCAACAAATATTTGAAACAACTTTTTAATAATAATAATAATCAGCGTTAACTAACATATAAAACACTTGTCACTTGGTGACAAAAATGCATACAAAAATAAATTCAGAAACAAAAACACGTGAGGTGAACTACGTCACTCGGTGACAATATGTGCGAAAGAGATAGGATAATGAAATGCGTATTCTTTATACCCTGCAACTTGTACTTTTGTTGTACTATAGCTACAACTTCAATTGTAGCCATGTTATACGATTCAGCTTCACCTCTGTGTCCAAGCAATGACAATTCAAAGCGGACGGTCGAGCACGGAGAAATAATAACGAAAGATAAAGAGAAACGCACATAGCCGAGAACTAATGTTAATGTTAATAACATTTTAGATTTCAATATCAGCAAAATTAAATTTTAAAAATCTACTCAAAACCAGTGCTCCCCTGTCCCCGGTTTTTGTTCCATATTATGATCTTGTTTTGTTTGGTGTAATATTATATTTTCGTTTTGTATTAGAGTTTCCCTACTAAAGCTAATAGCGAGTTTCATTCAAGAAAAAATTGGCGCTTTCTGTAAAAAGATTAGATCTTTTTGAATTTTCAGAGTTTCATTCCAATAAAAAGAGCAGATCTAGATCAAATCTTAGCACGAAATATTTGATCTCTAATGGTTTGGAGATTTGTTCTAAATGCACACATACATGTAAAAAGTCTTCTGTCAACGGTCAAATGGTAAATATTTTGTTATTAATTTGTTGTGAGCTTGCGAAGTAAAGCTAAAAAAATTTAAAAAACTAACATATAATATACCAAGATGTTAATAATTTAGATTTTATAAATTTAGTGGAGTTTTTGATTGCCTCGTCTTCTTCTTCTCCGTCATCTGATGATGAAGATATGTTTTTTTGCAGGAATGTGCGTGTCAGTTATTCACCAACACTACAATTAAATCTGCAAAAAAGTTTCATTGAAATGATCAAATCTCCATTTTCAGAGGAGATCTTTGAAATTTGAATGATACTCGCTATAAGTTACACGATTATAAGATTTGCCAATATTGGCCGAACTGTCAAAAGTCTCCAATAGCAGCCAATGGTCTGACAATTGCCAATTTTCTACCAAGTGAAAATTGTCCGTTTACACAATTGATTGATTTGATCCAAAAATTAGACAATTTATTGGTAGAAAATTGGCTAACCATTGCCGATAATTATTTGTCTTCTTTAGAAAACAAAAAGTTCGTAGACTCATTGGAAAACAATTTTCTTGACAGATGATAGAGAATATGAAACTTTATATTAGAAGTGAAGTATTTGTGAATGTAGCCAGTTGTGAAAAAAAAACATTTATAAAATATTATAAAGTATAAAAAAAGTGAACAAAATATGAAGAGCGCAATGGCGACACGGTGACTAGCAGCTTCTTATTTATTTCCGTATCCATTTTCATTCTTTTAAAAAACACTTTCAATTTTTTTCGAAAGCAAATAAATTAATTTTGTTGGTTCCTCCCCCAATTTTAAAGAAAATTTATCTGCCAATTAGAATTTGGATGATGTTGTGGGCAAGAGCATCATCCAATTTTTAATTGGCCAATTAATTGAAAATATAAAAAAATGTGTGTTTACACGAGTTCTCACGATTTGAAGAAGTCTACCAATTTATTGATAGATATTTGGCATACGATTGGCTGGTAATTTATTGTCTGCTACTTTTGGCAGATAAAATTGGATGTTTACATGGTTGATAGAAAATTGGTAAATTTTTTTTTCGAAAAAACTGCCAATATTGGAAGATTTTCAATCGTGTATACTTAGCTTAATGATATGTCTCACGGCAAAAAAATGATTAGTGCTTTGCGCTAAGCTTTGTAGCGTTCACATTTTCTTCAATATTTAAATGAAATAAACGGGTTTTGCTTGGAAATATATTGGGCAAAATATTTATTAAGTAATATAAATTTCAAAAAAATGTTTGGTTTCCTAAAACCACTATAATCATTAAAAAATCATTAAAATTGGTAGGTACTTGTGAAAACCAATAACGCATGTGTTATGTATAAATTTTAATTTTTTTTTATATTTTTGTCCAAGCGAAAATAAATTTGGAAAACGAGTAGCGGCGCGCCTTAAAAGAGACCTCTTTGCAACAGAATTTCGCCCGCCCATCCTCAAAGTTAATTTGTTTTGTTGGTGGCTTGGCTCATGTAGTTTTTACTTGCGATTATAGGTACTATAAGGCAAGTTATGTATTCGTAAAAAAAAATTTCCTAAAAATCAAACATGACATTACGATCATAGAGAACACCAAAAATGTGGGTCCCCAAGTCCGTCTGTCTGTCATTCTGTCTGTCTGTCGTCGAGTCTACAGTCTAAACGCTTTGATAGATTTGCTTCAAACTTGGTACATATTGTTTTTTCGGGAATATGCCTACATGTTTTTTTCATTTTTTTTAAGACGACAAATAACAGTACCTCCCACATAATTTTTTGGCAAAAAAACAAATTCTTATTTTTCTCAAAAATGGCTCCAACTATTTTTATGAAAAAAAAATCAGTTCATTAATGAAGGGAAAGGGTAACTCTTAATAATTTTTTTTTTGGAAAAAATTCTTATTTTTGGTACCTCTAGTAGAACCATTTTTTGGTTTTCTATTTCCTCGGAAACGGTTAATCTGATTTTTTTCTAGAAAGTTTAAACACTATTGTATACCAATTTTTTTTGGAAATTAATTTTTTTTTTTTGAAAATTCAAAATTTTGAAAACGACTCAATAGATTTTTTCGAAACTTCGTATTTAGTGGTTTTTAACATTATCTTGAAATAAAAAACAACGGTACCTCCCATACAAATGTTAAAAACAGTTAAAAAAATGTATTTCTCGAAAACGGCTCCAAGAATTTTTTGTAAAAAAAAAATTGTGTGTTCATTTAACTTTTTATTTAAATAAAACATTTTTTTTAGACAAATGCTCCCTAAAATTGTTATAAAGCTGCATACCCAAATTTTCAAAACAAAAGTTTTTCGATTCTTAAAAAATAAACAAATTTTTTTTTTGAAAAATCGATTTTTCAAAAACCAGTCACAGATTTTTTTTAATTCGAATTTTATATGTATATTAATAATATCATTATAGGTGTTCGATATTTAAATATATCTCTTTCGGCTGTTTTGGTCGTAATGTTTTTTTAATGAAACAATTTCATTTCCTTTCCCCACGTTTCGACGGTGGTTGCCGTCTTCTTCAGGGGATCTTTTATTAACAAAAATAAAATTAACATATTATACACATAAGAGCATTTAGTGAAAAAATTTTGGCAAACTTACATTTAGTACGAATTACAGATAAACATAAATAATACAATGAGAGACAAATATAAAGCAATGCTTAAAAAAAATTTTTTTTTATGATATAAAAAAAACACTTCGATTGAAGCTTAGTCAGCTTTAAATTGTCACGGATTCTGCTTAGTCACCAAAGAGCAGTAAACCGATGAAATGTTCTGGCTGTCTTGTTTACGATTCATGTTGTTTTTGTTGTCAATAATATGGAGCGTTTCTAGAGTATACCGCTTGGAGACATGTTTCTCCTTTTCCAGGATTTCCACTCTATCAAAATCTGATTTGTGTCCACGCTCAATGGAGTGTAAGGCCAATGCTGTCTTCCCAGTGCTTTTCAAATTAATGTCGGATTTGTGGCTGGAAATTCGTTGACGAAGAAGTTGTTTCGTTGTACCGATATAGGAAAGACTGCAGTTTTCTTCCGCATTGCCACGACAGTTAATTTTATAGACTACGTCTGTGCACTTATCCTTTTCCGTTTTTGTTTTCATGTTGGTGAAAAGAGGTGCCAGCGTCCTATTGGACTTATACGCTAAACTGACGTCATTAGTGCTATTTTTTACCGTCTCTTTAAAGTTTTCTGACAGTTTGGGAACATAAACTATACTCTTATAAATACCTCTCTCTTTTTGCCGATTATCAACAGGAGCTTTGTGTTTTTGGCGAAGTATCAAGCTCCGTATGATATTAGTTGGTCAATAACTTAACAATAAGTATTAATAATATCTTCAAAATTACGTTTCAAATTTTTTTTCTAAAAATGTTTTCAAAATTTTATACATTAAAAATTAATTTATTAAAAAAGCGCTCCAACGATTTTTGAATTTTGTTTTGATATATTCTTATTTATCAATGAATTCAAACAGCATCTTTGTTTTCCCTCAAACTATAACGACTAAGCAATATAAACACATTTAAGTATGTCTATTATCCATTTATTTCTACCTTATTATTATTCTCTACTAATTGTTTACTAATTTTTGCCTACATCACTGAATACTAAATACATTGTAGGTCCTTGTACATTTATTCATATATACATATATGTGTATCACATGAATCTTATGTATGCATAGTGCACCTAAATTATAAAGTTACATGCGTATAGCTACCTTCCCACCTACATCCTTCATTTTCATTATTATATGTACATGTTTACATACTTAGTTGCCATCAGTATGTCTATATGTATATGTAGATATATTTTACTCTCCTAACTTGCATAAATTAAATCCATAACTTAGATTTAAATATACATTTGTTTGTAGGTATCTATGTAACTATTCATACAATCATTAATTCTACAAAGGCGTTACGTATGCATAGGATAACTACAACTAACTAACTAAACCTCAATGGTTGCATAAAAGCATAAATAGCTACATAAAAGTTGTTAGCTACAAGAGCAAGTTCGTACGATCCAGTTGGGCATTTTATCTATTCTTTGTTTTGTGAGCTTGCGTATGCAATAACAGATAATATGAAAAAAAGTTACTTACACGTAATTTTTGTTTCTAGTAGGTAGGTAGATACATTATAATAAATACAAGGTCATGGAATCGTGATTTGAGTGTGACGTAGTCAATCGTATAGGTATAGCAGAACCTGTTTCTGTTTTTTGGTTCAACTTTCGGTAAGTCTTATGGTTGCACATTGTTAAAGGGAGGGTGGAATGAAAGTTATAATGTAGGTATAAAAAATTGTAAATAGGTGTAGGTATCGCAAATCGGCTGTCATATATTTTGTTTTCTTGATTTTTTTTGCGTTCCATCACTCCCAGGTAGGTATTGATTTTTTTTTGTGATTTTGTTATAGTGATCTTTCTTTAGATAAGGGGAAAAGACAGGAGTCATATAAAAAAAGGACGGTGGCTATGTATGTATGGCTTGTTTTCTTTTTTGTCAACGCGTATACCTACTTGATGGAAGTTCGTGGTCACTTTGCATAGTGGGATCGTTATTTGGTTGAATATTATGTAATTCAAATGTATGTATGTATCTATACCTATATATTTTTGTTGGCGCATTTGTGGAAGGTTTTCTGCCTTAAAATTAATTTATGTTTTATGTACAATAGATTGTTTGTTGTTTTTTTTATGATAGGTAATGTTAATGTTGGTAGTAGGCACCTATTTCAGAAAGGAGGAGAAACCCGGTTACTTTGTGTTTTCGGTTGTGACACGTTTCATAGAAAAAGGGTTAGGGTGGAAGAAAAACTGAAAAAAAACATTTATGTAAATAAAGTTCCTTTTTTTAATTTGGCAATTTGGTATGTATATTGTTTTACAAATAATACCTACATAGGTAGGTATTGGTTACAAAATATTTTTACTTGCAATATAGGTACATACATATACATACTATAGCTTATAAGGCAAGTTATGTATTTGAAAAAAAATCAAACTCGAGATTTTAATCAAACTTGGCATTGCGATGATAGAGAACACAAATAAAGTGGGTCCCACAATTCCGTCTGTCTGGCTGTCTGTACAAATGTCTACATCCTAAACGGCTGAAAAGAATTTCTGCAAACTAGATTTTTGAATCTTTTTTAGGCACAACATAAATGGTACCTGCCATACATTTTTTTCAAAATTGTAAACATTGTGGTCAATTCTCCGGGTTCGGAAATGAAATATCTATGTGCTAGTTTTCTTTAGTTTTTAATTGGTATCTTGAAAAGTAAGACTTACAAATCACGTCTCAAAATAAGTATTTGTGATATTTCCAATTAATAAAATAAGTAGATACCTATACATACCTATGTTACCATTAAAAAGTTATCCAACAATTTAAAAAAAAAAATGCATACCTAATAGGTGCATACCTACTCTATGTACATATGTAGGTATCATAATTCAAAATTTTCCACTATCAAGAAGCATCAACTTGCTCAGATTTTGTTTGTATGTATCAAATCAGTTTCAAGCACAAAATCCAAAATCCTCAAAACTATTTCAGACCTAGTATCTATGTACGATCATGAAAAACAATGCGTAGGTTACCTATTTACTTGACAGTGTATCTTTCCTACATACCTACCTACATTTAGAAAAACTGCTTCAAAAAATTCATTCAAGAAAATAAAGCAAACATTTATTTTCTTCTGCCAAAAAAAAAATTTTAAATCAAACCTAAAAAATAAAACAGTGGAAACGATTTTTTTTTCATCCCAACAAGACCAATTTTCACAACATACCTACAGCTTTCGAAAACCACTAAAAAAACTAAAAAACATTTCCATACCTAATTATGTTGGCAAATGTATTATTTTACAATAAAGATACCTTTTTGGTACAAAATTATTATTTTCTTAATTTTGGTTATGGCCTACCTATAGATATTTTATAAATTTTCATCTGAGAATTGCAACTTTTTTCGAAATTTAAACTCCTACCTATAAATATTTCAAAAACAAGTTATCAAAATCGGAGCAAGTTCCCCAAATTCCGAAAAAATACTAGTAAGTGAGCCTTCGCTTTACAAGTGAACATACGTACCTACTCTGATTCTTTTATTTTCACCAGCCATACGAAAGAATTCTCAAAACAAAGTTTGATTAGGAAATATGTACCTAAAATCTTCAATTTATTGGAAAATCTCGACCACCGAACAATATGTGCCTACACATTATGCACATAAGAATGATGCGCTACATACATATACAGGGTGTCCCAAAAGTCAACTTCGAAACGAAAACGGGTGATAGGGTTTGGTGACAGTTATCAGAAAAATAATAAAAAAAATCGTATGTAGCCATGTTTTTGTGAGTTATGGGCATTCGAAAAAAAAATCGAAAAAATGGTTACCCTGTGACGGTTTTTCAAGTGCCGTGACTACAAATCTTAATTTTTCTAATTTTTTTTTATGAAACCTTGAATAAGCCTTCTAACAATTGCATACAAAACTTTAAACATACCTGCATCAGTTTTCAATAAAACATTACTTTTTTGCCCAACTAACTACTCAAAATTTTTACATGACCCTAATTCAATGGAGTGTAGTAAAAAAAAAATTTTCTACGAAATTTTGGCAAATTTCCTAAAAAGTTGGCGTGTTCAATTCTCATTTTTAAATGGTATAACATTTTTGAGAATATTTCATAAATAACGGAAACAAAAATGTTTTTCTTAAGAAATCCGAGTTAATTTTTCCATGTTATTTTCTTGTACCCTTTCAGAACTGAATTTACTTTTTCGCAGTAGTAAAGTGCTGATTTTTTAAAAGATAAAAGTAGATTAATGAATACTCAGAAAACGAAAAGTAATAGTTGGTAAACTACGTTTGACCATAGGAAAATAGTGGAAAACCCTATCCTTTCGGTCATTTGACCGGAAATGGCGACCATAAACCACGCGCGTACCTAAAGCAGTAGGTAATAAACTATTTTCAAAAGGTTTGAAAAAAGGGCAAAGGCCCTTTGGATTTAAGTAAAGAGTTTTTGTTGACGGAGGTTGGCGAGATTGTCGAGTCATTGTGTCTATTCCTCTTTCTGTGACTTTTGGTATCAGCATGATGGACCCTTAAGTGTTTAGAACCTGTAATCGGTTTCTCTCGTGGGTTGCTGTTGGACTGAGCCATTTTGGAGGAGGACGCACTTTTATCATCGGTGATGTTTTTTCTGATGTCGTTCTCTTTTGTGACTGTTGGCATTATCTGGGTGTCTACAATGGCAAGAATCTTTCGAGCCCAGCTCAGTCTTTTCTGATATAGGACACTAAGTTTATCTATATCGCCCTTGTCATATTTACGATGCCCACTGCAAGGGGGGCATGGATCTTCAGAAATGGTTGCCATCACGGTCTTGGAAGACCCGGGGTCATTCTCGTAGACTTTGGATAATTCATCCCCAGATCCTTTTTTGGGAGTCGAAGTAATCTTGGCTCCCGGCAATGCCAGGGTTTTGGCCACAGATTCGCCTGAAGGGGGGTCATTATTTGGTCCTTTCGTAAGGTTTTCGGCCACTGTGACATCTGCGTCCGAGCCTTCTGAGCTGGCAAGGATTGATAGTTATCGTCATTGAGGATGCGATTTACCTCATCTGGTGCCATTTCTCCCCCTCCAGCATAGTCTTCAGAGTCAGTTATAATTTGAGGGAAAACAAAGATGCAATTTGAATTCATGGGTAAATAAGAATATATAAAAAAAACTTAAAAATCGTTGGAGCGTTTTTTTAATAAACTAATTTTGTATGTACAGACATGTACAAAATAATAGGAACACTCCTTACTTTTAGGTAATACTATATCTTGCACATTAGGTAGGCGAACATGTGAACAAATTGTATTTGCAATATTATGCACTTGTAGATTGCAACTACAAAATATTCTGGTCAAAAAAATAGGAACATTTGAATAAAAGTTCAAAAACATTTGTTATTAGCTTAAAGAAGTCAAGATTTTGGTGAGCTATTTTATCTGAGAATAATTTTAAAATTTTAGGCAAATTTTTTTTAAATATGCCACTTATAAATGGCAAGAGCCAAGAACTACACTGAAGACCAGTGGATCCATGACAGAGATCGCAACAGTCATTTGGCGCTCTGCAAGGATGGTGTGGAATGCTATAAAATTCAAACATTTTGCAGAAACCAGAGGGTGTCCGTCTAAAATGACTATAATAGACAAGGCTACATTGGCGAGAAAGGCTAAAACGAATCCGTTTATTTCCCCAAAAGATCTGCAGCGAAAAATAGAGACGCCATTCAGTTCTCAAACTATTCATCGTATCTTGCAGGATGCTGACGTTCACGCACGATCTCCAAGGAATGTGCCCTTTTAATAAAAAATACACGCAAATGCATCACATGAAAGAGGACCCACTTCATGCCAAGAAGTAGTGAAGGAATGTGCTTTGGAGCGACGGAACGAACAAAAATTTGTTCGGAATGGATGGGAAACAGTTTGTTCCTCATCCAAAGCATGGAGGTGGCAGCATAATGTTATGGGTTGTTTTTCTTTGTGGGGTGTTGGTTCAATATTCGTTATAGATGTCATAATGACAAAGAAGTCAGATGTGGACATACTTGAAAATGTTATGTTTTCGTGGGCTGAGGCAAATATGCCACTTAAATTGCTTTTCCAGCAAGACAACGAACCTAAGCATACGGCAAAGGCAACAAATCTCTGGTTTCAGCGAAACAAATTGGACGTTATGGAGTGGCCTTCTCAATCACCGGACCTTAATCCTATATTCAGAACCTCTGGAATGAGCTGAAGATTAAGGTTAGTAAGCAAAAATCGTCCAACTAAACGAATCTCTGGAGAATTGTCCAAGAAAAGTGCAAGAAGTTGGTAGACTCTATGCCAAATCGAATGAATGCAATGTTGAAAGTTAAAGGTTTTTCAATGAAATATTAAATATTCTTTGCTAATAAGTAAAAAAAATGCATTGGGTATCAAAATGTCTTGTTTTTTGTTAAACTAATCAATGGTTTCTATTTTTATGACCAACTTGTTGGGACCCCTAAATCAAACAGACTAAAAAATTTTGCAAACCCCTTTTAGTTTTCAAAAAAAATTATATTAAATAGATTATCAACATACTTACCACTAATATATTACACGAATATTTTTTAATACTTGTCTAGTATAAGTACTATACACACTATTACCAACAATTATTGAGTGTACCTTTTATTTTGTCCATATCTTTATATAATTTTGAAAACATTTTTAGACAAGAAATTTGAAACGCCATTTTGAAGATAATATTAATATACATATAAAATTCAAATTTCAAAAAAATCGTGTCAACCATCCCCACAAATCTGCATATTAATTTCTATTTCACTTTCTATAATTTCCAAATCAGAGACGCTATTACTCAAAATGGCCTCACTCACTTTTGTTTTCAAAACTATCCCTCTATTATTTAGTTAGTGCGTTAGTGCTTCTACCTAAACCACTCATTTTCAAATTAAAAATACCAAATTTACCAAATCACAAAACTTTTTGAAAATTAAAAATTTCTTCACCGCAATTGACGCCACAAATTTGATATTTCTTTGTAAAAAGAACTTTAACTGACAATATTCTAGAACAAAACGAAAGGAGTATGCGTAATTATATCAACGGCACGCGTCACCAAAAAAACTAGAAAATCCAAGCGATGATCGAAAGGGTTGCAATTACGTTTTTTTCTCATTCATTGAAATGCTCGTATTTAGCGGGCAGGTATAGAGAAAGGCATTTGTTAAACAATACAAGACCTAACTCGACTGACGAACTCATGAGCCTATGCATTACCCATCACCAGTGTAATCATCGTTGATTCTTCCTCAATGACTGGAGTACATGAATTCAACCTTAATTTTTCTTAGAGGAGCAAATTTCCTACTGGGGTACACCACAGTTTTCTGTGTTGGCAAACCATTGGTCGCAAGACGGAACTTGCTTGCTATAAGCTCTCTTCCACCAATTATGATAGTGTGAAAAAACTCTAGGCGTTAATAAAACACTACTCCCAACTTTAATAGGACACCATTAAGATCCATTTTTTGTCATTCATTACTCCTAAACCAAGCATACTAGAGACTTAATTTTTTTAATTTAACCCACTACCCAATAATTCTTACATAAGAAAAAACAATAGCCCCACTTATCTATAAAATAAATCAGTGAATAAAATAGACAACCAAATCATCCGATCACCCCATAATAAAATTCAGTGCACAATCAAACAAATTCCAACTGACTCAGATTGTTGACGAGCCGACACGAATCCCTGACGTTGCTGGTCAATCCGCCAACACTCTAGACTTGTTTCTTACCACTTATCCTAATAAATACACTATAAGTGTATTACCGCTTCTAGGCACATCAAACCATTGTGTCATATCTGCAAATTTCTCATGCCAACAACACTCAGTTAAAGAAAAATCACCTAAGAGAACCGTTTGGCAATATGAGAATGCCAACTGGGACGGTCTCAATTGTTTCTTCAGGAACTTCAACTGGTCGCTATGCTTCTTCGGTAGTGACGTAGACTCCAGCGCAGATATGATTACAAATTTAATTCTTTTCGGAATGAGAAATTTTATCCCGAATAGTGTTAAATCTATCAAACCCAAAGAAAATGCATGATTTGATTCGAGCTGTAAAGAGGTTATTAGGGTTAGAGAAGTAAGTTTCCGGCATAACAAAGCCAAGCCCACTGAGGGAAACCGGAAAAAAATTCAACAAGCTAAAAAAACTAGCAATGTTCACATTCAAAGAACCAAATTTTTGCATGGCCAAAAATTAAGGCAAAAAATACTACAATGTCCCAAAGGTACTAAGAATTTTTTGGTCATTTGTAAAAAATATTCGAAATTCAACATCGTCTTCGGTTCCAATGCTCGTCCTTAATAAAACTCCTATTGTCATTTCTCGTGAAAAAGCCAATTTGCTTTCAGCCCAGTTCGCTGTTAATTCGACGCTGCCAGAAAGTGTTATGACTCCTCCAGTACTTCAGAGCGTAAACGATTTCATCTGACGAATCTTCTTTCGCACTCTTGCAGTTGCCAGAGTCCTCAAAGACCTTGGGTGGAATCGGCTAAGGTGACTTGTAATAGCTGACAGTCACAAAAAATAAATTTGGGCTGCGTAGGGTGACTGTCACATGTGATAATCACATTTATGTTACTTTTTCTTGTGACAGCTATTTTGGTGTCATTTTCATATAAAATTCATTTGTTTTCTAATTTTGTAAATTTATAAAATTGCTTTTATGATTTCACAAATTCCGAAAATAGGAACCATATATGTACATGTGCATACCCATATACATTACATTCAACAAAGTATATCCGATAAAACAGAAGTATGTACATGTAATTGGGTAAAGGCTGTTTTTCTCACACATATTTATTTCAACTTTAAATTTATTTTGTTATTAATTGGCATTTAGAATAAATTAATAGTAGGTACAAATTAAAATACTTTTGGTAAACGAGCCATTTTTATTTTCTCAGTTTGTAAAACAAATTGGAAATATCCTAATTTAATCAAGCGAACTCAATGACTAGAGTCTACTTTTTATTTTAGCTTTTTTGGATTGCGAGATAATTATAACATTTTTTTAATATCAAAAGGTTAATAAGGTTTGGGCACTCAACATTGCATGAACAAAAAGACAAATAAAACAATTTGCAGACAAACAAAATCACACATAAGCATGGATTTATGTTAAATTTCAGTACTTCTCTTAAAGTGTTGCCAAGTTTTGTGTAATTTTTTGTGATCACCTTACACAGACGAAAATTTTTATATGATCACATATGATTGTCGGAAATGTGACAATCACAAATCACCTTAGCCGATTCCACCCCTTGATATACACAAATCCGCTGGATTTGTTCTGAAGAGGTGTTCTTCAAGGTAAAACCACTTCGTAAGCTTTTCCATCTGTCCTATTCTACTGGTCTCTTTCCGAGTGGATGGAAAACATCATTTGTCCAGCCTGTCCCTAAAAATGACGAATCTTCCTCACCCTCTAGTTACCGTCCAGTTGCTTTTACGTCCCTTCTTTCCAAGGTCATGGAAATGCTGATTAACTATCAGCTTACGAAATATCTTGAAGAACGAAAGCTCCTTAATGACCGGCAGTATGGCTTTCGTAACAATAGGTCCGCTGGTTATCTGATGGAATATCTCAACGAACAGTGGCACAAATCTCTACATCGTTTTGGAGAAAGTAAGATTATTGCACTTGATATTTTGTTGCCCATTCACTCGATGTGGCCGAGCCAGTGTAGTCGACGCGCTTTGGCTCTTTGGACTACATCCACATCTTGGTACAGCTCGTATAATTCTCGGTTGAATCTTCCCCAACATTCGCCCTCTTCGCATATAGGACCAAATATCCTCCGAAGAATTTTTCTCTCGAAAGTGCCCAGTATCAATTCCGCGATTTTACTTATCCTCCAGCACTCGGCGCCGTAGAGTAGAACTGATAAAATTAGCGTTTTGTATAGCGTGCACTTTGTCTTTCGAGACAGGAGTTTTGAACCCATTTGTTTGGCCAAACCGATGAAGCAGCGGTTCGCTAGGGCAATTCTACATCGGATTTCCACTAAGGTGTCGTTCGTGGAATTGATGTTTTTTCCGAGGTAGGTGAGCTCCTTAACTATCTCGAAGTTACTGCTACCAACAGTGAAGTTTTGTCCTAGTCGATGGACAGATAAGGCTTTGTTTGTTGAAAGCATATACTTGATTTTGTCCTCATTCACTTCAAGACCAACGCATTTCGCCTGTTCATCAATAGCTGTGAATGCTTCAAGTACAGCTCGCTTGGAGCGGGCGATGATATCGATGTCGTCCGCATAACCAAGCAGTTGGGAAGACCTGTTGAAGATAGTGCCTTTCAGGTTAACACCACTCTTGCGTACTATCTGCTCCAGGACTATGTTAAAGAATCCACATGATAGCGCATTTCCTTGTCTGAACCCTGTACACGTCTGGAAAAGCTCAGATGAGCTGTTTCCCATTTGCACGTTGCACCGCGTATTTTGTAACGTCATGCGACATAGCTGGATTAGTTTTTTTCGGGATCCCGAGTTCCGACATCGCCAGAAGAGACTCCTGGCGACTTATGCTATCATATGCGGCTTTAAAGTCGATGAAAAGATGGTGCGTCTCGACTTGAAATTCGTTGGTGTTTTCCACGGGTTCTTTTTCGTGGGTGGTTGATAGCCTATGGTGGTCTTATCTTCCTCCTTAATGATGTCGCGATACTGGTTCCACTGGTCGTTGACGCTTGTGGCTAGGAGTACGGCAGAGAGTTTCCCGGTAGTCTCTGACTTTCTCAGATGTGCTAAGCCAGGCGATGTTGACTTTCTTCCTTTGGGCGGTCTTCGTTTTCTTTTCGTTTGACAGTCGGGCTCTGAACTTTGTGACAACAAGAAAGTGGTCAGAGTCTACGTTTGCACCTCGGAAGTTTCGCACGTCCAAGATGTTTGATGCGCGCTTTGCGCCAATTAGCACGTGGTCGAATTGGTTGGCGGTTCGACCATCTGGAGATCAACAAGTTGCTGTATGTATCCTTCGCCTGGGGAACCTAGTGATACTCAAATCGATGACTTTCGACCTGAGTCGATTTCCCACGACGAATCCGCAGCCCAACATGTGCATTCTTTGATGACAGCCGCAATAAATGTCGGAATCTTTTCTTTTCGTTATTCCTGATCCTATCTATTATATCTCCTAGATCGCGGTAATCTCTGCCTTGTACCGCGAGAGGACAGATTCAAGTTTTTGAGTAGCATCTGGCGTATAGAGCGTCCTTTCATTCTAGGTGCATACTCGTAGCCCATTTTCGTTTCGGCTATGGTTGCCATTTGAGGGGGTTCGTTATCTGAGGCTTCTCGCGTGTCTCCCACTACAATATTGTTTTTTACTGTGGTCGGGTCGTTAACCCAATGCATGAAAAGATACATCTCGAGGCCCCAGTTCCTACAACACCCAACCGCATAAAATTCGACCCATCAACTCGAATTTGCTCACCATTTGCATTGAACTTCATCTTCAAACCAAAATTACATACATAGGTATGTACATTCATCAACATCAAAACTTTTTAAAAAATGACCTAGACAATATCGTTTCCCAATGCGAAACAATGTCAACGCGTGGAGTACGCTTTGGGGTCACTTGTAACTAACAAAAAAGGCCGACTAATTGAAGGGTTTCAATAAACTCAAATCTAATACTTTTGAACGATGGATCATCTGCCCACGTATCAATCAATGGTACATTTTCATATATATATATATATATATATATATATATATATATATATATATAACTTGCTGCTCTCCTGAGCTCTTCCCCGTAATATCGTGCCGAACTCTTCCCGATCTTCATAATAGCGACCACTTCCTACTTACTACTACCATCAGAATTGGTAGATCTGTGGCAAAATATACCCCAAACCCAAGATTCAAAACCGATCTAGCTGAATGGTCTCACTTTCAAAACACAATTCAAAACTATTAATCAGACAAACCACCCAGTCTCAACAACATCAAAGAAGCGGCTACACTCCAAAAAGCCATACGTTCAGCTGCAAATGCCTCTATCCCCCAATCAAGCTATTTCTATAATTCCAAAATAAACAAAATTGTACCCTGGTGGAATCCAGAATTAACTTCGCAAGGTGAAAATGTCGGCCTTAGAAACATTCCAAAAAAGACCTACGCAAACTCATTTAATCCATTATAAAAAATCGAACGCAAAGTTTAAAAAAGCCCTTAAGAAAAGTAAATCTAAAAGCTTTGGCGAATTCGCAGCTCAAATAAACCCTAATTCCACGCCTTTAAATATATGGCAAAATGTTAAACGCCTTACAGGCAACCCTAGGTTAGGTTAGGTTGAAGTAGTCGCCAGGAAAACAGCTGACACACTAAGACCTTAGGCAGGTCCATTGTGATACCACATGAAGAGAAATTTACTCTTTAATCAAACCAGTTGGAGCCTCGAATGAAGCGGCGAAGTCGGTGAAAATCAATGTGTCTAAAATCACTGGTGCCGTCGAAAAAGTACTCCCCCAGGTGTACTCTGCGTCCTTGGTAGAGAGCATATCAGGTAAGTTTTAAACAGTTCTGCCATCTCCCTGAGAGATGATCGACAGTTGCGGGCAGTTATAGAGTTTGTGGAAACAGCGCAAAGTGATTTGAGGGCTGCTTGGCTGTCAGAGAATATGCGGATATCCGATGTAGATATCACGTTTTCCCTTAGCCAAGATAACACCTCTTTAATCGCCAGAATTTCCGATTGGAACACGCTACAATGGTCAGGGAGACGGAAAGAGAGACTTAGATTTAGTCCGTCTGAGTACACACTACCGCCAACTCAGAGTTGAGTTTATTACTCTGCTGCCTAACATGAGACTAATCAGCTCTGTCAATTATTCGCATACCTTAAGGTTTCTCAGCGCAGTGATTATTGCCACCTTACTTACGTTGTTGAAAGCACCCTCGATATCTAGGAATACTACCAGAGTGTACTCTTTATGGTGCAATGAATATTCTATATTTTGTACCAGCGTGTGTTAGGCGGTTTCAACCGATTTTCCCTTACAATATGCGTGTTGAGCAGTAGAAATTAGATTGGTGTTTATTGTACTGCGTAAATTAATTTCTATCAGTCTTTCTAGAGTTTTTAAAACGAATGAAGATAAACTGATCGGTCTGATGTCCTTCGGATTTATATGGGTACTTTTGCCTACCTTGACAAATGAAGATGACCTTAACTTCTCTCCAGAGTAAGGGGATGTAAGTTAGGTCAAGGCACCCATTTATAATAACCTCCAGGATAGTTATGATTATATCTGAGGTTATCTGGAGTTCGGCAGGTATTATGCCGTCTGGTCCCGCCGACTTATAAGGATCGAAGCTTTTAATTGCCCAAAGTAGCTTTTCCCTTGTAATCAGGGATTATTTTTATAGCCCGTCCTTGATTGTTCAGTGCTACAAATATTTTGTGCGCTACCCGGGAAATGAGTATCTAGTAGCAGTGATAGCGAGTCTTTGCTTGAGTTGGTCCATACCCCGCTACGATTTTTCTTAGTGGGGGTGGCCGTGGCGCGATAGTTGTGTGTTCGCCTGTCAACCTCATGGTCACAGGTTCGATCCCTGCCGTAGTCTATGTCTTCTTATTTTCCATTAAAACCAATTCTAAAAAATAATTGTCATACAATGAGTTGCTGGTTTACTCATTACATGCTGTTTAGGCATAACACTAACAACATGTGATTGAGTAAAACTAGTATACCGATAAAATATGACAAAAGGATACAAAAATTAATGCGAATTACATATAAGGGACATCGATAAATAAGACACGGAAATTTCTCCGCAGTAGTTCAGCCGCCATCCCTGGAGATAAAATCTGACACAACAACCACCTACAGTCTCCGAATATCACGCCACACATCTTTCCTATCATTCTTTCTCTTCCTTAACCTCACCCGCGCCCGCGCTGTGTTGAAACATTTAAAGGGTATTCATAATCCCTTGAGCGCGTGTAGATTATAAAAAAAAAAAGTCTATAAGCTTCAGAAGTGTATTCAATGCTTTCACAGGAGTTTCTCCATGAAGTTCTTTTGCTCTTCCCCAACTGTTTTTTGTAGATTTTAAATGACTCTGTACGAGTCCCAATCTGAGGTTTGTCTTTATTTTTTAGCTCTGTTAAACATTTTTCTACAGTTTTTCTTGAGGGGTGCTAGCCCTGAATTCCATCAACGGGGTTTTTGTTTTCCTCTTATGTGAATAAGAGGACACGATATGTCCATTGATCTATTTAGAGCGAGGGTTAAGACCTTGACTTTTTCATCAAGGTCGCTGTTATTTTTGGGTATCGTGAGAAGGGAGGGACTAATTAGTTTATCGGATGTTTCCCTATATAGTTCCCAGTTAGTTTTCCGATAATTTCGGAATGTTGGTTTTTTATTAACTTTTCCATCTAAGCAGAATTGGATGTATCTATGACCAGAGAACAAATGTTCCTCTGATACTTTCCAATCCCAAATATTTTGATGAATTACATCAGAGACGAGAGTAATGACTAAGACCTTCTGTCGGTTCCTGGTGATGAACGTCGGTTCATTCTAAATGTTACTTACATTTAGGTTAGTACTGAGTATAAAATCAAAAAGTGACTCACCTCTTTCATTTATATTTGTACTGCCCCAAACGGTGTGGTGGGCGTTTGCGTCACACCCGATTATCAGGCACATTTTCTGCCGTTCAGCTATCGAAATAAGCTCCCTCAGCGTGTTGCCAGGAAGTGGGCCGAGGTGGTCATGGCCAAGGTATGCAGAAGCTATCAAGTACACACCATTTCTGGTTTGCACCCTTGCCACTGTCGGATCTCGATCGCTGAAATTAGGAAGTAAATATGCATTAATACAACTTTTTACCAATATGCATGATCTGGGTTCACCTTTATACACTGCATGCAGCAAGTAGTACCCTGAGGCCCCGAGTCCTTGAATTTTGGATCCAACGATCCAGGGTTCTTGGATCAGGGCGACGTCCTCCCCTTTGTTGTGCAGCCGGAGAAGAAGGGAGGCCGAGGCCAGTTTGGAGTGTTGGGTGTTAATTTGCACTAACTGCACCATCTTGGTTACAGTCAGCCGGACCAGCAACCACCACTGTTCCGTCGAAGTCTTCATCAGACTCAGAGTACGAGCATAGTAGCTCTTCTTCATCGCCGAGATTTGCGTGTGGGGAGTCAACTCCATCCATGTCGGAGTGTTCGTTGACGATGGGAACCAAAATAGGTGATTGTGAAACTGACGAACCGGCGGAGGAGGTGCATGGTATATCTACTTCCATCCTTGGAGGTTCAATAACCGAGGCAGGCTCCTCCACTAAGACCTCGTTTTCTGCAGGTGGAGGTACAATGTGTACACTGTCCTCAACTTTTTTGTAGATTTTTAAAGTAATAATCGGCCAGCCCAACCGTACAACGCCTTGAGTTTTCGCTAGGTTAGCCAAAGAGTCCCTATTTATCACTATTATGGCCGATCTATAAGGGCCCGCCGGATCCTCAAGCTTGGCAACTTTCCAGTCATGTGTTGGCAAGGTTGGGTTACCAAATTGAATCATTTTGAGGATTACATCCTTGTCAGTAAGCTCAGCCGGTAGTCTGGTGCGGGTTCTTCGTCTACATGGGATGTCTCCCCTGGATACGACCTCAAGCTTTACACCAGACCACAAGCCTTCAAGCCTACTAACAGCAAGTTTGTACAGACCGGATGACCTCTCACTTTCAAAGGCAACGAGCTTAACTCTGCCTTGGTACCAGCCCGCATCCTCGAAAAATGCAGGTTCCCCTGGGTTTTCTTGCATAACGAGTCCCTATTTATCACTATAAAAGCCGATCAATAAGGGCCCGCCGGATCCTCAAGCTTGGCAACTTTCCAGTCATGGGTTGGCAAGGTTGGGTTACCAAATTGAATCATTTTGAGGATTACGGCCTTGTCAATAAGCTCAGCCGGTAGTATGGTGTGGGCTCTTGGTCTACAGGGGATGTCCTCACTGGATACGACCTCAAGCTTTCCACCAGACCACAAGCCTTCAAGCCTACTAATAGCAAGTTTGTACAGACCCGACGACCCCTCACTTTCAAAGGCAACGAGGTTAACTCTGCCTTGGTACCAGCCCGCATCCTCGAAAACTGCAGGTTCCCCTGGGTTTTCTTGCATAAGACTCCAGTATGAGGCTTGGAGCTTATTTAAGACCGTTTGCCAATGGTCGTAAGTGATCGTTCCGTCTGCATTACTTCTGTCGTATGACAGCGAGGATAGTTTTGTTCTTAAACACGTCGCTGAAGAAGAAATCTTTTCTTGCGTAGGTGCAGGTGTTGTGCACCTTTTGCCTTTTGGGTTCCGGTATGGTTCCCTCGAAGGACCTTATTCGATTCGACGTTAAATCTCCGCAGGTCGTGCTGTTGAGAATGCATTTGGCCCAGGCAAGCTTAGCGGATTGCTTTGATTTTAGCTCCGACTTTGGCAAGTCGCCTAAAGTCTTCACTACCCTCTCGGCGTTCCGTCTATCCTTGCTTGTGGGCAGTCCTAACCCCTTCACGGTGGCAGCTGGGCTGCCAGTCGCAGTCCCACTACCACCAGGAAGCGGATCCTTCGTCGTGCAAGGGGGAGATCTACCCCGACTAAGGGCGATACCAACTGTCGCGGCCATTTCCGGAGCCATCGTAGTCTCCCCTCCACACGTAAGAGGTTTTGAGAAGGCGGAAGGTCCACCGGGAGATATACTGTTTGCGTGAGGTTTGATTCCCTTTCCACAAACAGCCGCGTCTAGGCCAAGAGACGATCCACTCCGCTGGATGACGTGTGCACCATTCCGAGAGTAGTGGTCGTCTCAAGTTTCCTTCCGCTACGTTTTTTGTTTTTCTTATTTTTATTTTTGTTTTGTACAATGTGTACTCGTGTCACTGGCGACTTATCCTTTTTCGAGGCTAAGCCCGCACCGGCAGCCGTGACTTCTACCGACTTTTGAACGTATATCCCCGTTCGATTTTCCCCTTTATTATTGTACAAATCCTTATTTATATTTTTCAAGTTTTCTAACATTGATGTTATTTTAGAGTAGGAATCCGTAGCTGGATTGCTGGAGATCCTTACATTAAGCCCCCACCCCACCACGACAAGGTCAACTCCATAGGGGAGGACAGAGAGCCCTTCACCGTCCAAAATGTTTAGTATTCAATCACAAAATGAAATTATCTCAGGCACAATACATATGGCTGATTGCTTTGCTAAATCATGGTCCCACTATTCAAGCGATACAAATTTACATTCAAACTTCAGATTTAAAAAAAATGAAGTCATCAATTACACCCCAGAACAAAATATCACTCACCTCGCTCGGTCAATCGAAACACACATCGCTTATCGAATTCGAATCGTGTCTCAGTAAAACTAAGGGAAAAGCTCCAGGAAGGGATAAAATTTCCTACCCAATGATTAAACATTTGTCTCTAGACGTGATATTCAGAGTAATCCATGTCCATAATAACATTCCTTATACCTCAACGATACCCCAAAACTGGAAAACTTCTATTTTAATCCCTATCGCTTAACCACACAAGGACAAAATCCTGATTGAACGCTATCGTCCCATATCATTAATTTCATGTCTATCGAAAATCTTAGAGAAAAATTGTGGCGAATGGCACAGTGGATAAAGTGCTTCATTGCTAACGCTAGGCGCATACTTTTCTAAACCTCCAATTTTAATTGGATGCCGCCCAAGGGTTAAAATGAGACAGTCAATACCTGGTTCTCAAATCCACTGTGCCAAACTAGTGCCGTGCAATTCAGGTTGCATTTAAAAGACCTGAGGTCTTACAAGCATATAATTTAAAAGAAGCGCTTATTTTGGTTCGCTGAATCTAAAAAATGTATATCTCCTAAACAGGTTGCATTCAAACCAAACAAAGGCTGTGCAGACGCCCACCTCCATTTAGGTCCCTGCATCTCAAAAGCCATATCGACAAAGAACCATGTATGCCTACTGTCATTAGACTTCGAGAAGGCTTTTGATCGAAGCGGGAAACATGTGATCTTAAACAAATTAAAAAAAAATGGAATGTTGATTTAAAAATTTTCAAATTCGTCGAATCATTCTTAAAAAACAGAAAATTCTCTTCAAGAATTAATAAATTCTTTTCCAAAACATACACATTGAAAACGTTATACCGCGGGATCTCCTCTATCGGTAATGTTGTTCACTATAGCACTGGACGACATAAGCAATTTACTCGAAAGGCATAACCCACTAGACCACTTTCTTGACGCTGACGATGTCCATATTTTCAGTAAAATTTCAGATTTAACTATCTGCTAAGACCTCTTTCTTAATGCCATTAGCGACATTCAAACATAGTGTTTATAATGCGGCGCAAAACTATCATTAGGAAAATGTAAGCTACTTCACATTTGCCGAAAACTTAACTGTCCTAATCTTACGTTTAATGTAAATAATATACCTATTCCTAATGTAAATAATTTAAGTATTCTAGAAATAATTTTTAATAATAAATATTACTGGAAAGAACATTATCATTAAGAAAAAAACCCTAGCTGCGAGAACTAATATCATTAAATACTTAAGCAATATTAAAAGTAACGTCCATATAAATATTCTTTCTCACATAACAAAATCCTTAGTAAAGGGTTTCAAAGCATAGGGCTGCAATTCGACATCTGTCAAACTAAGTTGTTAAACCAATTTTGTTTTCAGTTGAAAGTCTGACATTTACGAAAAAGGATCGCTTAACTATCGCACAACGCATAAAAATTGTTAAAACCTACTACAAAAATGGTGCTTCTGCCACAGCCACATATCGTGCTTTAAGAGGAGATTATGGTTTACATAATCGTCCAACTACGCAAGCAATTGGCAAAATTGTGAAGAAATTTGAAGAGGCTGGATTAGTTACAGATATTGTAAGGCCTGTGCATCATCGTTTCGCTCGTACCACTGAAAATATCACTGCTGTAAGCGAAAGTGTTGCCGAAGACCCGAATGTGTCGATTCCTCGTTGTTCTCAGGAATTAGGACTGTCTTACGGAACATTATGGCGTATTTTGCATTTGGATCTGCACCTTCATCCATATAAAGTCCAGCTCACAACACCTAAAGCCAGCTGACCCTTCACAACGTCGTAGATATGTCGAACGGGTGCTTGAACAACAGGCGGTGGACGTCGATTTTTCGAACAAAGTTTTCTTCAGCGAAGAAGTACATTTCTCACTCGGTGGGTATGTTAATAAACAAAATTGTCGCATTTGGGGTTCTGAGAATCCTCCATCCATAACATCCACAAAAAGTCACTGGTTGGGGCGCTCTTTGGTCCGGAGGTGTGATTGGACTTTACTTATTCGAAAACGACGATGGAACGACTGTCACCGTCAATTCGGAGCATTATGGCCATATGATAACCGCTTTTTTTGCCTGCTATTGAAGAATACGACTGGTTTCAACAGGACGGTGCCACATGCCACACAACTCGAGCGCATATGGCTTTATTGCAAGAGACATTTCCTGGCCGCGTTATTTTCCGTCGTGGCGATATCAACTGGCCACCAAGATCATGCGATTTGAAACCGCTGGACTTTTTTTGTTGGGCTACGCGAAAGACCGTGTTTATTCAGATAAACCCTTAACTCTTGAACACTTGAAAACCAATATTCGTCAAGTTATGGCTGAGATACCGTCCAATATGTGTCAAAAAATGGCCGTCCAACTGTAGAACATCGAATTGACGAGCTGACGTAGAAGTTAGTCCAAAAACTAATCTTCTCCAGAAACTCTCTAATTGATACCGATATCGCCCAGGCAATACATCAAAAATGTGTAAAACGAATTCCATCAACCCTTAAACTAGTATTGATCAAAACCAACCAACTTCAACTTCCAACAACACGCGGATATAATTTTAAACCCTCATATCCTCCTTGGCACATTAAACCCAAATCTATTGATATGACACTGGCTCAGTACAGAAAAAACCACACCAATCACTCTGTTTTCTAAGCCCTGTTCTCAGATATCAAATCAAAACTTTTAAATGAAGGATAGAAGTTCTATTTTACCATTGGGATCCTTCCAAATTTCATATCAGTCTTTACAGCCGAAGCCTTTGGTATCCTTCAGGCCATTACAACAGCAACAAAGATGCGCGGAAATTCCATCATCTGGTCCGACAGTATATCCGTATTACAAGCTATAGCCAATCCAAGCAACAACGATGATCTAATATTTGAAATAAGGAATCATGTTATTAAAATCCCAATCATCAAATTAATGTGGGTCCCCGGGAATACTGGTATAAGCGGCAACGAAGAAGCAGACCGTGCCGCCAGGTCAACTAAGGATGCACCCGTATACAATTTTAACATCTTTCCCAAACGTGACCTGACCAACTTCCTACGAAACTCATTGAAAACAAAACAGTTAAACGATTGGGGCCAATACCATCACCACTACAAGGAAATCAATGTTAATAGAGTTCATCCTCGATACCCCAACATCCCAAAAACAAAAATAACAAATTTTGTGCGGTTAACTAAAACCTTCTGTATGCTCCACCTACAACATAGACTTAATTTAGAACATCTATTAAAAGATTGTACCGAAACTAAAAAACAATTAAACGCTATTTCCAAGGACTTAAATATCTACTGCTTAGTATTTATGCAGAAAAATTGTGTAATGTGTATGTTGTGTATGTGTAGTTGATTTGTGTAATTAATTTTATAAATTTGTAAATTTGTTAATAATTTAATATTGTTAGTAATGTGTATAATGTTACCAATTTTAACTATGATTGTTCTGTTGTGTGTGTAATCGTGTACTCGTACTGTTTTAATAAAAACTCTTTTTTGTATTGAATTTTGTAAGGTATTTTTTAATGCAAATTACAATAATTAAATTACAAGCCAACCGATCTCGTTGGTGATTGAATGCAGAATGACTCAAAAATATGATTATTACAAGAGAGATAGGATGATGCTTAACTGTTTAATTTAGTACATAGAGACATAATATGTATGCATTATGTATTCACATTGCGGGAAGCGCAAGCACAAAAAATTGACAAATGTTATTTATGTAAGATTTTGATAGGGTGTAGTTTTCGCTGTTTGGCATTATTAAACATACAGCCACTCCTGAATGCATATGGCCTTTCAGAACAGGGTAATTTAGCAACCTTAATTATAGGTCTGAGGTAATCTCCAAATTTGGTGCGTATAGTAACTACTCTGCACTTCTCGTCTGCTCCTGGATGAGTTTTTATGATTCGTCCAATAATCCACTTGGAAGGAGGCAGATTGGGTTCTTTGAGTAGAACGACATCATCCACTTCGAGGTTTGGTTGCGAATTCTGCCACTTTCAGCGTTGCTGTAATGAGGTAAGAAATTCGACATGCCAACGTTTCCAAAAGCCTTGAAGCATTGCCTGCAAAAGAGACCAATTAGTTTTGATTGAAATAGTAGAGTTAGTAACATCGGGTTGAGGAACAGCTGTATATGGTTCCCCTATTAAAAAATGAGATGGTGATAGGGCAATAGGGTCTAAATCAGAAGTGTGCCACATAGGGCGTGAATTTAGCAAAGCTTCGATTTTGGTTAATAGGGTATACATTTCTTCGTAGGTAAGTTTTGTATCTCCTATGACGCGTTTCAGGTGCAGCTTGACTGATCGGACACCTGACTCCCAGAGACCTCCGAAATGTGGGGAGGATGGTGGAATAAATGTCCAGGTGATGTTGTCCTTAGATAAGTGGTCGATGACGATGTTGTTGTGTTGCTGACTGCAGAGAAGATTGTAGAGTTCGTTTAGTAGACGCTTAGCACCAACAAAGTTTGTACCGTTGTCGCTCCAAATTTCAGACGGCTTACCGCGACGGGCAACAAAGCGATCGAGAGCTGACAAAAAGGCAATTGATGACAGGTCACCTACAAGTTCTATGTGGATTGCTTTAGTCACGAAACAAACGAACAGCGCTATGTAGGCTTTTGTGAATTTTGGGTTCCGACCCCGATTTAAACGCAGAGTTATTGGCCCTGCGTAATCGCAGCCTACCTTGCTGAATGGTCGAGAGTAACGAATGCGTTCGGAGGGAAGGTTTCCCATTAGCTGGTTTCAAGTTGCTTTGCGCTGACGAATGCAAGTAAAACAGTCGTATACCACCTTTCGAGCGAGATTTCTACAACCCAGAATGTAGAAGTTTTGCTTTATTAATGCGAACAACAGCGAAGCACCGGCATGCAAATGATTTTTGTGTGTAAATTCCATAATTAGCCTTGCGATTCGGTGAGTCTTGCATAAGATTATTGGATGCTTTTCCGAATAAGTTAAATTCGAGTGTTCTAACCGACCGCCGACACGAAGAACACCTGGGGAATCAAGAAATGGACTCAAATTTAGAAGTCTGCTTTTTGATGGAAGTTGTTTTTGAGTTTTTAAGGAATGAATTTCCGAATTAAATAATGCAGATTGGACATATTTTATAATTTGATTTTTGGCGTAGGATAACTCTTCAGTGGAAAGTGGATTTACGTTTCGGAATTCTTTAGATATGAAATAATTTTTTAGATAGCGAAACACGTATGATGTTACCCGCACTACTTTAAACCAACTGGAAGAGTTATTGATTATATTTTCAAAAGGGTGATTTGAATGTATGTTTGAATGAAATACCTTGGCGATTGGGTTAACCTTTCTTTCTTCCAAGTGCTGAGTGTCGATATCTTCAATGTTATGAGTGGATGAAGGCCATTGGTCTCGATGCTTACTTAGCCATTCTGGCCCTTCCCACCAGAGTGTACTTTTTTCCAACGTTGATGGCAACAATCCTCGCGTAGCTGCCGGCGTCTGCGGGATTAGAGGCCGAACGAACATGGTTCCATGATTTGATCGGCATCGATGTCAGGATTTCAGACGTACGGTTTCCAATGAATACCGACCATTTCTTTGGGGGAGCGGCCAACCAATGCAGGACGATTGAAGAGTCAGTCCAGGCAAACGTTTTAACCTCTGGTTGCTGTAATGAAAGCTTAATTTTGTTTAGTAAACGGACGAGTAATAAAGCTCCACACAACTCAAGCCTTGGAAGCGGTAAAATCTTTAAAGGAGCGACTTTTGATTTTGCTGCAACGAAACTAACGGATATAGAATTATCTGGTCTTATGTTTCGACAAAAGACGACTGCTGCATATGCATCCAGGGATGCATCGCAAAAGTCGTGCAATTCCCATTCATTTTTGTTTTGAAGCATAATTCTTGGAATAGCGAAGTTTTCGACGATGTGAAGCTCATTTCTGATCGTATTCCATTGCTGCGATAAAGAATATGGAACTTCCTCATCCCAGTTAATTTGCTTCCTCCATAGCTCCTGAAGCAGTATTTTGATTCCTATGACAATCGGCGATAAAAATCCTAACGGATCAAAGATTTTTGAAGCATCTGATAAGATGTGGCGTTCAGTGCATGAAGTTTCTAGATTTAGTTTGACCTTATATGAAAAAACGTCTCTTGAAGGGAACCACTGTAATCCGAGAACTTTGACAGAATTAGATTCTTCGAAGTCGACTGGTGAAAGTTCCCGTTGGTCCTCAGGTAATGAAATAAGAAGTGGCCTGCAGTTTGTAGTCCACTTTCGTAGATTGAATCCCGCAGATTTTAACAAATTTACCAACTCCAGGCGAAGAGAAAGAAGATCTTCAATGGTATCTGAACCGGTGATGACGTCATCGACGTAAAAATCATTGAGAAGAGTCGATGAAGCTCGAGGATGAGTTTTGACGGAATCTGCAGCTAACTGTTGCAAGACTCTTACAGCCAAAAACGGAGCAGCAGAAGTTCCGTACGTGACAGTAAGCAGACGAAAATATTTTAAAGGATCTTCAGGGTTCTCACGCCAGACAATCCGCTGAAAGTCGGTATGCTTTTGAGAGACCCAGATTTGCCTGTACATTTTTTCAATATCTCCTGTTATAAGAAAAGCATGTCGACGAGATCTTAAACAGATTGAAAATATGTCGCGCTGGATTGTAGGACCGATGAGAAGAGATTCGTTAAGAGATTGCGATGATCGAGTTTTTGCAGATGCATCGAAAACAACTCGGATTTTAGTAGTACTACTATCACCTTTGAAGATTGCATGATGAGGCAAATAGTAGTTTAAATGGTTAGGTTTTAGAATTTCATTGGAAGGTATTTCTTCCATATGTCCAAGTGAAATATATTCGTATGAATTTTGTGTATTCAGATTTTAAACTTGGATTCCACTTAAATTTTCTTTCAATGGAATGAAAACGAGGTAGAGCTGTATTGAAGGAATCTCCGAAATTAAGTTTTGTTGAAAATTTAAAGGGAAGTTCTACTTCATATCTACCATCTTGGCGACGAGTATGAAATTTGACGAAGTTTTCCTCAGCTAACTTCTCTTCTCGTGACAGTGGTTGTTCATTAGATACTTCCTCAAGCCTGCAAAATTTTTCTAGATCAAATTCTTGATCGTGATCTAAACGGGTACAGAATGTTTGAATTCCTGATCTAACCGGAAACTGCTGTGAATGATGCCCAGCTATGACCCAGCCGCAAATGGTTGGAATCGAAGTAAGAGTTCCGACTCCTTCGATTTTAGCACCTCCTTTTATAATATTGAAAAACTTATCAGCTCCTATCAAAACGTCGATTGGACCTGGTTCAAAAAAATTAGGATCAGCAAGATCAAGAGAAGAAAGATTTTGAGGAATTTGATATATTGGTATTGGTGGAAGCGATGAGGTGATGCTTTGCAAGATGTAGCACTTGAGATCAATCGATTCAGGACTATAACATGAGACAATGTTAAGATTGATTAACCCATTGGTTACTCCGGCTGATTTAGATCCGATTCCTACTATTGGAATCCTCAAACGTTTTCGAGGAAGTCCTAAGCGCTGAGCTGCTTGCTCAGTTATAAAAGACACCTGAGAACCGTAGTCGAGAAGAACGCGTACATTTTGATAAAGTCCTTGCTTGTCGTGAATTCGACATATAGCTGTCGGCAGAATTGTAGAAGTATGATTTTTAGGCTTGAAGGAGAATGAGTGATTTACGATGAATGAATTCGAAGAATGTGGAGTTGAATTTTCTGAATTAGAATTTAATTGGCGATTCAAATTAGAAACTGCATTTGAATTTTGATTTGAATTATGACTTGAATTCAGATTTGGGTTTTGATTTGACGTTGGATTAGAGTTTTGAGACTGTGATGAATGAAGCAGAGAATGGTGACGAGATTGGCAAAGATGGCAACGAACTGTAAGGCGACAATTATTTGAGGCATGCCCCGAACGCAAGCAATTCTAACAGAGTGAGTTATTTCGTACGAAATCGCGACGGGATTCGATATTTAATGATTTAAAGTCGTGGCAACTTGAAAGTAAATGTCCTTCTTGGCATTTTGGACAACTTGGGGAAGATTTCACAAAATGCGCGCGAACAGCTCGAGTGCTGTTAGGATGTGAAAACGAACTGCAAGATTCTAGACACTGGCAACGTGTTTGAAGAAATTCTAGGAATTCATATATAGTGCAATCATCTCGAGCACCTACTTGTTCAGCCCAAGACCATTTTGTTTCCTGGTCTACCTTTTGAAGAAGTAGGTAAATAAGCCATGGATCACGTGCATTGATGTCCAATGCGTTAAGCCCCCGCACTGCTTCATCAGCCCCATTTGTGATCTTGCGAAGCGATTGAAGACTTGCAGCACTGCAAGATGGAAGCGAAAGAAACGAGTGGATAAACGATCGTACGATAAGATGCTTCTGATCATAACGCTGCTCTAATCTAGTCCAAGCTTCAATATAATTGTTCTCAGAACATCGAATATTTTTGAGAAGATTCGCGGCTTCCCCGCGGAGAAACGATTTTAAAAAATATAACTTTTGTGTATTCGTAATTGTTCGATTTGAATCGACAGTTCCCGTGAACATGTCTCGAAAAGTCGGCCAATCTTTATATTCACCCGAAAACGGTTCAATTGTGATTTTAGGTAGTTTCACTGACTTATACGGCATAGAAATATCAGAATCTTCCGAAGGTGTATGATAACCTAGAGACACACCCTTATCTTTAGAATCATGAGGTTTAGATTTGATTCGGATGGCATCTAAAAGCAACGCGTGAGTTTCAAAATATTTTTCTTCGTATTCAACAAATTCTGATTCGCGATCTACATAGTCTTTGGTACCGATGAAATCTAGAAGAAGTCTCTAACGTAGTCGAAATTGGAATCGCACTGGCATATGTTGCTGTAAGGGTAATACAGCCCTTAGCCCGACCAAGTTTTGCGATAACTTTATTCATTTTGAATGAAAAAACAAAATATTATAAATGAAGCGTATATTCGATATAACAAACTATTCGTATGGATGTCCGTTATCAACCGTGTGTACCGTTGAACCAAACTGACCGTTTGTACCGTTTGTATTAAATGTCAACGCAAAATACCTAAATAACGGCAACAACAATTCTATTTTATATGTTCAAAAAATAAAGAATAAAAAATCCTGTTCACTTTATTTCGAACCGCACTGTAATCTCTTTTTTTTTCAACCAAATAATAAGGCAATGATTTTATCATCAAATTCATGTGGCTATCGAAGGACCATAAAATGAATTGGATTTATGCAGAAAAATTGTGTAATGTGTATGTGTAGTTGATTTGTGTAATTAATTTTATAAATTTGTAAATTTGTTAATAATTTAATGTTGTTAGCAATGTGTATAATGTTACCAATTTTAACTATGATTGTTCTGTTGTGTGTGTAATCGTGTACTCGTACTGTTTTAATAAAAACTCTTTTTTGTATTGAATTTTGTAAGGTATTTTTTAATGCAAATTACAATAATTAAATTACAAGCCAACCGATCTCGTTGGTGATTGAATGCAGAATGACTCAAAAATATGATTATTACAAGAGAGATAGGATGATGCTTAACTGTTTAATTTAGTACATAGAGACATAATATCACATTGCGGGAAGCGCAAGCATAAAAAAATAGACAAATGTTATTTATGTAAGATTTTGATAGGGTGTAATTTTCGCTGTTTGGCATTATTAAACATCTACAAAATCCTCAAAGTTCCAAATTCAAAAAATTTCGAATTAGTAAATAAACGTATATGTAATCTTAAGTATAAAATTTTATTTTATTTTAAAGTTCAGAGCTAATAGCCCTCGCAGCTAAGCCTCATAAAATTGTAATTACCAGGCTACTTTTAAGTATCTGTTAATAAATTATAATAATTATAATAATAATATTTTTTTTTCATCGGAGATGAAATGTGATCGACAAAAAGTGAGGCGTTGCTCTTTTCGAACCGGGTTAAGGTGTGGTTTCTTTTTGATTTTCAGCCTTTTATACTGATATCTTTTGAAATAACACAATGCATAGTTGTGAAACTTGCCTTGATACCACATTTTTCGCTCATTTCTGAAGAGTTGTGATAATTTGTGATAAATGCGGCCTTTCATGTTTTTTTTCCATACGTGAACACATTACTTAAAAATCTGGATATAACGGTTCTGCTCCTGTCAATTGTTTTTAGCTATTTTGGCAAAAGATAAACCAGCATCCTTATAAGTTTTGAATTGTCCTTTTTCTGCCTCAGTTAATGCTTTTCGTTTTAGGTTTTTTTCCACCAAATTGTCGAAATTAACAAGAAAGTTTGATCAACGAAAAATATGAGTCCGCATGTCAAAGATAAGGATCAAACTAAATGCAAGTTCTATTCAAGTGCCGCGAAAATGTTGTTTTCATATTAACGAATGTCAACGTTGTTTTTGTGTTTCGGGAAGAAGAAATTAAATTTAAAATGTGTGTTGAGTTTGAGTCTTTATTTCGTAGGTCTTACCTCTAAGCTGGATCTTACAAAAGTGCACTAGAACATGGTACATGGTACAATTATGAAGTTTAAAGATATTTTGCATATACATTTTCTGAAGAGTTGTGCATTGTTAAATAAAGTTGTTAATTAAATATATAGGTAATATAAATGGTTTAAATAAGTATTTGAATTAAAGTGTATTTTCCATTTCCTCCTGTGGTAAAATGCAAAGTTTCACGATAGGACGTTTTAAAATACCGGTTGGAATTTTAACATCTGCTACACGTACCTTGCCATCAGAACCCGTGTAAAGTTTCACGATGCGGCCTAACCGCCATTCATTAGGAGATACGTTTTCTTCGCGGACAACGACGAGATCATTAGTAGCTATATCACGGTTTGAGTATTTCCATTTGTATCTTTTCTGGAGTTCTTTAAGATACTCTTCTTTCCATCGAAGGCAGAAGTTATGGTGAAGAGTTTTTACATTTTGCCATCTATCGCTGATATTTAAAGGTCTTGTAGACAAATCCGTTTCCGGCGGAGATAAAAGTGGTGCTCCTTATGATTCATTTGTAACAAGGAGCATTGAAAACTCGTCGAATGTAAACTTGGTTCCTCTGGCATATTTGCGTGAGTGGGCTTTGAAACTTTTAATACCGGCTTCCCACAAGCCGCCCATGTGTGGGGCACCTGGAGGTATAAACTTCCATGTAACACCTTGAAGTTGATATCTATCAGATACATCTTTGGCTAACGAGTCTAAAAATTGTTTAAACTGAACCGCTAGGGCATTGCTAGCGCCAACAAAATTGGTGCCATTGTCGGAAAGTATAGTACTTGGAAGGCCACGACGAGCAACAAAACGGGAAAAAGCTGCTAGAAAATAAGCTGTAGAAAGGTCACTTATAGGTTCTAAGTGAATTGCCTTTGTGGCAAAACAAACAAAAAGGCACACCTAACCCTATGAGATTCGACAGTTACGTGCGGAAAAACTTTAAATCGTAAAAGGGCCAGGGAAATCGATGCCAGTATTTGTAAAGGGAAGTGAGACCTAAGTTCTTTCCTTAGGAAGTGCAGCCATTATTTGACTAGCCATTTTTTCCTTATGAATTGTACACACTTTACATTTACTAATCCGGTTTCTTACTATTTTTTTAAATTTCGGTATCCAAATCTCAGATAGAATTATTGGAACAACGAGCTGGTTGCCTCCGTGTAGGGTGTCCTCATGCACAAATTCAACATAAGGTTTTGTATAAGTCCCATAATAAGGTAGTATTGTTGGGAATCTTTCGTTGAATGAAGGAGTAAAAGGAGGCGAGTCTTCCGTTTACTCGCATAACGTTTAATGGGTCTAATTATGGGTTCAAAGTCAAGAGATTACTTTTCTCCGAAATGGCTTGGTTTCGACATAGGGCTGAGTATTCGTTCGGAAAATACAGTTTTTGGGTTGAGCGAATTATTTCGGATGAGATTTCTTCTCGCAGTAAGCCTAATGAATGACGGAAAAGATTTCTTAAACGTGATCTAGAATTGCGAGTAAATCTTTAAACATAGCACATAACGCGTATCATCCTTGCCCAGGAAGAAAATCTTCTCAAAACTTCTTCAGTATCCGGAAAAGGAATAGTCGCGTAAGAATGAAGGGTGCGAGCTTCTAAGTCGGTTCCATTGACAGTATTTGGAACCGAATTAGGCCATGATTCTTGTGGTTGCGATAAGCAGTGAGGACCATACCACCATAGCTGCTTATAATAAAGTTCAAAGGGCGTTAAACCTCTGGTTGCAAGATCCGCACGATTTTTCTTCAAGTTTTAAAAACTCTTGAGTTAAAAGGTAAGCAGATGGAAAAGCGTTTAAAAGTTTCAAAAGTATACTTTATTTCAATTCGTTAAATCCTAACGTGAACAATATGTTTATAAATAAATACTTAAAACTACTTAACACTAAATTTCCAAGCTATTGTAAAACAATGTTTTAAATTTTGAATTTTTAAAATTGTCATTTGGTGAAGCCACTATAAAATAAAATTTATTATATATTTCAACTCATTGATTGAGAGGGCTATGAGCACCATAGTTCGATCTACTAAAAATTTGATTCAGTGGTCTTTGAAGTCGTATACTTGAGCGACTAAAACTAAAGTTAAGACGATAAAGAACCGATGGTGATGATACTGCTCCATTTATTATTGCTGCGATAAAACAAAATTGTAAATATTTTCTATGATTTGCCAAGGAAGGAAGGTTAATTAAAGTCTTTGAGAATAAGCGGACAGAGGGTTTCCAAGGAACCAAGGAAGAACCTCCTCTGAATTGCTTCAATCCTCATTATATGTATAGAATAATAAGGTGCCCACACTACACAGGCATACTCAAGAATTGGTCTCACAAATGAAACAAAAAGTAGTTTGAGAACATAAGGGTCACGGAAATCGCGGCCAAACCTCTTAATGACACCAAGGATTCTATTTACTTTTCTAACTACAAAACTAATATGGTCAGTAAATGTAAGTTCCGAATATAAAACAACTCCCAAGTCAGAAAAAACAGATACCCTACTTAAAGAACAAGAATCAAACATATAATCAAAAACAATTGGAACTTTCTTGCGTGTAAAACTCATGGTTTTACATTTGTCAACATTTAAAACGAGACGATTAATATTGCACCATTCCCTAAATAATTTGAAGTCATCTTGCAAAAGTAGACAGTCAGATTTAGAATTAATTCTTTTGAAAAGTTTAATGTCATCAGAATATATAAGGACAGACGATTTTTTTATGATCGAAATCAAGTCATTTATAAATAAAATGAATAAAATTGGACCTAAATGACTGCCCTGGGGGACACCAGAATTCACTACAAACGGATTCGAACATTCATTACG
Organism: Philhelius pedissequus; assembly: GCA_910595825.1. Lineage (NCBI taxonomy): Eukaryota > Metazoa > Arthropoda > Insecta > Diptera > Syrphidae > Philhelius > Philhelius pedissequus. The sequence continues at coordinate 124,149,369 of OU343160.1, read as the reverse complement.
AAATATTACTACATATTGTCTATTTTCTAAGTACGATGAAATCCAATTTAAGAAATTGTCGTTAAAACCATGACGAAACAATTTAAAAATAAGTGTTTTTTGACACAACTTGTCAAATGCTTTACTAAAATCAGTAAATATACAATCTACTTGTTCACGTTTCTCAAAAACATCTAAGCAAATGGACGTAAAATTAAACAGATTGGTAACAGTAGAACGCCTTTTCACAAAACCATGCTGGTTATCACAAATAATTGAACTACAATGAAAGGAAAGGACACTACATACGATTGACTCAAATAGTTTAGGTATTACAGATAGCTTAGCAATAGGTCTATAGTTCATTATTTCATTTTTTGGACCTTTCTTGTGAATTGGTACAATAAATGAGCTTTTCCAAATCGTTGAAAAAAGCGAACTTTTTAAAGACTTGTTAAAGAGAACACTTAAAGGGTACGATAAATAAGAAACGCATTTTTTTAAAATAGAGGATGGCACACCATCAGGACCAGGACTAAAACACTCATCCAGTTTCAGTATGTATTGTGTAATGGTTTGTTCACTTATTTCAAAATTAATATCATTTAAATGCGAAAAGTTTAAAACTGAAGAAGAAGAGTAAGAAGGGTTTATAGTGTTTGAATCATCAAACGCTTCTCTGAAATAGCTTGCAAACATGTTTGCAATAACTTTTGGTTCATGACTAGATGATGACGAATTTGACATAGAGTTAGGGTACCCACAAGTTTTTTTCTTACAATTGACAAACTTCCAGAAATTATTTGGATTAGATTTAAGATCAGCTTCAATTTTATGAATATACTCATCATATAAAGAGTTTGAATAGTTATTAAATAATTGTTTAAGGATAAGGAAAGTTCTATAATCATCATCAGATCTTGTTTGATTATATTTCACCCAAGCTTTGTTTCTTTTATTTTTTAAGTTTTTGAGATGCGAATCGAACCATGGTGGTACATGTGAGTTTTTACGAGATTTTTTAAATGGAATTGTTTTACTGAAACAGTCAAACAGGGTATTATAAAAAAACATTACACATATCATCAATATTCAAATTTAAAAATAATTGGTTCCAGTCTTTGGTACATAATAAATCAAACAAATTTATAAAATTACACTTACTAAAGTTAAATTCAAGTTTTTAATTGGAAAAGCCATATTTAAATTAAGTGCAATAACTAATGCAGGATGATGTCGATCTTCTTCTATAAGTTTAACAGCAGAAGCTGTTACTGCAGTTTCAGTCCGTACTGTGTCGGAGAAAAATACTAAATCGAGAGTTCTTCCCAAACGATTCTTCACTGCATTAAACTGTCTAAGACCACACGAAGACATACAATCTATTATTGTAAGCTCATATGAGCTAGATGCGTTTATTGGAATGTAGGAGTTGTCGTCATCAATTTGTATCTAGCTTATATTCGATAGTTTGAAGTCGCCTACAATCAAAATATCATCTTCTGGCTTCAAAAGGGCATATACACTTTCCATATAGTCGTTAAATTTTTCGTAAATGTTGTTGTTAGAGCTCGGAGGTATGTAAGTTGATATAATGAATAAATATCCGGATGCCAACTTAATTTTTATGCAAAGTACTTCGATGTCAGTGGATCGAAAATCGTCAATCAGGTAGCAAGTAAGAGAGCTTTTAATGGAAAAAGTATTCCTCCTGCTACAGTGTCTAAAATGTCGTTTTCATGACGATCGCGTCTGAAGATTTGGTAGGCAGCATCAAATAACTCCGCTTGAAGAATAGATGTGCTCAGCCAAGTTTCTGTAAGTATAATGACATCGTGAGGAAGATTGTTTATATTTTTGTAGACCCTGTTAGTCTTTGTTCGAAGGCCGCTCACATTTTGATAGTAAATTAGAATTTGTTTAAGCTGCTTTGACGTCGATTCAGCGTTGTCCGATTTTGACGAAAAGGGTTTTGAATTATGTCTCGGTTGCTTGACTTATACTCAAACTTATGAACTATAACGCCATTTGGCCAAAACGACGACGAGTTTAAGACATGAAAGACTGAGTCTGGTACACGTATTTTGAACGATGAATATTTCGTGTAATTCCGATGAATAATTTTCTCCACATTGAGGATCAGACAGGTACCAAGTTTACCCGCCAAATAGTTTCTAATGTCAAGAGCGTTCGTTGATGGAGCAAGCTTATATAAAAATAGCACCTTTTGTCCTTCTACAGATTTAAGTCCTGATACAATAGGATGTGAAATACCACACTGTACTTCGGTATTTATATTCATACTGTTTGGAGCAAGAATGGGGTCCATCTGTCTTAAAGATGAGTTTTTCTTCAAAATGGTTGATGTTTGTGAAATTTCCGATGAGTCACATAGTTGTGCAGGAACATTCCCGTTTAGAGCGGGTGACGTTGGCAACGAGGAAAGAGACAAAGAAGTTGTACTTTTATTGTTAAAGTTGAAACCAGCAATTGGTCGAGATATAGCAGAGTCATTTAAAGTAGATATTGCAGCTTTTTTTGATAGTTGGTTTGCATCAGAAATATCGTTGTCCAGTTCAACGCTTTGCGTTTTGACAGAGCTTCAGTTTTATTTTGTGAGTTAGACGTTATATCCTTATTAATAGTATTGTCGTCAATTGAAGATAAGTTTTCCACTTTGCCACAGAGGAAATGTAATTGCTTTTCCAGCTTTTCTAACTGTTTTGTATTGTGTAGGACATCACGAGCAATATTTTTTTCAGCAAACGGGTCGCATTCGTCGCAAAAATAATAAAATGATTTCCTTTTCTTAAATAATTTGATGCAGCTAAACGGGGCGTCAATACATTGAACATGCAAGATCTTTTGACAATTACCATTACACATAATGGAGTCAATTAAGTAGTCAGAAATGTTATCACAGAATGCAGAATTGGTCATGATTATTGAAGTTTAAATTTTTTAAATTTTAGTGTAGTCTATTTATTAATGAAAGCCCTATATGCAAATTAATATGTCGGCTATATAGTTGTTTCTAGGTCGCAACAGGTGGCGCAGTGTTCTTGTCACAAATTATTTTATGACTTGCAGGTACAAACAGCTGGTGTCAGAAAGTGGGTGACGTTTGACGTGTGTATATAAAGAGAAAACAAACAGAAGGGTGGTGTGCAGTCTCTTAAACAAATATTAAACGGCAGAACATATACTAAAATTGAACTCGCCGGGAAAGGAAGAGTATTGTATTTAAGAATATATATAAATAATGTTATAGAGTGTACGTATTTAAATGTTCTCTATTATTAATTCCGTATATAGAGAGTTTATGATTGTCACGATCAAGAAAAACTTTTAACATACAATACTTTCAATTATGGTCATGATAAAACAAATTAAAATTAACAATTATTGGATCAAAATGCAGAAAGACACACTTATACTGTCAAAGTAAAACGATTAGCCATAGAACTATGAAAACAAAGCAAAATAAAAAGAGCAATATAAAACAATTCTAGACACTGTAAGCACAAATACAAAAAAAAAGTTCAACACAATTTGAGGTCCATTTTCGGAGACTGAAACCAGCTGAACTTAAAGCTGAAACTAACTCTTGCTGACAGCGTTTTTCTGTCTCAATATCATGGGAACCGGAAAGAACATCGTCAACATTAAACTCGTTTCGAATTATTTCTGATGCTAATGAAAACTGCGTTTGCACATCTTCAGCTAGTTGTTTTAGAGTTCGAATCGCTAGAAATGGTGCACAATTTACACCAAATGTTACGGTCCCAAGTTCATAATCCTCCATGGGTTTATTGGTTGAGTTTCGAAATAATATTCCTTGGAATGGGGTGTGGTCAGGATGTACATAAATCTGACGGCACATTTTTGTGATGTCCGCATTGAAAACAAATTTGTAGAAACGCCGGTTGAGTATTAATGAGAAGAGATATGTTTGTAAACTAGGGCCAGAAAAAAGTATATCATTTAAACATTTACAAATACAATGCGGGTTTTCGTCGTGGTGCTTTCAGGCTTAACCACCGCGTGATGTGGCAAATAGAAATAACGTATTTCATTAGCGTGTAGAATTACAGATGCATTAACCTTTTGCATATGGTTTAAAGTAAGATACTCTTCAAGAGCATTGTTATATTCGGTACGAAATTTCAGATTCCTGGATAATGCGTTCTCCTTACGGAAATACTGTTTTAGTGTTGTTTCTCTTGATAAACCTAGGGTTGAAATTTCATCTATAAAAGGAAGCTTACAAATGTAGCGAATATCAGCGCTACGACTTACGGATTCTGAAAATAGCTGTTCACAAATTTCATCTTCCAGAGAATTAGATATCGGTTCTGTAATTTCCTCCACTTCCCAAAATTTAGAAATCTCTTTATCTAGAGATATCTCACTAACATTAGAAAAAAAAGTCGAGAAGCAATGTATGGGTCTTTGAGAAAGAAGTCCTGATAACACCCATCCGAACATTGTATCTTGTGCCACCAACAAGATCCACTTTAGAGCTGTAGTGAAAATAAGGATCTGCTAACGGAAAATCGATGGCTTGTGCTAGTCAGATAAATTTATATAGCAGGATGGCAGTTCACCAGTTAGGCGCTTGTGGACAATTGCATTGACATTGAGAGTAAATTCTGAATTTTGTTTTGATTTGAGTACAATAGCACAAAGCTTTGAAGTATTTGCAGTGATAACATTATTTATACCTGATATATGAACTTCTTACCCGAAGTTGAAGTCGCTTCTGTGCTTCCTCGGAAATAAAGGTAACTTCAGACCCTGGGTCTAAGAGTGCACGAAGAGTGAACGTTATACCATGATGTTCAATATTACCTAACGCAGTTGCTTATAAAACACGATTTAAATTGCTGCTATAATAAGAATGCAAATGAGATTAGTCAGAGGTTTGTGGGAGAGTGGACTGTATATTCGGATTTTCTAGGGTTGTATTGGGTTCTGAAATTTGATTAAAATTCGTAACATGAAGAAGAGAATGACGACGTTCTTTACATTGCATACATGTATATGAACTCTTACAATCGTTTTCGATACGTGAAGTCGCAAGACAGTTTGAACTATAGTTATATGATCTCACGGTTTTTATTCTGTCATCAGTTGTCGTTTGCAAAAACTTATTACAAAACCTAAGGGATGGTTTGGATGCAAAGTTTGCAAGAAAAGTTCATTTGCTTGTTGTGATAGGTTTGATGAAACTTTTCACGTATTGGTTAAGGTGCGTGATTTATGTTTATTTCTCTTCGCGAGAAGTTTAAAAAAAAAACAATTTTCTCTTTAGAGAAAATAAACACTTTATTTGAAATTATTATACATTAATTCTTACCGAACAGAAATTACGTCTTCTCACGACCGATTATTAAAATGAACTCTTTTTTGGAAATCTTTCAAGATACCCTTCAATAGATTAATCATAAAGTCTTTTGTAAGCCAAATGACTTACCTAATTTAAACTAGTGTATTCATGTTACATTGTCTGCTCCGTGAAGGAATGTGCAAACTGCAACATATTTTGTGGCAACAATAATTATGAAAGATTTGAAATTGTATTAAAGGTATCCGTTAACAGGATATCTAAAATTGATAGGGTAGAGTGTGTCTTATAACGGGTGATTTTTTTGCTACTTGGTTTTTGACGTTTATATTTTTGACAGATCACACATGACAAATTCCACGAACATTTGACATTTCGATTCAGTATTGTTTGCCATTTTATCATGAATAGACTTACGCCTGAACAACGTTTGCAAATAATTGAAATTTATTATCAAAATTCGTGCTCTGTGAAAAATGTGTTTCGCAAGCTACGTCCGTTTCAGCGACGAGGCTCATTTTTGGCTAAATGGATACGTGAATAAGCAGAATTGCCGTATTTGGAGTGAAGAGCAGCCAGAGGCAATTCAGCAGCTACCAATGCATCCCGAAAAATGCACTGTTTGGTGCGGTTTATGGGCAGGCGGCATCATTGGGCCGTACTTCTTCAAGGACGATGAAGGCCGCAGGGTTACGGTCAATGGGGAAAGGTACCGTTCGATGATAACAGATTTTTTTTGCCGAAAATGCAAGAATTGAACTCAGTCGACATGTGGTTCCAACAGGACGGTGCCACATGCCACACTGCACGCGAAACCATGCATCAATTGAGAGGCGAATTTGGTGAGCAGTTGATCTCACGTTTTGGCGCAGTCAATTGGCCACCAAGATCATGTGATTTGACCCCGTTAGACTATTTTTTGTGGGGCTATGTTAAGTCTATTGTCTATGGGGACAAGCCAAACACGATTGCTGCCTTGGAAGCCAACATTGAACGCGTCATTGGTGAGATTCCGGCCGAAATGTGTGAAAAAGTTTGCCAAAATTGGACCTTCAGAATGGACCACCTGAAGCGTAGCCGCGGGCAACATTTAAGTGAAATTATTTTTAAAAAGTAAATGGCAGAAGTTGATTTATCGATCCAAATAAAAATTTCATTCACTTTTTACAAGTTTCTGTGTTTTTTTGAACTATCAAAAACCAAGCTCTTAAAAAATCACCGTTACATAACTTCTCCCCCTTTAAGTTTAAAATTCTCCTGAATTTTATTATTTATTTTTACTTTAATTTTCTTTTGCAAAATAAAACTGAAAATAACTAAATCAATTAATAAAATAATAAACGTAAGGTTAATTCCATAAGATATATTCTTATGATACTGTAATTCTTCAATTTTCTTAATGTTTTTTTCGTTTTCAAATACAATATCCTCTAAAGTTATTTTGCTACTAAAATTTGTAAAACTTTTGTTCATTGGGTAATAAAAACGATTTGAAAAATTTCTTTTACATTTGTCCAATAATGGTCTAAGATTCTTAAGTCACAATTATTAAAATGAAATAACAGATTGCCTGTTAAATTTAAATTTCTTTCATCACAATTTTGTGTTATGTTAATATTATTAGCATTTTTTATAATTATGGTTTCATCATCAATAGTAAAAATTTCGGTTAAATTATTCTTAACAAGTTTACAATTTTCTTGGTATACACAGTCTTTACTTATTTGTAGTTCATTTAAATATTTATATTCTTCATATTTGTATGTTACATTATTATACTTAAATACTATTTCTTTAGGACTATCAATTTCTTCTTTCAGAATATTTGGAATTGGTAAAATAATTTTAAGGTGAATTTTTACAAAATCTTTGGGAATTTTAATGGCAAATAATAAAAAATTTTCTCTAAATTTAATTACTCCCATTTTAATATGTTTCATTAAATTTAAATCAATTTCATATTTTTTAATTTCTAAATCAATTAACATATTTGGATTTATATGTCCATATCTAGCTGAAGCTATATTGCTTTGTATATTATCAATTTTTTCTTTTACAATTTGTAATTTGAAATATGGGTCATAAAATAAATTTCTTTGCATTACACTGTTTGATACACTATTTAATTGATTTAGAATAACAGCTCTATCTTTTTTTAAAACTGTTTTTAACTGTTGGAATGTTTTATTAAAATGATCATTTATAATAACCTATTGATTAATATTTGCTATAGCATTCTGATTATTGATTTCAATGTTCCTAAAATTGTTTTCTATATTTAACCTGTCTTCCTCATCCATGGTTCCGAACAACCATTTGGATGCACTACCTACAATATTAACCAGTCCTCTTTTATGTCGTTTGTCCTTTTGTATTAATGTTTGTACTCTGTTTTTAAGATGTCCAAGTCAGTTTGTATCATTTCTTGGTATTCTGTGTCCAATCCTTTTAAATTTAATCCAATACTGTCTATTATGTTAATAATTTCGAACGGGTCTACTACATGTACATTTATGTCTGTTTTCGTAATCATGTCAGCGTCATTTAGTTTTATTTCTGTGAATCCGATTTGTTCCTTTATTTAGTCTATATTGAGTCTTCCTTCAGCTAGTGTTAACAGCAATAATAGGAATATTGTCATGAAGAGCTGAAAATTTCGGTTGTCGTTTAATATTAGTTACATGTAGATCAGAAAGTTAACTCTTCCTAAATCTAGGCTGATGCTTATGTCTAACTGCTTTATAATTCCTTATAAATACTGTTGATCTTGTTTCGTTATAATTTTCCCTTTTTTTATTTAACTTTTCAATTATATTTTTCTTAACAGTTTGTAAATTACTTCTAATCTTATCAAATTCTACCTTGTGAAATTCTACCATAGCTAGACTTGTTTTAATTGTCGAATGAATTCTTTAATTATAATTTCTAATTGCTTGTTGCATTAACCTTTTAACTGATACATTTGCAGCATTTAATTTTAAAATTCTACACTTTTCTAGCAAGCTGCTATGAAACGTTTCAACATCCGAATATCCGGTATGTGAATTTGATTTGGTAAAATGAATATCAATATTTTCATTTCGTAGAAATTCTTTTATATGAATTGAATTCAATTCATTATCTGCAACTATCTTTTTAGGTTTTCCTGCTTTTGCAAAATGACTCTCTAGTTCTCCTACTATCGTTATATGATTTCTATCTGATAGATAATAAGCAAATCCGAATTTGGAAAATTTGTCAATTATCGTCAAAAAACTGCATCTAAGAATAACGAATGTATCTATGTGTAAGATCTAATTTAGATGTGAAGGTGTTTCTGTAAGATTTAGCTTTGGTCTTAAGGGTTTTCTATCGTATTTAACCTGCTGACTAACTTCACATTGATTAATTATAATTTGTATTAGTTCAAGCAGTTTCGGATAATAGATTTTATTCTTCATACCACTAAACGTTTCTTGTATGCCTGAGTGCATGCTTTCTTTAACGTGGTAGAGTGAAATTTGTTTCACTGCCTCTGTCTCTGTCTCTAATTTAATGTCTCTTGCTCTGTATGAACATTTTATAAATTTTATTTGATTGTCATTAGAAAATAGTTCTCTCAACTTTTTTTGAACTATATTATACTTACTATCGCTGAGTTCTGAATATATACCTGTTAATCCTTTTTTAATAAATCTTCGCAATATGTCATTTAAATTTGCGAAATCATATTCTGCAATGTATATTATTCTTTTACCATGCACTATTTCTATTTCCTGAACTTTGTTATTTGTAAGAATTATTTGTGTTTTATATTTGTTCACAATTTCTTCCTTAATCGGAATGTGATCTAATAATTCTTCATCTGCTGAGTGAATTGTGGCGTTAGTTGTGTCATTTTCATCATTTTCTAAATTAAATAATAAACCAATTTCTGAGACGTCGTCCTCACAAATTTTTGAAAAGTTATTACACATACTATACCCCCCTTTTTCAGATTAACGTCCTCGTTAACTTCGATCCTACTTAAGAAATCTGCCACTCTGTTTTCTTTACCTTTTAAATACTCGATTTCAAAATTATACTCAACATTATTAACCTCATTTTCGACCTCTGACTCTTTTTCTATATTTCCTACCTCCACTGGTTCTTCTTGACCAGAATAAGAATTAGTATTATTAACTGTATTTCTATTTTGTTGTTGAGATCGAATTTGCCCTTAATTTCCGATATTATTAGAATTATAGAAATTACCTGAATTTCTTCTACTCTGACTATAATAGTTTCCAGAATTTCTTCTATTTGAATTATTATTACTTTGATAATAATTATTATAATTTTGGTTCCTAGTCTGACCTGAATTATTATAATATTGGTTTCTAAATTGCCCTGAATTATCATTTTGTCGTCTACCATTTTGGTTTCCAGAATAACTTAAGTTATTATATTGTAGAAAATTCTGATCGCGGCGATTTTGGCCCGAATTTCCATAACTATTATAATTTTCTGGGTTATGTTGTATGCGTCTATCACTATGAAAATTATTACTTTGACCTGAACTTCTTTGATTTCTACTTGATCGATTAACCATTTTATTTGCACTATTTTTCTTAAACTCATCCCTAATACAACTATCTTCAAATCTTCGTTTTATCATTATTTCAAAAATTTTATTTAAATCTTTTTCTGCATAGATCTTATCAAGTAAGATTCCTTGACACATGTCTTCGATTATATTAACTAACATTGTATTTACAGTACTTAGATCAACGGCTCTATCGCCTTTATATAATTCTTTTAATTCATCACATTTGTATTTAATATTTTGTGTTTCTAATAATAATTCACTTACAGTATTTACTTTTAAGTTGTGGATACTTCTGTATATTTCGCTGGGCTCCACATCTGGTCTGTAGTGTAGTTTCAGTTGCCTCTTTATATCCTCCCAATTCTCCGGGTCTGGTATGTTGATAAGTATCTGCTTGGCTCTGCCTTGTATCCTCTCGTTGTATATTGTTCTAATCATATATTTTTTTAAATATGTACTGGTTACGTCCGCAAGGTAGTATTCTACATTTTTCACAAAGCTATTTATAGTGACATCACTGGTTCCAGTAAAGGTTGCCATATGCGTAATCTCACGTAATACTCTCTCTCGGTCTAGCCTAGCTACTTCTCTTGCTTGAAGAGCCTGGAAGGCATTATTCAGTTGCTCTAGATGTTGTTCACGTAATCTTAGTTGTTGTTGGAGTTCATTGTTCTGTTCTTCCATCTCGATGTCTTTTAGATTTCTGCTGATGTCGAATTTATGTAGTTTTTTGCTTCTTGTTAACATTAACACCCACACTTTCTTTATTTCAGCTTCAGTTCTTATCTATTCAAATACTATCACTGAATCATTAATCTCTTTCGATTTTATTTGGAGATTCGTATCACTGGCTTGATTAAATACTATCACTGAATCATTAATCTTTTTCGATTTTATTTGGAGATTCGTATCACTGGACTGCAAATTTATGTTTCAATGCAATCCTACCGACTGCGCCATTTATGTTTATTTCTCTTCGCGAGAAGTTTAAAAAAAAAAACAATTTTCTCTTTAGAGAAAATAAACACTTTATTTGAAATTAATATACATTAATTTTTACCGAACAGAAATTACGTCTTCTCACGACCGATTATTAAAATGAACTCTTTTTGGAAATATTTCAAGATACCCTTCAATAATCAAGCCAAATGACTTACCTAATTTAAACTAGTGTATTCAAGTTACATTGTCTACTCCGTGAAGAAATGTGCAAACTGCAACATGTTTTGTGGGAACAATAATTATGAAAGATTTGAAATTGTATTAAAGGTATCCGTTAACCGGATATCTAAAATTGATGGGGTAGAGTGTTTCTTATACATAACTCGTGCGGTTTATTCACTGTAGACTTTGGTTTGGTTTGAGGCGAATATCTGAAACTGTTCCCAAAACTTGATAACGATTGGTTAAAAAGATGTCCATCTCGGACCATGTAGGAATCTTCCTTGTGTTTTCGATTGAATGGTCCCACAATGAAAGGGTCATTTCCGCTAAGCGACTCGAACAAAGGTATACAAGTATGGAATCCCAATTAGAAGTATCTATTTTGTGAGCTTTTAGCGCGGATAGAGAATCATTCATTCCCCTTTGAATATTTTTAATATTCAATGCCGATAATATTGGCAAATTAAATAAATTTTTAAGTTGGCTGCTTACTAGAATGCGTATATTTTCATAACGATCCCTAAGGGCTTCCTACGCGAGGCTAAAAATTTCATCCGTAAGAGCAAATTTGCAAACAATGTTCTTAGTTTCACCTCGAGTTTTCGATCTAAGGTGATATAACTCTTGGACGGCACAAAGTTTAGGGTGATTCAAATAAGCTCCTGTAAACATGTCTCTGAAGGAGGGTCATGTTTGATAAGATCAATAAAATACATCTGTGTCACAAGGAGGGACTTTTAGCCAAGGCACTTCACTTCGCGATTTATCTATATTCTGATTTATATTTAAATCTTTATGTGATTTAATACCTTCAGAATTATCCTCTAAAATGTTGGATAATTTCTTTTTCAGATCAATGATGTCACTCAAACAATTTACGAATGTATCTGAAGCTTGTTTATATTTTTCTTTGATTGATTTTTGATTATTTAATTCAATTTAGTTAGCTTCTAACGAACTGATTGTAAAATCGGTAGAAAGTTTGCCTTTAAAATTAGAAATGAACTCGACCAATTGGTCGGATGCTAAAATAAAATCATCGAGAGCGATCATTTTTTAAACAAGTTGTTATATTTCAAACAATGAACTGAAAACCAAAGGACTTACGAAAAGTAACTTAGTGAACTGAATTATTCACTTCAATCTTATTATCACGACTTCAATATAAAACAAGGTTTTTTCAGCAGGTAAAGTATCTTAAAGACAGAATGCTACAATATGAAACTTACCTGTTAATTAATTAAACTCATTGGGTTCAAAATTGAGTACGATCACGCTACGTAGGGTTTTTTTGTTTGTATAGTTTTATTTGAGGTTCAATTATAACTGTGCATGTATGTGTATGCATAGGTATATGTGCGTTTTTCTTTTTATTAATTATATAATTATAATATACGCCACTATATAAAAATATCGATTAAAGAGAACTTTGTGAAGATTTTAACTTTTACGAATTTAGTTACTCTTTCAAAATAACAATCAAATGATATAAACCGGGATTATAAATCGATTTGATGAGAATTTGATATTTTATGAATTGAAGGCACGTGTTCTAAAGGCAAGAAATTGTGGGTAGAAAAATATAAAACTTATATTTTTATTCAATATAAATCGATTTTTATGATTTTTATTTTTTCTTGTTTTTGATAAAACAGCACAAAAAGAAATTGAAAATTCACCTTACACGTGTTTTTTTTTTCAAGGAAGGTACAACCGAGCGCGACAAAGAAAAATTACTAATGATTATTTAAATGATACTGTAGCAAATTTAGTATACAGTGCACTCATCTACATTAAATGTACATACCGGATCTAAGTGATAAGAAGCTTTGCTCTGATTATGCTTTGAGACTAATGATGATGAATATGATAATGATGATTGTGTTGAATTTTATGTATTTTATTGTGAAATAAAAGAAATCAATTAGGTGACAAAATAGTATCAAATATATTATATATTAATAGTTGATAAATGGCTATCGAATATATTGGCTACAATATTACTATAAGTGATGTTGATAGTATGGCGGTTGCAGCAAGAAGAAGGATCATTTGCAGCCGGAAATAATGTGATCGTTTTGTGCGTCAATGTAAAGTTGGACAATGACGCTTGAGGTCGTTCATTATGTTGAGTTGGTGTTGGAAAGCGTTGCCAGACCACATGTCAACACTCCTCCTCAACTCGACATATCCCCAAGGAGTCTCGTAGTTTGATAAATTGCTGCCTCGGTAGTGCCTTTGTTAGTATATCAGCTTGTTGGTCTTCTGAAGGAATATAAAGAACAATAATTTTGTGTTCCTGAATTACCTAACGAAGTTGAGCGAAGTCGATATGCTTTATTCGCTTGTGTTCTCTTGGCGTCTCAGCTATACCAATACAACCATGCTTATCTTTAAAAATAGTTGACGGTATAATGTTTTTGACTCCAAGGTCACAAAGAATTTGTTGAACCCATAATGCCTCACACGTTGCATTGCTAAGTGCATCATTTTCCGCCTCAGTGGATGCCAGAGCTACAGATTTTTGTTTCCTTGTCGCCCAAGAGATTGTGCATCCAAAACCCTTGAAGACGTATCCGCATATGGACTTCCTGTCATTGATTACATTTCTCCAATCTGAAACGGCATATCCAATCAGAGGCTTTGAATTGATATCCCGTTTATATACTAGCTCCAAGTCAGTCGTTCCCTTGATGTACCTCACGATTCGTTTCAGATAAGTCCAGTGTTCATCTGATGCGTTACTTTGGAAGTGACTGAAGAAATTAAGTGATGACCTCAGATCTGGTCTACATGATAACATCCCAAACATCAAACAGCCTATTACTTCTCGATATGGTTTTTTTGTTTCAGGTCCTGTATTTTTCCACAACTTCAGGTTTGCCTCCATTCGGGTAGCTGCGATCTTTCCGTTTTCCATTCCAAACTTAATCACTACATTTGAGAGATATTGTTTTTAACTTAATTTTAATGTACCTTTTATCTTATCGCGATCAATCTTTAATCCCAGGAATTTATTTGGTTCACCCATATCCTTCATTTCGAACTCCTTAGACAACTGTTGTTTGATGTACTGGATCTTTTCTATTTCCTTTGGAGCTATTATGAGGTAAACAACGTATGAGCAGCAAAATCATAACACCATTGTCTTTAAATGAATAAAGACAGTTATCAGCTTGTGTGCGTTGAAAACCAAGGAAAGTGAGAAAATCGTGATCAGGCTGCTTCATGTAGACATCTTCACATAATTCGCCGTTGAGAAATGCTGACTTAACATACATTTGATGAAGGTGAAGTTTGAAGTGGTTAACTATAGCAAGTACAATTCTTAATGTGGCCAACTTAGCCACAGGATCATACGTTTCTTTGTAATCGAGGTTTTTGGTCTGCGCGAATACTTTTGCAAATAATCTCGCTTTATGTTGTAGCACTTTTCCGTTCTCATCCCTTTTAATTTTGAATACCCACTTGCATCCGATGGGTTTTCGACCTTCTGGCAACTCTAGGAGCGTCCATGTGTTGCTTTTCCAAAGTGAATCCATCCCCTCCTGAATTGCAGCTTTCCATTAATTTGAATCTTCCGAGATTTTGGCTTCCTCTATGCTTCTTGGTAAACTGTTTACATAAGCTTCAGCATTTAAAGCATAGGCCATGTACGATAAGTCGTAATCCTGCAGTAGGGTTGGTTTCTTAATGGGTCGCCGGGAGCGCTTCGCAACTGGTGTAAGATCATGATCATGGACTGATTCTTCAGAGTTTTCATCCGGTGAGTGAAGTAGTTGCCATTCTGAACATTCCTGAAAACTCTCTTCAGCTTCACTTTCAGCTTCAACACTTTCAGTTTCATTATTTTTGACTTCGTTTTCCCTTTAATATTTTCCTCTTCATTGGTGTCTGCCTCGTTGTTTTCGTATATTCTGCCTGCAGCACATTCTATTTCCTCACGTACTTCATGAAAGATGACATCCCTTGCCGTGACAATCTTCTTGGTTATTGGATTCCAGAGACAATATTCACTCGGTGCGTATCCAACCATCACACATTTTTGTGATTTTGCATCCAATTTGATTCTCTGCTGCTGGGGAACATGTGCATAATCATCCGAAGATTCTCAAATTTGAAAGGTCTGGTCGCTTGTTGTACCACATCTCTGCTGAAGTACGATTGGAGTGATGTGTATTTTTAAAGGCAGCTGTTGGGCTCCGATTTGCTAAATAAACTGAGCATAAAACTGCTTCTCCCCAGAAAGATTTTTCCAGTTTGGATTCAATCAGCATCGTCCCTGCTTTTTTCATCATGACTCGGTTGAATCTTTTTGCAACCCCATTTTGCTCCGGACAATATGGGGAGGTGTATTTTAGACGGATTCCAAGTGAAGCACAAAATTGTTTAAATCGCACTGAGGTGTACTCACCTCCGTTGTCGACACAAAGTCTCGATATTTTTCGCTCAAATTGAGCAGTACATAAAGCATGGTACTCTCTTTCCAGAAATTCGTCTTTGCTTTTAATCAAGTAGGCCATCGCAAAATGTCAAAAATCGTCCATGAATGTTACGACGTATTTCATTCGGTTGTGTGATTCGGGTGTTATTGGTCGCATAACTTCGCTATGAATCAGCTCCAGCACTCGTTTTGACCTACTTTGCCTCACAATTTGGAATGGCTTTCGACACTGCTTCCCAAAAGTACAAGGTTCACAGAAGAAAGAATTAGATTCACTGTTCCTTTTTATTTGTACACCGCTTACCATATTATTTTTAGAAAGTTTAATTACATCCTGGTTGTTGAGGTATCCTAGGCGCTTATGCCAAAATTCCACACCATCGATGTGATTGCAAATTCCTGCATAGGTTATATGTGGATTTCTTTGCTTAACACACAACATGCTGACTTCGTACAATTTTCCATTTGACTTTCCTTGCAGAACTATTTCATCTTTTTGGTAAACTTTTACCGTATTATTGTTAAAGAATATTTCCATTCCCTTTTCCTCTAGTTTTCTTATGGATAAAAGATTGCTTGACAGTTTTTTCACATAAAGAACATTCTCCATGGTAAAAGCGCATTTTGAACCATTCCAATGGTCTTGCCAATTTTTCCAATTTTTGTGGCAAATAAATTGATTTAATTTTTTGCAACGGCAATTTTAATTGGAGTATCGAGAACCGTTTTATCAATTTAATTGCTTTCATTATTCACCATGTGATCCGTGGCACCAAAGTCCATGAAAAAATTTATTTTATTTTTAGATTCCTTTCCAGAATGCTTTTCCGAATCAGCTAGAAACGCAAATTCTCTGTCCATCGTTTTTTGTATTACGTTTGCGCTAGAGTGTGATTGTGAATTGTCACGTTTTTTAGGGAATTTTTCAATTTTGCTTTACACTCACTTCTCTGATGACCCACTTTACCGCAATTGTAGCACTTGAATTTAAAAGACGATTGTGCATTAAAAGCAACATTTTTATGCTCCACACTGCTTCCATTATATATATTTCTCTTACTCGATTCATCCAGCAGCCTACTTTTGACAAATTCCAAAATAAGTTTGTTTTGCTCCACTGTTGCAAGGGCGGTGACGAGGGATTCGTAAGATTTGGGGAGAGATAGAAAAATATGACATACGATGTCTGCGCTTTTTAGCTTGGCACCTACGGATTTTAGTTCTCTCACCGTTTTGTCAAACATGGATAAGTGTTGCTTCATGTTGTCGGATTCAGAAAACTTCGTAGTAAGAAGTTTCTTTCGAAGACACAACTATGACGCGATGATTTTCCGCTCAAACACTGCTTTCAGACAATCGAATGAATCCTTAGCACGGGTTTTGTCTTTAATGTATTCTAGTTGCGTATCTACAATTCTGTGCACAATAAGAGCTTTGCAACGCTTCTCCTGCATTTTTATTTTTTCGGCAACATCAGCTTCATCTGTTTGACTCAAAAGATTTCCAAGCTTTTATTGATGTAATCTGATAAGCCCCTTCAAGATCAACTTATAGCCTAAGACTCCAATTGTTAAAATTGGTTCCGTCGAACAAAGGCACTTTGTACTTGTCTTCCTCCATTATTGATTCCTGGGCCCATAACATGTTGAAACTTATGTATTTTATTGTGAAATAAAAGAAATCAATTAGGTGACAAAATAGTATTAATATATTATTTATTAATAGTTGATAAATGGCTATCGAATATATTGGCTTAAATATTACTATAAGTGATGTTGATGGTATGGCGGTTGCAGCAAGAAGAAGAATACTTTGCAGCCGAAAATAATGTGATCGTTTTGTCCGTCAATGTTAAGTTGACGCTAGAGGTCGTTCATTATGTTGAGTTGCTGTTGGAAAGCGTTGCCAGACCACATCTCAACAGATTGTTGAATAATAAAATGTGAAATGTGTTTGCTGCAGTTTCTTCTTCGTTGGGTAGGTATAGCAGATTATAGACTAATGGTGATTATGATTCTGATGATCTTTGCACTTTTGAGTGTGATAGGTATGATGAATCCAAATTTTATTTTTTATGTATGCGCCGTGGGAAAATGAGATGATGAGTTGATGTGATCGGTATTATTAGATATTAATATTATTGGATGTAGTAATGAAATCCAAATTTATCTCCATAATCGTTAGGATTTTTTGTAGGGATTTTGATAATGACCGTTGAGATATATATTCCGCTTGATTACTTCAAGTACATTCTTTCTTATCTGGCTCATATGGACCAATGTTGGACTTGTGTTTCGGGGAGAAAAAAATAAATTTGTTGAGTTTTAGTCTTTGTTTCGTAGGTCTTACCTTTAAGCTGGGTCTTACAAAAGTGCACTAGAACTAAGTTAGTAAAAAGGAAATGAGTTCTCTGAGGGATTACTTGGGATATTTTATGGGAAATTTAGATGCACGTCAAAGGGAAATTGACTAAACGACATCTAGTTGCTCGAGCGTTTTTTTTCATTTGAACATTGCCGGCCGCCTTGCGGAATTCCTGCAAAACTGCTCTTCATAAAATGAATTTAAGAAATTTTTAAATATAGTGAGAGAACCTTTTGTGTATAGGGGTTCTACTCACTTCTTTGTAAAGGATATGTTAGTATGGGATAAGGAGATATAATTTTAAAATAGATTTCAATTCAAACTTAAATAATTCATGGTACAATTTTGAGGTTTAAAGAAATTTTGCGTATAATATATATACATTTTCTGAAGAGTTGTGCATTGTTAAATAAAGTTGTTTATTAAATATATAGGTACTATAAATGGTTTAAATAAGTATTTGAATTAAAGTGTATTTTCCATTTCCTCCTGTGGTAAAATGCTGAAAGTTTACATAGAACGTTTTAAAATACCATTTGGCGTTTCAACATCTGCTACCCGTACCTTGCCATCAGGACCCGGATAAAGTTTCGCGATGCGGCCTAACCGCCATTCATTAGGAGATACGTTTTCTTCGCGGACAACGACGAGATCATTAATAGCTATATCACGGTTTGAGTATTTCCATTTTTATCTTTTCTGGAGTTCTTTATGATACTCTTCTTTCCATCGAAGGCAGAAGTTATGGTGAAGAGTTTTTACCTTTTGCCATCTATCGCCGATTTTTAAAGGTCTTGTAGACAGATCCGGTTCCGGCGAAGCTAAAAGTGGTGCTCCTCGAATGAAATGACCTGGGGTCAAAGGTAAAATGACATTAGAGTTATCAGTTAATGGAATGCGAGGTCGAGAGTTTAAACATAATTCCATTCTAGCAAGGAGCATTGAAAACTCGTCGAATGTAAACTTGGTTTCTCCGGCAACTTTGCGGAAGAGGGCTTTGAAACTTTTAATACTGGCTTCCCATAAGCCGCCCATGTGTGGGGCACCTGGAGACATAAGCTTCCATGTAACACCTTGAAGTTGATATCTATCACATACATCTAAAAATTGTTTAAACTGCAGAGTGCAGCCATTATTTGACTAGCCATTTTTTCCTTATGAATTGTACATACTTTACATTTACTAATCCGGTTTCTTACTATTTTTTTAAATTTTGGTATCCAAATCTCAGATCGGATCATTCGAACAACGAGCTGGTTGCCTCCGTGTAGGGTGACCTCATGCACAAATTCAACATAAAGTTTTGTATACGTCCCATAATAAGGTAGTATTGTTGGGAATTTTTCGTTGAATAAAAGAGTAGAGGAGGCGTAAGAATGAAGGGGCGAGCTTCTAAGTCGTTCCATTGACAGTATTTGGAACCGAATTAGGCCATGATTCTTGTGGTTGCGATATGCAGTGAGGACCATACCACCATAGCTGATTATTATGAAGTTCAAAGGGCGTTAAACCTCTGGTTGCAAGATCTGCTGGGTTATTTGCAGACGATACATGTTGCCAAATAGCATTGCCAACATTTTGGGATATTTGAGAAACTCTGTTCCCAACGAAGGTATTCCGAGAGTGGGGAGGTTCCTTTAACCATGCGAGGACAATAGAGCTGTCTGTCCATAAAAACATATTTTCTACAGGGTACTTAAATTGAGGGACAAGGTTTTGAAACCAATACTGATGCACAAAGCCTTAGCTTGGTAGTCTAATCTGCTTAACAGGAGCAACTTTTGTTTTGGAACAGAGAAGATGGGAAGAAAAACTGTCATATCCATGTTTCACACGGATGTATAAAGCAGCACAATAGGCGCGCTCCGAAGAATCACTGAATCCATGTATCTGAACGGAGACTGAGGGATCGTATCCAAAAATCGGATGTTCCGGATATCAGGAAGGGTGGATAGGAAATTATTACAGTATTGATACGTTAGGGGCTTTAAAGGCGAGTCCCAGGACGTCACATCGCGCCAAATTTGTTGCATTATTATCTTTGCGGTAATAACAACTGGGGCGAGCCAATCAGCAGGGTCAAACAATTTTGCAATTTTTTAAAGAGCTTTCCGTTTTGTGATTGGTGAAGCTTCCAGTTCTTCAAACTCCGATGTAAGGGAAAATTCAAAATTATCATTAGTGGCATTCCACTGGATGCCTAACATTTTTCCGCACGATTTTTCTTCGAGTCTTAAGAACTCTTGAGTTAAAAGATAAGCAGATGGAAAAGCGTTTAAAGACAATTTGAGGTCCATTTTCGGAGACTGAAACCAGCTGAATTTAAATCTGAAACTAACTCTTGCTGACAGCGTTTTTCTGTCTCAATATCATGGGAACCGGAAAGAACATCGTCAACATAAAACTCGTTTCGGATTATTTCTGATGCTAAGGAAAACTGCGTTTGAACATCTTAAGCTAGTTGTTTTAGAGTTCGAATCGCTAGATATGGTACACAATTTACACCAAATGTTACGTTCCGAATTTCATAATCCCCGATGGGTTTATTGGTTGTGTTTCGAAATAATATTCTTTGGAATGAGGTGTGGTCAGGATGTACATAAATCTGACGGCACATTTTTGTGATGTCCGCATTGAAAACAAATTGTACAAACGCCAGTATTAATGAGATTTGTTTGTAAACTAGGGCCAGTAAAAAGTATATCATTTAAACTTTTACCATTTGCAGTTGGGTTGGATGCGGTAAATACAACGCGGGTTTTTGTCGTGGTGCTTTCAGGCTTAACCACCGCGTGATGTGGCAAATAGAAAGAACGTATTTCATTAGCGTGTAGAATCACAGATGCATTTACCTTTGGAATATGGTTTAAAGTAAGATATTCTTTAAGAACATTGTTATATTCGGTATCAAATTTCAGATTCCTGGATAATGCGTTCTCGTTACGGAAATACTGTTTTAGTGTTGTTTCCTTGATAAGCCTAGGGTTGAAATTTCACTTTAAAAGGAAGCTTACAAATGTAGCGACCATCAGTGCTACGACCTACGGATTCTGAAAATAGTTGTTCACAAATTTCATCTTCCGGAGAATTAGATATCGGTTCTGTAATTTCTTCCACTTCCAAAAATTTAGAAATATCTTTATCTAGAGATATCTCACTAACATTAGATAGGAAAGCCGAGAAGCACTGTATGGGTCTTTGAGAAAAAAGCCCTGATAACACCCATCCGAACATTGTATCTTGTGCCACCAACGAACCAAGAACATTTGTTTTTAATCCACTTCTACTGAGAGAGGGATATATGTCGGCACCAAGAACAAGATCCACTTTAGAGCTGTACTGAAAATTGGGATCTGCTAACCGAAAATCGATGGCTTGTGATATGTCAGATAAATTTGATTAGCAGGATGTCTAAGGTTAGGCGCTTGAGGACAATTGCCTTGACATTGAGAGTAAATTCTGAATTATGTTTGAATTTGAGTACAATAGCACAAAGCTTTGAAGCATTTGCAGTGATAACATTATTTGTACCTGATATATGAGCTTCAATGGACATTACCCGAAATTGAAGTCGCTTGTTTGCTTCCTCGGAAATAAAGCTAACTTCAGACCCTGGGTCTAAGAGTGCACGAAGAGTGAACGTTATACCATGATGTTCAATATTACCTAACGCAGTTGCTAATAAAACACGATTTAAATTGCTGCTATAATAAGAATGCAAATGAGATGAGTCAGAGGTTTGTGGGAGAGTGGACTGTATATTCGGGTTTTCTAGAGTTGTATTGGGTTCTGAAATTTGATTAAAATTCGCAAAGTGTGATTGGGTTATAGGCGAAACATGAAGAAGAAAATGATGACGTATTTTACATTGCATACATGTATATGAACTCTTACAATCGTTTTCGATACGTGAGGTCGCAAAACAGTTTGAACTATAGTTATATGATCTCACGGTTTTTATTCTGTCATCAGTTGTCGTTTGTAAATATTTATTACAAAACCGTAAGGGATGGTTTGGATTACAAAGTTTGCAAGTAAAGTTCATTTGCTTGTTGTGATAGGTTTGATGAAACCTTTCACGTATTGGTTGAGGTGCGTGCGGTTTATTCACTGTAGACTTCGGTTTGGGTTTGAGGTGAATATTTGAAACTGTTTCCAAAACTTGATAACGATTGGTTAAAAAGATGTCCATCTCGGACCATGTAGGAATCTTCCTTGGGTTTTCGATTGAATGTTCCCACAATGAAAGGGTCATGTCCGGTAAGCGACTCGAACAAAGGTATACAAGTATGGAATCCCAATTAGAAGTATCTATTTTGTTGGCTGTTTACTAGAATGCCTATATTTTCATCACGATCCCTAAGGGCTTCCGAAGCGAGGTTAAAACTTTCATCCGTGAGAGCAAATTTGCAAACAATGTTCTTAGCTTCACCTCGAGTTTTCGATCTACGGTGATATAACTTTTGGACGGCATAAAGTTTAACGTGATTCACATAAGCTCCAGTAAACATGTCTCTGAAGGAGAGTCATGTTTGATAACATCCATAAAATACATCTGTGTCACAAGGAGTGACTTTTAGCCAAGGCACTTCACTTCGCGATTTATCTATATTCTGATTTATATTTAAATCTTTATGAGATTTAATACCTTCAGAATTATCCTTTAAAATGTTGGATAATTTCTTTTTCAGATCAATCATATAACTCAAACAATTTACGAATGTATCTTAAACTTGTTTATATTTTTCTTTGATTGATTTTTGATTATTTAATTCAATTTGGTTAGCTTCTAACGAACTTATTGTAAAATCGGTAGAAAGTTTTCCTTTAAAATTAGAAATGAACTCGACCAATTGGTCGGATGCTAAAATAAAATCATCGAGAGCGATCATTTTGTAAACAAGTTGTTATATTTCAAACAATGAACTGAAAACCAAATGACTTACGAAAATTAACTTAGTGAACTGAATTATTCACTTCAATCTTATTATCACGACTTCAATATAAATGAAGGGTTTTTCAGCAGCAGTATCATAAAGACAGAATGCTACAATATGAAATTCACCTGTTAATTAATTAAACTCATTGGGTTCAAAATTGAGTACGACCACGTTACGTAGGGTTTTTTTTGTTTGTATAGTTTTATTTGAGGTTCAATTATAACTATGTGTATGCATAGGTGTATGTGCGTTTTTTATTTTTATTAATTAAAGGATTAATCACTATATGCCACTATATAAAAATATCGATTAAAAAGAACTTTGTGAAGATTTTAACTTTTACGAATCTTGTTGTTCTTTCAAAATAATAATCAAATGATGTAAACCGGGATTATAAAGCGATTTGATTAGAATTTGATATTTTATGAATTGAAGGCACGTGTTCTAAAGGCAAGAAATTGTGGGTAGAAAAATATAAAACTCATATTTTTTTTCAATATAAATCGATTTTTATGATTTAATTAAATTATTTTTTCTTGTTTTTGACAAAACACCGCAAAAAAATAAATTGAAAATTCACCTTACACGTGTTTTTTTTTCAAGGAAGGTACAACCGAGCGTGACAAAGAAAAATTACTAATGATTATTTAAATGATATTATAGCAAATTTAGTATACCATGCACTCATCTACATGAAATGTACAGACCGGATCTAAGTGATAAGAAGATTTGCTCTGATTATGCCTTGAGACTAATGATGATGAATATGATAATGATGATTGTGTTGAATTGGTTAAGGGCGCGCTGCCGGAGAGGCCCTTTAAGATCCTAGCTGTGAATGTAAATTCACTGATTAGGACCGAACGTAGAGCGAATTTATTCCAATTGCTTAAAGACATAAGTCCAGATGTGTTTATGGCTAGCGAAACTAAGCTTAACCAGAAACATAAATTGACTAACAACAATTACAATATCGTAAGAAGAGACCGACCCAACTCCACTCAAGGAGGAGGCGTCGCAATCTTTATACGTAAAGGCATTAGTCATAAGGTAATATATAATAGTGATGTGCGAAAATGTCGGACGCTAGAGGCATGCATCATATGCATTTATCTCCAACAGGGGAAGCGAATGTATGTGATCGCTGCCTATGCACCGGAAAGACCTCAGCCCACTCAGCTTATAACAGAGCTTGAAAAGCTTTTTGAATGCTTAAGATTGAGCTCGGAACAGAATTACTATATATTGGCGGGTGATTTAAACGCCAAGCACACAGATTGGGGAAATCAAATACAAAATCCTCGAGGTGACCATCTATTTAATTGGATGGGTCGACACAACCTTGAGTATCGTATCGATCTCCTAGCCACAGACAGGCCATCGTTCCCAAGAAGCGGTGCCTATCTGGATCTTTTGCTTAAGGATGCAAGACTAACAATTACTGACGCTGTGGGTCAACGGCCAAGAAATTGTTTACGAACGATCGAGTACGACAGTGACCACTGCGGACTCGCCGCCGTCCGTAATACAACTTCCGAACCAGCTTATGGAGTTGGAGGAGTATGTGCCTGTGCATATTTACAATTACAGTAAGGTGCGCTGGCCACGTTTCTCCAATGCCTTATTGAGTGAATTACGTTCAAATGGTATATCCCCACCAAATGACAGGAACCTAACAAATACTGAAATCGACAGATACTTAGAACAAATTGACGAAACGATTCTACGAACAATGAACAGAACAATACCGAAATACAAAGAACGTAACGCAACTGACATGTACCGTAACGCGACAATTGACACACTTCACAGACAAAAAAGTGGACTACTGACAAGACTAAAATGCTTATACAGGCGGTTTACTGATACACGACACCTAGAGATTAGGACACTGAAGTCGTCCATCAAAAACATCAACCAATTGATCAAAGAAAATTATAGATTGGCTATTAATTTGTTCTGGGACAAGAAAATTCGTGCCGTTAACTCCAGCGACCCAAGTATGTTCCCAAAAATTAATAAGATTTTTAGAAGAAAGGATCAAAACGATCTTCCGTGTCTTAAGCTCCAGAGGACGACAGAGAACAGAGACATACTTCTGACAGCAGGCATAGACCCAGAGGATGCCGTATTGGACGATAACCTCTATTTAATCGAAGATCCGCAGGAGAGAGTGGAGGCTGTGGGGGCTGCTTTCCAGCAAGTGTACAAGGTGAATGCTAGCATTCGCCCGAATCATGACCTGGAGAACAGAGCTCTGCTTCATCACTTATGGCTCCGGAACGATATAACCGAATGGCGATCTGAGAACCTTGGTTTTACCGGGTTTAATGATGAAGATTTGGCAAACGCCATAATCGCCGACCGAAATGGGCCCAGTCCCCTGTTAATTTCGAAGAATGAGCTCCAGCTCATCTTCGATTCATTAAAGAAAAAGAAGTCTGCAGGAGTCGATGGTATATCCAACGTTGTACTACGACATTTGCCTCAAGAAGCAGTTGACATTTATACCACACTGTTTAACAACGCGCTGAATAATGCATATTATCCAGTGCGGTGGAAGACAGCTGTGGTGCACCCTCTCCCAAGAAAGGGAAAGCACAACTCCAATCCGGCGAATCTCCGGTCGATAAGTCTTCTTCCAAGTATCAGCAAAGTATTTGAAAAGGTTATTAATAGAGCCCTGTTCAAATGGGCGGAGGACAAAAATATCACCCCGGATAATCAGTTCGGTTTTAAGGCGGGACATGACACAATTTATGCCGCGTCTAAACTAGTTTCTTATATGATATCTGATGAATATGATAATGATGATTGTGTTGAATTTTATGTTTTTTATTGTGAAATAAAAGAAATCAATTAGGTGACAAAATAGTATCAAATATATTATATATTAATAGTTGATTAATGGCTATCGAATATATTGGCTACAATATTACTATAAGTGATGTTGATAGCATGGCGGTTGCAGCAAGAAGAAGGATAATTTGCAGCCGGAAATAATGTGATCGTTTTGTCCGTCAATGTAAAGTGGGACAATGACGCTAGAGGTCGTTCATTATGTTGAGTTGGTGTTGGAAAGCGTTGCCACACCACATGTCAACACTCCTCCTCAACTCGACATATCCCCAAATAGTCTCTTAGATTGATAAATTGCTGCCTCGGTAGTGCCTTTGTTAGTATATATCAGCTTGTTGGTCTTCTGAAGGAATATAAAGAACATTCTCCTCAGCTATACCGATACAAGCCTGGTTATCTTCAAAAATAGCTGACGGTGTAATGTTTTTGATTCCAAGGTCACGAAGAATTTATTGAACCCATAATGCGTCACACGTTGCATTGCTAAATGCAACATATTCCGCATCAGTGGATGCCAGAGCTACGGATTTTTGTCTTCTTGTCGCCCAAGAGATTGTGCATATCCAAAAACCTTGAAGACGTATCCGGATATGGACTTCCTGTCATTGATTTCATTTCCCAAATCCTAAACGGCATATCCAATCAGAGGCTTTGCATTGATATCCCGTTTGTATACTAGCTCCAAGTTAGTCGTTCCCTTGATGTACCTCACAATTAGTTTCAGATAGGTCCAGTGTTCATCTGATGCGTTACTTTGGAACTGGCTGAAGAAATCATGTGATGACCTCAGATCTAGTCTACATGATAACATCCCAAACATCAAACAGCCTATTAGTTCTCGATATGTTTTTTTTTGCTTCAGGTCCTGTATTTTTCCATAACTTCAGGTTTGCCTCCATTGGGGTAGCTGCGATCTTTCCGTTTTCCATTCCAAACTTGATCACTGGATTTGAGAGATATTGTTTTTAACATAGAGTACATACCTCTTATCTTATCGCGATCAATCTTTAGGAATTTCTTTGGTTCATCCATATCCTTCATTTCGAACTCCTTAGACAACTGTTGTTTGATGTACTGCATATTTTCTATTTCCTTTGGAGCTATTATGAGGTAATCAACGTAGGAGCCGCAAAATCCATTGTCCATTGTCTTTAAATGAATAAAGACAGTTATCAGATTGTGTGCGTTGAAAACCAAGGGAAGTAAGTGAGAAAATTGTGAAGCCGCTCGTTCCACATTTTAGACGCCTGCTTCAAACCATAGAGAGATTTATATAGTTTGCAGACAAAACTGCCTTGCATGAATCCATCGGGCTGCTTCATGTAGACCTTTTCACGTAATTCACCGTTGAGAAATGCTGACTTAACATCCATTTGATGAAGATGAACGTTGAAGTGGTTAACTACAGCAAGTACAATTCTTAATGTGGCCAACTTAGCCACAGGATCATATGTTTCGTTGTAATCCAAGTTTTTGGTCTGCGCGAATACTTCTGCAACTAATCTCGCTTTATGTTGTAGCACTTTTCCGTTCTCATCCCTTTTAATTTTGAATACCCACTTACATCCGATGGGTTTTCGACCTTCTGGCAACTCTACGAGCGTCCATGTGTTGCTTTTCCAAAGTAAATCCATCTCCTCCTGAATTGCAGCTTTCCATTAATTTGAATCTTCCGAGATTTTGGCTTCCTCTATGCTTGTTGGTAAACTGTTTACATAAGCTTCAGCATTTAAAGCATAGGCCATGTACGATAAGTCGTAGTCCTGCAGTTGGATTGGTGTCTTGATGGGTCGCCGGGAGCGCTTCGCAACTGGTGTAAGATCATGATCATGAACTGCTTCTTCATAGCTTTCATCCTGTGAGTGAAGAAGTTGCCGTTCTGAACATTCCTGAAAACTCTCTTCAGCTTCACTTTCAGCTTCAACACTTTCAGTTTCATTATTTTTGACTTCGGTTTCCCCTTTAATGTTTTCCTCTTCATTGGTGTCTGCCTCGTTGTTTTCGTCTATTCTACCTGCAGCACATTCTATTTCCTCACGTACTTCATGAAAGATGACATCCCTTGCCGTGAAAATCTTCTTGGTTATTGGATTCCAGAGACGATATCCACTCGGTGCGTATCCAATCATCACACATTTATGTGATTTTGCATCCAATGTGATTCTCTGCTGCTGGGGAACATGTACATAAGCAGTGCATCCGAAGATTCTCAAATTTGAAAGGTCTGGTCGCTTGTTGTACCACATCTCTGCTGGAGTACAATTGGAACGATGTGTATTGTTAAAGGCAGCTGTTGGGCTCTGATTTGCTAAATAACTAAAAACTGAGCATAAAACTGCTTCTCCCCAGTATGATTTTTCCAGTTTGGATTCAATCAGCATCGTCCTTGCTTTTTTCATCACGATTTGGTTGAATTTTTGCGCAACCCCATATTGCTCCGGACAATATGGTGAGGTGTATTCTAGACGGATCCCAAGTGAAGTACAAAATTGTTTAAATCTTACTGAAGTGTACTCACCTCCATTGTCGACACGAAGCCTCGATATTTTTCGCTCAAATTGAGCAGTACATAAAGCATGGTACTCTCTTTCCAGAACTTCGTCTTTGCTCTTAATCAAGTAGGCCATCGCAAAATGTCAAAAATAGTTCATGAATGTTACGACGTATTTCATTCCGTTGTGTGACTCGGGTGTTATTGGTCGCATAACTTCGCTATGAATCAGCTCTAGCTTGCCTCACAATTTAGAATGGCTTTCGACACTACTTCCCAAGAGTACAATGTTCACAGAAGACAGAATTAGATTCACTGTTCCTTTTTATTTGTACACCGCTTACCATATTATTTTTGGAAAGTTTAATTACATCCTGGTTGTTGAGGTGTCCTAGGCGCTTATGCCAAAATTCCACACCATCGATGCGATTGCAAATTCCTGCATAGGTTATATGTGGATTTCTTTGCTTAATACACAACATGCTGACTTCGTACAATTTTCCATTTGACTTTCCTTGCAGAACTATTTCATCTTTTTGGTAAACTTTTACCGTATTATTGTTAAAGAATATTTCCATTCCCTTTTCCTCTAGTTTTCTTATGGATAAAAGATTGCTTGACAGTTTTTTCACATAAAGAACATTCTCCATGGTAAAAGCGCATTTTGAACCATTCCAATGGTCTTGCTCCAATTTTTGTGGCAAATAAATTGATTTAATTTTTTGCAACGGCAATTTTAATTGGGGTATCGAGAACCGTTTTATCAATTAAATTGCTTTCATTATTCACCATGTGATCCGTGGCACCAAAGTCCATGAAAAAATTTATTTTATTATTAGATTCCTTTCCAGAATGCTTTTCCGAATCAGCTAGAAACGCAAATTCTCTGTCCATCGTTTTTTGTATTACATTTGTGCTAGAGAGTGATTGTGAATTGTCACGTTTTTTTTAGGGAATTTTTCCATTTTGCTTAGCACTCTCTTCTCTTATGACCGAGTTTACCGCAATTGTAGCACTTGAATTTAAAAGACGATTTTGCATTAATAGCAACATTTGTATGCTCCGCACTGCTTCCATTATATATATTTCTCTTACTCGATTCATCCAGCAGCCTACCTTTGACAAATTCCAAAATAAGTTTGTTTTGCACCACTATTTCAAGAGAGGTGACGAGGGATTCGTAAGATTTGGGGAGAGATAGAAAAAGATGACATACGATGTGTGTACTTTCTAGCTTGGCACCTACGGATTTTAATTCCATCCCCGTTTTGTCAAACATGAGCAAGTGTTACTCCATGTTGTCAGATTCAGAACACTTCATAGTAAGAAGTTTCGAAGACACAACTATGACGCGATGCTTTTCCGCTCAAACACTGCTTTCAGACAATCGAATGCATCCTTAGCATGGGTTTTGTCTCTAATGTATTCTAGTTGAGTATCTGCAATTCTGTGCACAATAAGAGCTTTGCAACGCTTCTCCTGCATTTTTATTTTTTCGGCAACATCAGCTTTATCTGTTTGACTCAAAAGATTTTAAAAGCTTTTATTGATGTAATCTGATAAGCCCCGTTCTTCAAGATCAACTTATAGCCTAAGACTCCAATTGTTAAATTTGGTGCCGTCGAACAAAGGCACTTTGTACTTGTCTTCCTCCATTATTGATTCCAGGGCCCATAATCTGTTGAAACTTATGTATTTTACTGTGATATAAAAGAAATCGATTAGGTGACAAAATAGTATTAATATATTATTTATTAATAGTTGATAAATGGCTATCGAATATATTGGCTTAAATATTAAATAAGTGATGTTGATAGTATGGCGGTTGCAGCAAGAAGAAGGACACTTTGCAGCCGAAAATAATGTGATCGTTTTTTCCGTCAATGTAAAGTTGGGCAATGACGCTAGAGGTCGTTCATTATGTTGCATTGCTGTTGAAAAGCGTTTCCAGACCACATCTCAACAGATTGTTGAATAATAAAATGTAAAATGTGTTTGCTGTAGTTTCTTCTTCGTTGGGAAGGTATAGTAGATTAAAGACTGATGGTGATTATGATTCTGATGATCTTTGCACTTTTGCGTGTGATAGGTATGATGAATCCAAATTTTATTTTTTATGTACGTGTCGTGGGAAAATGAGATGATGAGTTAATGTGATCGGTATTATTAGATGTTAATACTATTATTGGCTGTAGTAATGAAATCCAAATTTATCTCTATAATCGTTAGGGTTTTTTGTAGGGATTTTGATGATGCCGGTTGAGATATATATTCCGCTTGATTACTTCAAGTACTTCAAGTTGGGCTTGTGTTTCGGGAAGAAAAAATTAAATTTAAAATGTGTGTTGAGCTTGAGTCTTTATTTCGTAGGTCTTACATTTTAGCTGGGTCTTACAAAAGTAAACTAGAGCTAAGTTAGTAAAAAGAAAGTGAGTTATCTGAGGATTACTTTTGATATTTTATGGGAAATTTAGATGGACGTCAAAGCCAAATTGACTGAACACCATCTAGTTGCTCGAGCGTTTTCATTCACTTGAACAGTCAACATAAAATCATTTTAAAAATAATAAAATAGTTTTGCTACATAATTTTCTCTTTGTAATATTGAATATTGCTTTAAAATGTAACTTTGGGTAGATGTAAATTACATAGATACTAGGTAGGTAAGTACATAGCGTCAGGTGAAACTAATTACTGACATTGATCGAAGAGAAACTAACCGTCGTAATTATCATATTAATGGTTAACTAAGTTAACGTTTCCAATGCTCAAGGTGGGGGTGGTGTTCTTGCAATCTGGTGAAAAGGTAAAGCATATAACACATTCTCTTTCTGTGTTGTGACTTTAGCTTTTAAGTTTTACCGTACCATTTTAATTCCAAATATATGATAAGTACCTAACTGTATAGAGACTTTTTGGACCATGTGTATATTTGTTAACCTATCATCTGACTTAACAAACAACTGAATAATTTGTCGCTGTGTTCCCGATAAGATCGCTTTGCTTTACGGTTTTGTAAATGTAAGAATAAATGCAAAAATAAAATCAATAGAAACGCATTTACATACATACGTAGGTATTGTTTTCGTTCCTTATTTTGTGGACTGTAATTACGATTTTAATTGAGTTTTTTTGCGAGCTTTAGTCCAAATTAATATGCGTTTCGTACAGGTATTACAGATGGGCTCATCAGTTAGATGCTGTAGTACCTTTATAACACGCAATATATTAGTCGATGGCTACCGACACAAATAAAATTTACAGCTTTAAAGCACTGTGAGTTATATTCTTCTAGGGGAATTCCGTCGAATTCAGACACCTAGAAAATAATACCCGTGGTCTGGCTTGTTTAAATTTAAGAATAAATGCGAAAACAAAATCAACACAAACGCATTTACATACGTAGGTATTGTTTTTGTTCCTTATTTTGTGGACTGTAATTATGATTTTAATTGAGTTTTTTTGCAACCTTTAGTCCAAATAAAAATGCGTTTCGCCCAGGTACTACAGATGGTCTCATCAGTTAGATGCTGTAGTAGCTTTCTAAGACGCAATATATTAGTCGATGGCTACCGACACAAATAAAATTTACGGCTTTAAAGCACTGTGAATTATATTCTTCTAGGGGAATTCGGTCGAATTCAGACACCTAGAAAATAATACCCGTGGTCTGGCTTGTTTAAATTTAAGAATAAATGCAAAAACAAAAACAATATAAATTCATTTACATACGTAGGTATTGCTTATGTTCCTTGTTTTGTGGACTGTAATTATGATTTTAATTGAGTTTTTTTGCAACCTTTAGTCCAAATAAATATTCGTTTCGCCCAGGTACTACAGAACGCATATTAATTTGGACTAAAGGTCGCAAAAAAACACAACTAAAATCATAATTACAGTCCACAAAATAAGGAACAAAAATAATACCTACGTATGTAAATGCGTTTGTATTGTTTTTGGTTTTGCATTTATTCTTAAATTTAAACAAGCCAGACCACGGATATTATTTTCTAGGTGTCTGAATTCGACCGAATTCCCCTAGAAGAATATAATTCACAATGCTTTAAAGCCGTAAAATTTATTTGTGTCGGTAGCCATCGACTAATATATTGCGTCTTAGAAACGTACTACAGCATCTAAATGATGAGCCCATCTGTAGTACCTGGGCGAAACGCATATTAATTTGGCCTAAAGGTCGCAAAAAAACTAAATTAAAATCATAATTACGTTCCACAAAATAAGGAACAAAAACAATACCTACGTATGTAAATGCGTTTGAGTGTTTTTGCATTTATTCTTAAATTTAAACAAGCCAGACCACGGGTATTATTTTCTAGGTGTCTGAATTCGACCGAATTCCCCTAGAAGAATATAATTCACAGTGCTTTAAAGCTGTAAATTTTATTTGTGTCGGTAGCCATCGATTAATATATTGTGTCTTAGAAAGGTACTACAGCATCCAACTGATGAGCCCATCTGTAGTACCTGGGCGAAACGCATATTAATTTGGACTAAAGGTCGGAACAAAACTCAATTAAAATCATAATTAGGGTCCACAAAATAAGGAACAAAAACAATACCTACGTATATAAATGTGTTTGTATTGTTTTTATTTTTGCATTTATTCTTAAACTTAAACAAGCCAGACCACGGGTATTATTTTCTAAGTGTCTGAATTCAACCGAATTCCCCTAGAAGAATATAATTCGCAGTGCTTTAAAGCTGTAAATTTTGTTTTGTCGGTAGCCATCGACTAATATATTGCGTCTGAGAAAGGTACTACAGCATCTAAATGATGAGCCCATCTGTAGTACCTGGGCGAAACGCATATTAATTTGGACTAAAGGTCGCAAAAAAACTAAATTTAAATCATAATTACAGTCCACAAAATAAGGAACAAAAACAATACCTACGTATGTAAATGCGTTGGTATTGTTTTTGTTTTTGCATTTATTCTTAAATTTAAACAAGCCAGACCACGGGTATTATTTTCTAGGTGTCTGAGTTCGACCGAATTCCCCTAGAAGAATATAATTCACATTGGTTTAAAGCTGCAAATTTTATTGGTGTCGGTAGCCATCGACTAATATATTGCGTCTTAGAAAGGTACTACAGCATCTTACTGATGAGCCCATCTGTAGTACCTGGGCGAAACGCATATTAATTTGGACTAAAGGTCGCAAAAAAACTCAATTAAAATCATAATTACAGTCCACAAAATAAGGAACAAAAACAATACCCACGTATGTAAATGCGTTTGAGTGTTTTTGCATTTATTCTTAAATTGAAACAAGCCAGACCACGGATATTATTTTCTAGGTGTCTGAATTCGACCGAATTCCCCTAGAAGAATATAATTCACAATGCTTTAAAGCCGTAAAATTTATTTGTGTCGGTAGCCATCGACTAATATATTGCGTCTTAGAAACGTACTACAGCATCTAAATGATGAGCCCATCTGTAGTACCTGGGCGAAACGCATATTAATTTGGACTAAAGGTCGCAAAAAAACTCAATTAAAATCATAATTACAGTCCACAAAATAAGGAACAAAAACAATACCCACGTATGTAAATGCGTTTGAGTGTTTTTGCATTTATTCTTAAATTGAAACAAGCCAGACCACGGGTATTAT
The DNA here is from genome assembly GCA_910595825.1 of Philhelius pedissequus. Classification (NCBI taxonomy): domain Eukaryota; kingdom Metazoa; phylum Arthropoda; class Insecta; order Diptera; family Syrphidae; genus Philhelius; species Philhelius pedissequus. The sequence goes on along the minus strand of OU343160.1, from coordinate 124,115,579 downwards.
TTTCTAGGTATCTGTATTCGACCGAATTCCCCTAGAAGAATATAATTCACAGTGCTTTAAAGCTGTAAATTTTATTTGTGTCGGTAGCCATCGATTAATATATTGCGTCTTAGAAAGGTACTACAGCATCCAACTGATGAGCCCATCTGTAGTACCTGGGCGAAACGCACATTAATTTGGACTAAAGGTCGCAAAAAAACTCAATTAAAATCATAATTACAGTCCACAAAATAAGGAACAAAAACAATACCTACGTATGTAAATGCGTTTGTATTGTTTTTGTTTTTGCATTTATTCTTAAACTTAAACAAGCCAGGCCACGGGTATTATTTTCTAAGTGTCTGAATTCGACCGAATTCCCCTAGAAGAATATAATTCGCAGTGCTTTAAAGCTGTAAATTTTATTTTTGTCGGTAGCCATCGACTAATATATTGCGTCTTAGAAAGGCACTACAGCATCTAAATGATGAGTCCATCTGTAGTACCTGGGCGAAACGCATATTAATTCGGACTTAAGGTCGCAAAAAAACTAAATTAAAATCATAATTACAGTCCACAAAAGAAGGAACAAAAACAATACCTACGTATGTAAATGCGTTTGTATTGTTTTTGTTTTTGCATTTATTTTTAAATTTAAACAAGCCAGACCACAGGTATTATTTTCTAGGTGTCTGAATTCGACCGAATTCCCCTAGAAGAATATAATTCACAATGCTTTAAAGCTGTAAATTTTATTTGTGTCGGTAGCCATCGACTAATATATTGCGTCTTAGAAAGGTACTAAAGCATCTAACTGATGAGCCCATCTGTAGTACCTGGGCGAAACGCATATTAATTTGGACTAAAGGTCGCAAAAAACTCAATTAAAATCATAATTACAGTCCATAAAATAAGGAACAAAAACAATACCTACGTATGTAAATGCGTTTGTATTGTTTTTGTTTTTGCATTTATTCTTAAACTTAAACAAGCCAGACCACGGGTATTATTTTCTAAGTGTCGGAATTCGACCGAATTCCCATAGAAGAATATATTTCGCAGTGCTTTAAAGCTGTAAATTTTATTTTTGTCGGTAGCCATCGACTAATATATTGCGTCATAGAAAGGTACTACAGCATCTAAATGATGAGCCCATCTGTAGTACCTGGGCGAAACGCATATTAATTTGGACTAAAGGTCGCAAAAAAACACAACTAAAATCATATTTACAGTCCACAAAATAAGGAACAAAAATAATACCTACGTATGTAAATGCGTTTGTATTGTTTTTGGTTTTGCATTTATTCTTAAATTTAAACACGCCAGACCACGGGTATTATTTTCTAGGTGTCTGAATTCGACCGAATTCCCCTAAGAGAATATAATTCACAATGCTTTAAAGCCGTAAAATTTATTTGTGTCGGTAGCCATCGACTAATATATTGCGTCTTAGAAAGGTACTACAGCATCTAACTGATGAGCCCATCTGTAGTACCTGGGCGAAACGCCTATTAATTTGGACTAAATGTCGCAAAAAAACTCAATTAAAATCATAATTACAGTCCACAAAATAAGGAACAAAAACAATACCTACGTATGTAAATGCGTTTGTATTGTTTTTGTTTTTGCATTTATTCTTAAGTTTAAACAAGCCAGACCACGGGTATTATTTTCTAGGTGTCTGAGTTCGACCGAATTCCCCTAGAAGAATATAATTCACAGTGCTTTAAAGCTGTAAATTTTATTTGTGTCGGTAGCCATCGACTAATATATTGCGTCTTAGAAAGGTACTACAGCATCTAACTGATGAGCCCATCTGTAGTACCTGGGCGAAACGCATATTAATTTGGACTAAAGGTCGCAAAAAAACTTAATTAAAATCATAATTACAGTCCATAAAATAAGGAACAAAAACAATACCTACGTATTTAAATGCGTTTGTATTGTTTTTGTTTTTGCATTTATTCTTAAACTTAAACAAGCCAGACCACGGGTATTATTTTCTAAGTGTCGGAATTCGACCGAATTCCCATAGAAGAATATATTTCGCAGTGCTTTAAAGCTGTAAATTTTATTTTTGTCGGTAGCCATCGACTAATATATTGCGTCCTAGAAAGGTACTACAGCATCTAAATGATGAGCCCATCTGTAGTACCTGGGCGAAACGCATATTAATTTGGACTAAAGGTCGGAAAAAAAACACAACTAAAACCATATTTACAGTCCACAAAATAAGGAACAAAAATAATACCTACGTATGTAAATGCGTTTGTATTGTTTTTGGTTTTGCATTTATTCTTAAATTTAAACACGCCAGACCACGGGTATTATTTTCTAGGTGTCTGAGTTCGACCGAATTCCCCTAGAAGAATATAATTCACATTGGTTTAAAGCTGTAAATTTTATTTGTGTCGGTAGCCATCGACTAATATATTGCGTCTTAGAAAGGTACTACAGCATCTAAATGATGAGCCCATCTGTAGTACCTGGGCGAAACGCATATTAATTTGGACTAAAGGTCGCAAAAAAAATTAATTAAAATCATAATTACAGTCCACAAAATAAGGAACAAAATCAATACCTACGTATGTAAATGCGTTTGTATTGTTTTTGTTTTTGCATTTATTTTTAGATTTAAACAAGCCAGACCACAGGTATTATTTTCTAGGTGTCTGAATTCGACCGAATTCCCCTAGAAGAATATAATTCACAATGCTTTAAAGCTGTAAATTTTTTTGTGTCGGTAGCCATCGACTAATATATTGCTTCTTAGAAAGGTACTACAGCATCCAACTGATGAGCCCATCTGTAGTACCTGGACGAAACGCATATTAATTAGGACTAAAGGTCGCATAAAAACTCAATTAAAATCATAATTAGGGTCCACAAAATAAGGAACAAAAACAATACCTACGTATGTAAATGCGTTTGTATTGTTTTTGTTTTTGCATTTATTCTTAAATTTAAACAAGCCAGACCACGGGTATTATTTTCTAGGTGTCTGAGTTCGACCGAATTCCCCTAGAAGAATATAATTCACATTGGTTTAAAGCTGTAAATTTTATTTGTGTCGGTAGCCATCGACTAATATATTGCGTCTTAGAAAGGTACTACAGCATCTTACTGATGAGCCCATCTGTAGTACCTGGGCGAAACGCATATTAATTTGGACTAAAGGTCGCAAAAAAACTCAATTAAAATCATAATTACAGTACACAAAATAAGGAACAAAAACAATACCCACGTATGTAAATGCGTTTGAGTGTTTTTGCATTTATTCTTAAATTTAAACAAGCCAGACCACGGGTATTATTTTCTAGGTATCTGAATTCGACCGAATTCCCCTAGAAGAATATAATTCACAGTGCTTTAAAGCTGTAAATTTTATTTGTGTTGGTAGTCATCGATTAATATATTGCGTCTTAGAAAGGTACTACAGCATCCAACTGATGAGCCCATCTGTAGTACCTGGGCAAAACGCATATTAATTTGGACTAAAGGTCGCAAAAAAACTAAAATAAAATCATAATTACAGTCCACAAAATAAGGAACAAAAACAATACCTACGTATGTAAATGCGTTTGTATTGTTTTTGTTTTTACATTTATGTTTAAATTTAAACAAGCCAGACCACAGGTATTATTTTCTAGGTGTCTTAATTCGACCGAATTCCCCTAGAAGAATATAATTCATACATTTTATTTGTGTCGGTAGCCATCGACTAATATATTGCGTCTTAGAATGGTACTACAGCATCTAACTGATGAGCCCATCTTTAGTACCTGGGCGAAACGCATATTAATTTGGACTAAAGGTCGCAAAAAAACTCAATTAAAATCATAATTACAGTCCATAAAATAAGGAACAAAAACAATACCTACGTATGTAAATGCGTTTGTATTGTTTTTGTTTTTGCATTTATTCTTAAATTTAAACAAGCCAGACCACGGGTATTATTTTCTAGGTGTCTGAGTTCGACCGAGTTCCCCTAGAAGAATATAATTCACATTGGTTTAAAGCTGTAAATTTAATTTGTGTCGGTAGCCATCGACTAATATATTGCGTCTTATAAAGGTACTACAGCATCTTAATGATGAGGCCATCTGTAGTACATGGGCGAAACGCATATTAATTTGGACTAAAGGTCGCAAAAAATCTCACTTAAAATCATAATTACAATCCACAAAATAAGGAACAAAAACAATACCTACGTATGTTCGACCGAATTCCCCTAGAAGAATATAATTCACATTGGTTTAAAGCTGTAAATTTTATTTGTGTCGGTAGCCATCGACTAATATATTGCGACTTAGAAAGGTACTACAGCATCTTACTGATGAGCCCATCTGTAGTACCTGGGCGAAACGCATATTAATTTGGACTAAAGGTCGCAAAAAACTCAATTAAAATCATAATTACAGTACACAAAATAAGGAACAAAAACAATACCCACGTATGTAAATGCGTTTGAGTGTTTTTGCATTTATTCTTAAATTTAAACAAGCCAGACCACGGGTATTATTTTCTAGGTATCTGAATTCGACCGAATTCCCCTAGAAGAATATAATTCACAGTGCTTTAAATCTGTAAATTTTATTTGTGTTGGTAGCCATCGATTAATATATTGCTTCTTAGAAAGGTACTACAGCATCCAACTGATGAGCCCATCTGTAGTACCTGGGCGAAACGCATATTAATTTGGACTAATGGTCGCAAAAAAACTCAATTAAAATCATAATTAGAGTCCACAAAATAAGGAACAAAACAATACCTACGTATGTAAATGCGTTTGTATTGTTTTTTTTTTTTGCATTTATTCTTAAACTTAAACAAGCCAGACCACGGGTATTATTTTCTAAGTGTCTGAATTCGACCGAATTCCCCTAGAAGAATATAATTCGCAGTGCTTTAAAGCTGTAAATTTTATTTTTGTCGGTAGCCATCGACTAATATATTGCGTCTTAGAAAGGTACTACAGCATCTAAATGATGAGCCCATCTGTAGTACCTGGGCGAAACGCATATTAATTTGGACTAAAGGTCGCAAAAAAAATAAATTAAAATCATAATTACAGTCCACAAAATAAGGAACAAAAACAATACCTACGTATGTAAATGCGTTTGTATTGTTTTTGTTTTTGCATTTATTTTTAGATTTAAACAAGCCAGACCACAGGTATTATTTTCTAGGTGTCTGAATTCGACCGAATTCCCCTAGAAGAATATAATTCACAATGCTTTAAAGCTGTAAATTTTTTTGTGTCGGTAGCCATCGACTAATATATTGCGTCTTAGAAAGGTACTACAGCATCTAACTGATGAGCCCATCTGTAGTACCTGGGCGAAACGCATATTAATTTGGACTAAAGGTCGCAAAAAAACTCAATTAAAATCATAATTACAGTCCATAAAATAAGGAACAAAAACAATACCTACGTATGTAAATGCATTTGTATTGTTTTTGATTTTGCATTTATTCTTAAATTTAAACAAGCCAGACCACGGGTATTATTTTCTAGGTGTCTGAGTTCGACCGAATTCCCCTAGAAGAATATAATTCACATTGGTTTAAAGCTGTAAATTTTATTTGTGTCGGTAGCTATCGACTAATATATTGCGTCTTAGAAAGGTACTACAGCATCTTACTGATGAGCCCATCTATAGTACATGGGCAAAACGCATATTAATTTGGACTAAAGGTCGCAAAAAAACTCAATTAAAATCATAATTACAGTCCACAAAATATGGAACAAAAATAATACCTACGTATGTAAATGCGTTTTATTGTTTTTGCATTTATTCTTAAATTTAAACAAGCCAGACCACTGGTATTATTTTCTAGGTGTCTGAATTCGACCGAAATCCCCTAGAAGAATATAATTCACAGTGCTATAAAGCAGTAAATTTTATTTGTGTCGGCAGCCATCGATTAATATATTGCGTCTTAGAAAGGTACTACAGCATCTTACTGATGAGCCCATCTGTAGTACCTGGGCGAAACGCATATTAATTTGGACTAAAGGTCGCAAAAAAACTCAATTAAAATCATAATTACAGTACACAAAATAAGGAACAAAAACAATACCCACGTATGTAAATGCGTTTGAGTGTTTTTGCATTTATTCTTAAATTTAAACAAGCCAGACCACGGGTATTATTTTCTAGGTATCTGAATTCGACCGAATTCCCCTAGAAGAATATAATTCACAGTGCTTTAAAGCTGTAAATTTTATTTGTGTTGGTAGCCATCGATTAATATATTGCTTCTTAGAAAGGTACTACAGCATCCAACTGATGAGCCCATCTGTAGTACCTGGGCGAAACGCATATTAATTTGGACTAAAGGTCGCAAAAAAACTAAATTAAAATTATAATTACAGTCCACAAAATAAGGAACAAAAACAATACCTACGTATGTAAATGCGTTTGTATTGTTTTTGTTTTTGCATTTATTTTTAGATTTAAACAAGCCAGACCACAGGTATTATTTTCTAGGTGTCTGAATTCGACCGAATTCCCCTAGAAGAATATAATTCACAATGCTTTAAGGCTGTACATTTTTTTGTGTCGGTAGCCATCGACTAATATATTGCGTCTTAGAAAGGTACTACAGCATCTAACTGATGAGCCCATCTGTAGTACCTGGGCGAAACGCATATTAATTTGGACTAAAGGTCGCAAAAAAACTCAATTAAAATCATAATTACAGTCCATAAAATAAGGAACAAAAACAATACCTACGTATGTAAATGCATTTGTATTGTTTTTGATTTTGCATTTATTCTTAAATTTAAACAAGCCAGACCACGGGTATTATTTTCTAGGTGTCTGAGTTCGACCGAATTCCCCTAGAAGAATATAATTCACATTGGTTTAAAGCTGTAAATTTTATTTGTGTCGGTAGCTATCGACTAATATATTGCGTCTTAGAAAGGTACTACAGCATCTTACTGATGAGCCCATCTGTAGTACCTGGGCAAAACGCATATTAATTTGGACTAAAGGTCGCAAAAAAACTCAATTAAAATCATAATTACAGTACACAAAATAAGGAACAAAAACAATACCCACGTATGTAAATGCGTTTGAGTGTTTTTGCATTTATTCTTAAATTTAAACAAGCCAGACCACGGGTATTATTTTCTAGGTATCTGAATTCGACCGAATTCCCCTAGAAGAATATAATTCACAGTGCTTTAAAGCTGTAAATTTTATTTGTGTTGGTAGCCATCGATTAATATATTGCTTCTTAGAAAGGTACTACAGCATCCAACTGATGAGCCCATCTGTAGTACCTGGGCGAAACGCATATTAATTTGGACTAATGGTCGCAAAAAAACTCAATTAAAATCATAATTAGAGTCCACAAAATAAGGAACAAAACAATACCTACGTATGTAAATGCGTTTGTATTGTTTTTGTTTTTGCATTTATTCTTAAACTTAAACAAGCCAGACCACGGGTATTATTTTCTAAGTGTCTGAATTCGACCGAATTCCCCTAGAAGAATATAATTCGCAGTGCTTTAAAGCTGTAAATTTTATTTTTGTCGGTAGGTATCGACTAATATATTGCGTCTTAGAAAGTTACTACAGCATCTAAATGATGAGCCCATCTGTAGTACCTGGGCGAAACGCATATTAATTTGGACTAAAGGTCGCAAAAAAACTAAATTAAAATCATAATTACAGTCCACAAAATAAGGAACAAAAACAATACCTATGTTTGTAAATGCGTTTGTATTGTTTTTGTTTTTGCATTTATTCTTAAACTTAAACAAGCCAGACCACGGGTATTATTTTCTAAGTGTCTGAATTCGACCGAATTTCCCTAGAAGAATATAATTCGCAGTGCTTTAAAGCTGTAAATCTTATTTGTGTCGGTAGCCATCGACTAATATATTGCGTCTTAGAAAGGTACTACAGCATCTAAATGATCAGCCCATCTGTAGTACCTGGGCGAAACGCATATTAATTTGGACTAAAGGTCGCAAAAAAACTAAATTAAAATCATAATTACAGTCCACAAAATAAGGAACAAAAACAATACATACGAATGTAAATGCGTTTGTATTGTTTTTGTTTTTGCATTTATTTTTAGATTTAAACAAGCCAGACCACAGGTATTATTTTCTAGGTGTCTGAATTCGACCGAATTCCCCTAGAAGAATATAATTCACAATGCTTTAAAGCTGTAAATTTTTTTGTGTCGGTAGCCATCGACTAATATATTGCGTCTTAGAAAGGTACTACAGCATCTAACTGATGAGCCCATCTGTAGTACCTGGGCGAAACGCATATTAATTTGGACTAAAGGTCGCAAAAAAACTCAATTAAAATCATAATTACAGTCCATAAAATAAGGAACAAAAACAATACCTACGTATGTAAATGCATTTGTATTGTTTTTGATTTTGCATTTATTCTTAAATTTAAACAAGCCAGACCACGGGTATTATTTTCTAGGTGTCTGAGTTCGACCGAATTCCCCTAGAAGAATATAATTCACATTGGTTTAAAGCTGTAAATTTTATTTGTGTCGGTAGCCATCGACTAATATATTGCGTCTTAGAAAGGTACTACAGCATCTTACTGATGAGCCCATCTATAGTACATGGGCGAAACGCATATTAATTTGGACTAAAGGTAGCAAAAAAACTCAATTAAAATCATAATTACAGTCCACAAAATATGGAACAAGAATAATACCTACGTATGTAAATGCGTTTTATTGTTTTTGCATTTATTCTTAAATTTAAACAAGCCAGACCACTGGTATTATTTTCTAGGTGTCTGAATTCGACCGAAATCCCCTAGAAGAATATAATTCACAGTGATTTAAAGCTGTAAATTTTATTTGTGTCGGCAGCCATCGATTAATATATTGCGTCTTAGAAAGGTACAACAGCATCTAAATGATGAGCCCATCTGTAGTACCTGGGCGAAACGCATATTAATTTGGACTAAAGGTCGCAAAAAAACTAAATTAAAATCATAATTACAGTCCACAAAATAAGGAACAAAAACAATACCTACGTATGTAAATGCGTTTGTATTGTTTTTGTTTTTGCATTTATTTTTAAATTTAAACAAGCCAGACCACGGGTATTATTTTCTAGGTGTCTGAGTTCGACCGAATTCCCCTAGAAGAATATAATTCACAGTGCTTTAAAGCTGTAAATTTTATTTGTGTCGGTAGCCATCGACTAATATATTGCGTCTTAGAAAGGTACGTCAGCATCTTACTGATGAGCCCATCTATAGTACATGGGCAAAACGCATATTAATTTGGACTAAAGGTCGCAAAAAAACTCAATTAAAATCATAATTACAGTCCACAAAATATGGAACAAAAATAATACCTACGTATGTAAATGCGTTTTATTGTTTTTGCATTTATTCTTAAATTTAAACAAGCCAGACCACTGGTATTATTTTCTAGGTGTCTGAATTCGACCGAAATCCCCTAGAAGAATATAATTCACAGTGCTATAAAGCTGTAAATTTTATTTGTGTCGGCAGCCATCGATTAATATATTGCGTCTTAGAAAGGTACTACAGCATCTTACTGATGAGCCCATCTGTAGTACCTGGGCGAAACGCATATTAATTTGGACTAAAGGTCGCAAAAAAACTCAATTAAAATCATAATTACAGTACACAAAATAAGGAACAAAAACAATACCCACGTATGTAAATGCGTTTGAGTGTTTTTGCATTTATTCTTAAATTTAAACAAGCCAGACCACGGGTATTATTTTCTAGGTATCTGAATTCGACCGAATTCCCCTAGAAGAATATAATTCACAGTGCTTTAAAGCTGTAAATTTTATTTGTGTTGGTAGCCATCGATTAATATATTGCTTCTTAGAAAGGTACTACAGCATCCAACTGATGAGCCCATCTGTAGTACCTGGGCGAAACGCATATTAATTTGGACTAATGGTCGCAAAAAAACTCAATTAAAATCATAATTAGAGTCCACAAAATAAGGAACAAAACAATACCTACGTATGTAAATGCGTTTGTATTGTTTTTGTTTTTGCATTTATTCTTAAACTTAAACAAGCCAGACCACGGGTATTATTTTCTAAGTGTCTGAATTCGACCGAATTCCCCTAGAAGAATATAATTCGCAGTGCTTTAAAGCTGTAAATTTTATTTTTGTCGGTAGGTATCGACTAATATATTGCGTCTTAGAAAGGTACTACAGCATCTAAATGATGAGCCCATCTGTAGTACCTGGGCGAAACGCATATTAATTTGGACTAAAGGTCGCAAAAAAACTAAATTAAAATCATAATTACAGTCCACAAAATAAGGAACAAAAACAATACCTATGTTTGTAAATGCGTTTGTATTGTTTTTGTTTTTGCATTTATTCTTAAACTTAAACAAGCCAGACCACGGGTATTATTTTCTAAGTGTCTGAATTCGACCGAATTTGCCTAGAAGAATATAATTCGCAGTTCTTTAAAGCTGTAAATCTTATTTGTGTCGGTAGCCATCGACTAATATATTGCGTCTTAGAAAGGTACTACAGCATCAAAATGATGAGCCCATCTGTAGTACCTGGGCGAAACGCATATTAATTTGGACTAAAGGTCGCAAAAAAACTAAATTAAAATCATAATTACAGTCCACAAAATAAGGAACAAAAACAATACCTACGTATGTAAATGCGTTTGTATTGTTTTTGTTTTTGCATTTATTTTTAGATTTAAACAAGCCAGACCACAGGTATTATTTTCTAGGTGTCTGAATTCGACCGAATTCCCCTAGAAGAATATAATTCACAATGCTTTAAAGCTGTAAATTTTTTTGTGTCGGTAGCCATCGACTAATATATTGCGTCTTAGAAAGGTACTACAGCATCTAACTGATGAGCCCATCTGTAGTACCTGGGCGAAACGCATATTAATTTGGACTAAAGGTCGCAAAAAAACTCAATTAAAATCATAATTACATTCCATAAAATAAGGAACAAAAACAATACCTACGTATGTAAATGCATTTGTATTGTTTTTGATTTTGCATTTATTCTTAAATTTAAACAAGCCAGACCACGGGTATTATTTTCTAGGTGTCTGAGTTCGACCGAATTCCCCTAGAAGAATATAATTCACATTGGTTTAAAGCTGTAAATTTTATTTGTGTCGGTAGCCATCGACTAATATATTGCGTCTTAGAAAGGTACTACAGCATCTTACTGATGAGCCCATCTATAGTACATGGGCGAAACGCATATTAATTTGGACTAAAGGTAGCAAAAAAACTCAATTAAAATCATAATTACAGTCCACAAAATATGGAACAAGAATAATACCTACGTATGTAAATGCGTTTTATTGTTTTTGCATTTATTCTTAAATTTAAACAAGCCAGACCACTGGTATTATTTTCTAGGTGTCTGAATTCGACCGAAATCGCCTAGAAGAATATAATTCACAGTGCTTTAAAGCTGTAAATTTTATTTGTGTCGGCAGCCATCGATTAATATATTGCGTCTTAGAAAGGTACAACAGCATCTAAATGATGAGCCCATCTGTAGTACCTGGGCGAAACGCATATTAATTTGGACTAAAGGTCGCAAAAAAACTAAATTAAAATCATAATTACAGTCCACAAAATAAGGAACAAAAACAATACCTACGTATGTAAATGCGTTTGTATTGTTTTTGTTTTTGCATTTATTTTTAAATTTAAACAAGCCAGACCACGGGTATTATTTTCTAGGTGTCTGAGTTCGACCGAATTCCCCTAGAAGAATATAATTCACAGTGCTTTAAAGCTGTAAATTTTATTTGTGTCGGTAGCCATCGACTAATATATTGCGTCTTAGAAAGGTACGTCAGCATCTTACTGATGAGCCCATCCGTAGTACCTGGGCGAAACGCATATAAATTTGGACTAAAGGTCGCAAAAAAACTCAATTAAAATCATAATTACAGTCCACAAAATAAGGAACAAAAATAATACCTACGTATGTAAATGCGTTTTATTGTTCTTGCATTTATTCTTAAATTTAAACAAGCCAGACCACGGGTATTATTTTCTAGGTGTCTGAATTCAACCGAAATCCCCTAGAAGAATATAATGCACAGTGCTTTAAAGCTGTAAGTTTTATTTGTGTCGGTAGCCATCGATTAATATATTGCGTCTTAGAAAGGTACTACAGCATCTAACTGATGAGCCCATCTGTAGTACCTGCGCGAAACGCATATTAATTTGGACTAAAAGTCGCAAAAAATTCAATTAATATCATAATTACAGTCCACAAAATAAGGAACAAAAACAATACCTACGTATGTAAATGCGTTTGTATTATTTTTGTTTTTGCATTTATTCTTAAACTTAAACAAGCCAGACCACGGGTATTATTTTCTAGGTGTCTGAATTCGACCGAATTCCCCTAGAAGAATATAATTCGCAGTGCTTTAAAGCTGTAAATTTTATTTTTGTCGGTAGCCATCGACTAATATATTGCGTCTTAGAAAGGTACTACAGCCTCTAAATGATGAGCCCATCTGTAGTACCTGGGCGAAACGCAAATTAATTTGGACTAAAGGTCGTAAACAAACTAAATTAAAATCATAATTACAGTCCACAAAATAAGGAACAAAAACAATACCTACGTATGTAAATGCGTTTGTATTATTTTTGTTTTTGCATTTATTCTTAAAGTTAAACAAGCCAGACCACGGGTATTATTTTCTAGGTGTCTGAATTCAACCGAATTCCCCTAGAAGAATATAATTCACAGTGCTTTAAAGCTGTAAATTTTATTTGTGTCGGTAGCCACCGACTAATATATTGCGTCTTTGAAAGGTACTACAGCATCTAACTGATGAGCCCATCTGTAGTACCTGGGCGAAACGCATATTAATTTGGGCTAAAGGTCGCAAAAAAACTCGATTAAAATTATAATTACAGTCCACAAAATAAGGAACAAAAACAATACTTACGTATGTAAATGCGTTTGTATTGTTTTTGTTTTTACATTTATTCTTAAATTTAAACAAGCCAGACCACGGGTATTATTTTCTAGGTGTCTGAATTCGCCCGAATTCTCCTAGAAGAATATAATTCACAGTGCTTTAAAGCTGTAAATTTTATTTGTGTCGGTAGCCATCGACTAATATATTGCGTCTTAGAAAGGTACTACAGCATCTAACTGATGAGCCCATCTGTAGTACCTGGGCGAAACGCATATTAATTTGGGCTAAAGGTCGCAAAAAAACTCAATTAAAATCATAATTACAGTCCACAAAATAAGGAACAAAAACAATACCTACGTATGTAAATGCGTTTGTATTGTTTTTGTTTTTGCATTTATTCTTAAATTTAAACAAGCCAGACCACGGGTATTATTTTCTAGGTGACTGAATTCGACCGAATTCCCCTAGAAGAATATAATTCACAGTGCTTTAAAGCTGTAAATTTTATTTATGTCGGTAGCCATCGACTAATATATTGCGTCTTAGAAAGGTACTACAGCATCTAACTGATGAGCCCATCTATAGTACCTGGGCGAAACGCATATTAATTTGGACTAAAGGTCGCAAAAAAAACTCAATTAAAATTTACGGTTTTGTGTTCATATCCCATTTCTCAGGATTAAAGTACTTACTGCTTGTTTTGCAAACTATTTAATTCGTACTTTTAAAGTATCGCTAACCAGAAGTACTCAAATATTCATATACTTGAACGCCAACTTCGACTGCTTTGATTTTTTGTATCATAATTGTGCAACAAACAATTGTTCTTGAATTGGATTATTTTTACGTACACAATTATTTTCACACATACAAAACACACCTAAATTCAGAATCAAAAGTGTTCAGTTGGGATCCCGTCATATAATTGTGACGTGTGAAAATTACAACAGACAAATCTTTCAAACTGCCATTCTCAAGAATACCATTTAAAAATTTAAGGTAAGGTATTAAAAAGAATTTAATTTTTGTTTTTAATCTTAAATTTTGTAATCTCTTTTTTTAAAATCGGATTGGAATAGAACTTGACAATTACAATACCGAGCTTTCAATTTGTCGATTAATAATAACCGCACTAAGGCCCATAGTAAAACAGTGAAGAACATCACGGCCAGAAAAGGACAGATACGAATAACCCACACGTGCACAGTTAATGGACATCCAGTTTCCCAACTGGCAGGTTCTAGACATTTTGGTGGTGAAGCCCTAAGACCGTCACGTGGGTTAGCTGTAGTGGTTGACAGGCAACAAATAACATTATAAGAAAAATGAGAAAGGTATATCTGTTTCACTCATCACTAAACATGCATCAATCCTAAATCCCACCAAGCTTTAACATACAGATACATTTAATATTATTCGAGTCGTAGCCTGTTGCAGTGCAGACATAAATATGGTTATATCTTTTTATTTAACTCGGAGCTCGACAAATATAATAATGGTGATACACATTCTAAGTTATTTATTGTCAGCTATTTTATTGTTATTGCCACCTTCGTAACACCAGCACATTATCGTTTTGGAGTCGTTGTTTCGGTATTTTTTGTAGAGTTTAGTCAGCACGAGTTTGTTTCGATTCTGAAATAGGTAAAAGCGGGACACAGTCAATATGGATTTTTTTTTCTAAATAAATAAATTTTTTTTTAAAAAGATAACAATTTTACATAGTCTATTTTTTCATTATGCATGTGTTATAATATGCTTATATAAAATAATTTTCTTTATTTATTCATATAGCTACTTCAAGGCGAATTCTTCGCAATCAACATGATACACAAGTCAAAAGGCGTCATACACCATACAACACTAGGTCTAATTCTATTACAAGACGTGAAATCCAGTATCGAGATGTTCACGGAGCCACATTGCCCGATTTATCACAAGACTTAACCGACGAAGAACGAATATGGGATGAAATTCAAGAAATAAAATCCATGCCAGTATCGATGGCTCAAAAAAAGGATTTAAAAGCTAAACTTCAAGTAATAAATTAAGGCTTTAAAACATTATTTATATACGATGTTAAATTAAATTTTAAAATATCATTTCTAGAACGCTACAAAACTTCGTCTTCAGGGATTCGACCAATTTAAGTGGCAGCGCCGTAAAATCTGGCAACAGCTTCACACAAAATGGACAGAAGTTTTAACGAAAATAGAACTGTGGCGTAGTTCGCTTAAACAAATTGAAGGCAGCTTTGGAACCGGTGTTGTGGCATATTTTTTGCTTTTCAGATGGCTTATGTTTCTAAATTTAGCTATATTTCTTTTAATTTTTATTTTCATTACCATACCTCATATATTTCTAGTTTATCCTACTGAAGAATTTTGTGATAAGATCACTACAAATGACTCAACACAGTGTTGTAGAGAACTTTACTTGAATAATACATCAAGCGAGTTTACTATTTTGGATTTAATCCAAGGCACTGGTTTCATGGAGAATACTCTATTATTTTATGGGGTCTATACAAATAAAGTAACTAATCAAATTCCACGCCACCAAAATGAAGAGATATACGAAATAAGTAATAAGTCATATTTTAAATTAAATTACAATAATAATAGTTATAAGCCTGTTACGATCAAAGGATTAAACTATGACTTACCACTGGCTTACATCAGTATTACAATGCTTTATTTTCTGATTTCATTGGCGGCAATTGTAAAAGGTGCTTCGCGTCAATTTAAAGACAGATTAGTTGACGGTGAGGGTCAATTTTATCAGTATTGTAATCTAGTATTTGGAGGGTGGGATTTTTGTATACACAATAGCACATCATCTGACATAAAACATAAGGCACTGTATAATGAAATCAAAGGTTTTCTTTACTCCAAACTTATTGATTACGAACGCACCAATCGATCACGAGATCACATGTACAAATTAGTCCTAGTAAGATTTCTAATTAACTGCTCAGTCGCATTTATTTTGGTTCTTTCTGCTTTATTTATTTGTTTTCTTTTTAATATCAGTCTAAAGTATCTTGAACCAAATTTTAAAATGAGTCATTCCATAACTATACTCAATCAGGCGACTAATACACTTTCTACTGATGAAGCCATACACAAGGCTGACAATCCCAAAGAACAATTCACAATTTTGTTTTTTGAATTCTTACCTTACATTGCTATAATATGTCTGAATTTGTTGGTCCCAAACTTATTTAACTACCTTTGTGTATTTGAACAATATTCGCCAATGTTTGTAGTTAAAATTAATCTTTTTCGAACTGTATTTTTACGTCTGGCCTCATTGGCGGTTCTTTTGAGCCGTTTTTATCATTTGATTATTCCCAAGACAAGTCCGCAATGTTTTCACAATGAATATAAAACGCCGCTATGCTGGGAAACATATATTGGCCAACAATTCTTTAAGCTTCTTATAACAGATTTTGTCTCAAACATTTGTGTAACATTTTTCGTCAATTTTCCCCGTGCAATATTGGCCCAACATATTAAAAGCAGATTTGTTCGCCTTATCGGCGAACAAGAATTTGAAATTTCCAAACACGTTTTAGACATTGTTTATTCACAAACTATATGCTGGTTAGGTAGCTTCTATTCGCCTTTTTTGCCGGTCATAGCAGCTGTTTTGGCATTTTTTATGTTTTACATAAAAAAATTCCAGTGCTTAGTTAATTCAAAACCTTCAGCCATACTATATAGGGCTTCAGGATCAAACTCGCTTTTTATGCTGATTTTACTTGTATCGTATGCGGTTGCATTGATTCCTGTTGTGTATGCTATAGCTGATGTTATCCCCTCGAGATCATGCGGCCCTTTTAGAGAATTGCATTCTGTTTGGGATGCCACAACGAAAGCGTTTAACCAAATGCCCTCAATTGTTAAAAATTTTATTTTTTTTTTTGGTACGGCTGGGTTTGCCATCCCATGTTTCATAGTATTGCTGTTATTTCTGTACTACTATCATGCTTTGTCAAATGCAAACAAACATATGGTTGAGGTTTTGAAAAACCAACTTGTGTTAGAAGGCCACGATAAGCAGTTTCTTTTAAATCGCTTAAGTTCTTTTGTTAAACTTCAACAGGACTACCAGAAGAAAATGCGCCAATTCTTCGAACGCGATCGAAGACAACAGCATCCACACAATCATATTCTTCAATGTGGACATGGAAATTATGAGGAATATAATTCAATTGAAAGTGAAAATTAATAAAATAAATAGATTTTGTAATGTAACGTTCTGTTTTAGTAATTAAGATTAGTGAAATGATGACAGCTTATTATTGAAAAAATTGTCATTAATGCGTTTTAAACCTATTTATCAAATAAATATGAAGGTAGATTATAAGCAAAAAAAAAAAGAACTTCAAATTAACCAGTTAAGCAGACCTCAAGCGTTTTAAAAATCCCAGTTGCGACAAAGAAAAAGTAAATAATCTTACGATTATTTATTTACACTTTTGAGCTTGCACTCCCATCTGGAAACTGAATACTATGAAACTTCAACTAGGCATTAAGAGTAAGACCATGGACTAAAATTTCATATTAAAGCCTAGTATGCTACTATTGCGAAACGAAAAATCCCATACAAAAATGACACGACGAAATCATAAACTAAAATTTCGCTCTAGTTTTCGTTTTCCAGTATGCTGTTAAACGACGAAATGTGTAATTTTAGTGGATAGCTGTCCTAAATTTCTTAGTTTAATTCTCCACACTTTTCGTTCTCAATTTAATTTACCTGCATATTAATTGCTTGCGAAATTTTGACATTTGATTTTTTTTATAAAAACAAAAAAAAGTGCAAGTTCAGATTCTTTAAATTACGGCCCTAAACTAATTTCAACATCGGCTAAATTAAATTTGCAAAATGAAGGTGGGAAAATGGAAAGAAGCACACCCTTCTAATATCTTATCGGCGAAAAAGATTTAGTCCAACTTAATGATGTCAGATACATGTGTCCGTATAGTGAACCTTTATTTCTAGTGGTTATTATCACCAACTACCGACTTTTCTTTCGTCCTCTGCCACAAAGGGAGACAGACCAAGTAATTGTCGTAAATGTGCTATTAGGGACAATTTGTCGAGTTGAAAAAATTCGAGGGTCTAAATCGCGACGTGAGAATGTTTATGTAATCCAGATCTCTTGCAAAGATTCCAAAACAATACGGTTTGCCCACAAACAGCGCAATCATTCTCGCCGATTGGTTTTTGAAAAAATCACGTCTTATGCATTTTCGTTTAGAGGAAAGATTTTTGCATTTAACTACACTCACTGAGAAGTTTGCCATGAACGGTTGGGATGTATTATGATAGTGTAGCTGAGTACGGTAGATTACGAGTACCCAACGAGCTTTAGAGAGTATCTAAAGTGAATGCTAATTACGCTGTAAGTGAAAGTTATCCAGCAATTTGGGTAGTTCCCTCGTGCGCTTCAGATGATCTTTTGAAAAAAGTTGCGGTATTTAGATCAAAAACACGCATTCCTATCATTTCATGGATTCAACCGAAAACAAACGCGTGCGTCGATACCACGTTTCTCTCAGCCATTGGTTGTGTCGGTGGTAAACGCTGCCCGGAAGATGAATCATACTTGAATAACATTCTCGAAATGAATTCGAATGCAGACAAATTAGTCATTATGGATGCAAGACCAAGTGGGAATGCAATTGCCAATAAAGCCATTCATATATCCATATCCACAGCTCAGTCCACGTCCATACCAAAATTTAAATTCTGCATCGGATCTGCAACTTCCTTCAGCTTTAATACTAATTTTGATATCGACATTGATACCAACAACATTCCAAATTGTACATAACAAAGAAATAAATTGAATCGACTAATGGCACATCCATGTCTCAGACAACTAAGAATTAAAACTGGTGTTGTGAAAAGATTGACAATTCATATCCCACGAAAAAGAAGCCGTCCAGCAAAAAGACCGTATAGAAAGATTAAAAGCAGCGTGTAATAAACATCTTTATTTTCTCCTTTCTGTTGTTTATTGTTTATTAATCATTAGCAGTAAACATTTCTTAAATGTCACACTAAGTTTTTTTTATACCTAAATATTAACAAAAAAAAAATTAAAATGAAATCTCGCAATTGAAATGGAACATTCAAACAATTGTAAATTCCCTGAACAATCTGCAAATGCATCGCCATAATAAATTATCTTAGAGTCCAACAAGGTTTTCGAGCGAAATAATTGAAATGGCTAATTGTAAAGAAAGTCGTAAGAATGCATTAGCTAATTTATAATCTTATCCTTAAGCAAATTATTAACCGAAGTAAAAAGAAGAAAAATGAAACGTTGCAGAAAAAAGTTTAAAATAAAGAAAAACTTTTTTCGAAACGTCGAGTATGAAGAGTACTTGCCAGCATGATGCGCCAACGACTTTTCCCTTTGTTTCAGGACAGCCGACTTTAATTAAATTGCAAAAAAGCAAACTGCGCAGCTCCAATCATTATCTTGCTTATATAGTGTTTGGAACCATAGCATTTTCTAAGGGGTGCTGGGAAATCTTGTAAACTTGAAGAATCTCTTAGCTCTATTAAAAATCTCTATTTGCAAATCTGCTGATTATTGTATAAATGAAGAGACAAACAATAATTCTTTAGCAAAAGTTGGGATAAAGTTATATTTGATAGAAAGTCCGAAATTAATTGTGTCTGGACTAGGATAGTTTGTAGAGAAACGTTTTATTTGGGATTCTTATATAGACAGTTAAAATGGTTCTCACTTCCTTCAGCTAACGTAACCAATTATTTATATCAGGTATTTTTGTTTTTATTCAAAAAAAATAATTGTTATCTAGAAACGCAAAAAAATGAATTTATTACGTAACCAAGTTTTTATAAGCCAAATGTGGCGGTTACGAGTCTGATGAAAGTTACCAAAGTATTCAATTCCACTTTTAAGATATTCATAATATTTACGTTATGCGTGAGAGTTTAAAAAATTGCAAGAAGTCTGCTATCCTCTTGCCGATGATCAAAAATGGTTATCATCTGCTGAAAACACGCTTTGGTTAAAATACCTGAAATTCATTTTAGCTGGAGCAGTAAGGATGTGATGTACTTTGTTTTCTAAGGCCGAGGTTTTGCTCGCCGGATTCCAAGGTTCTAGTAAAGTAAGTACTTCAGCTTTAGATTAAAAGGTTCTTCTTTATTAAATCGAATTCTAAGTTCTAATTCATAAATATAAATTTATAGTAGATTTATGAGCAGGTTAATGATACCCCTGTGGGCTGATTAGGGAATACGAAGCGAGTCGTTTTTAATTCGATGTCTAATTTTTGACTCGCTTCGTTTTGATCAATTAACGAGGCGTTATGGCGAATGGAGATTTTGTTTTTTTTTTTGGTTTTTTGGGGACTTCACGTGGCTACTTAATTATAAAGGCAAGAGAAAACATGATATATATATTAGCTTGTGATTTTAATTATACTGTACTAAATACATTATGAGAACATTTGATTTAAATGGTAAACTGTTTTTGTATTTCTTTAAAAATACAGTTGCAACGCATTATGTATCCAGGAAAATAGTCTATAAAAAACAAAATTGAAAGCAGGACCGGTAAGTAATACAATTGCAAAATATTGTAAATTAAGCAAAATTAAAGTTGTTCTTTGCACAGTTCGATGGTCCTCTTCTCCTTGCTCTCGCCTTGAGGGGCAGCGATATATAAACAAACGTACACATTTAAGAACTTATACAATATCAAAAACAATAAATATACAATAATTTTCAATTCCTTTGATATGCGTTTTTACATCTATGAAAGTTGCCTATCACAAAAACCTATGAACAACGTTGAGCCAACAGAAACAACGATATTCTGATACATTAACTTTCGCAAATCCATATCGGTCTTATATGTTGAATACCCTCACCAACTTTGACTAGTATATTTAGTCTTAATAGAACTCCCTGTTGCCGACGGGCAGGCAACTGGATAAAATGGTGTTGGAATGGCAACCAACTGGTAATCCTGTGATGTTGCCGGCAGACAGGGCAACTAAAATTAGGCGTTGGTGTGGCCACCAATTGGCAATCCGGCACAACCTCGAATTAAACTCTTAATACTCTTTTCAAATTTACAGTCTCTATTGTATTTATTTTAATTATTTAACACTTGAAACTTTTTTATAAATAAACTAACAAAATTTGGGCAGCAAAAATGCAAAGGCGAAGAGCGAATGGGAGTTTTTAACGCGTTTTGTCTGCCTGCTGAACTTAATTCCTTCAGTATAAAATGGCGAATAATAAAAATTCTATTTTTTTTTTAAAGGCGCAATTTACGCTTAACACAAATGAAAGAGATAGATAGATAGATCTGGTAATTGGTTTTCTTCCTTTCATCACAGCTTCAAAGATTAATAAGATTGTTCAGTGACGAAAAGGTTAGAACAGAATATAACAGAACAGAACAGATTCGTGAGAAACTTCAGAACAAGATAGAACAACTTAGAACTGTCAGTCATCTGACAAAAAAAAATATTGTTGTTTACCTACAATTCAAATTCGTTTATTTTTTGCAGAAACGTACTTAAAAATAATCTGAATGGAATTGAATTTAAAAAAAAAAAATATTTTTCATGAAAATGAGATGATTACCACACGGAAAATGATTTATCAAGTAATTCTAAGACTGAAATGTTTTTTTTTTTTAAACAATAACAATTGGTTTTGACAGTTTTCACAAATCTGTTCTAACCTGTTCTACCTAAAAAGCAAGTCCAAAAAATCCTGTTCTAAAGCGTTCCAAACTGTTCCAAACAGACTTATTGAACACCAAACCAAAACAGTTTAGAACAGAAAATTTCTCATCCTCCTGTACTTTTGTGTTCTAAAGTGTTCTAATCTGTTCCGAACAGCCTCATTGAACACACTAAATCATAAGTGACGTCATGCAGTCGAGAATAAAATGGTTGCGTTCACTTCCCAACATCCCCACCCCCGTCACCTGACCTGGGGGGAGAAGCCTAACGATCTTCTGACATCTTCACATCTGATCGTGCTAGCTTCTGGTATGAGCTTATTTTGTACCAGAGCTGTATACTCATCCACATAGACGTTTTGCTGCACCCATCGACAAATTCGTCTCAGCTACAGCCTCCTCGTCTACGATCATTTCACCTCTGATACGTTCAAGATTACATGCTGTTCTCCGTCGATTCTCAATATATCGGAATAATTCGAAAAATGCTTCATAATATTGTTTATAAAATTTACCTGGTGAGACGCCAAAGGTAAGAAGTGCTTATTACGAAGCTCGTCCTGACTCCTGTCAGCATTCTGCCCCATCAGTGATTCGTTTGGCCACGTACACTCTTCTTCGTACAGGAACTGAGGACCATTGATCCACCTGCCATTAAGTTCCCAATGTATTGGAAATTTAGCTCCCGTACCCTCATCCGCCGCCGGGTTAAGAAGCCCACATAGTCATGGACACAGTGCCTCTCAATGATTCCTTTTACAGCTCTTGGAAATTTTTTCACAAATGCATTAACATTCTTAACATGTTGAGCAATGGGCGGTGAACACGTAGCTCCGCATATTATTCTTTCCATTACATAGGCCTCTACGGGCTCTGATGGAGAATTTCGTCAAAGGAATCGCTGGGTATCTTGATCTTCCTTTAATTTATTTATTTGGTGAAACATCTCCTTAATATCACCGCACCCCGCAAAACGAGCTTGCCTGAATTTGAAAAGAATTGAAGTTAATGACTGGTTTATATCTGGCCCCGTAAGTACAGCTTTGTTGAGTGAAAATTGGTTAACTTCAGCGGCCGCATCAAACACGAGACGTATACCAGGCTTATTTGGATTTTTTACCTCAGTGTGGCAGGTAAAACGTCCTGGGCGACCGATGACTTTTTTCATCTGGGCTGAGTTTCCTTGCGTAGCCTTTTTCCAAATAATCTTTGAACTTGGACGAATATTTCTTAGCATATTCTGGGTTACGAAGCATTTTGCTTTCAATATTCTCGAGTTAACGCCATCTTATAACTCTCTGGGAAGGGAGGAAGTTCTTCTTTCCACAAAAGACCCGCTTCGTACCGAGCTCCAATGTTCTTGGTGGTGGATTCGAGTAGAAATGTTCCTCCTTCATCTGCTTTGGATAAAGCTGCCTTAATTTCCAACCGTACCCCAAAGGTTTCCGCTTCGAAATAACTTCTCATCATCTCACCCACATCATTCAACTTGGTCTCACTTTCCTTTTCACTTTTATCAATATGCAAAATCCTTCGACTCGACGTTTTCGTATTTTCGCACGATTGTAAGGGCCCATAAACTATCCACCCTAGTTTGGTTCTAGTTGCAATTGGGGTATACCCATCAATGGTGTACATGGACACTCCAAAGGTACGGTCAAATAGACATGAGCCAAGCTAATTTTCAACTTCGGTTGAATATCATCGTACTCAACAAGTGGCAGCCCTTAAAAGTGAATATTTTTATTCCTTCCAAACAATTTACCTCGGTTAAAACTTTGTGATATGTTTTTTGAATTTCAATACTTTCAGATTGTTGGCTGATTGTGTCTTCGTTTAACCATTGCAATTCTAATGAATCGAGTTTGCCCTGAATATCTAGCTCAAAAGCAAGATTTTGATCTATCATGGTGACGTTGGCTCCGTCGTCTACGAAAGCATAGACAGTTTGGGTTTTGTTTTCGCCATAAATCTTCACCGGCAATATTTGTAATAGGATATCCTTACCACCAACTTGATTACCATCAGCATAGCAGCTTCGACGTTCTTGTTGATTGGTTGATAATGATTTATTCGTGCAGCTATTCGATTCTTGGATTGGGTTGCTAGAGTTCGTTGCGTTTTGTTGTGATTCAATTGTGTGTCTTGTGTTTTCCACTACGGTGGAATGTAGAAGACGATGATGTTTATATGAGCACCCTTCAATTCCACAGCGTTTACTTGCAAAGCAACGGGCGGATCTATGACCACCTTTCAAGCAACAAGCACATATTTTTAGTGCTTTAGCTTTTTTCCATCGTTCTTCTACTGATAGCTTTGAAAAAACATCACATTCCTTTACGGGAGAACACCGTCGCATATGTAACACTTAGATTGAACGACACTCACATATGCAAAGCGACGACCCTTTACTGTGCTAGAGTTTTGTGCCGGTGGCTTCCAATTTGTAGTACTTGGCCCTGATTGAGATGACGACGGCAATGAGCCAGTCACCAACTAACCAGCCATTGGGTGAATTCGATTAACGTCGGCTGACGTTCATAACACTGCATCAGACTTGTAGTCGGCAACTTGCCTGCAAGTTCGCTCAATAGGGTTGGGTTCGCTATGTGATGTGTTCCTTTTGCATTTTGTAAGAAGGCGGTCATATTAGTGATTCTGTTCACGGAGTAAACAAGCGACATCAAGTCGCCTTCAATGACCGGCGGGACAGATCGAAACTTCTCGATTTGGCTGCTTATCAATTGTACGCGCCGCCCGAACATATCCTCTAGTGTCGACATTATTGCTTCGACATTGCTTGAACTCGAAAGCAATGCCTCTACTACCTCCCTAGCTCCGCCTTGTATGGCGTTACGAAGTCGCATGATATTATGCAATGAGGAATAGTCAAACTCTAACGTTGGAGTTCTGAATGCTTCAGAAAAGGTTTGCCACTCTTCTGGGGCGCCCGTAAAGATTGGGAGCAGATATATCTTTTGCTGACGCTGCAAGATAGTTCTCTGGCTAAAATCGTTTGACAACGGCGGAAACTCTTGCCTGAAAGAGGGAGCTGTGTTGCTTAAAGGCTCGGCGTGTAAGCTTTGTGGCAAGAATTGCCAAAGAATCGTCTGAGATCTCAAATTTGGCGAGGTAATTTGGTGGCCGAATTGCCTAGAACGTGGTGGTGGCGGTTGAGAAGCCAAAAAACCTCTTCGTAGATCTGCCATAGTGGCATGCATGGTGTTGTTAGACAATATAATAAGGGCCTACATGGCCTGAATTTGATGAGCAAATTCGTAACGCATATCGATAATTTGTTTTATTAAAATCTAATGATTCTGATTCTGAATCACATAAGTTATTGCTACGAAAATATTGAGATTTACGTTTTGTTGCAAGAAATCCGATTCGGCTGTGGCGATTGTTGCTGTCATGAGTGGTGGTTGCAAATCGGCATGAGGTTGGATTTGGGCAGGCGGTGTCATCGATCTCGTTTGCAAATTTGCATTAATGCCTTGGGCGAGTGGTAGCGATAATGTTGAAGGTAAGTTTCTTTGAATTCCTTGGGCGGGCGATGGCATCGACAATGTTTGAAGCAAATTTGCTTGAATGCCTTGGGCGGTCAGTGGCAATTATGTCGGAAGCAAATTTGCATGAGTGCCTTGGGCGGGCGGTGGCATCGATAAAGGTGGTAAATTCTTTTGAATACCAATGGCAGGCGGTGGCATCGGTAATTTTGAAGGCGAATTAGATTGAATACCCTGGGTGGGGGGTGATCTTTCTACCGGCATTTCGATTTCATATATATCGAATCTTGCCGGAGTGACTCCTTTGTTGTTTCTTTGGCTATCTCTTCTCGTGTTGTCTTTGGCCAGTGGCATAGAACGGAGATGTTTAAAGACGCAACAATGACAAAGAGAACACGTGACGTTCTGTAACGGATGGCGAGGACGGCTTCGTCTTTTCTCCGGCAATTGAGATGCTGAATGTATGTGTCTATTTTGGCTTAAAATCGCAGCAGCGATATAGACACAAGTATATATCCTCAAAGGGATGTCCAGAATCGAATACAAAGATGGCCAAAAAACGAATAAAAAGATGTTCAATAGACACGAATTAAAAGATGTTCAATAGACACGAATTAAAAAGATGTTCAATAAACACGAATTAAAAAGATGTTCAATAGACACGAAATAAAAAGATGTTGCCGATGGGCAGGCAACTTGATAATAGTGCGTTTTCATTAGAGCTCAAATTACATAATTTGGCAAATTACAGAAAAAGTGTTTTCATTACAAATTATCTAATTTCGTTTGACACCTGGCTGAATTTAAATTGACATTTAAAAATTCAATTAAATCACTTGTAAAATTAAAAAATCCTTTTCCTGGATGTACTGTTCCCGCTTAATAGAAAAACTATTTTTGTGGATGCTGATCCTCTGAGAATTTAATTAGTAAGAGGAAATTAGAAGGCTCATTTTTATTCTTGTTTTTTATTAGATTGTTCGTGCAGATATGAAAGAAATTAACGAATTGGATTTAAATGGTGCCCCTAATACCTACAATTTCTTTCTGTGACTTGATAACAAAATGGAAGGTTTCCGTTTTTGGAAACAAGCCTGGTGGCACAGCCGATATCATCTTTTCACCCTATATTTAGTCGATTTGATAAGGATTCCGGAGAATAGCAGCTGGCGATCGCCTAAGGGGCCAGTACCAAGCTCAGAATCCTATGGCTTGTTAAATATATTATAATATTAGGTTGTTAAATCTCTACGAGATATAGCTTTGGTGCCAAACCAGTGTAGTGGAATTCTTTCAAAAAATAGACCGAATAAAAATTATATTTAAAAATTGTTGATGAAAAACCTTGTATTTTATTTGAATGGCATACTTGCGCTGTGGTTCAAAAACGTAGGTGAATACTTCGTGAAAAATGGCTTAAAGCACATTTGAAATAAGAACTGAGTCCCGTTTGAATCATGCAAATGAAGGAAACGGTTTCGAAATGGCAGCGGCAATAAAAACTCAAAACCGTTTGAATTATCCAAATGAAGCAAGTAGTTTGGAAATGACAGCATGTCCAAATAAGCAATTCCAAGAAATGTATACTAATTTCAAGGAAAATCTTGAAATCACAACCTACCCGCAGCTCTCATTTCCAAACTAGTTGCTTGATTTCGACGATTTTAACTGTTCTGAGTGTTAATAAATATTTTAAAAAATTAGCATCTGAAAGTAAGTTTGTAATGTTTCATTTTTCAAAAACACGAAAAAACTACCCTTAGATAAACATTTTTCGAAATATTTGCTAGATACATACATTATTTATATATATATAGATATACCTCGGGTCCATATCTACATTATGTGGGATTACCTTCCTAATTAACATAATTTAAACTCCACAATATAGATTTGAACAATCGTTTCTGTGTACCTATTCCCTGAATGGTCCATTCGACAATTCATTATACTAGTAGCAAAGTAATCTTACCTACATCGGCTCTAAACCTACATAGCTGCTTAATGATAACTAGACTACCTACTTTACTAACAGCTAACAGTAGCGTTAAAGCTTAGCTTCATTTTCTGGTTGTTAACTACAAGATGAAGTTCGTACGATCTTGTCGTGGATTTTATTTTATTTCATTTGTTTTTTTATATTAATTTTTTTAAGCTATCTAGATTAGCGAAGGTCACACATGCAATAAAAACTCGTCGTTTATTATGAGTTATTTGGCCCATGAATTCTCCAGGGATTTCGTTTCCCACGGAATATTTTATTTCTACGAACGTGATTCTCGCACAGAATAAATTTCCGCCAAACAAAATATCGTATAAAATGTCAGCATAATTCCCTGTGAAAGCTAATTCGAGGCAAACTTTTGTGCATCATTCACTTGCCCAAAATTCGAATTGGAGAAAAATTTTCAGGGATATTTTTATTCACGATAACCCCTATTAAGGTACTTACCTACTCTTTTATGGCCACAATTCAACGGAAATAATTAATATTTAAAACAAAACTAGCAGGTACCCGTGGCATGCTATGGACTTTCCATTCCACGGGAATCTAATGACATCATTTCTATCCACCTACAAACTTTCATTTAAAACCGTTCAGTCGTTGAGGTGTGAAAGCTAAACAAATACCCAAACTCTCCCATTTGAATGATAATCCAGTTTCTCATCCATATGCTTACCAAATTTTATTAAAAGCCATTCAATGGCATGCGGAACAAGCACCCAAGTAGGAAGCTTTCATAGGAAGCTTTAATTTTTTTGGGATAAATAATATAACCTATATGATAATCCAGTGCCATCTACCTATTTAATTGGATGCAAAGTTAAGTCGTTGATGCGTTATTGCGGATGTGTGAGTATGCTTTTTGGCTTCTTGAGAACAAAAGCCATTGTATTTATTTATATTTATATAGTACTACCATGGAACATGAAAATCTGTTCATCAGCGTGCCTGTGCAGATGGCGCTTGTGTCGAGAAATTTGCTTTTGCAATTATTTGTTTGAGAGCGGGACAGAGAAATAAAAGAGGGAAAAGAAGAGATGAGGTAGTTTTATTTCTGTTCTTATAGCAATATTGAATAAAAGGGAGAAAACCAAATGTGGTGTATTTTTTTGACATCACATTTGTAGTTTACTATTTTATATGAGGATAAGGCAAGGAGGAATATAAATACAATGAACTTATGAATGGATTTTATTTTTCGTTTTGCCTTAATGAAGCAAAGTAAGTAATTTTGTTACTTCCATCGCTTATTGATTGTTCATACGTGAATACGTACTTACAACGATACATAAGTTTAGTACTGAATTGTTGGGGTAGTTTGGATGTGTACCTACATACAATCGTTTGGATTTTAGTTATTTTATGATTTGGATTTGGTGAAAAGAAGAAATTATTCTAACAAATTGTAAATACCTAGGTATTATTTTATTTAGCTTTTTAGAGTTGATGTCTTCTGATATATGGTAGGTGCTTTACCAAAAGCGGCTCAGTGGCGCTTAAAACAATCGCAGGCAGGTAAATTAACATTTATAATGTATAAGACAAATGTACGTACATATACACCTAACTATTCTTACTTACGATTATAGGTAGGTACTAGGCATGCATTCGTAAAAAACAAAAAAGAATTCTAACAATCAAACATGACATTACGATCATAGAGAAGCCTATAAAAGTGATCGACAAAAAATGTATGGCTGGCAGTTTAAACTTTTTTACCTTTTATTTTATAAAAAAATATTTTTTTGAGGTATGAACCTCTTTATTTGCAATTCACTTAATAACTGAATACAATAAAGTTCTTTAATTCTAATTAAGACTATCCCCAAGTGCATCTGTCGCTGATGTTGTGCGACGTTCCCACAGGTGGTATTATTTTACATCTTCGCTACGTGATGGAATGCGGTGTTTATTCGCTCCAGAACTAGCGTCAGCAAAAAGTGTGGGAATGATCATAAATCATCTTTGGTTTTATAATCTTTCTGGTGTTAACTTCTCCACCCTTTAAAATCGAATGCCCTCATTCGATACCGATGTTCTTAGATGTTGTGAAAGGTCAGGTACCCCTATTGTTCTAGCTGTTGGTATAGGGTTAGTTTCATTGCCATCCATTATTCTTTCCTCGATTTGCTTCAAACCAATCTCTTCTGTGGCCAAATTTCTTTTTCTTTTAAAACATTGAACCACTTTATTTTTTAAGAGTATGAGTACCAAAGTCACGCATATTATGGTTAGGGCTGATAGATTCATTATGGACTTCCTTTCGCTGCTTATTTCCAGCTTCTCAATATAGCGGGTAGTGTTGGATTCAACTTCTTTAAGCATTTCTAGGGTAAGTAGTTCTTCGACTTGTGACTTCGCTGCTGACGGTTGCAATATAGCTGGTAACGGCTTATGTCCGAAGGCTTCTGTTTCCTTGAAAGTGTATGGCCCTGCCTTTATTGTCGCGTTGTGAAACTGGATGAGGTATGTTCCATTTAGGTGGATTTTATTGTCATCGACTTCTACCTTGCCGTTGAACTGGTTTAACAAGATGATTCCGGGAGCTAGTTCCTCTATATCGGGGATATGTTGATTATTTACTTCGATGCACATATGGGGTTTGCTGAAGAGTAGGTTGTTAATACATTCATCATTGCTTATATTTAGTATATTATTTTGTTTATAGATAGATAGAGAGTTAAAAGTTTTACATTTTTCGATCATAGCAAACAAATTTTCTTTACATTTTAGTATTTCTTTAAATTCTGTTTTTATAATTTGTTTGCCCTTTTTGACGGGTTTAATCAGTATTTTATTACAAATTTCTTCATCAGTAGTGGGTATACTTATAATGTATAATAGCGATTCCCTTCTTACAGCTATTCTTATATCTGAAAATTCTATTGCTTCTATAATGTTGCTGTAAGTCATATTTTCTTTTTTTAATATTTTCTTTATTGACTTAATTTCTAAATTAGACAGAATATATGTATTTATTATTCCGGCCTCAGCCCATTGGACAGCATATTCTACATTTTTTACTTCTTCCTTTAATGCTTCCAGTTTTGATTTTACATTTATCATAAATTCTAGTCTGGTGCTTTTGTCTGCCCTTATGGTTTTTAATACCTGATTTGTAACATTATTTATTTCATTCCTCTTATTGGCTATTACATTATTTATTATTCTTTGCTGGTTATTGTTAGCTAGTACATTGTTTATTTTCTCTTTAACAACTTTAAAATCATGTTTGTCCGGTGTTCCGGCGATCCACTTCCAGGCGGAGCCGAGAAAATCTAAGGATCTTTTATTTCTGGACTTAGGAACAAGCCGATCAAGATGATGCTGAATTGCGTTTACGTGGTTGGATAGGAGGGGAAAGATAGGATTGGATGTGTTTTCTAAACGAGACATAGTCCTTTCTAGATCACTTAACGCCATTCGGTATTCCTGAATATCAACGACGTGAATTAATTTGAACGTGCCAATTTGCACTTTTGCGTTTTCCATTTCTATTGGGATAAGTTGTGCATTTGTGTAGTCGAGCATCTTGACATCAATTGATGGGCGTAACCCAGAATCTGTAATAATATTTAATTTCGAATTAGGGATTTATGAATGATTTTACCGGATTTGCTTAGAATAGTTGTATTTCTGTTTTTGTCTACTATTTCCTTTTTATAACGACGGTTCAATTTTGATCCTACCCGTTTATTTTGTTTAACATACACGATTTGACCTGGTGAATATTCTTTATCCAATTGTCTCGATTTATTATGATACTCAAGGTCATAAGCTTGCTTCTGTTCTAGTTTGTCTATGTTGTTCTTCCTTGCTTTTTCTAACAACTCGGGGTCTGAGGCTACTCTTTGACTGAAAAACACTTCTATGGGCTTGCTTTTAGTTGTGGAATGGATAGAACAGTTGTATTCATATACCGCTCTTTCCAGGAGTTCCGTAAAGGAACGCTGAACTCCTTCTGTTTTCAATCATCTCATTATTTCAATGAGAGTCGAATGAAATCGTTCTACTTGACCATTAATGCTGCTGCAATATGGCGGTGTTATGTATACTTCGATTTTCAATTCCTCTTCTAGCATGTATCCAATTGAGATTGAATTAAAAGATTTTTCGTTATCTATTACTACCGTTTTGGGAAAGCCGAAAGAAAAAAGTATTTCCCGTAAAGGTTGCCGAACATCTTCGACGGCTTTTGACTTGAGGACTTTTGCCTGCGCATACTTTGAAAATTTATCTATAGAGGTTAAAACGAGGTTATTTTCAGTGGAAAAAATATCCAGGTGGTCAATCTGACCTGGGTACTGAGGAATTGGTGTTGCCTGCAGTTCAGGCTTACTCGGATGTCTATCATATTTATTTTCCTTGCATACAGTACATTTCTTTATAATTTTTTTTATTTTATTAGTCATTGAAGGAAAATAAAATTCTTGTAAAATTTGCGATTTATTTTCACGTTCTTTCCTATGAGCCCTCTTATGCGTTCTTATGATAATTTCTTCTTGTTCAGTTTCGTTAGACACATCATGAACTTGCAATTGTGTAAATCTGATTTCGTATCCGTTGAAATGTTCGGGGTATAAGGTTTGTATCATGCCCAAGATAAACTCTTCGGCCTGGATACCATTTATGACAGTAGGATTAATAATTCTTTTCAGAATATCTTTGAAATTATCGTGATTAAACACTGGTTCGGTTATGACATGTCTATGGTAAGTGGGAAATATTATGCGAAAAGTTTGGCTAGGAGTTTTGCCAATTTGAAAGAGGATTTGGTTCTTAAATATGTTAACTGGAACTTCGACTGTTGGTATTAAATTATGACCTGAGCTAACACCACTACGTTGTGTTGTAGATACGGATAAAGCATTAACATTGGATAAGTTTGGAACTCTAGACAAAGCGTCTGCTACAACGTTCGTTCGCCCTGGCTTGTAAGCTATTTCATGGTTGCACTCTTCTAAAATAGCCTTCCATCTTTTCTTGCTATTGTTATTTTTGTTGCTCAGCGCACCAGTCAGTGGTTGATGATCAGTGAAGATTCTAACTTTTGCGTGACCATAAAGATAATTTCTTAGGGCACCTAAAGCCCATACAATAGCTACTAGTTCTTTCTCATTAGCTGCATAGTTCTGTTCCGTTTTGTTAAGCGTCCTACTTATGAATGTTAGCGGTCTCTTTTCTTGTTCCAAAACAGCACCGATGGTCACATTTGAGGCGTCGGTTGTGAGATCAAAAGGTTTATTGTAGTCAGGGTATGCTAGAATTACATCTTTGGAAATTAATGAATTTTTTAGTTTATTAAAGGAGTCTATAGCTTCTTGGTTAAGTTTTATAGGTGTTTTGACTGATTGGCTTTTGGACACATGTGCTCCTTCGCCTCTTAAGAGGATTGTTAAGGGTTTCGCAAGTTGCGCATAACCTTTAGCAAGCCGACGGTAATATCCCGATAGTCCCAGGAAAGATCTAAGCTCTTTCAAATTTGTTGGGATAGGGAAATCAATGATAGCTTTTACCTTGTCCATATTGGTTTTTATTCCCTCAGATGAAATGAGGAATCCAAGAAATTCAACTTGTGATTTGAAGAATTTACACTTACTGAGTTGAACTTTCATGTTGGCTTTGCTGAGTGTATTAAAAACTTGCTCGATGTGGTTGACGTGCTGGTCTTCGTCTTCACTAAAGATGATTATATCATCTATATACACATATCAAGACTTTCCTATGTACTCTCGGAGAATGTCATCGAGAGCTCGCTGGAAAATCGAGGGAGCATTTTTGAGGCCAAATGGTAGCCTGGTAAACTCAAACTTGCCGTTATTGATCGAAAAGGCAGTCTTCTCTATATCGGATTCTTTGAGAGGAATCTGATGGAAGCCGCTTTTCAAATCAAGGACAGTGAAAACTTTATTTTTTCCCAATTGGGCGGTTACCTCGTTTATGTCGGGTATAGGATATCGATCAGCTATCGTTATGGTATTTAATTTGCGATAATCAATAACCATACGATATTGTTTTGCACCGGTGGAATCTGGTTTTTTGGAGACTATCCATACCGGTGAGTTATAGGGCGACCGTGAAGGTCTTATTATGCCGTCATCAAGTAGCTGTCTAACTTGCTTTTCAACTTCAGATTTTAGGGACATAGGATAGGGGTAATAACGAGTGTAGACGGGTTCTTCCGTTGAAGTTCTTATTTCTGCTACGACTTTGGTCGTAAAAGTTAGCTTCTCCTCTGGTTCAGTAAATAAATTTGGATGTTTACTTACGACTGAATCCAGAAGATTTTTTTGACGATCTGTTAAGTCTTCAATGTTTACCGATATCGAGTTAACTGAACGAGAATGTAATTGTTTAATTTTTATATTTACTTTATTTAGGATAGTCATAAAGCTATCTTGCGTATGAATAATAGCGTCTAAGGACTTAAGGCTGTCATTCCCCAGAATGCCATGAAATGCCTTAAGAGAAGGTAGGATGAAAAATTTTATTTTAATATTATTTAGCCCAAATAGGTTAAGGTAAGTGTGATGGCTGATTTTTACATCGCCCGCTATTGATTTTGCACGAAAAATGTTTTCATTTGGAGTGGGTGTTTTCGCTAAATCTGCTCTTAAATAATTATTACTGGAACCGGTGTCGATTAGAAACTTAAGTATTTCTCCAGTCCTCGTCTTGCATTCAAAATATGGCGAGGAGGACTGATTTAACCTAAAAAATGTATGTCGCTGTATTCGACAGAATTCTCGGGGTACTCGACAGAATAATTTTCGACGGGATCTTCCTGTTGCTCAAGACCGACGCTTTGTACGAATTCTTCGCACAATTGAGCGTAAGTCTCTTCCTCGGATTGGAGGTTTCCAAGGTTGAGGAGTCGAGCTCTCAGTCTGTAAAGGTGGATCGTATTCATTACTGATGTGGTAATTCGGTTGTATCCTTGGTGTATTGGTTGGCAAGTGCTTCATTGCGGATTGTTGTGGCCGTGAGAACTGGTTTCTTCTCATTCGGGAGCTCGGATTTGGAGGTTCTGTTTTAATAAATTGGTTTAAAGGAGTAAAAGGTTGTTTAGGCATAAATGGTTGTCTAGAATTGTACTGTTGCTGTTGCGGATATCTGGGTACATTTTGTTGGTGGGGCTGGTATTGCCACGTCGCGTCGGTCGTGGCTGTTGATTTAACCGTATGGGATTTGGTTGCGCATGGAATATTTGCCTACCCTGAAAGTTTGCGGAATTATTTGTTCTACGTGGGTTTTGGTTTTGCAAAGTTTTTGGAGTGTTGAGGGTGCCGTAGGCGTGATCTGCTCTATAATTTTGATTTTGTAATTTTTGGCAGAGATAGAGTGCCTGGGGCAAATCGATAGGCTCTTTAATTGCCAGTAATCTCGGCAAATCGCCCTTTAACACTCTGATGAATGTGTCCAGCGCTTTGTCTCTGTATGTGCGTGTAAGCAAATGAAGGGATTCAGGACCCATATCCATACATGAGATTTTATTTAATATTAGGGATAGGTGCTGGTACACCTTTTGATAAAAGTCCTGCACTGAATGGTTCCCTTGAACAAGTGAGGTCATCTGGAATTCCAATGTTCCTAGGTCCCTCTTATCTCCATAGTGCATGGTCAAGCATTTTGATATTGCATTCCAATTTAGAGCAATGTTATATGACTCTAGAGCCACATCGGCATTGCCGACAATTTTATTACGTATTACGTTGAGTATGCCGTAATATTTTGGTGTTCCCTTTAAGGGTTCCTAAATTTGTAAAATTCGGTCAACACTCTTGCGCCAGGAGCTAAATTCTCCTGCAGAACCGGAAAATTCGCGGAGGCAACGTACCACATCTGGTATCCTGTCCATATCGGACAAGTTACTCCTATACTCGGAATTAATGCCTTGATCCACTCCCCATAAATTATGCGAACTTGGATGCAATGCATTGTGAACTAATTCGCGGCCTTTGCGTTCGAATTCGCGGTGGACTATGTTTGAAATAAGCACATCTAGCTCGGGAGTAGCTCTAACGTCATGTGCGGGATCTGGATGGGATTGTGTTGAAAGGGATGATTCGTTAGGATTATCACAGTCGATAGTGACTGCTGTAGTATTCGTAGGAACCGGAGAAATAGGACGGAGGTTGGCAGGTATAGCAGAAGTACTCATTCTGTTAGGATCAGTGATGCTGGGTTTATTTTTTGGGGCAATAGAAGTTCTACCGGATCTTATATCAGGCATAATTTATTTAGTTCTTTTTTTTTGTTTTTGAATAATAAAATCTTTAACTAACCTTAGTAATTTGTTTGGTGAATTTCTTTTAATCTTTCTTTAAACAACTTTAATTTTTACTCTATATTTTGAAATATCTTATTTTTTCTTTTTATTTGATTATTTTAATTCTTCTCTAAATTACTTTAATTTTCACTTTTATTTTTTTTTGTTTTTAAATAATAAAATCTTTAATTAACCTTAATTATTTTTTTTTTTTATTCGTTATGTGTTATTTCAGTTTGTATTATTATGTATTAAAATAAAAGGGAAATTTTTAAAATTTATAAAAAAAAAATGAAATGATCAACTCTAGCAAATTTATTTTGAATAGGTATATTATTTAATAACTTAAATATCTATCTTACATTAGGAATAACAGCAGCTTCATCTCGGGTGGTGCAGCAAGCTTCCACAGCTTCCGGTTCGTCTTCTTTTTGTTGAAGTTACTACGGGGCCCTCGGACAATTTTTAAGTCCTTTCACCACAACACGAGTTCACTTTCGCTGTTTGGACCACGGAGTTTTTCTTTTTGTTTGTTTAGAACGCGCACTCGCGATAAAGTCAATCGTAATCAGGGGTTTATTAAAACTGTTAACCGCAGGAAAAATTTTTTTTCCCTTTTTTAACGGACACTGTCAGCCCTTGACCGATTTATTTAAACACTTTTCGCGATGATACACTCACAAGCACTCCGTGGTCCCTGCTCGGGCGCCAATTAAACTATTTAAATTTTATTTTATAAAAAAATATTTTTTTGAGGTATGAACCTCTTTATTTGCAATTCACTTAATAATTGAATACAATAAAGTTCTTTAATTCTAATTAAGACTATCCCCAAGTGCATCCGTGCATCTGTCGCTGATGTTGTGCGACGTTCCCACACGTGGTATTATTTTACATCTTCGCTACGTGATGGAATGCGGTGTTTATTCGCTCCAGAACTAGCGTCAGCAAAAAGTGTGGGAATGATCATAAATCATCTTTTGTTTTATAATCTTTCTGGTGTTAACTTGTATAACGGACTGCAGCCTAAACGGCTTGAGCGATTACCTTCAAATTTGGTACGTGGGTATTTGTTTTGCATTCATCAGAGGGGAAATTGAAATTTTATTTTTAGGCCTAAAAATAAAGGTACCTGTCATACTACCCTTAAGGAAAAGCTTATTTTTCTCGAAAACGGCTCCAACGATTCCGATAAAAGTGTTTTAGAATTTTTTTGTTAGCTATCATTTAGTAAGAACCAAGTTTACGGGAAAAGTCTATTAACAGCACCTTTCATATAACGGTTTTTTAATTTTTGGGTTTTTCGGTAACGGTGTACATTGGATTTATATCAAATTTTATATCTGAGAAGATCTAGGTAGCCAAACTAATTCTGCATATCAAAATTTTGAATAAGTTTTTTTTCTTATTAAAATTAATTTTTGAATGAATTTTATTTAAATAGGTTGCATGTGGGTGATATATGTCTTAGAAACTAGGTCATGTATCATGTTAGAGCTATTATCTACTATCTAGGTGCTTTGCTCTTATGTTAAATTATTTTATGTTTTTTTTAAAAACATATTTAAGGTTATTAAATAAAGGTAGGCATTAAAACTTTAAAATAAGAAAAACTTAAAAAAAAAACATATTATTAAAATGCAGTATATTAGAAAAACATAAATGAATAAGGAAATTATATACACCTAAATTAATAAAGGTTTAGGACTTATTCCATACAGTGTGTGCAAAATGTTAATAATACAACAGAATTTCTGATATTTCACATTTACAAACTTATTCCTTCGCTAAACCATCGAAGGCGGTGGTTTAGTGAAGGAATAAGAATTGACATTAAGATAAAAATGTACATGGACAGATTAAAATCAAATGCAGGACTGGATCGTACGAACTTGCTCTTGTACATTGACGCTGTTAGTAGCCAATGTAGGTTCAAATAGAATAATAAATTGTTGAATGGTACCTACCTACAAATGTATATTTAAACGGATTTATCTTTAATTATTAGGAAGGTAATAGCTATATTTAATGAACATACATACGTAGATGGAACCTATGTATGCAAATATGTACATATAATAGTGAAAGTGAAAGATATAGGTGGGTATGTATTAGTGGCGAGGCGTGAATAATTTCAAAAGGTAGGTCAAAGAAAAATTAGTCACCAAAAAATTAAATTTCGGAAGTTTGCTTGAAATTATTTCGTTCAATGCATAAGTTAGTATGAAACCATAAGGTTCAGCAATTTAAACCAAATTGGTTATACCTTAAGTCATTTAAGTTAAATGTAACAATGAGCTTAATGCATAATAAAAGCGGTTACGAAAAAAACCTTTTTGCGGATGCAAATACAATATCTTAAATAAATGTATTGTTAAGTTATAAATTTGCGGGAATGTATCACGTAATATTTCGTTTTCTAAATGGTTATGAAGTGCTAAAACGTCAAGTTTTCGAAGAGAAGAAGTATACAAAACGTTAAGTTCATATTTTAAAGCTGTAAAGTCAAAAGGCCCAGGGCAAAAATGTATTAAGAAGACATTTTTTAATTTTGATTGGAAACTTCGAAATTATAGTATTTTGATTTATTAAGTAAATCTAAAAAATAAATTCGTGAAAGTTTTATATCTTGTATTTGTTTGGGATATAATATTGTCTTTCTTACTACAAAACGACGTTTATAACGTGTTTTGGAATCAATAACGAGCAATCCTCGTTTTCGTGGTATTTCTGCGCAATCGCTTATGCTTTCCAAAATGGATTTAAATTTATTAAGAAATTCAGAGCTCTGCCAAGACTCAAAACTTTCGATTTCTCTTTTTGCAAATTCAATATCTCGCTCTCTGAGAGTCTTCCCAATCAGCAGAGTTGTACCTTTCAGCGATTTCACCAGAGGGCGCCTCGGACGTTCCGCTTCATGATATCACTATGGAATATATCTGTGGCAACAAGGAATAACAGCATAAGTCGACTTATGTCGAAAATGAGTTTTTGATACCATCCGATGCGCAATAAGCAGTTCCATCTGTCATATTTTTTTCGTATTTTTATCTCAAACCGTAAAGGAACTACAGACAAAAGAAAAACGACATAAGTCAGTATCTACAGAGCTTGCACAAGGTAAAACAACATAAGTACAATTCTTTAGTTTTTATTTTCTACTTGTGCTTTTATTACATAACGAAAAACCAAATCAACACACTCATAAGTTTACTTATGCTCTTTTTCCAAAACAATTATATATTTTATTCGCGATCATAAGATTACTTGTGTTCCTTTTCCAAAATAAAATTGTAGCTTACACGCAGGTATGTTGACTTGTGTAGTTTTTTCAAAATCCTTTACGTACAAAATCCAGACACAAGTTGACTTGTGTATATTTTCCTTATTCCGTTTTGATAAAAGAACGAACACAACTTGACTTGTGTTGTTGTTCCAAAAGACGTTACGGAAGATATTTGAAAATAAGTAAACATATGCTGTTATTTTGAAAGCAAACACATACTCAGTTGTGACTTATGCCGTTTTCTTCTTATAAAATTTCTTTTCTGGTAGGTTGAGTTGCAGTTTTGTTTGGATTATTGCCTGTGTACTTCATCGATGTGTGTTAAAAGTAAGCTTAGTTTGTGAATTGTTTTACAAAGTGTTATTTACGTTGTGTTAAATAAAGTTAATTGTTTTAAGAAAAAAAAATAAAATAAAATAAATAAAATAAAAATTAAAATGTTGCGTGGTAGCAGAATTTAGGCCTTAGTCTTGGAAAGAGCAGCTGCTTTAAATGCAAATAGAAAAAGTCAGAGAGATAACGTTTGTGAAAATATTGAAGGTAAGTTTTTAACGAATAGATTTTAAAAATAAAGCACAAGGCTCTTCTTTAATTTGTTCAATAATTTTTGTTTAAACTGGACACGTCTCTTTGTTTATTGTTGCTCGTTGAGTTGGTCGGGTTTAAAGCATAATTATATTGTGTATTTGTCTTTTTTTATCTATTGTATTTGGAAATGTAGTTGAATGCAGTGTCGTAGAGTGTGTTTTGTTTTTTAGTTCGGTCATTGAGTACTTTGTCCTGTTCTGTCTTACAAGCTTTATTATATTGCGAAAGAGTTTTTAAGCTTTTAATCAAAGCAATAATAATTATTATTACGAAAACCTTTAACATTAAATTGAATTTCATTCAAATAATTTTTCAAATAATTTAAAAAATACCTAAGTAGGTACCTACCCATACAATAAATCAATGAAATATTTTTGTTTTAACTATCTACATATGTGGAATGAGAAGGAGTGTTTTGGTTTTGTTTTGTTATTATTTTGAAATGATTCTACGAATAATTTAAAAAAAAGTAAAACTTAAGAAACTGATATGCCTGTATTTTTAAATTTCGAATAATATGTTTCAGAAATATCCGGTGAGCCAAAATATTATACTCCATCAGAAAACATAAATCTACAATCCGACGAGCCTTCAGGATGTAAATTCAAACTTCCGATCATTAGATGTATCTACCTATTATAGAGTTTATTCAAATTTTGTTTAGGTGGTATTACTAACTTTGAAGACTCAGATGATTCAGTTAAGGATCCAGATTATGCATTGAGTACAAGTGAAGACGAAAGTATTGAGCATTGGGGTAAGATCCTTGAAGAGTCTGTTGATAAAGTTTGTCAGGATTCAGTGGTGGTGACGCATGTTTCACTAGAGTATGTAAATAATTTTGACATTGATGAAACACCTTCAACTCAAGTTAAAGAAAATATTGCTACAACATTTACTAACAAGATAAAAGGGGCTAAAAAAAAACTTACAACACTCTAAGACAAAATAAAAAAATACAGGCCAGAACATTAAGACCATTATCATCTTGCAGAAATAATTGCGGTAGCAAAATAACGCTTAAAAATCAACAAGAATTATTTGAAGATTATTGGGCCTTATGCTGTTATAATAAAAGAGATCTTTACATTTCACTAATTCATATAAAAACACAGTCTCCGACAAAAACCAAAAAGTGTGGAGTTAAGCACCGGGATCGACAAATTTCTCCAGAATATATGATTGAACTTGCAGGTGAAAATATCACAGTATGTAAATCTTGCTTTTTGGGTTGTTTTGGTGAATCAAATCGTTTTGTGAGGTCAGTAATACGTAAGAAATTGAGTTCACCTTCCAGTACTCTAGTTGACAAAAGACGAAGTTCGACACCCCCAAACGCATCTTCTGTGGAAGAAATAGAGAAGATAAAAGCATATATCCAACAATTTCTGGCTTATGAGAGCCATTATACGAGACGGGATACATCTAAAAAGTATTTACAACCAGGTTTGACAATTTCCAAGATGTATAGCCTTTATTGTTTGGAAAACGAACAACCAAAGAGCTTATCAATATATACGAAACTGTTCCATGAGTTGAATTTGAAAATAAAACCTCCCCAGCTTGATACATGTGGAAGGTGCGATAAGTTGCATCAAAAAATATTAGCTATGGACAGTTCTGATGAAAAATTAAAGCTTGAGATTGTGCTTGCCAGCCATCAAGATAAAGCTGATTTTGCTCACGCATGCAAAAAAGAAGACAAAAGCCTAGCAAAATCAAACAAAAATGTTGCAGCATATGCATTTGATCTCCGGCAGTGCTTGCCTACCCCATTTTTGAAATGCAATATTGCCTTCTACAAGCGTCAGTTATGGACCTATAATTTAACGGTCCACAATTTGGATAACGATCAACCTTACTGTTATATGTGGCATGAAGGAATGGCAAAGAGAGGTGGAAATGAGATGGCCTGTTGTATTTTTAAACACATAGCCGTTAAAAATTTAATTTTTTATAGCGATTCTTGTCCGGGCCAAAATAAGAACACGCATGTTAGTTGCATGTTTATAGCCGCTTTAGCGAATAGCGAGCAACTAGAGGTAATTGACCATAAATTTCTCGAACCTGGTCATACTCACATGGAATGTGATGTCGACCATTCTGTAATTGAACGAAAAAAAAGAACACAACAGCTAAGATTTACCATCCAAGAGACTGGCAGAACTTTATTGCTGGCATAAGGAACAAAAATCCATTCAAAGTGAAGGAAATACGTCAGCCAGATTTCCTAGACTTTGCTGCAACCTCAAAGAACAAGTTCACATGGCGAAAGGTGAATACTGATGGTGAGAAGTATTCATGGCGTGAATTCAGGTGGCTAAGATATAGCAAAGACAACTTTGGTTCAATATTCTACAAAAACACTTTAGCCGAGGAAGAAATGGCTCGGAATGGCTGGAAAATAATTTAAGAAAACGTGGCGGAAAAATTCTCAATACTCGTAGATCCGACATTCAAATTATTGAACATGTCCCTCCTATTTCGAAAGAAAAGGCGCAAGATCTTCTTTTTTTGTTAGATTATGTTGATCCTCAGTCTCATGCCTTTTATAGAAGTTTGGTTGTTGATACCATTACAAAAGAAAACGTTCATCCGGATGTATGCGACAGCGATGAAGAAGAACATGATTAAAAAATGATACATTTTTGTTAATTTTGTTTTTAAGAAATATTTGTGAATTTTTGTACCTAATAAAATACAATTCTGGTTCCTTTATAATATTTTATTACTCAACACTTTTATTAATTGTTGATTTTTTATAACTATGATGAAAAAGAAGAAATTCTGTGTCTTTTAGAGCCTCCATTGAATGTAAGTAATAATTTTATCCTTCTACGATTTTGAATCATTTATGCAAATTTCAACAATTTGTTTTGGAAAAAGGAGTTAAGTCAATTTATGTTAGTGCATTATTTTATTTTGTGTTTGGAAAAATTACACAACTTAACTTGAACAAAATTATTTCATTGCACTCATTTTGGAAAAAAGGCACAAGTCGACTTAACCGACAGCTAAGTTAAAGTTTAAATGAGGAACAACGACATAATTCATATTTTTATCAAAATCAGTTATAAATTGACATAAAATCAATTCTTTTTAAATTCATGTAAGATCTTATAGTAATTTCAGTCATTTTCGCGTTTAAACTTTGCCAATAAGTCTTGTACCTGATTTGTAAATGCAAACCAAACATTCAAATCGCTCTCCTGAAAAGTAGCTAAAACTGACTTATGTCGTTTTGCCTTGTTGCCACAGATATATACAATGCAAAAGCTATGCTGGCTATTTGTAGAATGACCGGATATAATATAATGTGCTCTATGCTTAGTAAAAACAAATCTATCGCACGGGAAACATACATTTTACAGGGCTAAAAAATATCATGTGTGCTATTCCTTACTATAATCTATACTGTGCCAAATTTCATTCAGATTCGTTCAGGCGACATCCATCCATCCATCCAAACGTTCACATTTATAATATTAGCAGGAACATAATTATTGCATTTCGTGCTCTTCCTTTTTGAACTGTAATTTATTGGAAGTTAAGCGTTTTACCTCACCACCGTGTTTATGCTTACTAAAAAAAATTAAAAACAAGTTTACTACTTTAACTTCGTACCGTCCCGTACATGTAAAATAC
Organism: Philhelius pedissequus; assembly: GCA_910595825.1. NCBI lineage: Eukaryota > Metazoa > Arthropoda > Insecta > Diptera > Syrphidae > Philhelius > Philhelius pedissequus. The sequence goes on along the minus strand of OU343160.1, from coordinate 124,072,610 downwards.
TAAATTACATATCCAATGCATATGCAAAAGAAAGTGCGAATAAAATAGCGATTTTTTTGTTAAATAAATTAAAGTATGTAGGTACACCCTACCTGCATACTGATGCTTTATTTTATTGCATAATATTTGTATGACAGTGGGAAAATTTATATACATTTTATTAAGACAAAACATAAACTTAATTTCAAAAAAGCACTTCAGTAAATTGCTTGATGAGGCTTATAACTACGTTAATAGCTCGTTTATCTTAGTATCAACCGAGCATATTTTAATTAAATAATACCAAACGAAAAGATGTAATTAAAGGAACGTTTTCTTAAAATAAATGTATACATTGCTTTTCTTTTTTTTTTTTTTTTTATAATCTACACGCGCTCAAGGGATTATGAATACCCTTTAAATGTTTCAACACAGCGCGGGCGTGAGGGTGAGGATAAGGAAGAGAGAGAATGATAGGAAAGATGTGTGGCGTGATATTCGGAGACTGTAGTTGGTTGTTGTGTCAGATTTTATCTCCAGGGATGGCGGCTGAACTAATGCGGAGAAATTTCCGTGTCTTATTTATCGATGTCCCTTATAATTCGCATTAATTTTTTTTTTATTCTTTTGTCATATTTTATCGGTATACTAGTTTTACTCAATCACATGTTGTTAGTGTTATGCCTAAACAGCATGTAATGAGTAAACCAGCAACTCATTGTATGACAATTATTTTTAGAATTGGTTTTAATGGAAAATAAGAAGACATAGACTACGGCAGAGATCGAACCTGTGACCATGATGTTGACAGGCGAACACACAACTATCGCGCCACGGCCACCCCCTTATTTTAAATAAACTTTCGTTCTTTTATATAATTTTATCACAAACAATCGGTCTACAGCTAAAGTCCAAACTTTGCTACAACCTCAATATCTTCCGCAAACTTCATTAACGGGATCAGCTTCTCCGAATTCAAGCCTATCGGCAAGCGTTTCGCCAAGTGCTTTTCCATCGCCAACTTCTATTTTTTTCATCAGAATTAAAGTTTTTCTTTTCTTCAAATCATTTGAATGTTGCTATAAAAATGCTCAACTAAGTATTCAAAGCAAAATAAATTTTGTTATAATAAATTATGGAAGTTTTATTTTTTATTTTTTAAATGCAGTTTTTAAATATTAGTTATAATTTACAAATGATTACAGTTTTGTTCAATTTCTCATTTAATTTAAATCATAGATGATAGCTCTTATGAAGTGCTGTAGGTTAGGGCTTTATGAATAACTATACATTTTTGCGAACCTAAGTAAGCTGATATTCTTGTTAATTTAACAAAATAATGTTTCTTTGAAAAAAACAAATGATTTGTAAGAATTGTTGATTATGCTTAAATTCAAACTATATAAATAGATTATTTTCTTGGGCAACAATTAGGTTGTAATGTAAATTTATTATTAAATTCAACCTTCCGTTATTTATGCAACCGATTAATACACGTTCATATGAATTTAGCGGAAAATTAATGCGACCGTACGAAAAAAAACCATTCGTGCGACGTTGATGTAGAGAACTGACAAAAGAAAACTCAGCACAGTAATTTCAATAACGTTATAATAAGTATTTAATGAAATTAATTTGTTTTAGCAAAGTATACTTATACAAATAATGGTCAATGGTGTGGTTCCTTCCAGGGTCTCGATCCAAGTGAACGAGATAAGCAATCGATAGCAGTGAAGATTGCTATAATCGCAGAATTTCAACCCACGCATATTCACAAAAGAGTGTTTCGATGTTAAGATCTGTGGTTGCTGTTGCAAACCAAGAGCAGAGAGAGATTTCACCACACGATTGACCAGTACAAGTGCCGCAATATTAATAGATAAAAAAAAAATAGAATTGATAAAAATTAATAAGCAAATTGAGAAGAATTTAAACTAAGAAGTAAGTATTAAGATTAGCGCAAGTGATAATAATGAAGTTAAATGCAAGATTATGTACACTGTACGAAATATTAGGTAGGTTAAATTAAGTTAAATGATTTTAAGTTACAAAAATTCAAATTAATTTACATAACGAACAGAAATATTATGATGATTGATTGTAGTGTGTTGGTTTCCAAACATCCCGGCCCCCCTGGAACGAGTTTCAGGATACTTGCAGCAAAGCCAATTTCGAGATAGGTCGAACAAATGTTCCTGCTGCTGTGCGTACATTGGCAACTCGTACCTTTTGGTCTGTGCCAGGGTTGACCGATAGGATTCGGCCCAAGACCCATTTCGTTGGTGGGAGATTCGGTTCTTTTATAACCACTAAGTCCTCAGGCTTAAAGTTGACTGTGCCTTTCTGCCACTTTGGTCGCTCTTGTAGAAATGTCAGATATTCGTTGTGCCAACGTTTCCAAAATCCCTGGACCATGCTCTGGATATGGTTCCAATTTGAAAGGCGGTTGGTTGGAGTATCCATATGGCTCGGTTCAGGAATGGCTGTCAGTGATTCACTTACAAGGAAATGAGCTGGGGTTAATGCATTTAAATCAAAGTCAGATAAAGGACATAAAGGACGAGAGTTTAATATGGCTTCTACTTGTGTTAAGAGAGTATACAATTCCTCAAATGTTAGAATTGATCTTCCAACAACACGACGTAAATGAAGTTTGACTGACTTGACGCCAGCTTCCCATAACCCACCAAAGTGTGGGGCAGAAGGTGGGATAAAACGCCACGATATGCCATCCAAGGCAAGTGCGGCAGTGATTAAATCATTATGGGATTGAGATATGATCAGCTTGTGCATCTCATTCAGGCAACGACGCGCTTCATGAAAATTCGTCCCATTGTCGGAATAGATGTTTGCGCACTTGCCGCGGCGGGAAACAAATCTACGTAAAACTGCGATGAAAGCGTCTGTAGTGAGGTCACTGACGAGCTCCAGATGAATGGCTTTCGTAGACATGCACACGAACAACGCGATATATGCTTTGGACATCTTAGCCTTACGACATCGGGATAATTTTACGGTGAGAGGTCCAGCGTAGTCATATCCTGTGTTCGTAAAAGGGCGACTAGGTGTAATGCGGCATGACGGGAGATCACCCATGATCTGTTGGCTGGTTTCCTTGCGTTACATGAAGCAAGCCTTACATCGACCAACAATTTTCCGTATTAGATTGCGGCTGCCCATTATCCAATATTGTTGTCGAATGAAAGCAAAAGTTTCTGATACACCAGTATGAAGATATCGATTATGAAAATCTGTAATAATGAGATGAGATATTGGATTAGTTTTTGGTTAAATTACAGGATGTTTAGTATTGAATGATACGCTTGCGTTTTTTATGCGACCACCTATGCGTAGTAACCCATCACTGTCCGAAAAGGCGGAATATTTCAAAAGTTGTGATTTAGCAGGTAGTTGATTTTTGTTTTGCAAGTGCAAGATGTCATCTTCGAAGGAAGTACGTTGAACGAATTTTAAGATTGCGAGTCTCGACTTTCGAATTTCAGCAAAGCTCAAACCATGAACAGCTCGAGGTTTGGTTTTTGGTTGTAGATTATTGAGATATCGAAAGCTATAGGCAACTACACGTTGCAGACGATTCCAACACGAAATCTTTCCTATCAGATCGTGAAAGACATGTCCATCAAACGACGTGACGAGTGCATGCCTTACGACTGATTTCTCCTCCAGGTTAACTGATTCAGCATCCAACGTATTTGCTGAGAGGCTCGATTTTGGCCAATGGTCTTCTGAATCCGATAGCCAGGATGGACCGGTCCACCAAAGAGTGTGATTGAGCAGAGAAGATGGTGGCACGCCGCGCGACGCACAATCAGCAGGTTTCGATTCAGAAGGAACGTGTCGCCATGCAGATCTAGGTAAGGTTTCCAAGATAGCGGCAGTTCTATGACGCGGGGGTGATGATATCCAATGCAGAACAATTTAGGAATCGCACCATGTAACTATTCGGTGTGTATTAATATTAAATGAGGATCTTACTAAAGTCATTAACCGAGCAAGTAAAACCGCACCACAAAGTTCAAGGCGGGGAATAGATACCGGTTTTAATGGGGCAACTTTGGTTTTAGCAGCAACAATTGTGACGTTTACTTTTCCGTTCGCAGATTTAGTGAGAGCATACTCTACAGTGGCGTAAGCGAGTGAGGAAGCATCTGAAAAACCGTGAAGTTCGATAGTTTCTTCAGATGAAAATACATTACGCAGCACAAAAATCTTTTCAAAATATGGCAATTGTTCACGATAGTTTAACCATTTTTTAGCGAGATCAGAAGGAAGGGGATCATCCCAACCCAAATTCAAATTTGAAGACCAGATATTCTGAAAGATCATTTTGAACAGGACCACTGACGGAGCTAAGAGCCCTAAAGGGTCAAATATACTAGATATTTCAGATATGTTCTTCTAGTTATCTAGCAGCAAGGTTTGCGAATTGTTAGTCGATATGAATACATATCAGAAGCAGGATTCCAATACATTCCTAGTACCTTGACGAGTGACTGTGAACGTTCAGGATCCATGAAGGAATACTCGCAGTCATCAGGATTTTGTTTAGCTAATAGAGCCCAGCAGTTGGAGCTCCATTTACGAAGCTGAAGGCGAGCTTGCGATAATAACGAAATGATTTCAGATTGCAACTCTAGCAACCCTTGGATTGAGTTTCCGCCTGTCATAATATCGTCAACGTAGACGTCATTGAGTAAGGTCCGGGCGGTATACGGGTACCCGGTTTTATAATCCTCGGCAAGTTGTTGTAGGACGCGTACCGTTAGAAATGGAGCCGAGGCTGTGCCATATGTTACGGTTCGTAACCGATAATGTTCGATTGGATTATTTGGGTGTGACCGCCACACGATTCTTTGGTAGTCACAGTCCTTTTCATTAACCCATATTTGACGAAACATTTTGACAATGTCGGCTGTAAATACAAAACGATGTTGTCGAAATCGTAGGCAGACACCAATCAAATCGCGTTGTATAGGTGGACCGATTAACAACTTGCTATTCAACGATTGCCCGTTAGAGTCTTTTACGGAGCCATCAAACACGACGCGTAGCTTCGTAGTCGAACTTTCTGATTTTAGCACGGCGTGATGCGGTAAATAGAATTGACACGATGGGTTTTTTTGAATATCACCCGGCGAAATAAGTTCCATGTCACCAAGCGCAAGGTATTACTGCATGAATTTTAGGTATTGTCGTTTCAATTCAGGATTATTACGGAAGCGACGCTCCATAGAATACAACCGCGAAATTGCTGAATGTAGTGTACCTTCAAATTTTGGTGAATGGCTTTTAAATGGAAGTGACACTATGTATTTTCCATCAGAAGTACGACTAAATATTTGTTGAAAGTGTTTTTCAGCTGGATCATTTAAGGCGTCAAAAGATTGATTAAAAGAAATATGCTCCAGCTCCCAAAATCGCTGGAGAAGAGCATCCACTTCAAGAGTAGAATGATACGAAGATAATTTCATATTCTGTGTAGTTGAATCAATAAACTCTCCAGTGATAACCTAACCGAAAGGTGTTTTGGGCGATAGGTTTGCCTTCTGGTCCCACTACTTGTTCCGGTTTCAATATGGACCAAACTTTATCAGTCCCAAGAATAACGTCAACTGCACAAAAGCTATTGAAACAAGGATCTGCGAGATATAAGTTATGAAGATAATCCCAAGTGGATACATCAAACGATTTGGATGGTAAATTCGACGTTAATTTACCTAAAACAAAAGCATCGACCGTTAAAAGGCCGGAGTTATAACGAAACATTAATTTCAGAGAAACAAATCCTTTAGTATGTCCGGCTTCCATTGAACCTAATCCTAGTACAGAAATTCGAGCATGAGCTCGACGAAGTCCAAGCTTTTGAACACATGATTCAGCTACGAACGATGATTGGGATCCTGTATCCAATAAAATACGAACATCAATGAGTTGACCTTGGTTATCTACGAGCTTAGCTAGGATTGTTGGTAAAACTGTTTGTTTTAGAAGGCTACGCCCACGCGAATGGTTACTAACCAAGGGTGTAACAACATAAGGGTTAGAAGTTCCCAAAGACTGATTTTCAGGCGCTGACGTTGATTGAATTTTAGAGGAAGGAAGAGATACAGACGTAGAAATATTATACGCATCATCTTGATGAACCAAGTAGTGGTGGCGAGCTTTACATACGCGACAACGAAAGGTTGAACGGCATTTTTTCACGGTATGACCTGGCCGAAGGCAATTAAAACAAATCACGTTGGTTTTGGTAAAGTCTCTGCGTGATGGAATGTCTAGTTCAAGAAATTTAGAGCATTGGTATAAATTGTGATTACTTTTACACAACGGGCATTGCGAATTACTTTCCCACGGCTTAGCTACCAAAGCTCGAATCGAACCTGCCTGCTTTCCACGCGATGCGGACAAACGATTAAGAGACTGGCACGATTCTAATGCATCGCACCGTTGCTCAAGAAATTCAAGAAGGGCCGTTATTGTCATGTCTTCTCGAGCACCGACTTCCTTCGCCCAAGCCTGTTTCGTTTCACTATCTAATTTGTTGAGGAGAATGAAAATTAACCACGGATCAAGACTGTTCTTTGATAATGCATTAAGACCGCGAATTACCTCATCTGCACCGTCTGTAATTTTTCGAAGAGTCTGTGCATTTGGACCATTCATTGAAGGTAGAGACAGATATGTCTGAGCAAAAGACTGGACGACTAAATTTCCCCGGTCGAAACGTTTTGCCAGTCTGTCCCAGGCTTCTGTATAATTTGCATCCGAAACCTTTATATGCTGAATAAGGTCGGCAGCAGTCCCGCATAAAAAGGATTTCAAATATTGAAACTTGTGAGTGGATGACAAATTTTCTTTTACATCCACCGAACCCAAGAACAAATCACGAAAGGATGGCCAGTCCTTATAATCACCGGAAAATTTCGGTATCACGATTGGTGGCATTTTATTATAAATGGAGATTTTGTCGAAGAATCTAAAGATTTCAAAAAATCGCTTTGCTCATTTGCAATGCGTTCTAACACTGCATTATTCGAAGTCTGATTAGCCTTTCTTTCGAGAATCGCCTCACTCAATCCTGCATGTGCCTCAAAATATTTCTCTTCATATACCCCGAAATCATTATTGAATTCCTCGACCTCACTTTCCTCAACAAGCTGCAGGCATTCGTAGTGCAGATTGGTGAATTCCTGCCATGCCTCAATTACTCTATTTAACCGAATTTCTAACATCTCCAAGGATGTCAATTGTTCAATAGAGCTTATAAATTCTACCGCACGAGTTAATGTGGCCTTTGCCAAACCACGCTTTTGCTTTGACGCGTTCATATTTCACAAAAAATATAATAAAAAGTTCGATGGTGAAATATGAAAAAATCCAAAAAATGCAATGGATAAAAGAAGATGGCTTCAACAATTAAATTGTTCACGTACGATTATATGAAAAGTACATACATATGTATATTAATTTCATATATATATAATCAAAGCTATATGTAGCCACAAGGAGCGCGCGAGGTTTTTTCCTTGGATCAAAAAACAAATTATATATATATATATAAACACGAGAAGCCAACCAGTTTGCACTTTATTGTTCTATGCGCACAAGAATTAATTCACCGGTTCAATTATTAAATTCGGCTAATACGAAGGACCATATGTTCATGTAAATTTATTACGAAATTCAACCTTCCGTTATTTATGCAACCGATTAATACACGTTCATATGAATTTAGCGGAAAATTAATGCGACCGTACGAAAAAAAACCATTCATGCGACGTTGATGTAGAGAAAAGACAAAAGAAAACTCAGCACAGCAATTTCATTAACGTTATAATAAGTATTTAATGAAATTAATTTGTTTTAGCAAAGTATACTTATCCAAATAATGGTCAATGGTGTGGTTCCTTCCATGGTCTCGATCCAAGTGAACGAGATAAGCAATCGATAGCAGTGAAGATTGCTATAATTGCAGAATTTCCACCCACGCATATTCGCAAAAGAGTGCTTCGATCTTAAGATCTGTGGTTGCTGTTGCAAACCAAGAGCAGATAGAGAATTCACCACACGATTGACCAGTACAAGTGCCGCAATATTAATAGATAAAAAAATAGAATTGATAAAAATTAATAAGCAAATTGAGAAGAATTTAAACTAAGAAGTAAGTATTAAGATTAGCGCAAGTGATAATAATGAAGTTAAATGTAAGATTATGTACACTGTACGAAATATAAGGTAGGTTAAATTAAGTTAAATGATTTTAAGTTGCAAAAATGCAAATTAATTTACATAACGAACAGAAATATTATGATGACTGATTATAGTGTGTTGGTTTCCAAACACTTATACTTAGGTTTCAAAATAGTGCTATAGAGGACTATCATTAAATCACAAATTAAAAACGCCTAGGATTGTTAATATATAGTTTACAGTTTAGATTATAAAATGGTATTGTTCAGTAATTATTTGTAGGTATTTATTTTGAAAATTTCTTTTACAAAATTACCGCACCTAACTTTGGCCAAATTCCTAAGCTCAAGATTTGCAAAGCAAGCCTCATGATAAGCAATTGCACGAACCCGATAAAAATTGAAAAGCAAGTGAAGTGCGCAACAAAAGTTTAAAACTTGTACAATTGCAATAAAGTTTGCACAAGAAATAAGAATGAACTGCGTTTTGGGGCAGTGTGCTTAGCAGAGATTTTTGTGTTTGCGTTTAGGGACAGTTTGCTTATCATATTATGCGAAAGATTTACCTTTGGGAACTTGCCCTTTATTTGAAAGCAAAGTAAAAGAATAGATTTCTATGTATATGTATGTATATAGATTTTTCTCTTTCTTATGGAGTATAAAATCAACCCAATAGTCATTCAAAGATAGGCCTCGAATTCTTAAATTATACCAAGAAATCACTTACGTTCTTAGTGCTTTTTTGAAGATTATTAATTTTCAATTCAGAAGAATGTATCTCCTTAGTTTGGCCATGGGGAATTTAAAACAGAATTACTGGATATGTTACACCCGAAATAGGATTTGCTGGAGCATAAGCAACATCAACTTTGAAGAAACCACGTATCTGCAATTAAATGCTATCTCCTTTTTTCAATTTCTTGAGTTCGGGATCACCATAAGCATTTTAACTTCATGCTGCAACAAAGAATGTCTTCCATTTATAAATATTCTTTTAAACAAGCATTTTATAACAACAAAAAAAGCTACCCTAATGCGGTATATCTAGGGACAATGGGGTCGATTACTTTCGTGTTAAAAGCCCAAATTTAATTTCAGTTCATGAAAACACCCAATTTACTTGATCCCTGAGCAAAAACAAATTGCTTTAGACCCTCAACTGTCATATCACAACAAAGAATACCACGAACAGTGGGAAAACGAGGATCATGCCTAACAAGGATCATTCATAATAAATGTATACATTTATATATGGTAAGTAATTTCTCATAGTTAACTAACCATCCAACAACGAGGCCCTCGTCGACAAACCAAGTTAGTTTTCGTTTTGAAAGTATAGTGGTAGTCATGTTCAATCGGGTGTACCCCCAAATATAGGGCTTGCGAAGCTTTAAGGCATTAATGAACCAGTAGAATTGATCATCAGGATCATGATATTCAATGGTACGTATAGTATGAGTGACATTTTCTATAGCATCGACAATTGGACAAGCGAAATATTAGGTGGGATAGACCCTGAAACATAAATAAAAAAAAAACATTTAAATATATTTTTAAATCAATACAACATTTTAAGTTCAGGATTTCATATGTTTTAAGGTACATAATATAGACCTATTTATAAAACAGGCCAGAAAAATTCAAACTTAAATGTGCACTCACTTATATTTGGTACCCGTCCTTGGATGGAATCACGCATGCAGCATTGGGGGATGACATATCGATCTTCGCTCGAACACAGCATTTCGGCCCAGCTTCAGATCCAACCAACATTTCCTTCCACATTGACATGTTTTTATCAAAATCTAAACCCTAAATGTTTTAATACTTATTCTAGACTTTAATTTCTGTATGTAGAATTGTTACCATTATTCCTGTTCTTTGACTCAACCCGTTTGTTCTATTTCAATCATCATTGTTGCTGGGTCTGTATCATCGACGTAGGCTTTCCCGCTTTAAGCATAGTATCACAGTAGTCCAACTTCAAGTCGAAATAGTTAGACGTGTGTGTGTAAAAATTTGGTTTGATTTGCAGCATCTCCCAAAATAACATTCTCGAATTCGAAACTTTCTTTTAGCTGGATTGGTATCATCGAATCGCATAATAAGCTCGCCATTAAATGCCTGCTGGTAGTATTGATTTAGAACAGCCGCCTTCGCATGTCCAATATGTAGATAACCAGAAGCCTCCGGACCACATTTGATGCGAAGTTGGGTAATTTTGTCTGCCCACAGTTCACACAGCAACAGCTTCTATCTGCCTTCCTTCCATTTTTGTTTGTATTTTGTTGTCCATCTGTAAAGTTATAACACAATAAACCTATTAAAATAATATTTACTTTATTATTATTATTATAAAGTACTTAAATCTTTTATTTACGTACCTTTCCTTTTTGTATTTTTATTTTCTTTAATAACTATTGTTGACGTTTGAAAACGTCAAGTTTGACAATTTGAATCAAGTGGTTCAGTTTGTATTCAGTTTTGATTCAATTTATTCAGCAAAGGTATCTTCGATATGTTTTTTTTAGTTTTAACTGAATGGTTTCATTCAATTTGCGAGATAATTTCCAGCAAATTATTTCAATTTGTAAATTTTATATTGTATGGGAAATGAGATAATTTGGGACTCAATTTGCAAATTTTCAACGAAATTACGTAATTTGACCTAATGAAATGGCAACCAACTGGTAATCCAGTGATGTTGCCAGCAGGCAGGGCAACTAAAATTAGGCGTTGGTGTGGCCACCAATTGGCAATCCGGCACAGCCTCGAATTAAACTCTTAATGCTCTTTTCAAATATACAGTGTTTATTAAATTTAATTTAAATTATTTAACACAAACTTTTTTTTAAATACACTACCTTTTTTTAACAAAATTTGGGCAGCAGAAATGCAAAGGCGAAGAGCGAATGGGAGTTTTTAATTTGTTTTGTCTTGCTGCTGAGCTTAATTCCTTTATTATAAAAGGACGAATAATGGAAAATTCTAAATTTTTCTTTAAAAAAGGCGCAATTTACGCTTAACACAAATGAAAGAGATAGATGGACAGATCTGGTAATTGGATTTCTTCCTTTCGTGACAGCTTCAAAGATTAATCAAAGATAAACAAAATGGGTGCGTTCACTTCCCAACACTCCTGGAATTAAAAACCGCGCAGACCCAATCTAGAATACCTATCAGAAGAAATAAATGACATGCAAAAATTGTTTTTTGACATTGTTGACATTAATTTGACAGACACAAAATTGGGGCAGATAAATTTGTTTACATATGTGAGGTTTGTGTTCTGGCTGTCAGATTTGTACACGTTACGCTTTTTTTTTTAATTTAACTATATGCCTGGAAGACCTAAGGTTTTTAAATGCAACCTGAATTGCACGGCACTACTTGCACTGCTTATTTGCGGATTTTCTCTTAGGGAGTTTTTTTGTAAGATTTTCTCTTATGTTTTTGGAGCAAACATCACCAACCCTTTTAATTAATTTAAAATAAGATCGCATACATTTATTGAAAACACAAACGATGCATTCACATTCAAATTATTTCAAAATAAAAAAACCACAAAATTTAGGTTTGAAATTTCGCGTTTTAATACTCATTTTATTATTATTAGGTTTTTAGGTAGATATTCATGAAATTCATATAATAGGTGGAAGGTCATGATTCATTCGACTTTTTCTGACATACAGGTATGGGCCTTAGTATGTAGGTAAGTATGAGCTAGGTGTAATGAGGGGTCAAAGTGGTACACAATTTTTTTTTTTCAAAAAGTCATTTTACACCGCACCAAAATTTGAGGGATGGTCATTTATGTTCTAACTAATATAAGAATTGCAGTCAGCTGAAAGGATGGCGGTGGAAAGACCGTCAGCCACGCCCCTAAACTTGTAAAAAAATTGGAAAAAAAAGTAATTTTAAACCGAGTGAATTTTTTGCAGATGAATCTTCAACCTTTCAAGATAATAAAACAAAACGTCAGCCGCCCGTATATTGGTGGAAAGACCGTCAGCCGACGTCATCAACATGACGCGCGCCCAGTTGATCTGAATGCTACTCAGTCACTTTAAATGATAAACTGGCGCATTTAAACAAAACATTCGGCTGATGGCAAATTTTTCTTTGCTAATAATCAACCCACCTGAAAATTACAATTTTCATCGGTATAATATAAGTTTCATATTCTGCCCTACGAGGTAACCGTCGGAGCGGAGTTTTCTCCGCAAGGCATCTTCTTCGGAAATTCAATTTTAGTTCGAAGTAGCTGTCTTCGGAAGAAATTTTAAAGAAATACGACGACGCCGACGCATTGCGATGGATATAAACTTCAGGTAGAGATGATCAACTTAACTGATATATCGAAAATGCGATATATTTTCGATATTTTTGTATTAAATATACCCTATAAACGTTTTAAGCCATGAAAAATTGGCGAGAGAGTGTAATTTATTGTTTATAGAAAGTATTTTTTTCAATTATAATGCGCTAGAGTTTTTAAGAAATGTAATTAGATGCACCGATTTTAAAATCAAAACTATCGAATAAAGTTCCCTCACTATTTCCAAACACATGTTTTGTTTCCGTTTGAACTGTCAACAAAAGAATAATTTGAAGAAAAAAAAACTTTTAAAATTCAATATTATTTATTTAGAAAATAAAAGAACATTACAAGAACGAAAACAATATACACTGACTACCTGACGCAGCTTTAATTCTATAATTGCTTTCAAAATTGAAGAAAAACTTTCGCCTAAATAAAAATGCTTTTGCTTTTGTTTTGGAGCAGATTAAACACAAATGCAAAACAAATTATCGGTCTGATGGTGTCACTCCAAACCTTTAAAAAATATATGATGTATTCAAAACTAAAACACAGCCACAACTTCGGGTGTCCTTCTTGTGTAATTTTAGATAATGATATATCGGAATATTCGCAGGGCAGATTTATCATCCGCTCATATTGCTGTGAACTTGTTTATTCGTTCTGCCTAAAAACAAAAAGCCAATAAGCTAACGTTCATAAGGTTTATTTCTTCATTACTTACATTTTAGTAAACAATTTCTTTAAAAAGAAAACACTTTCCGCAACGAGAACTTGTCGGAGGACTTCAGAGAATATTTTGTTTGTAAATGTCATAAATAAAACCATTAAAATTACTTCATCGCATACAGATGACATGCGTTGAATTTCGTCGGACAGAATTTCCGATCAACCGATCGGAGAATTACCTCGAAGCAAATTGTCTCCGATTCGTAGTAAATGGGAGAGAATTCCGCTCCGACGGTTACCTCGATAGGGCAGATTAATTTCATCACTTCTTGTCGGAGATAACTGAATTAGTAAAGTAAACGGGACTCTAAAAAGAATATAGTTACCTTAAAAAAAGGCGTATAGTCGTAAATTTTTGACTTGTTGTTACGTATTACTGCTACAGATAAAAAAATGAGTTACACAACCACGGCCCTCCACCCCTTCACTATCCATCAAAAATCAATCACATAGAACACAAAAAATTATGGAAATTTTTCAAGATTTTGCCAAAAACTCAAAAAATTTACATTTTTGGCGTCAATTATCTACTACAAAAAAAAGGACAATAAATTTCCTACAAAATTCATACCTCAATCAATTTTGTGGGTTAACCTGTTTTATAGATTCCATACGTTGAAAAAGCATATTTATTCAACTCATTTTTTTAAACTCAATTTTAAAAATACTCTCTTAAATTATGTATTAGCCTTAATAAGATTTTCAAATACAAGGTAAATATATAAATACCTTGTTGGATTTTTTTTAAATAAGTTCAATTCTTTTATTAATATTTTAATACTTTGAAATAAAAATATTTCTAGAATTTTTTCAATAGATACTTACTTTTCTTTCAATAAACACTTGCAGCCCTATTAGTAAAAAAAATGCTTAGTCCACCGCTAGTTAATGGCTTTACTAAACCAAAGAATAAGAAAGTCTGCGGACTAAAATTTTCAATTAATAAAAAAACGAAAATTCATTTCATTTCATTTATTTATTTATTGCATAGTTTTACTCAGGAAGATACAATATCTTATAAGATAAAGCAAACATCAGTATCGTACTCGTAATACTCTTTGTACAAAAATTGTGCTTTATATTTACAAAAGTGGATATAAGTATAAAGTAAATTTAATTTGAAAAGCAAAGCTAGTTCATATACTTTAAACAAATGTATTTACATTATATGAAAACAAAATCGTTAAAGTTAAATCCAAAAAATTTAAATTTTGAGAAAAAGACACGAAAAAATCATCATCATCACAGTCATCATCATAATTATCAACATCGTCAAGTAAATACATAGGTTAGGTGAAAAATTCTCTTAGTCTTTTACTAAACATGGTCGCACTGCTTATTAATTTTATAGATCGGGGGAAAGAGTTCCATAATCGAATGGAATTAACAAAAAATTGAGTTCAGATAATAAGAAAGTGCAGCCCAAGGGAATAATGTCGCCTGATCTGTCAGATCGTGTAAAATTTAATTTATTGACCAAGTATTCCGGTTGATGCGATTGTATTATATTATGAAGAAAGGTTAATGTTCTGAATTTTAGATTATTGAATGAAATTCCATAGATTGACTTAGAAAAATTTGAAATGTGGTCATATCTTCTAAGAACATAAACATACCGCGCAATACTGTTGAACGCAGAATTAAGTTTTCGCTTTTGCTCAAAGTCGCAATTACTAAATATCTCGCAGTAGCACAGCATAAGGGGTACTAAGAGTGTCTTAGGCAAAATTAAATGCGTTTTTAAATGCGTTATATGATGAGATGCCCAAAGCATCCGAAGACCCCCACATACCTTGCCTAGCGCAAGCCTAATATGGTTGTTCCAACTTAGTGTTTTATTAGACATAAGCCCAAGATTTTTAGCCGAATCAACGAACTCAATAACAGTATTGTTCAAATATATCTCAGGATAATAGGAAGTGTCTGTTATGGATCTAGAAATGACTAAGAATTTGTTTTTTTTTGTATTCAGACAGAGATCATTTTTGCGGGACCAGATAACAATTCTATTCAAATCTTCATTGACTTCGTGCACACTATTCTCGAGCATTCCTATCGGAAAACTGTTATATAAATGAACGTCGTCTGCGTACATATGCATATAACAGTTAAGGGAGCATGATGGAAGATCATTAATATAAATCGAGAAAAGTAATGTAATGCCCTGAGGGACACCTTTCTGCAGGGGAAGAAAAGATGACATAGAGTTCTTAGTAAAAACAGCTTGAGATCTACCGGTCAGGTAGGAAAGAATTAATTTGACGGATGACAAGGAGAAAAGAAATTGATCATTAAGTTTTTTACGGAGTATAAAACGATTAACTGTATCAAAGGCCTTTGAAAAGTCTAAGAGCGTTAATATAGTTAATTTATCGATATCTAAATTGTTTCTAATATTTTCCACAACATCAATAGGAGCTGTAGTACAGCTGTGTTTTGGTCTCAGAAAGGTCCTGATTTGATGGTTCATTAGTTTTTCCAACACCTTGGAGAGAAACGGTAATATGGCTATGGGTCGAAAGTCATCCGCATCGCGATTTTTAGGCACTGGTATTACATTCGCTTGTTTCCAGCAAGACGGGAAAGTACTAGTTATAAAAATATTATTGAATATATAAGTTATATATTTAAGTACATGCGGTAAGATGCCTTTCAGAAAAGCAGGATGGATGCCATCAGTTCCTACTTAATAGCTAAGAGACTTTCTACAACATCAGCTTCCACAATAGCCGAAAAGCTAAAATCAGTCAGAGAAGATCGTTCATCTAGCGTGTATGTTAAGTTAGTAGTTCGGGTAACATAATCAGTAGAGGTTAAGGTAACAAAGTTTTTGTTAAATCAATAGCAATATCCTTGCAGCTTATTTGTTTGACTACACCTATTTCTCTAAGATTCTTCCGCAGTTTCTCTTTGGCCAGGGAGGGGTCTAATTTTGGAGCATAAAAACTTTGTTTAGCTTCACGTATTATACCAATTACTCTATTTCTTAATAATTTGTATTCATTATGCAATGCTTCCAACCTAAAAGTCTTCCATCGCTTATATACAAGTTCCCGTCTTCTAATTTGTCTCTTAATATAGCCGTTAAACCACGGTTGATCTTTAATTTTACATTGCTTAGTAACAAGTGGAACATGTAATTCATAGAGGTTGTTAATATTATTTTGAAAAAATTTTACTTGTTCATCAACAGAAGGCATACAATATAAGCGATACCACTCAATAAAATTCAAATCTGTTTCTAACTGATGTCTGTTGTCTTTTTTTAAATCTCTATAGCTGTAGGTAGAAGTAGATATCACAGGTGAACATTCAAAATTAAGGTAGACTAAAATATGATGAGAGAAGCACGAAGCGGAGAGTTGGTCATAGAGAAGAAAATTTTCTGGATGACTTACAAAACACAAGTCAAGTAAAGTGCAACCATGTCTGGTAAAGTCGGTAGGAGTTTTAACATTAACAGGGAATAAATTATTGATTCAAAATAGCTTTTAACGGCCTTTAGTTCACAAAATTTGCGTTTCATCCCGGCATTCTCACTTGGACTCATCAGTTGGTTAGTGAGCGCCTTACCAATACGCAATTTTTGTTAAGTTCAGTTCATCTTACTTGCATTTTTTGACAAAAAAGCAATGTGATCTATATATCCAACAAGATTAACATTTTAATCATTAAAATTGGAAGATTTTGTCCTTGGCCAGACACATCTAATAAGAAGGTGATTTTTTTATAATACAATTCTATATACTACTGAAATTACTCAGCCAAGTAGAAGACTTAGCATTATATTTAATTGGACTTGTTGAATTATTGATTCAAAATAGCTTTTAACGGCCTTTAGTCCACAAAATTTGCGTTTCATCCCGGCAATCTCACTTGGACTCATCAGTTGGTTAGTGAGCGCCTTACCAATACACAATTTTTGTTAATTTCAGTTCAACTTACTTGCATTTTTTGACAAAAAAGCAATGTGATCTATATCCAACAAGATTAACATTTTAATCATTAAAATTGGAAGATTTTGTCCTTGGCCAGACACAGTTAATAAGAAGGTGTTTTTTTCTATAATACAATTCTATATACTACTGAAATTACTCAGCCAAGTAGAAGACTTAGCATTATATTTAATTGGACTTGTTGAATTATTGATTCAAAATAGCTTTTAACGGCTTTTAGTCCACAAAATTTGCGTTTCATCCCGGCAATATCACTTGGACTCATAAGTTGGTTAGTGAGCGCCTTACCAATACGCAATTTTTGTTAAGTTCAGTTCAACTTACTTACATTTTTTGACAAAAAAGCAATGTGATCTATATACAACAAAATTAACATTTTAATCATTAAAATTGGAAGATTTTGTCCTTGGCCAGACACAGTTAATAAGAAGGTGTTTTTTTTATAATACAATTGTATATACTACTGAAATTACTCAGCCAAGTAGAAGACTTAGCATTATATTTAATTGGACTTGTTGAATTATTGATTCAAAATAGCTTTTAACGGCCTTTAGTCCACACAATTTGCGTTTCACCCCGGCAATCTCACTTGGACTCATCAGTTGGTTAGTGAACGCCTTACCAATACGCAATTTTTGTTAAGTTCAGTTCAACTTACTTGCATTTTTTGACAAAAAAGCAATGTGATCTATATCCAACAAGATTAACATTTTAATCATTAAAATTGGAAGATTTTGTCCTTGGCCAGACACAGTTAATAAGAAGGTGTTTTATTTATAATACAATTCTATATACTACTGAAATTACTCAGCCAAGTAGAAGACTTAGCATTATATTTTATTGGACTTGTCGAATTATTGATTCAAAATAGCTTTTAACGGCCTTTAGTCCACAAAATTTGCGTTTCATCACGGCAATCTCACTTGGACTCATCAGTTGGTTAGTGAGCGCCTTACCAATACGCAATTTTTGTTAAGTTCAGTTCAACTTACTTGCATTTTTTTGAAAAAAAAAAACAATGTGATCTATATCCAACAAGATTAACATTTTAATCATTAAAATTGGAAGATTTTGTCCTTGGCCAGACACAGTTAATAAGAAGGTGTTTTTTTTTATATTGCAGTTCTATATACTACTGAAATTACTCAGCCAAGTAGAAGACCTAGCATTATATTTAATTGGACTTGTTGAATTATTGATTCAAAATAGCTTTTAACGGCCTTTAGTTCACACAATTTGCGTTTCATCCCGGCAATCTCACTTGGACTCATCAGTTGGTTAGTGAGCGCTTTACCAATACGCAATTTTTGTTAAGTTCAGTTCAACTTACTTGCATTTTTTGACAAAAAAGCAACGGCAAGATTAACATTTTAATCATTAAAATTGGAAGATTTTGTCCTTGGCCAGACACAGTTAATAAGAAGGTGTTTTCTTTATAATACAATTCTATATACTATTGAAATTACTCAGCCAAGTAGAAGACTTAGCATTATATTTAATTGGACTTGTTGAATTATTGATTCAAAATAGCTTTTAACGGCCTTTAGTCCACAAAATTTGCGTTTCATCCCGGCAATATCACTTGGACTCATAAGTTGGTTAGTGAGCGCCTTACCAATACGCAATTTTTGTTAAGTTCAGTTCAACTTACTTACATTTTTTGACAAAAAAGCAATGTGATCTATATACAACAAAATTAACATTTTAATCATTAAAATTGGGAGATTTTGTCCTTGGCCAGACACAGTTAATAAGAAGGTGTTTTTTTTATAATACAATTGTATATACTACTGAAATTACTCAGCCAAGTAGAAGACTTAGCATTATATTTAATTGGACTTGTTGAATTATTGATTCAAAATAGCTTTTAACGGCCTTTAGTCCACACAATTTGCGTTTCACCCCGGCAATCTCACTTGGACTCATCAGTTGGTTAGTGAACGCCTTACCAATACGCAATTTTTGTTAAGTTCAGTTCAACTTACTTGCAATTTTTGACAAAAAAGCAATGTGATCTATATCCAACAAGATTAACATTTTAATCATTAAAATTGGAAGATTTTGTCCTTGGCCAGACACAGTTAATAAGAAGGTGTTTTTTTTATAATACAATTCTATATACTACTGAAATTACTCAGCCAAGTAGAAGACTTAGCATTATATTTAATTGGACTTGTTGAATTATTGATTTAAAATAGTTTTTAACTGCCTTTAGTCCACAAAATTTGCGTTTCGTCCCGACAATCTCACTCGGACTCATCAGTTGGTTAGTGAGCGCCTTACCAATACGCAATTTTTGTTAAGTTCAGTTCAACTTACTTGCATTTTTTGACAAAAAAGCAATGTGATCTATATCCAACAAGGTTAACATTTTAATCATTAAGATTGGAAGATTTTGTCCTTGGCCAGACACAGTTAATAAGAAGGTGTTTTATTTATAATACAATTCTATATACTACTGAAATTACTCAGCCAAGTAGAAGACTTAGCATTATATTTAATTGGACTTGTTGAATTATTGATTCAAAATAGCTTTTAACGGCCTTTAGTCCACAAAATTTGCGTTTCATCACGGCAATCTCACTTGGACTCATCAGTTGGTTAGTGAGCGCCTTACCAATACGCAATTTTTGTTAAGTTCAGTTCAACTTACTTGCATTTTTTTGAAAAAAAAGCAATGTGATCTATATCCAACAAGATTAACATTTTAATCATTAAAATTGGAAGATTTTGTCCTTGGCCAGACACAGTTAATAAGAAGGTGTTTTTTTTTATATTGCAGTTCTATATACTACTGAAATTACTCAGCCAAGTAGAAGACCTAGCATTTTATTTAATTGGACTTGTTGAATTATTGATTCAAAATAGCTTTTAACGGCCTTTAGTTCACACAATTTGCGTTTCATCCCGGCAATCTAACTTGGACTCATCAGTTGGTTAGTGAGCGCTTTACCAATACGCAATTTTTGTTAAGTTCAGTTCAACTTACTTGCATTTTTTGACAAAAAAGCAACGGCAAGATTAACATTTTAATCATTAAAATAGGAAGATTTTGTCCTTGGCCAGACACAGTTAATAAGAAGGTGTTTTCTTTATAATACAATTCTATATACTATTGAAATTACTCAGCCAAGTAGAAGACTTAGCATTATATTTAATTGGACTTGTTGAATTATTGATTCAAAATAGCTTTTAACGGCCTTTAGTCCACAAAATTTGCGTTTCGTCCCGGCAATCTCACTCGGACTCATCAGTTGGTGAGTTAGTTAGCGCCTTACCAATACGCAATTTTTGTTAAGTTCAGTTCAACTTACTTGCATTTTTTGAAGAAAAAAGCAATGTGATCTATATCCAACAAGATTAACATTTTAATCATTAAAATTGGAAGATTTTGTCCTTGGCCAGACACAGTTAATAAGAAGGTGTTTTTTTTTTATAATACAATTCTATATACTACTGAAATTACTCAGCCAAGTAGAAGACTTAGCATTATATTTAATTGGACTTGTTGAATTATTGATTCAAAATAGCTTTTAACGGCTTTTAGTCCACACAATTTGCGTTTCATCCCGGCAATCTCACTTGGACTCATCAGTTGTTTAGTGAGCGCTTTACCAATACGCAATTTTTGTTAAGTTCAGTTCAACTTACTTGCATTTTTTGACAAAAAAGCAATGTGATCTATATCCAACAAGATTAACATTTTAATCATTAAAATTGAAAGATTTTGTCCTTGGCCAGACACAGTTAATAAGAAGGTGTTTTTTTTATAATACAATTCTATATACTACTGAAATTACTCAGCCAAGTAGAAGACTTAGCATTATATTTAATTGGACTTATTGAATTATTGATTCAAAATGGCTTTTAACGGCCTTTAGTCCACAAAATTTGTGTTTCTCTTCCCGGCAATCTCACTTGGACTCATCAGTTGGTTAGTGAGCGCCTTACCAATACGCAATGTTTGTTAAGTTCAGTTCAACTTACTTGCATTTTTTGACAAAAAAGCAATGTGATCTATATCCAACAAGATTAACATTTAATCATTAAAATTGGAAGATTTTGTCCTTGGCCAGACACAGTTAATAAGAATGTGTTTTTTTTATAACACAATTGTATATACTACTGAAATTACTCAGCCAAGTAGAAGACTTAGCATTATATTTAATTGGACTTGTTGAATTATTGATTCAAAATAGATTTTAACGGCCTTTAGTCCACACAATTTGCGTTTCACCCCGGCAATCTCACTTGGACTCATCAGTTGGTTAGTGAACGCCTTACCAATACGCAATTTTTGTTAAGTTCAGTTCAACTTACTTGCAATTTTTGACAAAAAAGCAATGTGATCTATATCCAACAAGATTAACATTTTAATCATTAAAATTGGAAGATTTTGTCGTTGGCCAGACACAGTTAATAAGAAGGTGTTTTTTTATAATACAATTCTATATACTACTGAAATTACTCAGCCAAGTAGAAGACTTAGCATTATATTTAATTGGACTTGTTGAATTATTGATTCAAAATAGCTTTTAACGGCCTTTAGTCCACAAAATTTGCGTTTCATCACGGCAATCTCACTTGGACTCATCAGTTGGTTAGTGAGCGCCTTACCAATACGCAATTTTTGTTAAGTTCAGTTCAACTTACTTGCATTTTTTTGAAAAAAAAAGCAATGTGATCTATATCCAACAAGATTAACATTTTAATCATTAAAATTGGAAGATTTTGTCCTTGGCCAGACACAGTTAATAAGAAGGTGTTTTTTTTTTATATTGCAGTTCTATATACTACTGAAATTACTCAGCCAAGTAGAAGACCTAGCATTTTATTTAATTGGACTTGTTGAATTATTGATTCAAAATAGCTTTTAACGGCCTTTAGTTCACACAATTTGCGTTTCATCCCGGCAATCTCACTTGGACTCATCAGTTGGTTAGTGAGCGCTTTACCAATACGCAATTTTTGTTAAGTTCAGTTCAACTTACTTGCATTTTTTGACAAAAAAGCAATGTGATCTATATCCAACAAGATTAACATTTTAATCATTAAAATTGAAAGATTTTGTCCTTGGCCAGACACAGTTAATAAGAAGGTGTTTTTTTTATAATACAATTCTATATACTACTGAAATTACTCAGCCAAGTAGAAGACTTAGCATTATATTTAATTGGACTTATTGAATTATTGATTCAAAATGGCTTTTAACGGCCTTTAGTCCACAAAATTTGTGTTTCATCCTGGCAATCTCACTTGGACTCATCAGTTGGTTAGTGAGCGCCTTACCAATACGCAATGTTTGTTAAGTTCAGTTCAACTTACTTGCATTTTTTGACAAAAAAGCAATATGATCTATATCCAACAAGATTAACATTTAATCATTAAAATTGGAAGATTTTGTCCTTGGCCAGACACAGTTAATAAGAATGTGTTTTTTTTTATAATACAATTCTATATACTACTGAAATTACTCAGCCAAGTAGAAGACTTAGCATTATATTTAATTGGACTTGTTGAATTATTGATTCAAAATAGCTTTTAACGGCCTTTAGTCCACAAAATTTGCGTTTCATCCCGGCAATCTCACTTGGACTCATCAGTTGGTTAGAGAGCGCCTTACCAATACGCAATTTTTGTTAAGTTCAGTTCAACTTACTTGCATTTTTTGACAAAAAAGCAATGTGTTCTATATCCAACAAGATTAACATTTTAATCATTAAAATTGGAAGATTTTGTCCTTGGCCAGACACAGGTAATAAGAAGGTGTTTTTTTTTTATAATACAATTCTATACACTACTGAAATTACGCAGCCAAGTAGAAGACTTAGCATTATATTTAATTGGACTTGTTGAATTATTGATTCAAAATAGCTTTTAGCGCCCTTTAGTCCACAAAATTTGCGTTTCATCCCGGCAATCTCACTTGGATTCATCAGTTGGTTAGTGAGCGCCTTACCAATACGCAATTTCTGTTAAGTTCAGTTCAACTTACTTGCATTTTTTGACAAAAAAGCAATGTGATCTATATCCAACAAGATTAACATTTTAATCATTAAAATTGGAAGATTTTGTCCTTGGCCAGACACAGTTAATAAGAAGGTATTTTGTTTATAATACAATTCTATATACTACTGAAATTACTCAGCCAAGTAGAAGACTTAGCATTATATTTAATTGGACTTGTTGAATTATTGATTTAAAATAGCTTTTAACGGCCTTTAGTCCACAAAATTTGCGTTTCATCCCGGCAATCTCACTTGGACTCATAAGTTGGTTAGTGAGCGCCTTACCAATACGCAATTTTTGTTAAGTTTAGTTCAACTTACTTACATTTTTTGACAAAAAAGCAATGTGATCTACATACAACAAGATTAACATATTAATCATTAAAATTGGATGATTTTGTCCTTGGCAAGACACAGTTAATAAGAAGGTGTTTTTTTTATAATACAATTCTATATACTACTGAAATTACTCAGCCAAGTAGAAGACTTAGCATTATATTTAATTGGACTTGTTGAATTATTGATTCAAAATAGCTTTTAACCGCCTTTAGTCCAAAAAATTTGCGTTTCATCCCGGCAATCTCACTTGGACTCATCAGTTGGTTAGTGAGCGCCTTACCAATACGCAATTTTTGTTAAGTTCAGTTCAACTTACTTGCATTTTTTGACAAAAAAGCAATGTGATCTATATCCAACAAGATTAACATTTTAATCATTAAAATTGGAAGATTTTGTCCTTGGCCAGACACAGTTAATAAGAAGGTGTTTTTTTATAATACAATTCTATATACTTCTGAAAGTACTCAGCCAAGTAAAAGACTTAGGATTATATTTAATTGGACTTGTTGAATTATTGATTCAAAATAGCTTTTACCTGCCTTTAGTCCACAAAATTTGCGTTTCGTCCCGACAATCTCACTCGGACTCATCAGTTGGTTAGAGAACGCCTTACCAATACGCAATTTTTGTTAAGTTCAGTTCAACTTACTTGCATTTTTGACAAAAAAACAATGTGATCTATATCCAACAAGATTAACATTTTAATCATTAAAATTGGAAGATTTTGTCCTTGGCCAGACACAGTTAATAAGAAGGTGTTTTTTTATAATACAATTCTATATACTACTGAAAGTACTCAGCCAAGTAAAAGACTTAGGATTATATTTAATTGGACTTGTTGAATTATTGATTCAAAAAAGCTGTTAACTGCCTTTAGTCCACAAACTTTGCGTTTCGTCCCGACAATCTCACTCGGTCTCATCAGTTGGTTAGTAAGCGCCTTACCAATATGCAATTTTTGTTAAGTTCAGTTCAACTTACTTGCATTTTTGACAAAAAAACAATGTGATCTATATCCAACAAGATTAACATTTTAATCTTTAAATTTGGAAGATTTTGTCCTTGGCCAGGCACAGTTAATAAGAAGGTGTTTTTTTATAATACAATTCTATATACTACTGAAATTACTCAGCCAAGTAGAAGACTTAGCATTATATTTAATTGGACTTGTTGAATTATTGATTCAAAATAGCTTTTAACGGCCTTTAGTCCACAAAATTTGCGTTTCATCCCGGCAATCTCACTTGGACTCATCAGTTGGTTAGTGAGCGCCTTACCAATACGCAATTTTTGTTAAGTTCAGTTCAACTTACTTGCATTTTTTTGAAAAAAAAAACAATGTGATCTATATCCAACAAGATTAACATTTTAATCATTAAAATTGGAAGATTTTGTCCTTGGCCAGACACAGTTAATAAGAAGGTGTTTTTTTTATATTGCAGTTCTATATACTACTGAAATTACTCAGCCAAGTAGAAGACCTAGCATTATATTTAATTGGACTTGTTGAATTATTGATTCAAAATAGCTTTTAACGGCCTTTAGTTCACACAATTTGCGTTTCATCCCGGCAATCTCACTTGGACTCATCAGTTGGTTAGTGAGCGCTTTACCAATACGCAATTTTTGTTAAGTTCAGTTCAACTTACTTGCATTTTTTGACAAAAAAGCAATGTGATCTATATCCAACAAGATTAACATTTTAATCATTAAAATTGGAAGATTTTGTCCTTGGCCAGACACAGTTAATAAGAAGGTGTTTTTTTTATAATACAATTCTATATACTACTGAAATTACTCAGCCAAGTAGAAGACTTAGCATTATATTTAATTGGACTTGTTGAATTATTGATTCAAAATAGCTTTTAACGGCCTTTAGTCCACAAAATTTGTGTTTCATCCCAGCAATCTCACTTGGACTCATCAGTTGGTTAGTGAGCGCCTTACCAATACGCAATGTTTGTTAAGTTCAGTTCAACTTACTTGCATTTTTTGACAAAAAAGCAATGTGATCTATATCCAACAAGATTAACATTTAATCATTAAAATTGGAAGATTTTGTCCTTGGCCAGACACAGTTAATAAGAATGTGTTTTTTTTATAATACAATTCTATATACTACTGAAATTACTCAGCCAAGTAGAAGACTTAGCATTATATTTAATTGGACTTGTTGAATTATTGATTCAAAATAGCTTTTAACGGCCTTTAGTCCACAAAATTTGCGTTTCATCCCGGCAATCTCACTTGGACTCATCAGTTGGTTAGTGAGCGCCTTACCAATACGCAATTTTTGTTAAGTTCAGTTCAACTTACTTGCATTTTTTGACAAAAAAGCAATGTGATCTATATCCAACAAGATTAACATTTTAATCATTAAAATTGGAAGATTTTGTCCTTGGCCAGACACAGGTAATAAGAAGGTGTTTTTTTTTTATAATACAATTCTATACACTACTGAAATTACGCAGCCAAGTAGAAGACTTAGCATTATATTTAATTGGACTTGTTGAATTATTGATTCAAAATAGCTTTTAGCGCCCTTTAGTCCACAAAATTTGCGTTTCATCCCGGCAATCTCACTTGGATTCATCAGTTGGTTAGTGAGCGCCTTACCAATACGCAATTTCTGTTAAGTTCAGTTCAACTTACTTGCATTTTTTGACAAAAAAGCAATGTGATCTATATCCAACAAGATTAACATTTTAATCATTAAAATTGGAAGATTTTGTCCTTGGCCAGACACAGTTAATAAGAAGGTATTTTGTTTATAATACAATTCTATATACTACTGAAATTACTCAACCAAGTAGAAGACTTAGCATTATATTTAATTGGACTTGTTGAATTATTGATTTAAAATAGCTTTTAACGGCCTTTAGTCCACAAAATTTGCGTTTCATCCCGGCAATCTCACTTGGACTCATAAGTTGGTTAGTGAGCGCCTTACCAATACGCAATTTTTGTTAAGTTTAGTTCAACTTACTTACATTTTTTGACAAAAAAGCAATGTGATCTACATACAACAAGATTAACATATTAATCATTAAAATTGGATGATTTTGTCCTTGGCAAGACAGAGTTAATAAGAAGGTGTTTTTTTTTATAATACAATTCTATATACTACTGAAATTACTCAGCCAAGTAGAAGACTTAGCATTATATTTAATTGGACTTGTTGAATTATTGATTCAAAATAGCTTTTAACCGCCTTTAGTCCAAAAAATTTGCGATTCATCCCGGCAATCTCACTTGGACTCATCAGTTGGTTAGTGAGCGCCTTACCAATACGCAATTTTTGTTAAGTTCAGTTCAACTTACTTGCATTTTTTGACAAAAAAGCAATGTGATCTATATCCAACAAGATTAACATTTTAATCATTAAAATTGGAAGATTTTGTCCTTGGCCAGACACAGTTAATAAGAAGGTGTTTTTTTATAATACAATTCTATATACTACTGAAAGTACTCAGCCAAGTAAAAGACTTAGCATTATATTTAATTGGACTTGTTGAATTATTGATTCAAAATAGCTTTTAACTGCCTTTAGTCCACAAAATTTGCGTTTCGTCCCGACAATCTCACTCGGACTCATCAGTTGGTTAGTGAACGCCTTACCAATACGCAATCTTTGTTAAGTTCAGTTCAACTTACTTGCATTTTTGACAAAAAAAACAATGTGATCTATATCCAACAAGATTAACATTTTAATCATTAAAATTGGAAGATTTTGTCCTTGGCCAGACACAGTTAATAAGAAGGTGTTTTTTTATAATACAATTCTATATACTACTGAAAGTACTCAGCCAAGTAAAAGACTTAGGATTATATTTAATTGGACTTGTTGAATTATTGATTCAAAAAAGCTTTTAACTGCCTTTAGTCCACAAACTTTGCGTTTCGTCCCGACAATCTCACTCGGTCTCATCAGTTGGTTAGTGAGCGCCTTACCAAATACGCAATTTTTGTTAAGTTCAGTTCAACTTACTTGCATTTTTGACAAAAAAACAATGTGATCTATATCCAACAAGATTAACATTTTAATCATTCAAATTGGAAGATTTTGTCCTTGGCCAGACACAGTTAATAAGAAGGTGTTTTTTTATAATACAATTCTATATACCACTGAAAGTACTCAGCCAAGTAGAAGACTTAGGATTATATTTAATTGGACTTGTTGAACTATTGATTCAAAATAGCTTTTAACTGCCTTTAGTCCACAAAATTTGCGTTTCGTCCCGACAATCTCACTCGGACTCATCAGTTGGTTACTGAACGCCTTACCAATACGCAATTTTTGTTAAGTTCAGGTCAACTTACTTGCATTTTTTGACAAAAAAGCAATGTGATCTATATCCAACAAGATTAACATTTTAATCATTAAAATTGGAAGATTTTGTCCTTGGCCAGACACAGTTAATAAGAAGGTGTTTTGTTTATAATACAATTCTATATACTACTGAAATTACTCAGCCAAGTAGAAGACTTAGCATTATATTTAATTGGACTTGTTGAATTATTGATTCAAAATAGCTTTTAACGGCCTTTAGTCCACAAAATTTGCGTTTCATCCCGGCAATCTCACTTGGACTCATAAGCTGGTTAGTGAGCGCCTTACCAATACGCAATTTTTGTTAAGTTCAGTTCAACTTACTTGAATTTTTTGAAAAAAAAAAGCAATGTGATCTATATCCAACAAGATTAACATTTTAATCATTAAAATTGGAAGATTTTGTCCTTGGCCAGACACAGTTAATAAGAAGGTGTTTTTTTTATAATACAATTCTATATACTACTGAAATTACTCAGCTATGTAGAAGACTTAGCATTATATTTAATTGGACTTGTTGAATTATTGATTCAAAATAGCTTTTAACTTCCTTTAGTCCACACAATTTGCGTTTCATCCCGGCAATCTCACTTGGACTCATCAGTTGGTTAGTGAGCGCTTTACCAATACGCAATTTTTGTTAAGTTCAGTTCAACTTACTTGCATTTTTTGACAAAAAAGCAATGTGATCTATACCCGGCAAGATTAACATTTTAATCATTAAAATTGGAAGATTTTGTCCTTGGCCAGACACAGTTAATAAGAAGGTGTTTTCTTTATAATACAATTCTATATACTACTGAAATTACTCAGCCAAGTAGAAGACTTAGCATTATATTTAATTGGACTTGTTGAATTATTGATTCAAAATAGCTTTTAACGGCCTTTAGTCCACAAAATTTGCGTTTCGTCCCGGCAATCTCACTCGGACTCATCAGTTGGTTAGTGAGCGCCTTACCAATACGCAATTTTTGTTAAATTCAGTTCAACTTACTTGCATTTTTTGAAAAAAAAAGCAATGTGATCTATATCCAACAAGATTAGCATTTTAATCATTAAAATTGGAAGATTTTGTCCTTGGCCAGACACAGTTAATAAGAAGGTGTTTTTTTTTATTATACAATTCTGAATACTACTGAAATTACTCAGCCAAGTAGAAGACTTAGCATTATATTTAATTGGACTTGTTGAATTATTGATTCAAAATAACTTTTAACGGCCTTTAGTCCACAAAATTTGCGTTTCATCCCGGCAATCTCACTTGGACTCATCAGTTGGTTAGTGAGCGGCTTACCAATACGCAATTCTTGTTAAGTTCAGTTCAACTTACTTACATTTTTTGACAAAAAAGCAATGTGATCTATATCCAACAAGATTAACATTTTAATCATGTAACGAAACGTCCTCGACCTAACTGTACCTTTCCTCAAAAGCCGAATTCGTCAACCTCCCACCCCTTCTATTCACCCTTCTGACCTAAGTCACAGGACTCTTAGGCCAAGCCGGGCAACTTGATGAGAGGGTGTCCAGGCACTTGCAGCTCAGGCATAATTCATCTCCCGCTAGCTCAACGCCCCAAACATGGGTTACATTTTTTTTAACTGCCTGACTAAGTCTAACC
The DNA here is from genome assembly GCA_910595825.1 of Philhelius pedissequus. Lineage (NCBI taxonomy): Eukaryota > Metazoa > Arthropoda > Insecta > Diptera > Syrphidae > Philhelius > Philhelius pedissequus. The sequence goes on along the minus strand of OU343160.1, from coordinate 124,043,117 downwards.
AAAACTTGCTCTACGGCCCGAATTTTGCTTCACAGTACCCAATACCCAAAACTTAATCTACGCCAATACCTAGTGAGAGGAACAGCTGTGATTTCCCTCTGAGCTCTCCTATCCCTTACAACCTACGCCCTTGCTATGCTCTATTTAAGCAACGGCCCCTTTACCAAACACATGTGATCACTTGTCACATATGCGCCGGTATACTATCCCTATACTATCCTCTCATAACCCTCTCCATCCCTTCTCTGCCTCTTTATGAACTCATAATAAATCAAACCTAAAACCAAACATGAAGAGAACACCAATCTTTGCTCGACATGCCAATCGAAAGCCAACTCATGAATTTCAGGGATAAACACTTAATTTATTTTTCTTTATCGTAAAATAATTAAATTTAAAGTATGAAACCAGCAAGAATTTATAATTATGTTTAACTTTGAGTATGAAACCAGCAAGTGTTTATAATTATATTAAATTCAATAATGAAACTAACCAACGACCTTTCCTTTACCTTACCAATTTCAATTATATCATTTCTTTAAATTTTGCACATCCAACGACTTACCCATCCTGTTATGGGATACCGCACGTATAGGTATGATGCGTTATCTTCGGGTATTTACTTTCCTTTTTCCAAGAAGGGGAAGATGAGGTGCACCGCTTCCTTTCCTTGTGATTTTAAGCTAATTATTAATAGAAATGAATTAATTTGAAATTAGTTTACAGCTTGGTACGGGTACGGTCTTTTAATTAATTTAATTCGAATTTCAATTCTACATACGAACTACTCAATACTTATTACATTCCTTCGGAGATATACGCATTATGTATCCGCGACGATGAAGTAAGCAACAGCGAGATGGATGGTAGCACCGCTGTTCGTTGCTGTAAGTATATCATACAAGATATTTGTTCGTTGGCTTCAACCCCAAGACGAAGGTCCAACGAAGGGTTTGATGGCCGGCCTAGCTGGGTGACGAATACGTGCAAGACGACGGTGGTGGTGGTTTGTAGTGCGGCAGTCTATGAGCTTAGGTGGAACGTCGATTGACGAGCAATCGGATCATCACCGCCAGTCGATTAGATGGTGTGAGGGTCAGCCAATTTTGTGTAGGTAGGCGGACGACGATTTTGGTGGTGGTTTGTAGTGCGGCAGTCTATGAGCTTAGGTGGAACGTCGATTGACGAGCAATCGGATCATCACCGCCAGTCGATTAGATGGTGTGAGGGTCAGCCAATTTTATGTAGGTAGGCGGACGACGATTTTGGTGGTGGTTTGTAGTGCGGCAGTCTATGAGCTTAGGTGGAACGTCGATTGACGAGCAATCGGATCATCACCGCCAGTCGATTAGATGGTGTGAGGGTCAGCCAATTTTGTGTAGGTAGGCGGACGACGATTTTGGTGGTGGTTTGTAGCGCGGCAGTCTATGAGCTTAGGTGGAACGTCGATTGACGAGCAATCGGATCATCACCGCCAGTCGATTAGATGGTGTGAGGGTCAGCCAATTTTGTGTAGGTAGGCGGACGACGATTTTGGTGGTGGTTTGTAGTGCGGCAGTCTATGGGCTTATGTGGAACGTCGATTGACGAGCAATCGGATCATCACAGCCGGTCGATTAGCCGACTCAAGAATAGTACAGTTATTAATGCACAAATAAAACAATTATCTGTAGCAATTAGCCCTAACAAAATTAAAAAAAAACCACTGAATACTGGTTGCCGCGGACCGCGGATAGTTTCGTGTTCTCGTTCGTTCTTCCAAAAAAAAATACTAAAGGGGCGCGCGTCCTTCTATTGTTGCTTTGTTTCTTTTTTTTTCCGATCACACTCGGATGATGCAGCAACGACGACGATTTTTCGTTTTTTGCGAGCGAACCCACGCGCTCGATGTTTTTCTTTTCCACCACCACTGAAACACAATTGAAATTATGGTTTCTACAAAACTTGAACTCTTTAAAACCCCTGGTGCATAAAAGTTCAAGAATGGAAACGATTGGCCGTCGGACGAAAATTGGAACCTATAACTATGTACACTCATTCAAAGAGTCTCATGTTCAAGCTGAACTAGTCGGGCTTCTCAAGTCGATCAGAAATTCTTGATCGGATTTAATGTTCTATCGAATAGAAAAATCACACAATTTCATAGCAATCTGACAGAAAATGATCAAATAAAGTAACGAATATATTTTGAAATATCAAAATAGACTTTAATTCTATTCCACTTTTGAATAGACCCTCGCAATAATCCTTCATATCTACATACTTTGTTTCTAAAATCAAGCTGACTGAATTATTTCCTGATATCTTTGGTATGCGCTAAGCCTAAACTCCTACCACTTTCATCAACCAATTCGAACAAATTATTACCTCGGGCCTTGTGAATTATTGCCTTACAGAACTTTGGAGAAAGCTTGGCGTTGATGCCCTTACTTGTATCACTTAATACAAAATTCCTTTTGTAAACTTTGTCTCCAACTTTATATTTGGAAGCGGAACTTCTGGTGTTATAAGCCTTTTCATATGTTTGATGAGCTTTCTCGAGAGAATCTTTAATGTACGAATGGAGAATGTTCATTTTGGCGTATTTTGGTAAAACGTCTAACTCGGATTTGTTAAGTCCATCTAAATTCCTCAAAATTGAGTAATCGCTACCGTGCTCCACCATGCGTTGACCAAAAAGGGCCTCGTAAGGGGACATTCCTATCGCCGAGTGCACCGCCGCTCGTAATGCCGAACCAATATGAGGAAGATTAACATCCCAATTCGATTGGTCGGGAGCGATATAAGAACGGATAGCCGCCAATATGGAACGGTTAACTCGCTCACTAGCGTTGGCCTGAGGAGAATAGGAAGCGGTTCTCAAATGAGTTATTCCAAAATTAGTCATACATTTACCGAACTCCTTGCTCACAAATTGTTTGCCATTGTCCGACAAGAGGGTTTCGGGCACACCGAAGGTGAGAAAAATTTCAGGTCGCAGGAAATTAAGAGCTGTTTCTGAAGTTGCTTTTTTAAGAGTTATTATAAATACGAATTTAGTAAGTTGGTCTAATACAACAAAAATGTGAGTGTTTCCAGTTTTCGAGCGGGGGTAAGGTCCCAAAAAATCTATATATATGTGTTGGAAAGGACGATCTACGGAAAAGGCTTTTCCCATGGGGGCTCTCAGAGTCATATTAGGTGCCTTAGTCATTTTACAAACCTCGCAGTTAGAAACAAACTCCTTGACTTGCGAAGCCATATTTGGCCAGTAAAATTGCTGTCTTAATCTATAAAGGGTTTTGGCCAAACCACCATGCGCGGCACTCGGTGGACAATGGGCAAGAAGGACCAAGTCATTGACAAGTCCCGGAGGAACCCAAAGCTTCCAAGTAAGATCTTCCTGAAGGGGATTGCCAGTGCTATGCCTAACCCTTTTGTACACATAACCGCCGGAAAGACGAAGGTCTGGCAACTGGTCTTTATTCTTTTCAACGGTATCCATAACTTGACGATACTCCTTCGATTGAAAGCTCGGGTCAGACAAATCTAAATGTAGCACATCGCAGGATTCCTTGGATACAGAGCCTATCGCTTCAACTTCATATGCACGGGAAAGTGCATTAGGTACCACATTTAGCTGCCTTTCCGATGCTCTATTTCGAAAGAGTATCCTTGAAGCTCTAGGCTCCATCGGGCCAGTCTTCCTCTAAGGTCCTTCAAACCCATCAACCACTTCAGGCTGGCATGGTCTGTAATCACCTTAAATTTGTACCCCTCAATGTAGGGCCTGAATTTTTTTATTCCCAAAACGGCTGCTAGGCACTCCCGCTCTGTAATAGAATAATTTTTCTGTGCATCGTTCAGCTTGTGCGAAAAGTAAAAGATGGGTCTTTCTTCCCCATTACTATCTTTTTGGCACAAGAGACACAGGCATCGCAAAGAAGAATGAACTGCTTCGTATAATCGGGATTGACTAGCACTGGCTTTGAAGTCAAAATTTTCTTAATCGCTTTAAATGATTCCATAGCATTTTCGCCAAATTTAAACTTAACTCCTTTCTTCAAAGTGTCCGATATATTTGCGGCAGGAGTTGAAAAATTTCGAACAAACCTACGATACCAGCCGGCCATTCCTAAAAAGCGTCTGACTTGCCTGGCCGTTTGCGGTATGGGATAGTCATTAATCGCAGCTATTTTCTCCGGATCTACTTTCAACAAGCCATGTCCTACTATGAAGCCAAGATATTTTACTTCTTTATAGCAAAATTTCGACTTTTCAACATTTATAGTGAGCCCTGCATTTAGAAGTTTTTCGTCGACCAATTTCAAAAGTTGCATGTGCTCTTCAAAGGTAGTTGAGAAAAGCAATAAATCATCTAAATATACGAAAATTTTGGTTCGTAACTCATGCGGAATAACTTTATCCATGAGCCGACAGAGACGTTGAGGAGCGTTACAAAGCCCGAAGGGCATAACTTTAAACTGATATAACGGCCTACCGGGGACCGTGAACGCTGTTTTCTCCCGAGAACTTTGCTCCAGCGGTATTTGCCAGAACGCATCTTTTAAATCTACGCTTGAAATATAAAAGGTGTCGGAAAGTCGACCGAGAATGGCCGAAATATGAGGCATCGGATATGCGTCGGTTTTAGTTTTTTCGTTGACTTTACGAAAGTCGATACACATCCGCATTTTCTCTCTACGTTTGACGAGAATGACGGGGAGCTCCAGGAGCTATTACTTTGTTCGATAACACCCATATCAAGCATGCGCTTCAATTGCACCTCTAGCAGGGCTTCTACCGCTGGAATTACGGGGTAGTGGCGCTGTTTTATTGGCGCGTGGTCCCCGGTATCTATTATGTGCTCTTTCAAACACGTTTTCCGCAAACCTTTCTTTAAAAATGACGGAAGCATGTTTATGACATTTTCTAACTCCAACGACTCTTCATCTGTCAGCTCATGGGCAACCGAGAGCGCACTTTCCCTCTGACACTCATTTCCCAAAACATCGTTGCTTACTGAAATGGTTTCTAAATCTAATGAATGACTTTGAGTTTTCGGGATTAAATCCGGAGCAATATTGAATTTTTCCCAAAAGTCAATGCCAAGATACAATTCTTGGGTTAACGATGGAACTACCAAAAGCGTAAGGTCTCTAACTAACTTTTTGAGTTTTATTTTAACTACTACCTTTCCCACAATATCCTGTTTCTTACCATCAGCTGTTGTTACTGATGCAGACAATTTTGTAAGAGCTATATTGTTCTCTTTTAAGAACTGGACACCTTTTGAGCCTATGCAACTTATACAGGCACCACTGTCTAATAGGCCAAGCCAATCTCTGTCAAACATTTGTACTGTGACGTATGGGCGCGGGTCATTATTTGAACATAATAATGTAGTTGTAGCAATAGACCTGTGTAGTTGCTTTTTACTACCAAAACGTTTCCTTAACCGATTTACTTTTGACGAGATCGGGGCACTAGTAGTACCAAAAATTCGATCTATAACTTTATAATATCCTTCTAGGAGTTGATCAAGACTTTTCGGTGGCTGTTGGGCTATTTCTGGCTTTCCTTCCTCTATACTCCCTGGAGGAAGGAGATTTTCAGAGCGTTGCAATACCCTGAAAGAAGGAGATTGATTTTCTTTTTGAGTAAGTTCGCCGGATCCGGTTTCCTTGAGCAATTCTCTCCGGCCGAAAGAGTGCTTTTTGAAACGTTTCCCGAACATTTAGGGCATTGAGGAACGGTCGTATTCTCGAGACCACATTTATAACAAAATAGAATGCGCTGATCAAGTGGACAATAGATATAAGTATGTCCGGATTCCTTGCAGTTCCAACACTTACTAGAACTTGGATCACGATGAGAAAATTTTACTGCCTCAATTTGAGATTGTGAAACGGATGGTTCAGTATCTAAGGGATCTGAAATTTCACTAACTACCTTGCAAAAAGGAGGGTTTGGTTGAAGTTTCTGACGTGGAGCTTCTTGGTCGTTTATAAACTTTTCAATGGATCGGCAGACATGAACCATTTCCGCGATACTATGTGTATTGAAAGTAATGAGATGCTCACCCAGCTTCCTTTTAACGTTTTGTTTTAAAATTTCAATGAACTCTCGGTCGGTTTTTGGATTTCGGAGTTTAGCATTCAGAACCATAAGGTCTTCGTAAAAAGAATCAAAGGATTCGAAAGCACCCTGTCTTCTTCCAGACATTCGGCGTGAAAATTCAAAATCGGTGTCAAGACTTCGGTACTGTTCTATGAGTGCAAGTCGCAACGTAGGCCAATTCACTGAAGGATTTCTTTTCACATAAATCCTGGCGGGAGTAACTATGACTCTCTAGTAAGGTTTGAACGCTAAGACCAATACCACGCAAGTGGTTTAGCTGCTATTTAGCCCACACATTCGGCTCAAAAGGCACGAAATTCCGTGGATGAATAGCAGTCGGGAAGCCTAAGACTCTTACGCAAAGCACAAGCTGAAGTGAAAAAACGGAAGCAAGTGTGGTAGCGAAAGAGAGACAGGTGATTCGAAAGCAAGCCAGGGCATCTGATGCCTGACAGAAATGTCATGGAACTTACTAGAAAAGAGCATAGTTACAGTCTTGGTGGCCTCCTCGTGGCGCCCGCTGGATAGGTTACATATAGTTTGATGGATACTACCCAAACGCCGGGATGCTCCACATACGAATGTAACTGAACTAACAACCAAGACTAAAATTAGAACGAAGGTTTAATATGGCTAGAGATGGGATACTAGCCATGTGGCAAGGTCTTTATGGCCTTGTCTAAAGTAGAAATACGATGATCCATTGAATCCCGATGGTAAGTAATAGTTTCTACATAGGGTTCCCTTATCCTAGGTTAGTTGCAAGACCAAAAAAGGGCAGGATTCTCGTTCCTGGGTAGTCATTCGCCAAAGAGACCCTGGTAGTGCATTCTTCACTTAGGTGGATGAAAAGACTCCAGAAATACCGTAATTCGGTACTGCGGGGACTTGTATCCTACTATTTTCCCGCTAATTGCCCGAAAATTACAAGTCTTGGGATGGCCTCTTCGGAGAGTTCGCAGTGGTTGTGGTTGCTATACTATTCGTGTATATTATGAGTGGTGGTAAAGCTGCTCATAAATAGATATTTGCAACAAGGTACACCCACGCCTACTCGATGGGTCCATAAGTGGGTAGGCCCACCGTGAAATTAATCCATAAGGAAGGTGTTCACGTTAAGCCTATCTTACAGTTTCACATAAATCCAGTACCAAGTTTTAACTGGTCCCGTTACGAAAAAGTGAAAATTTTTCAAAACATCATCATAAGAAACGTAATAAGCCGTTTTAAGCTTTTCTAAACGAAACAAGAAGTCATCAACATCCATGTTTTTATTATCGTAGTGTAAATCCCACTTGTGATAGTTTGGATACCGTCCACCCACGTAAGGTGCATTGGATGTTGTTGGAAGATCTGGCCCTGGTTGAGGGGAAGTGTCACTAAGATTCAAATTTGTGAACTGAGATAAGAAATGGTCTACGTTGGAGCTGCGAGGCATATTGACGGGATAAATTGGTTCATTCATAGCGGAATTATTCCGTGGAGGGTTATCTGAAGTACCTCCCGCAGGAATATTTGGTACATTAGGAGTTGGAAAATATGCCAAGTCCTTTTCAGCGGTAGTGTTTCTATTTATTGGGCTGCTCGAGGATTTATTGAGAGCCTCAGTGACTATGGAAGCCAACTCTTGACGAATAATTTGTCTTGTCTTATCAAGTTCTTCTTGAATAAATCTACGGTCCTCAGTGCGACTGAGGCCTATAGTTCCTGAAACAACTTCGTGAACGTAATGTTCAAATCTCTCAACTTCTCCGTTACTATTATCATCTTCATTAGCAACATTAGGTCGAAATTGTGTTGGTACTGCCGGTAAACCTCCAACTGCGCCAATTAAATTCGGTGATTGACGAGGGTCTGAAATAGTTGCAGTAGGATGAACGGAAGGAGCGACTCCTAGCTTGAGAATCTGCCATTTCAGGAATGTTCTGTATGTTCTGATTCTTTAAGTTAGATTTACGCTTATTATACTGTCTAGTCTGGTTTAAATTTGAATAAATCTTTCTTGTGGTTCGGCTAGGATATCTGCTACTGTGAGGCCTATCTTTAGGATTGGACATATCACGTAGTAGCTAATATAGACTTGAATTAATTTTTCTTACTTTATGACGAATTCAATTTTAATTTTTGCAACAAAATTTTTCAAATTCACTTAAATACTATTCAAATTGAAATTTAAATTATTGAAGCTAATAAAATCTTCAAAGATATTCAATCTCTTCGAATCGACTTATTAATTCAAAATAGTTTTCTTTTCTTCAAGAAAATGTACGTCTTAAAGAACCTAAATGTTTTTTGTTTTTTTTTTTTTAAATTTAATATATAAGAATGTTATTATTCAATGCAACCAATAAGCTACTGCATCCAAATATGTATATAAATATGCATGTACTTATTCGTATCTATGTACACGTAAATATATTTTTTTTTCTCTCAACTCAAAACTAAATTTCCGAAACTCACTCAAAATTCCAAAATGATTCAATATCTTAATACTTAATACTTCAAATTACTATTTTCTTTTCTTAAACGTAATGTCTTAAATGTTTTTTTTTGTGATGTAATATTTTCATTCGCATAAGGGATGTGTGGTCAGAGTAAAAATAGCTAGGAATGGGAATTATTCTAAATATCAACGCAAAACTTATATAAAATATCAAGCAAATTTAAAATGAGCTGCAATCTAAAATGAGGAACTATTTCAACTCAACGATTGGTCTCGCTTGTCGTAAGCTTGACTTTACTCTCTGATAGAGAAAACCTTCTGCCACGCAACAGCCATAAGTGAAGATCATACTCTAATTCACTTACCGGACGTAAACACTAGTAAACCTAAACATCGAACCAAGTTCGCACCAAATATTTTATGCAACAATCATAGATGTAGGAACTTAAAAGTCAATGAATCTATCGGCCATATAAATTTTGTAAGTACCAAACGTGTCTAGAGAAGTAAAGTATTCTGTTATTGATAAAACTTGCAATCATTCATAAACGCGGAACGATTTCAACACATTTGCTGGTCAAGTTTCATCAAATAAAGAAAAGATGGAAAATTGAAATAATTTTTTTTTTTGTTTTTTTTTTTTAGTTTTACAATTTTGTTTTGAGTGACTGTGAATTATAACGCAAAATTTCGGGCCCCACGTTGGGCGCCACCTGTAACGAAACGTCCTCGACCTAACTGTACCTTTCCTCAAAAGCCGAATTCGTCAACCTCCCACCCCTTCTATTCACCCTTCTGACCTAAGTCACAGGACTCTTAGGCCAAGCCGGGCAACTTGACGAGAGGGTGTCCAGGCACTTGCAGCTCAGGCATAATTCATCTCCCGCTAGCTCAACGGTGGGTGAGGAATCTTTGCTGCAAGCCCCAAACATGGGTTACATTTTTTTTAACTGCCTGACTAAGTCTAACCAAAACTTGCTCTACGGCCTGAATTTTGCTTCACAGTACCCAATACCCAAAACTTAATCTACGCCAATACCTAGTGAGAGGAACAGCTGTGATTTCCCTCTCTGAGCTCTCCCTTCCCTTACAACCTACGCCCTTGCTATGCTCTATTTAAGCAACGGCCCCTTTACCAAACACATGTGATCACTTGTCGCATACGCGCCGGTATACTATCCCTATACTATCCTCTCATAACCCTCTCCATCCCTTCTCTGCCTCTTTATGAACTCATAATAAATCAAACCTAAAACCAAACATGAAGAGAACACCAATCTTTGCTCGACATGCCAATCGAAAGCCAACTCATGAATTTCAGGGATAAACACTTAATTTATTTTTCTTTATCGTAAAATAATTAAATTTAAAGTATGAAACCAGCAAGAATTTATAATTATGTTTAACTTTAAGTATGAAACCAGCAAGTGTTTATAATTATATTAAATTCAATAATGAAACTATCCAACGACCTTTCCTTTACCTTACCAATTTCAATTATATCATTTCTTTAAATTTTGCACATCCAACGACTTACCCATCCTGTTATGGGATACCGCACGTACAGGTATGATGCGTTATCTTCGGGTATTTACTTTCCTTTTTCCAAGAAGGGGAAGATGAGGTGCACCGCTTCCTCTCCTTGTGATTTTAAGCTAATTATTAATAGAAATGAATTAATTTGAAATTAGTTTACAGCTTGGTACGGGTACGGTCTTTTAATTAATTTAATTCGAATTTCAATTCTACATACGAACTACTCAATACTTATTACATTCCTTCGGAGATATACGCATTATGTATCCGCGACGATGAAGTAAGCAACAGCCAGATGGATGGTAGCACCGCTGTTCGTTGCTGTAAGTAGATTATACAAGCTATTTGTTCGTTGGCTTCAACCCCAAGACGAAGGTCCAACGAAGGGTTTGATGGCCGGCCTAGCTGGGTGACGAATACGTGCAATACGACGGTGGTGGTGGTTTGTAGTGCGGCAGTCTATGAGCTTAGGTGGAAAGTCGATTGACGAGCAATCGGATCATCACCGCCAGTCGATTAGATGGTGTGAGGGTCAGCCAATTTTGTGTAGGTAGGCGGACGACGATTTTGGTGGTGGCTTGTAGTGCGGCAGTCTATGAGCTTAGGTGGAACGTCGATTGACGAGCAATCGGATCATCACCGCCAGTCGATTAGATGGTGTGAGGGTCAGCCAATTTTGTGTAGGTAGGCGGACGACGATCTTGGTGGTGGTTTGTAGCGCGGCAGTCTATGAGCTTAGGTGGAACGTCGATTGACGAGCAATCGGAGCATCACCGCCAGTCGATTAGATGGTGTGAGCGTCAGCCAATTTTGTGTAGGTAGGCGGACGACGATTTTGGTGGTGGTTTGTAGTGCGGCAGTATATGGGCTTATGTGGAACGTCGATTGACGAGCAATCGGATCATCACAGCCGGTCGATTAGCCGACTCAAGAATAGTACAGTTATTAATGCACAAATAAAACAATTATCTGTAGCAATTAGCCCTAAATAAATTAAAAAAAACCCACTGAATACTGGTTGCCGCGGACCGCGGATAGTTTCGTGTTCTCGTTCGTTCTTCCAAAAAAAAATACTAAAGGGGCGCGCGTCCTTCTATTGTTGCTTTGTTTCTTTTTTTTTCCGATCACACTCCGATGCAGCAACGACGACGATTTTTCGTTTTTTGCGAGCGAACCCACGCGCTCGATGTTTTTCTTTTCCACCACCAAAAGGGAAGAAGCCCACATTTTTCTTTTTTTATTTCCGTTTTTCTCTCTCATCTACCATCGCACCTCGCTGTTGCTATTATTTGGTTTCTGACTTTTGGTAGGCATGTTCGGTTTTGTTTTAAAGGCTGAAACACAATTGAAATTATGGTTTCTACAATCATTAAAATTGGAAGATTTTGTCCTTGGCCAGACATAGTTAATAAGAAGGTGTTTTTTTTTTATAATACAATTCTATATACTACTGAAATTACTGAGCCAAGTAGAAGACTTAGCATTATGTTTATTTGGACTTGTTGAATTATTGATTCAAAATAGCTTTTAACGGCCTTTAGTCCACAAAATTTGCGTTTCATCCCGGCAATCTCACTTGGATTCATCAGTTGGTTAGTGAGCGCCTTACCAATACGCAATTTTTGTTAAGTTCAGTTCAACTTACTTGCATTTTTTGAAAAAAAAAGCAATGTGATCTATATCCAACAAGATTAACATTTTAATCATTAAAATTGGAAGATTTTGTCCTTGGCCAAACACAGTTAATAAGAAGGTGTTTTTTTTTATAATACAATTCTATATACTACTGAAATTACTCAGCCATGTAGAAGACTTAGCATTATATTTAATTGGACTTGTTGAATTATTGATTCAAAATAGCTTTTAACTTCCTTTAGTCCACACAATTTGCGTTTCATCCCGGCAATCTCACTTGGACTCATCAGTTGGTTAGTGAGCGCTTTACCAATACGCAATTTTTGTTAAGTTCAGTTCAACTTACTTGCATTTTTTGACAAAAAAGCAATGTGATCTATACCCGGCAAGATTAACATTTTAATCATTAAAATTGGAAGATTTTGTCCTTGGCCAGACACAGTTAATAAGAAGGTGTTTTCTTTATAATACAATTCTATAAACTACTGAAATTACTCAGCCAAGTAGAAGACTTAGCATTATATTTAATTGGACTTGTTGAATTATTGATTCAAAATAGCTTTTTACGGCCTTTAGTCCACAAAATTTGCGTTTCGTCCCGGCAATCTCACTCGGACTCATCAGTTGGTTAGTGAGCGCCTTACCAATACGCAATTTTTGTTAAGTTCAGTTCAACTTACTTGCATTTTTTGAAAAAAAAGCAATGTGATCTATATCCAACAAGATTAACATTTTAATCATTAAAATTGGAAGATTTTGTCCTTGGCCAGACACAGTTAATAAGAAGGTGTTTTTTTTTATAATACAATTCTATATACTACTGAAATTACTCAGCCAAGTAGAAGACTTAGCATTATATTTAATTGGACTTGTTGAATTATTGATTCAACATAGCTTTTAGCGCCCTTTAGTCCACAAAATTTGCGTTTCATCCCGGCAATCTCACTTGGATTCATTAGTTGGTTAGTGAGCGCTTTACCAATACGCAATTTTTGTTAAGTTCAGTTCAACTTACTAGCATTTTTTGACAAAAAAGCAATGTGATCTATATCCAACAAAATTAACGTTTTAATCATTAAAATTGGAAGATTTTGTCCTTGGCCAGACACAGTTAATAAGAAGGTATTTTGTTTATAATACAATTCTATATACTACTGAAATTACTCAGCCAAGTAGAAGACTTAGCATTATATTTAATTGGACTTGTTGAATTATTGATTCAAAATAGCTTTTAACGGCCTTTAGTCCACAAAATTTGCGTTTCATTCCGGCAATCTCACTTGGACTCATAAGTTGGTTAGTGAGCGCCTTACCAATACGCAATTTTTGTTAAGTTTAGTTCAACTTACTTACATTTTTTGACAAAAAAGCAATGTGATCTACATACAACAATATTAACATTTTAATCATTAAAATTGGAAGATTTTGTCCTTGGCCAGACACAGTTAATAAGAAGGTGTTTTTTTTATAATACAATTGTATATACTACTGAAATTACTCAGCCAAGTAGAAGACTTAGCATTATATTTAATTGGACTTGTTGAATTATTGATTCAAAATAGCCTTTAACGGCCACACAATTTGCGTTTCACCCCGGCAATCTCACTTGGACTCATCAGTTGGTTAGTGATCGCCTTACCAATACGCAATTTTTGTTAAGTTCAGTTCAACTTGCTTGCATTTTTTGACAAAAAAGCAATGTGATCTATATCCAACAAGATTAACATTTTAATCATTAAAATTGGAAGATTTTGTCCTTGGCCAGACACAGTTAATAAGAAGGTGTTTTTTTTATAGTACAATTCTATATACTACTTAAATTACTCAGCCAAGTAGAAGACTTAGCATTATATTTAATTGGACTTGTTGAATTATTGATTCAAAATAGCTTTTAACCGCCTTTAGTCCAAAAAATTTGCGTTTCATCCCGGCAATCTCACTTGGACTCATCAGTTGGTTAGTGAGCGCCTTACCAATACGCAATTTTTGTTAAGTTCAGTTCAACTTACTTGCATTTTTTGACAAAAAAGCAATGTGATCTATATCCAACAAGATTAACATTTTAATCATTAAAATTGGAAGATTTTGTCCTTGGCCAGACACAGTTAATAAGAAGGTGTTTTTTTTATAATACAATTCTATATACTACTGAAAGTACTCAGCCAAGTAGAAGACTTAGGATTATATTTAATTGGACTTGTTGAATTATTGATTCAAAATAGCTTTTAACTGCCTTTAGTCCACAAAATTTGCGTTGCGTCCCGACAATCTCACTCGGACTCATCAGTTGGTTAGTGAGCGCCTTACCAATACGCAATTTTTGTTAAGTTCAGTTCAACTTACTTGCATTTTTGGACAAAAAAGCAATGTGATATATATCCAACAAGATTAACATTTTAATCATTAAAATTGGAAAATTTTGTCATTGGCCAGACACAGTTAATAAGAAGGTGTTTTTTTATAATACAATTCTATATACCACTGAAAGTACTCAGCCAAGTAGAAGACTTAGGATTATATTTAATTGGACTTGTTGAACTATTGATTCAAAATAGCTTTTAACTGCCTTTAATCCACAAAATTTGCGTTTTGTCCCGACAATCTCACTCGGACTCATCAGTTGGTTAGTGAGCGCCTTACCAATACGCAATTTTTGTTAAGTTCAGTTCAATTTACTTGCATTTTTTGACAAAAAAGCAATGTGATCTATATCCAACAAGATATACATTTTAATCATTAAAATTGGAAGATTTTGTCCTTGGCCAGACACAGTTAATAAGAAGGTGTTTTTTTTATAATACAATTCTATATACTACTGAAATTACTCAACCAAGTAGAAGACTTAGCGTTATATTTAATTGGACTTGTTGAATTATTGATTCAAAATCGCTTTTAACGGCCTTTAGTCCACAAAATTTGCGTTTCATCCCGGCAATCTCACTTGGACTCATAAGTTGGTTAGTGAGCGCCTTACCAATACGCAATTTTTGTTAAGTTCAGTTCAACTTACTTGCATTTTTTGAAAAAAAAAGCAATGTGATCTATATCCAACAAGATTAACATTTTAATCATTAAAATTGGAAGATTTTGTCCTTGGCCAAACACAGTTAATAAGAAGGTGTTTTTTTTTATAATACAATTCTATATACTACTGAAATTACTCAGCCATGTAGAAGACTTAGCATTATATTTAATTGGACTTGTTGAATTATTGATTCAAAATAGCTTTTAACTTCCTTTAGTCCACACAATTTGCGTTTCATCCCGGCAATCTCACTTGGACTCATCAGTTGGTTAGTGAGCACTTTACCAATACGCAATTTTTGTTAAGTTCAGTTCAACTTACTTGCATTTTTTGACAAAAAAGCAATGTGATCTATACCCGGCAAGATTAACATTTTAATCATTAAAATTGGAAGATTTTGTCCTTGGCCAGACACAGTTAATAAGAAGGTGTTTTCTTTATAATACAATTCTATAAACTACTGAAATTACTCAGCCAAGTAGAAGACTTAGCATTATATTTAATTGGACTTGTTGAATTATTGATTCAAAATAGCTTTTTACGGCCTTTAGTCCACAAAATTTGCGTTTCGTCCCGGCAATCTCACTCGGACTCATCAGTTGGTTAGTGAGCGCCTTACCAATACGCAATTTTTGTTAAGTTCAGTTCAACTTACTTGCATTTTTTGAAAAAAAAGCAATGTGATCTATATCCAACAAGATTAACATTTTAATCATTAAAATTGGAAGATTTTGTCCTTGGCCAGACACAGTTAATAAGAAGGTGTTTTTTTTTATAATACAATTCTATATACTACTGAAATTACTCAGCCAAGTAGAAGACTTAGCATTATATTTAATTGGACTTGTTGAATTATTGATTCAACATAGCTTTTAGCGCCCTTTAGTCCACAAAATTTGCGTTTCATCCCGGCAATCTCACTTGGATTCATTAGTTGGTTAGTGAGCGCTTTACCAATACGCAATTTTTGTTAAGTTCAGTTCAACTTACTAGCATTTTTTGACAAAAAAGCAATGTGATCTATATCCAACAAAATTAACGTTTTAATCATTAAAATTGGAAGATTTTGTCCTTGGCCAGACACAGTTAATAAGAAGGTATTTTGTTTATAATACAATTCTATATACTACTGAAATTACTCAGCCAAGTAGAAGACTTAGCATTATATTTAATTGGACTTGTTGAATTATTGATTCAAAATAGCTTTTAACGGCCTTTAGTCCACAAAATTTGCGTTTCATTCCGGCAATCTCACTTGGACTCATAAGTTGGTTAGTGAGCGCCTTACCAATACGCAATTTTTGTTAAGTTTAGTTCAACTTACTTACATTTTTTGACAAAAAAGCAATGTGATCTACATACAACAATATTAACATTTTAATCATTAAAATTGGAAGATTTTGTCCTTGGCCAGACACAGTTAATAAGAAGGTGTTTTTTTTATAATACAATTGTATATACTACTGAAATTACTCAGCCAAGTAGAAGACTTAGCATTATATTTAATTGGACTTGTTGAATTATTGATTCAAAATAGCCTTTAACGGCCACACAATTTGCGTTTCACCCCGGCAATCTCACTTGGACTCATCAGTTGGTTAGTGATCGCCTTACCAATACGCAATTTTTGTTAAGTTCAGTTCAACTTGCTTGCATTTTTTGACAAAAAAGCAATGTGATCTATATCCAACAAGATTAACATTTTAATCATTAAAATTGGAAGATTTTGTCCTTGGCCAGACACAGTTAATAAGAAGGTGTTTTTTTTATAGTACAATTCTATATACTACTTAAATTACTCAGCCAAGTAGAAGACTTAGCATTATATTTAATTGGACTTGTTGAATTATTGATTCAAAATAGCTTTTAACCGCCTTTAGTCCAAAAAATTTGCGTTTCATCCCGGCAATCTCACTTGGACTCATCAGTTGGTTAGTGAGCGCCTTACCAATACGCAATTTTTGTTAAGTTCAGTTCAACTTACTTGCATTTTTTGACAAAAAAGCAATGTGATCTATATCCAACAAGATTAACATTTTAATCATTAAAATTGGAAGATTTTGTCCTTGGCCAGACACAGTTAATAAGAAGGTGTTTTTTTTATAATACAATTCTATATACTACTGAAAGTACTCAGCCAAGTAGAAGACTTAGGATTATATTTAATTGGACTTGTTGAATTATTGATTCAAAATAGCTTTTAACTGCCTTTAGTCCACAAAATTTGCGTTGCGTCCCGACAATCTCACTCGGACTCATCAGTTGGTTAGTGAGCGCCTTACCAATACGCAATTTTTGTTAAGTTCAGTTCAACTTACTTGCATTTTTGGACAAAAAAGCAATGTGATATATATCCAACAAGATTAACATTTTAATCATTAAAATTGGAAAATTTTGTCATTGGCCAGACACAGTTAATAAGAAGGTGTTTTTTTATAATACAATTCTATATACCACTGAAAGTACTCAGCCAAGTAGAAGACTTAGGATTATATTTAATTGGACTTGTTGAACTATTGATTCAAAATAGCTTTTAACTGCCTTTAATCCACAAAATTTGCGTTTTGTCCCGACAATCTCACTCGGACTCATCAGTTGGTTAGTGAGCGCCTTACCAATACGCAATTTTTGTTAAGTTCAGTTCAATTTACTTGCATTTTTTGACAAAAAAGCAATGTGATCTATATCCAACAAGATATACATTTTAATCATTAAAATTGGAAGATTTTGTCCTTGGCCAGACACAGTTAATAAGAAGGTGTTTTTTTTATAATACAATTCTATATACTACTGAAATTACTCAACCAAGTAGAAGACTTAGCGTTATATTTAATTGGACTTGTTGAATTATTGATTCAAAATCGCTTTTAACGGCCTTTAGTCCACAAAATTTGCGTTTCATCCCGGCAATCTCACTTGGACTCATAAGTTGGTTAGTGAGCGCCTTACCAATACGCAATTTTTGTTAAGTTCAGTTCAACTTACTTGCATTTTTTGAAAAAAAAAGCAATGTGATCTATATCCAACAAGATTAACATTTTAATCATTAAAATTGGAAGATTTTGTCCTTGGCCAAACACAGTTAATAAGAAGGTGTTTTTTTTTATAATACAATTCTATATACTACTGAAATTACTCAGCCATGTAGAAGACTTAGCATTATATTTAATTGGACTTGTTGAATTATTGATTCAAAATAGCTTTTAACTTCCTTTAGTCCACACAATTTGCGTTTCATCCCGGCAATCTCACTTGGACTCATCAGTTGGTTAGTGAGCACTTTACCAATACGCAATTTTTGTTAAGTTCAGTTCAACTTACTTGCATTTTTTGACAAAAAAGCAATGTGATCTATACCCGGCAAGATTAACATTTTAATCATTAAAATTGGAAGATTTTGTCCTTGGCCAGACACAGTTAATAAGAAGGTGTTTTCTTTATAATACAATTCTATAAACTACTGAAATTACTCAGCCAAGTAGAAGACTTAGCATTATATTTAATTGGACTTGTTGAATTATTGATTCAAAATAGCTTTTTACGGCCTTTAGTCCACAAAATTTGCGTTTCGTCCCGGCAATCTCACTCGGACTCATCAGTTGGTTAGTGAGCGCCTTACCAATACGCAATTTTTGTTAAGTTCAGTTCAACTTACTTGCATTTTTCGAAAAAAAAGCAATGTGATCTGTATCCAACAAGATTAACATTTTAATCATTAAAATTGGAAGATTTTGTCCTTGGCCAGACACAGTTAATAAGAAGGTGTTTTTTTTTATAATACAATTCTATATACTACTGAAATTACTCAGCCAAGTAGAAGACTTAGCATTATATTTAATTGGACTTGTTGAATTATTGATTAAACATAGCTTTTAGCGCCCTTTAGTCCACAAAATTTGCGTTTCATCCCGGCAATCTCACTTGGATTCATCAGTTGGTTAGTGAGCGCTTTACCAATACGCAATTTTTGTTAAGTTCAGTTCAACTTACTTGCATTTTTTGACAAAAAAGCAATGTGATCTATATCCAACAAAATTAACGTTTTAATCATTAAAATTGGAAGATTTTGTCCTTGGCCAGACACAGTTAATAAGAAGGTATTTTGTTTATAATACAATTCTATATACTATTGAAATTACTCAGCCAAGTAGAAGACTTAGCATTATATTTAATTGGACTTGTTGAATTATTGATTCAAAATAGCTTTTAACGGCCACACAATTTGCGTTTCACCCCGGCAATCTCACTTGGACTCATCAGTTGGTTAGTGATCGCCTTACCAATACGCAATTTTTGTTAAGTTCAGTTCAACTTGCTTGCATTTTTTGACAAAAAAGCAATGTGATCTATATCCAACAAGATTAACATTTTAATCATTAAAATTGGAAGATTTTGTCCTTGGCCAGACACAGTTAATAAGAAGGTGTTTTTTTTATAATACAATTCTATATACTACTGAAATTACTCAACCAAGTAGAAGACTTAGCGTTATATTTAATTGGACTTGTTGAATTATTGATTCAAAATCGCTTTTAACGGCCTTTAGTCCACAAAATTTGCGTTTCATCCCGGCAATCTCACTTGGACTCATAAGTTGGTTAGTGAGCGCCTTACCAATACGCAATTTTTGTTAAGTTCAGTTCAACTTACTTGCATTTTTTGACAAAAAAGCAATGTGATCTATATCCAACAAGATATACATTTTAATCATTAAAATTGGAAGATTTTGTCCTTGGCCAGACACAGTTAATAAGAAGGTGTTTTTTTTTATAATACAATTCTATATACTACTGAAATTACTCAGCCATGTAGAAGACTTAGCATTATATTTAATTGGACTTGTTGAATTATTGATTCAAAATAGCTTTTAACTTCCTTTAGTCCACACAATTTGCGTTTCATCCCGGCAATCTCACTTGGACTCATCAGTTGGTTAGTGAGCACTTTACCAATACGCAATTTTTGTTAAGTTCAGTTCAACTTACTTGCATTTTTTGACAAAAAAGCAATGTGATCTACACCCGGCAAGATTAACATTTTAATCATTAAAATTGGAAGATTTTGTCCTTGGCCAGACACAGTTAATAAGAAGGTGTTTTCTTTATAATACAATTCTATAAACTACTGAAATTACTCAGCCAAGTAGAAGACTTAGCATTATATTTAATTGGACTTGTTGAATTATTGATTCAAAATAGCTTTTTACGGCCTTTAGTCCACAAAATTTGCGTTTCGTCCCGGCAATCTCACTCGGACTCATCAGTTGGTTAGTGAGCGCCTTACCAATACGCAATTTTTGTTAAGTTCAGTTCAACTTACTTGCATTTTTCGAAAAAAAAGCAATGTGATCTATATCCAACAAGATTAACATTTTAATCATTAAAATTGGAAGATTTTGTCCTTGGCCAGACACAGTTAATAAGAAGGTGTTTTTTTTTATAATACAATTCTATATACTACTGAAATTACTCAGCCAAGTAGAAGACTTAGCATTATATTTAATTGGACTTGTTGAATTATTGATTCAACATAGCTTTTAGCGCCCTTTAGTCCACAAAATTTGCGTTTCATCCCGGCAATCTCACTTGGATTCATCAGTTGGTTAGTGAGCGCTTTACCAATACGCAATTTTTGTTAAGTTCAGTTCAACTTACTTGCATTTTTTGACAAAAAAGCAATGTGATCTATATCCAACAAAATTAACATTTTAATCATTAAAATTGGAAGATTTTGTCCTTGGCCAGACACAGTTAATAAGAAGGTGTTTTTTTTTATAATACAATTCTATATACTACTGAAATTACTCAGCCAAGTAGAAGACTTAGCATTATATTTAATTGGACTTGTTGAATTATTGATTCAACATAGCTTTTAGCGCCCTTTAGTCCACAAAATTTGCGTTTCATCCCGGCAATCTCACTTGGATTCATCAGTTGGTTAGTGAGCGCCTTACCAATACGCAATTTTTGTAAAGTTTAGTTCAACTTACTTACATTTTTTGACAAAAAAGCAATGTGATCTACATACAACAATATTAACATTTTAATCATTAAAATTGGAAGATTTTGTCCTTGGCCAGACACAGTTAATAAGAAGGTGTTTTTTTTATAATACAATTGTATATACTACTGAAATTACTCAGCCAAGTAGAAGACTTAGCATTATATTTAATTGGACTTTTTGAATTATTGATTCAAAATAGCTTTTAACGGCCACACAATTTGCGTTTCACCCCGGCAATCTCACTTGGACTCATCAGTTGGTTAGTGATCGCCTTACCAATACGCAATTTTTGTTAAGTTCAGTTCAACTTGCTTGCATTTTTTGACAAAAAAGCAATGTGATCTATATCCAACAAGATTAACATTTTAATCATTAAAATTGGAAGATTTTGTCCTTGGCCAGACACAGTTAATAAGAAGGTGTTTTTTTTATAGTACAATTCTATATACTACTTAAATTACTCAGCCAAGTAGAAGACTTAGCATTATATTTAATTGGACTTGTTGAATTATTGATTCAAAATAGCTTTTAACCGCCTTTAGTCCAAAAAATTTGCGTTTCATCCCGGCAATCTCACTTGGACTCATCAGTTGGTTAGTGAGCGCCTTACCAATACGCAATTTTTGTTAAGTTCAGTTCAACTTACTTGCATTTTTTGACAAAAAAGCAATGTGATCTATATCCAACAAAATTAACGTTTTAATCATTAAAATTGGAAGATTTTGTCCTTGGCCAGACACAGTTAATAAGAAGGTATTTTGTTTATAATACAATTCTATATACTACTGAAATTACTCAGCCAAGTAGAAGACTTAGCATTATATTTAATTGGACTTGTTGAATCATTGATTCAAAATAGCTTTTAACGGCCTTTAGTCCACAAAATTTGCGTTTCATTCCGGCAATCTCACTTGGACTCATAAGTTGGTTAGTGAGCGCCTTACCAATACGCAATTTTTGTTAAGTTTAGTTCAACTTACTTACATTTTTTGACAAAAAAGCAATGTGATCTACATACAACAATATTAACATTTTAATCATTAAAATTGGAAGATTTTGTCCTTGGCCAGACACAGTTAATAAGAAGGTGTTTTTTTTATAATACAATTGTATATACTACTGAAATTACTCAGCCAAGTAGAAGACTTAGCATTATATTTAATTGGACTTGTTGAATTATTGATTCAAAATAGCTTTTAACGGCCACACAATTTGCGTTTCACCCCGGCAATCTCACTTGGACTCATCAGTTGGTTAGTGATCGCCTTACCAATACGCAATTTTTGTTAAGTTCAGTTCAACTTGCTTGCATTTTTTGACAAAAAAGCAATGTGATCTATATCCAACAAGATTAACATTTTAATCATTAAAATTGGAAGATTTTGTCCTTGGCCAGACACAGTTAATAAGAAGGTGTTTTTTTTATAGTACAATTCTATATACTACTTAAATTACTCAGCCAAGTAGAAGACTTAGCATTATATTTAATTGGACTTGTTGAATTATTGATTCAAAATAGCTTTTAACCGCCTTTAGTCCAAAAAATTTGCGTTTCATCCCGGCAATCTCACTTGGACTCATCAGTTGGTTAGTGAGCGCCTTACCAATACGCAATTTTTGTTAAGTTCAGTTCAACTTACTTGCATTTTTTGACAAAAAAGCAATGTGATCTATATCCAACAAGATTAACATTTTAATCATTAAAATTGGAAGATTTTGTCCTTGGCCAGACACAGTTAATAAGAAGGTGTTTTTCTTATAATACAATTCTATATACTACTGAAAGTACTCAGCCAAGTAGAAGACTTAGGATTATATTTAATTGGACTTGTTGAATTATTGATTCAAAATAGCTTTTAACTGCCTTTAGTCCACAAAATTTGCGTTTCGTCCCGACAATCTCACTCGGACTCATCAGTTGGTTAGTGAGCGCCTTACCAATACGCAATTTTTGTTAAGTTCAGTTCAACTTACTTGCATTTTTGACAAAAAAACAATGTGATCTATATCCAACAAGATTAACATTTTAATCACTAAAATTGGAAGATTTTGTCCTTGGCCAGACACAGTTAATAAGAAGGCGTTTTTTTATAATACAATTCTATATACCACTGAAAGTACTCAGCCAAGTAGAAGACTTAGGATTATATTTAATTGGACTTGTTGAACTATTGATTCAAAATAGCTTTTAACTGCCTTTAGTCCACAAAATTTGCGTTTCGTCCCGACAATCTCACTCGGACTCATCAGTTGGTTAGTGAGCGCCTTACCAATACGCAATTTTTGTTAAGTTCAGTTCAACTTACTTGCATTTTTTGACAAAAAAGCAATGTGATCTATATCCAACAAGATTAACATTTTAATCATTAAAATTGGAAGATCTTGTCCTTGGCCAGACACAGTTAATAAGAAGGTGTTTTTTTTTATAATACAATTCTATATACTACTGAAATTACTCAGCCAAGTAGAAGACTTAGGATTATATTTAATTGGACTTGTTGAACTATTGATTCAAAATAGCTTTTAACTGCCTTTAGTCCACAAAATTTGCGTTTCATCCCAGCAATCTCACTTGGACTCATAAGTTGGTTAGTGAGCGAATTACCAATACGCAATTTTTGTTAAGTTCAGTTCAACTTACTTGCATTTTTTGAAAAAAAAAAAGCAATGTGATCTATATCCAACAAGATTAAAATTTTAATCATTAAAATTGGAAGATTTTGTCCTTGGCCAGACACAGTTAATAAGAAGGTGTTTTTTTTTATAATACAATTCTATATACTACTGAAATTACTCAGCCATGTAGAAGACTTAGCATTATATTTAATTGGACTTGTTGAATTATTGATTCAAAATAGCTTTTAACTTCCTTTAGTCCACACAATTTGCGTTTCATCCCGGCAATCTCACTTGGACTCATCAGTTGGTTAGTGAGCGCTTTACCAATACCCAATTTTTGTTAAGTTCAGTTCAACTTACTTGCATTTTTTGACAAAAAAGCAATGTGATCTATACCCGGCAAGATTAACATTTCAATCATTAAAATTGGAAGATTTTGTCCTTTGCCAGACACAGTTAATAAGAAGGTGTTTTCTTTATAATACAATTCTATATACTACTGAAATTACTCAGCCAAGTAGAAGACTTAGCATTATATTTAATTGGACTTGTTGAATTATTGATTCAAAATAGCTTTTAACGGCCTTTAGTCCACAAAATTTGCGTTTCGTCCCGGCAATCTCACTCGGACTCATCAGTTGGTTAGTGAGCGCCTTACCAATACGCAATTTTTGTTAAGTTCAGTTCAACTTACTTGCATTTTTTGAAAAAAAAAGCAATGTGATCTATATCCAACAAGATTGACATTTTAATCATTAAAATTGGAAGATTTTGTCCTTGGCCAGACACAGTTAATAAGAAGGTGTTTTTTTTTATAATACAATTCTATATACTACTGAAATTACTCAGCCAAGTAGAAGACTTAGCATTATATTTAATTGGACTTGTTGAATTATTGATTCAAAATAACTTTTAACGGCCTTTAGTCCATAAAATTTGCGTTTCATCCCGGCAATCTCACTTGGACTCATCAGTTGGTTAGTGAGCGCCTTACCAATACGCAATTTTTGTTAAGTTCAGTTCAACTTACTTTCATTTTTTGACAAAAAAGCAATGTGATCTATATCCAACAAGATTAACATTTTAATCATTAAAATTGGAAGATTTTGTCCTTGGCCAGACACAGTTAATAAGAAGGTGTTTTTTTTTATAATAGTTACAATTCTATATACTACTGATATTACGCAGCCAAGTAGAAGACTTAGCATTATATTTAATTGGACTTGTTGAATTATGGATTCAAAATAGCTTTTAACGGCCTTAGTCCACAAAATTTGCGTTTCATCCCGGCAATCTCACTTGGATTCATCAGTTAGTTAGTGAGCGCCTTACCAATACGCAATTTTTGTTAAGTTCAGTTCAACTTACTTGCATTTTTTGACAAAAAAGCAATGTGATCTATATCCAACAAGATTAACATTTTAATCATTAAAATTGGAAGATTTTGTCCTTGGCCAGACACAGTTAATAAGAAGGTGTTTTTTTTATAATACAATTCTATATACTACTGAAATTACTCAGCCAAGTAGAAGACTTAGCATTATATTTAATTGGACTTGTTGAATTATTGATTCAAAATAGCTTTTATGGGCCTTTAGTCCACAAAATTTGCGTTTCATCCCGGCAATCTCACTTGGACTCATCAGTTGGTTAGTGAGTGCCTTACCAATACGCAATTTTTGTTAAGTTCAGTTCAACTTACTTGCATTTTTTGACAAAAAAACAATGTGATCTATATCCAACAAGATTAACATTTTAATCATTAAAAGTGGAAGATTTTGTCCTTGGCCAAACACAGTTAATAAGAAGGTGTTTTTTTTATAATACAATTCTATATACTACTGAAAGTACTCAGCCAAGTAGAAGACTTAGGACTATATTTAATTGGACTTGTTGAATTATTGATTCTAAATAGCTTTTAACTGCCTTTAGTCCACAAAATTTGCGTTTCGTCCCGGCAATCTCACTTGGACTCATCAGTTGGTTAGTAAGCGCCTTACCAATACGCAATTTTTGTTAAGTTCAGTTCAACTTACTTGCATTTTTTGACAAAAAAGCAATGTGATCTATATCCAACAAGATTAACATTTTAATCATTAAAATTGGAAGATTTTGTCCTTGGCCAGACACAGTTAATAAGAAGGTGTTTTTTTATAATACAATTCTCTATACTAATGAAATTACTCAGCCAAGTAGAAGACTTAGCATTATATTTATTTGGACTTGTTGAATTATTGATTCAAAATAGCTTTTAACGGCCTTTTGTCCACAAAATTTGCGTTTCATCGCAGCAATCTCACTTGGATTCATCAGTTGGTTAGTGAGCGCCTTACCAATACGCAATTTTTGTTAAGTTCAGTTCAACTTACTTGCATTTTTGACAAAAAAGCAATGTGATCTATATCCAACAAGATTAACATTTTAATCATTAAAATTGGAAGATTTTGTCCTTGGTCAGACACAGTTAATAATAAGGTATTTTTTTTATAATACAATTCTATATACTACTGAAATTACTCAGCCAAGTAGAAGACTTAGCATTATATTTAATTGGACTTGTTGAGTTATTGATTCAAAATAGCTTTCAACGGCCTTTAGTCCACAAAATTTGCGTTTCATCCCGGCAATCT
Organism: Philhelius pedissequus; assembly: GCA_910595825.1. NCBI lineage: Eukaryota > Metazoa > Arthropoda > Insecta > Diptera > Syrphidae > Philhelius > Philhelius pedissequus. Next base: position 124,017,127 of record OU343160.1, on the reverse strand, counting down.
CACTTGGACTCATCAGTTGGTTAGTGAGCGCCTTACCAATACGCAATTTTTGTTAAGTTCAGTTCAACTTACTTGCATTTTTTGACAAAAAAGCAATGTGATCTATATCCAACAAGATTAACATTTTAATCATTAAAATTGGAATATTTTGTCCTTGGCCAAACACAGTTAATAAGGTGTTTTTTTTTTATAATACAATTCTATATACTACTGAAATTACTCAGCCAAGTAGAGGACTTAGCATTATATTTAATTGGACTTGTTGAATTATTGATTCAAAATAGCTTTTAACGGCCTTTAGTCCACAAAATTTGCGTTTCATCCCGGCAATGTCACTTGGACTCATCAGTTGGTTAGTGAGCGCCTCTTACCAATACGCAATTTTTGTTAAGTTCAGTTGAACTTACTTGCATTTTGTGACAAAAAAGCAATGTGATTTATATCCAAAAAGTTTAACATTTTAATCATTAAAATTGAAAGATTTTGTCCTTGGCCAGACACAGTTAATAAGAAGGTGTTTTTTTAATAATACTCGTACCATTCTATATACTAATGAAATTACTCAGCCAAGTAGAAGACTTAGCATTATATTTAATTGGACTTGTTGAATTATTGATTCAAAATAGCTTTTAACGGCCTTTAGTCCACAAAAGTTGCGTTTCATCCCGGCAATCTCACTTGGACTCATCAGTTGGTTAGTGAGCGCCTTACCAATACGAAATTTTTGTTAAGTTCAGTTCAACTTACTTGCATTTTTTGACAAAAAAGCAATGTGATCTATATCCAACAAGATTAACATTTTAATCATTAAAATTGAAAGATTTTGTCCTTGGCCAGACACAGTTAATAAGAAGGTGTTTTTTTTATAATACAATTCTATATACTACTGAAATTACTCAGCCAAGTAGAAGACTTAGGATTATATTTAATTGGACTTGTTGAATTATTGATTCAAAATAGCTTTTAACGGCCCTTAGTCCTCAAAATTTGCGTTTCGTCCCGGCAATCTCTCTCGGACTCATCAGTTGGTTCGTGAGGGCCTTACCAACACGCAATTTTTGTTAAGTTCAGTTCAACTAACTTGCATTTTTTGACAAAAAAGCAATGTGATCTATATCCAACAAGATTAACATTTTAATCATTAAAATTGGAAGATTTTGTCCTTGGCCAGACAAAGTTAATAAGAAGGTGTTTTTTTATAATACAATTCTATATACTACTGAAATTACTCAGCCAAGTAGAAGACTTAGCATTATATTTAATTGGACTTGTTGAATAATTGATTCAAAATAGCTTTTAACGGCCATTAGTCCACACAATTTGCTTTTCATCCCGGCAATCTCACTTGGACTCATCAGTTGGTTAGTGAGCGCCTTACCAATACGCAATTTTTGTTAAGTTCAGTTCAACTTACTTGCATTTTTGACAAAAAAGCAATGTGATCTATATCCAACAAGATTAACATTTTAATCATTAAAATTGGAAGATTTTGTCCTTGGTCAGACACAGTTAATAATAAGGTATTTTTTTTATAATACAATTCTATATACTACTGAAATTACTCAGCCAAGTAGAAGACTTAGCATTATATTTAATTGGACTTGTTGAGTTATTGATTCAAAATAGCTTTCAACGGCCTTTAGTCCACAAAATTTGCGTTTCATCCCGGCAATCTCACTTGGACTCATCAGTTGGTTAGTGAGCGCCTTACCAATACGCAATTTTTGTTAAGTTCAGTTCAACTTACTTGCATTTTTTGACAAAAAAGCAATGTGATCTATATCCAACAAGATTAACATTTTAATCATTAAAATTGGAATATTTTGTCCTTGGCCAAACACAGTTAATAAGGTGTTTTTTTTTTATAATACAATTCTATATACTACTGAAATTACTCAGCCAAGTAGAGGACTTAGCATTATATTTAATTGGACTTGTTGAATTATTGATTCAAAATAGCTTTTAACGGCCTTTAGTCCACAAAATTTGCGTTTCATCCCGGCAATGTCACTTGGACTCATCAGTTGGTTAGTGAGCGCCTCTTACCAATACGCAATTTTTGTTAAGTTCAGTTGAACTTACTTGCATTTTGTGACAAAAAAGCAATGTGATTTATATCCAAAAAGTTTAACATTTTAATCATTAAAATTGAAAGATTTTGTCCTTGGCCAGACACAGTTAATAAGAAGGTGTTTTTTTAATAATACTCGTACCATTCTATATACTAATGAAATTACTCAGCCAAGTAGAAGACTTAGCATTATATTTAATTGGACTTGTTGAATTATTGATTCAAAATAGCTTTTAACGGCCTTTAGTCCACAAAAGTTGCGTTTCATCCCGGCAATCTCACTTGGACTCATCAGTTGGTTAGTGAGCGCCTTACCAATACGAAATTTTTGTTAAGTTCAGTTCAACTTACTTGCATTTTTTGACAAAAAAGCAATGTGATCTATATCCAACAAGATTAACATTTTAATCATTAAAATTGAAAGATTTTGTCCTTGGCCAGACACAGTTAATAAGAAGGTGTTTTTTTTATAATACAATTCTATATACTACTGAAATTACTCAGCCAAGTAGAAGACTTAGGATTATATTTAATTGGACTTGTTGAATTATTGATTCAAAATAGCTTTTAACGGCCCTTAGTCCTCAAAATGTGCGTTTCGTCCCGGCAATCTCTCTCGGACTCATCAGTTGGTTCGTGAGGGCCTTACCAACACGCAATTTTTGTTAAGTTCAGTTCAACTAACTTGCATTTTTTGACAAAAAAGCAATGTGATCTATATCCAACAAGATTAACATTTTAATCATTAAAATTGGAAGATTTTGTCCTTGGCCAGACAAAGTTAATAAGAAGGTGTTTTTTTATAATACAATTCTATATACTACTGAAATTACTCAGCCAAGTAGAAGACTTAGCATTATATTTAATTGGACTTGTTGAATAATTGATTCAAAATAGCTTTTAACGGCCATTAGTCCACACAATTTGCTTTTCATCCCGGCAATCTCACTTGGACTCATCAGTTGGTTAGTGAGCGCCTTACCAATACGCAATTTTTGTTAAGTTCTGTTCAACTTACTTGCATTTTTTGACAAAAAAGCAATGTGATCTATATCCAACAAGATTAACATTTTAATCATTAAAATTGGAAGATTTTGTCCTTGGCCAGACACAGTTAATAAGAAGGTGTTTTTTTTTTATAATACAATTCTATATACTACTGAAATTACTCAGCCAAGTAGAAGACTTAGCATTATATTTAATTGGACTTGTTGAATTATTGATTCAAAATAGCTTTTAACGGCCTTTAGTCCACAAAATTTGCGTTTCATTCCGGCAATCTCACTGGGACTCATCAGTTGGTTAGTGAGCGCCTTACCAATACGCAATTTTTGTTAAGTTCAGTTCAACTTACTTGCATTTTTTGACAAAAAAGCAGTGTGATCTATATCCAACAAGATTAACATTTTAATCATTAAAATTGGAAGATTTTGTCCTTGGCCAGACACAGTTAATAAGAAGGTGTGTTTTTTATAATACAATTCTATATACTACTAAAATTACTCAGCCAAGTAGAAGACTTAACATTATATTTAATTGGACTTGTTGAATTATTGATTCAAAATAGCTTTTAACGGCCTTTAGTCCACAAAATTTGCGTTTCGGTCCGGCAATCTCACTTGGACTCATCAGTTGGTTAGTGAGCGCCTTACCAATACGCAATTTTTGTTAAGTTCTGTTCAACTTACTTGCATTTTTTGACAAAAAAGCAATGTGATCTATATCCAACAAGATTAACATTTTAATCATTAATTTTATACAGTTAGAAGGTGTTTTTTTTTATAATACAATTCTATATACTACTGAAATTACTCAACCAAGTAGAAGACTTAGCATTATATTTAATTGGACTTGTTGAATTATTGATTCAAAATAGCTTTTAACGGCCTTTAGCCCACAAAATTTGCGTTTCGTCCTGGCAATCTCACTTGGACTCATCAGTTGGTTAGTGAGCGCCTTACCAATACGCAATTTTTGTTAAGTTCAGTTCAACTTACTTGCATTTTTTGACAAAAAAGCAATGTGATCTATATCCAACAAGATTAACATTTTAATCATTAAAATTCGAAGATTTTGTCCTTGGCCAGACACAGTTAATAAGAAGGTTTTTTTTTTATAATACAATTCTATATACTACTGAAATTACTCAGCTAAGTAGAAGACTTAGCATTATATCTAATTGGACTTGTTGAATTATTGATTCAAAATAGCTTTTAATGGCCTTAAGTCCACAAAATTTGCGTTTCGTCCCGGCAATCTCACTTGGACTCATCAGTTGGTTAGTGATCGCCTTACCAATACGCAATTTTTGTTAAGTTCAGTTCAACTTACTTGCATTTTTTGACAAAAAAGCAATGTGATCTATATCCAACAAGATTAACATTTTAATCATTAAAATTGGAAGATTTTGTCCTTGGCCAGACACAGTTAGAAGGTGTTTTTTTTTATAATAAAATTCTGTATACTACTGAAATTACTCAACCAAGTAGAAGACTTAGCATTATATTTAATTGGACTTGTTGAATTATTGATTCAAAATAGCTTTTAACGGCCTTTAGTCCACAAAATTTGCCTTTCGTCCTGGCAATCTCACTTGGACTCATCAGTTGGTTAGTGAGCGACTTACCGATACGCAATTTTTGTTAAGTTCAGTTCAACTTACTTGCATTTTTTGACAAAAAAGCAATGTGATCTATATCCAACAAGATTAACATATTAATCATTTAAATTGGAAGATTTTGTCCATGGCCAGACACAGTTAATAAGAAGGTGTTTTTTTTATAATACAATTCTATATACTACTGAAATTACGCAGCCAAGTAGCAGAATTAGCATTATATTTAATTGAACTTGTTGAATTATTGATTCAAAATAGCTTTTAAAGGCCCTTAGTCCACAAAATTTGCATTTCATCCCGGCAATCTCACTTGGATTCATCAGTTATTTAGTGAGCGCCTTACCAATACGCAATTTTTGTTAAGTTCAGTTCAACTTACTAGCATTTTTTGACGAAAAAGCAATGTGATCTATATCCAACAAGATTAACATTTTAATCATTAAAATTCGAAGATTTTGTCCTTGGCCAGACACAGTTAATAAGAAGGTTTTTTTTTTTATAATACAATTCTATATACTACTGAAATTACTCAGCTAAGTAGAAGACTTAGCATTATATCTAATTGGACTTGTTGAATTATTGATTCAAAATAGCTTTTAATGGCCTTAAGTCCACAAAATTTGCGTTTCGTCCCGGCAATCTCACTTGGACTCATCAGTTGGTTAGTGATCGCCTTACCAATACGCAATTTTTGTTAAGTTCAGTTCAACTTAATTGCATTTTTTGACAAAAAAGCAATGTGATCTATATCCAACAAGATTAACGTTTTAATCATTAAAATTGGAAGATTTTGTCCTTGGCTAGACACAGTTGGTTAGTGAGCGCCGTACCAATACGCAATTTTTGTTAAGTTCAGTTCAACTTATTTGCGTTTTTTGACAAAAAAGCAATGTGATCTATATCCAACAAGATTAATATTTTAATCATTAAAATTGGAAGATTTTGTCCTTGGCCAGACACAGTTAATAAGAAGGTGTTTTTTTTATAATACAATTATATATACTTCTGAAATTACGCAGCCATGTAGAAGACTTAGCATTATATTTAATTGGACTTATTGAATTATTGATTCAAAATAGCTTTTAACGGCTTTTGGTCCACAAAATTTGCGTTTCATCCCGGCAATCTCACTTGGACTCATCAGTTGGTTAGTGAGCGTCTTACCAATACGCAATTTTTGTTAAGTTCAGTTCAACTTACTTGCATTTTTTTGAAAAAAAAACAATGTGATCTATATCCAACAAGATTAACATTTTAATCATTAAAATTGGAAGATTTTGTCCTTGGCCAGACACAGTTAATAAGAAGGTGTTTTTTTTATAACACAATTCTATATACTACTGAAATTACTCAGCCAATTAGAAGACTTAGCATTATATTTAATTGGACTTGTTGAATTATTGATTCAAAATAGCTTTTAACGGCCTTTAGTCCACAAAATTTGCGTTTCATCCCGGCAATCTCACTTGGCCTCATCAGTTGGTTAGTGAGCGCCTTACCAATACGCAATTTTTGTTATGTTCAGTTAAACTTACTTACATTTCTTGACAAAAAAGCAATGTGATCTATATCCAACAAAATTAACATTTTAATTATTAAAATTAGAAGATTTTGTCTTTGGCCAGACACAGTTAATAAGAAGGTGTTTTTTTATAATACAATTCTATATACTACTGAAATTACGCAGCCAAGTAGAAGACTAAGCATTATATTTAATTGGACTTGTTGAATTATTGATTCAAAATAGCTTTTAACGGCCTTTAGTCCACAAAATTTGCGTTTCACCCCGGCAATCTCTCTTGGATTCATTAGTTGGTTAGTGAGCGCCTGACCAATACGCAATTTTTGTTAAGTTCAGTTCAACTTACTTGCATTTTTTGACAAAACAGCAATGTGATCTATATCCAACAAGATTAACATTTTAATCATTAAAATTGGAAGATTTTGTCCTTGGCCAGACACAGTTAATAAGAAGGTGTTTTTTTTATAATACAATTCTATATACTACTGAAATTACTCAGCCAAGTAGAAGACTTAGCATTATATTTAATTGGACTTGTTGAATTATTGATTCAAAATAGCTTTTAACGGCCTTTAGTCCACAAAATTTGCGTTTCATTCCGGCAATCTCACTGGGACTCATCAGTTGGTTAGTGAGCGCCTTACCAATACGCAATTTTTGTTAAGTTCAGTTCAACTTACTTGCATTTTTTGACAAAAAAGCAGTGTGATCTATATCCAACAAGATTAACATTTTAATCATTAAAATTGGAAGATTTTGTCCTTGGCCAGACACAGTTAGAAGGTGTTTTTTTTTATAATAAAATTCTGTATACTACTGAAATTACTCAACCAAGTAGAAGACTTAGCATTATATTTAATTGGACTTGTTGAATTATTGATTCAAAATAGCTTTTAACGGCCTTTAGTCCACAAAATTTGCCTTTCGTCCTGGCAATCTCACTTGGACTCATCAGTTGGTTAGTGAGCGACTTACCGATACGCAATTTTTGTTAAGTTCAGTTCAACTTACTTGCATTTTTTGACAAAAAAGCAATGTGATCTATATCCAACAAGATTAACATATTAATCATTTAAATTGGAAGATTTTGTCCATGGCCAGACACAGTTAATAAGAAGGTGTTTTTTTTATAATACAATTCTATATACTACTGATATTACGCAGCCAAGTAGCAGAATTAGCATTATATTTAATTGAACTTGTTGAATTATTGATTCAAAATAGCTTTTAAAGGCCCTTAGTCCACAAAATTTGCATTTCATCCCGGCAATCTCACTTGGATTCATCAGTTATTTAGTGAGCGCCTTACCAATACGCAATTTTTGTTAAGTTCAGTTCAACTTACTAGCATTTTTTGACGAAAAAGCAATGTGATCTATATCCAACAAGATTAACATTTTAATCATTAAAATTCGAAGATTTTGTCCTTGGCCAGACACAGTTAATAAGAAGGTTTTTTTTTTTATAATACAATTCTATATACTACTGAAATTACTCAGCTAAGTAGAAGACTTAGCATTATATCTAATTGGACTTGTTGAATTATTGATTCAAAATAGCTTTTAATGGCCTTAAGTCCACAAAATTTGCGTTTCGTCCCGGCAATCTCACTTGGACTCATCAGTTGGTTAGTGATCGCCTTACCAATACGCAATTTTTGTTAAGTTCAGTTCAACTTAATTGCATTTTTTGACAAAAAAGCAATGTGATCTATATCCAACAAGATTAACGTTTTAATCATTAAAATTGGAAGATTTTGTCCTTGGCTAGACACAGTTGGTTAGTGAGCGCCGTACCAATACGCAATTTTTGTTAAGTTCAGTTCAACTTATTTGCGTTTTTTGACAAGAAAGCAATGTGATCTATATCCAACAAGATTAATATTTTAATCATTAAAATTGGAAGATTTTGTCCTTGGCCAGACACAGTTAATAAGAAGGTGTTTTTTTTATAATACAATTATATATACTTCTGAAATTACGCAGCCATGTAGAAGACTTAGCATTATATTTAATTGGACTTATTGAATTATTGATTCAAAATAGCTTTTAACGGCTTTTGGTCCACAAAATTTGCGTTTCATCCCGGCAATCTCACTTGGACTCATCAGTTGGTTAGTGAGCGTCTTACCAATACGCAATTTTTGTTAAGTTCAGTTCAACTTACTTGCATTTTTTGAAAAAAAAACAATGTGATCTATATCCAACAAGATTAACATTTTAATCATTAAAATTGGAAGATTTTGTCCTTGGCCAGACACAGTTAATAAGAAGGTGTTTTTTTTATAACACAATTCTATATACTACTGAAATTACTCAGCCAAGTAGAAGACTTAGCATTATATTTAATTGGACTTGTTGAATTATTGATTCAAAATAGCTTTTAACGGCCTTTAGTCCACAAAATTTGCGTTTCATCCCGGCAATCTCACTTGGCCTCATCAGTTGGTTAGTGAGCGCCTTACCAATACGCAATTTTTGTTATGTTCAGTTAAACTTACTTACATTTCTTGACAAAAAAGCAATGTGATCTATATCCAACAAAATTAACATTTTAATTATTAAAATTAGAAGATTTTGTCTTTGGCCAGACACAGTTAATAAGAAGGTGTTTTTTTATAATACAATTCTATATACTACTGAAATTACGCAGCCAAGTAGAAGACTAAGCATTATATTTAATTGGACTTGTTGAATTATTGATTCAAAATAGCTTTTAACGGCCTTTAGTCCACAAAATTTGCGTTTCACCCCGGCAATCTCTCTTGGATTCATTAGTTGGTTAGTGAGCGCCTGACCAATACGCAATTTTTGTTAAGTTCAGTTCAACTTACTTGCATTTTTTGACAAAACAGCAATGTGATCTATATCCAACAAGATTAACATTTTAATCATTAAAATTGGAAGATTTTGTCCTTGGCCAGACACAGTTAATAAGAAGGTGTTTTTTTTATAATACAATTCTATATACTACTGAAATTACTCAGCCAAGTAGAAGACTTAGCATTATATTTAATTGGACTTGTTGAATTATTGATTCAAAATAGCTTTTAACGGCCTTTAGTCCACAAAATTTGCGTTTCATTCCGGCAATCTCACTGGGACTCATCAGTTGGTTAGTGAGCGCCTTACCAATACGCAATTTTTGTTAAGTTCAGTTCAACTTACTTGCATTTTTTGACAAAAAAGCAATGTGATCTATATCCAACAAGATTAACATATTAATCATTTAAATTGGAAGATTTTGTCCATGGCCAGACACAGTTAATAAGAAGGTGTTTTTTTTATAATACAATTCTATATACTACTGAAATTACGCAGCCAAGTAGAAGAATTAGCATTATATTTAATTGGACTTGTTGAATTATTGATTCAAAATAGCTTTTAAAGGCCCTTAGTCCACAAAATTTGCATTTCATCCCGGCAATCTCACTTGGATTCATCAGTTAGTTAGTGAGCGCCTTACCAATACGCAATTTTTGTTAAGTTCAGTTCAACTTACTAGCATTTTTTGACGAAAAAGCAATGTGATCTATATCCAACAAGATTAACATTTTAATCATTAAAATTCGAAGATTTTGTCCTTGGCCAGACACAGTTAATAAGAAGGTTTTTTTTTTATAATACAATTCTATATACTACTGAAATTACTCAGCTAAGTAGAAGACTTAGCATTATATCTAATTGGACTTGTTCAATTATTGATTCAAAATAGCTTTTAATGGCCTTAAGTCCACAAAATTTGCGTTTCGTCCCGGCAATCTCACTTGGACTCATCAGTTGGTTAGTGATCGCCTTACCAATACGCAATTTTTGTTAAGTTCAGTTCAACTTAATTGCATTTTTTGACAAAAAAGCAATGTGATCTATATCCAACAAGATTAACGTTTTAATCATTAAAATTGGAATATTTTGTCCTTGGCTAGACACAGTTGGTTAGTGAGCGCCTTACCAATACGCAATTTTTGTTAAGTTCAGTTCAACTTATTTGCATTTTTTGACAAAAAAGCAATGTGATCTATATCCAACAAGATTAATATTTTAATCATTAAAATTGGAAGATTTTGTCCTTGGCCAGACACAGTTAATAAGAAGGTGTTTTTTTTATAATACAATTATATATACTTCTGAAATAACGCAGCCATGTAGAAGACTTAGCATTATATTTAATTGGACTTATTGAATTATTGATTCAAAATAGCTTTTAACGGCTTTTAGTCCACAAAATTTGCGTTTCATCCCGGCAATCTCACTTGGACTCATCAGTTGGTTAGTGAGCGTCTTACCAATACGCAATTTTTGTTAAGTTCAGTTCAACTTACTTGCATTTTTTGACAAAAAAACAATGTGATCTATATCCAACAAGATTAACATTTTAATCATTAAAATTGGAAGATTTTGTCCTTGGCCAGACACAGTTAATAAGAAGGTGTTTTTTTTATAATACAATTCTATATACTACTGAAATTACTCAGCCAAGTAGAAGACTTAGCATTATATTTAATTGGACTTGTTGAATTATTGATTCAAAATAGCTTTTAACGGCCTTTAGTCCACAAAATTTGCGTTTCATCCCGGCAATCTCACTTGGCCTCATCAGTTGGTTAGTGAGCGCCTTACCAATACGCAATTTTTGTTAAGTTCAGTTAAGCTTACTTACATTTCTTGACAAAAAAGCAATGTGATCTATATCCAACAAGACTAACATTTTAATTATTAAAATTGGAAGATTTTGTCTTTGGCCAGACACAGTTAATAAGAAGGTGTTTTTTTATAATACAATTCTATATACTTTGTTGAATTATTGATTCAAAATAGCTTTTAACGGCCTTTAGTCCACAAAATTTGCGTTTCACCCCGGCAATCTCACTTGGATTCATTAGTTGGTTAGTGAGCGCCTGACCAATACGCAATTTTTGTTAAGTTCAGTTCAACTTACTTGCATTTTTTGACAAAAAAGCAATGTGATCTATATTCAACAAGATTAACATTTTAATCATTAAAATTGGAAGATTTTGTCCTTGGCAAGACACAGTTAATAAGAAGGTGTTTTTTTTTTATAATACAATTCTATATACTACTGAAATTACTCAGCCAAGTAGAAGACTTAGCATTATATTTAATTGGACTTGTTGAATTATTGATTCAAAATAGCTTTTAAGGGCCTTTAGTCCACAAAATTTGCGTTTCATTCCGGCAATCTCACTGGGACTCATCAGTTGGTTAGTGAGCGCCTTACCAATATGCAATTTTTGTTAAGTTCAGTTCAACTTACTTGCATTTTTTGACAAAAAAGCAGTGTGATCTATATCCAACAAGAATAACATTTTAATCATTAAAATTTGAAGATTTTGTCCTTGGCCAGACACAGTTAATAAGAATGTGTGTTTTTTATAATACAAATCTATATACTACTAAAATTACTCAGCCAAGTAGAAGACTTAACATTATATTTAATTGGACTTGTTGAATTATTGATTCAAAATAGCTTTTACCGGCCTTTAGTCCAGAAAATTTTGCGTTTCGTCCCGGCAATCTCATTCGGACTCATCAGTTGGTTAGTGAGCGCCTTACCAATACGCAATTTTTGTTAAGTTCAGTTCAACTTACTTGCATTTTTTAAAAAAAAAGCAATGTGATCTATATCCAAAAAGATTAACATTTTACTCATTAAAATTGGAAGATTTTGTCCTTGGCCAGACACAGTTAATAAGGAGGTATTTTTTTTATAATACAATTCTATATACTACTGAAATTAATCAGCCAAGTAGAAGACTTAGCCTTATATATAATTGGACTTGTTGAATTATTGATTCAAAATAGCTTTTAACGGCCTTTAGTCCACAAAATTTGCGTTTCATCCCGGCAATCTCACTTGGACTCATCAGTTGGCTAGTGAGCGTCTTACCAATACGCAATTTTTGTTAAGTTCAGTTCAACTTACTTGCATTTTTTGACAAAAAAAACAATGTGATCTATATCCAACAAGATTAACATTTTAATCATTAAAATTGGAAGATTTTGTCCTTGGCTAGACACAGTTAATAAGAAGGTGTTTTTTTATAATACAATTCTATATAATACTGAAATTACTCAGCCAAGTAGGAGACTTAGCATTATATTTAATTGGACTTGTTGAGTTATTGATTCAAAATGGCTTTTAACGGCCTTTAGTCCAAAAAATTTGCGTTTCATTCCGGCAATCTCACTTGGACTCATCAGTTGGTTAGTGAGCGCCTTACCAATACGCAATTTTTGTTAAGTTCAGTTCAACTCACTTGCATTTTTTGACAAAAAAGCAATGTGATCTATATCCAACAAGATTAACATTTTAATCATTAAAATTGGAAGATTTTGTACTTGGCCAGACACAGTTAATAAGAAGGTGTTTTTTTTATAATACAATTCTATATGCTACTGAAATTACTCAGCCAAGTAGAAGACTTAGCATTATATTTAATTGGACTTGTTGAATTATTGATTCAAAATAGCTTTTAACGGCCTTTAGTCCACAAAATTTGCGTTTCATTCCGGCAATCTCACTGGGACTCATCAGTTGGTTAGTGAGCGCCTTACCAATACGCAATTTTTGTTAAGTTCAGTTCAACTTACTTGCATTTTTTGACAAGAAAGCAGTGTGATCTATATCCAACAAGATTAACATTTTATTCATTAAAATTGGAAGATTTTGTCCTTGGCCAGACCCAGTTAATAAGAAGGTGTGTTTTTTATAATACAATTCTATATACTACTAAAATTACTCAGCCAAGTAGAAGACTTAACATTATATTTAATTGGACTTGTTGAATTATTGATTCAAAATAGCTTTTAACGGCATTTAGTCCACAAAATTTGCGTTTCGTTCCGGCAATCTCACTTGGACTCATCAGTTGGTTAGTGAGCGCCTTACCAATACGCAATTTTTGTTAAGTTCTGTTCAACTTACTTGCATTTTTTGACAAAAAAGCAATGTGATCTATATCCAACAAGATTAACATTTTAATCATTAAAATTGGAAAAGATTTTGTCCTTGGCCAGATACAGTTAGAAGGTGTTTTTTTTATAATACAATTCTTTATACTACTGAAATTACTCAACCAAGTAGAAGACTTAGCATTATATTTAATTGGACTTGTTGAATTATTGATTCAAAATAGCTTTTAACGGCCTTAAGTCCACAAAATTTGCGTTTCGTCCGGGCAATCTCACTTGGACTCATCAGTTGGTTAGTGAGCGCCTTACCAATACGCAATTTTTGTTAAGTTCAGTTCAACTTATTTGCATTTTTTGACAAAAAAACAATGTGATCTATATCCAACAAGATTAACATTTTAATCATTAAAATTGGAAGATTTTGTCCTTGGCCAGACACAGTTAATAAGAAGGTGTTTTTTTTATAATGCAATTCTATATACTACTGAAATTACTCAGCCAAGTAGAAGACTTAGCATTATATTTAATTGGACTTGTTGAATTATTGATTCAAAATAGCTTTTAACGGCCTTTAGTCCACAAAATTTGCGTTTCATTCCGGCAATCTCACTGGGACTCATCAGTTGGTTAGTGAGCGCCTTACCAATACGCAATTTTTGTTAAGTTCAGTTCAACTTACTTGCATTTTTTGACAAAAAAGCAGTGTGATCTATATCCAACAAGATTAACATTTTAATCATTAAAATTGGAAGATTTTGTCCTTGGCCAGACCCAGTTAATAAGAAGGTGTGTTTTTTATAATACAATTCTATATACTACTAAAATTACTCAGCCAAGTAGAAGACTTAATATTATATTTAATTGGACTTGTTGAATTATTGATTTAAAATAGCTTTTAACGGCTTTTAGTCCACGAAATTTGCGTTTCATCCCGGCAATCTCACTTGGACTCATCAGTTGGTTAGTGAGCGCCTTACCAATACGCAATTTTTGTTAAGTTCAGTTGAACTTACTTGCATTTTTTGACAAAAAAACAATGTGATCTATATCCAACAAGATTAACATTTTAATCATTAAAATTGGAAGATTTTGTCCTTGGCCAGACACAGTTAATAAGAAGGTGTTTTTTTATAATACAATTCTATATACTACTGAAATTACTCAGCCAAGTAGAAGACTTAGCCTTATATTTAATTGGACTTGTTGAATTATTGATTCAAAATAGCTTTTAACAGCCTTTAGTCCACAAAATTTGCGTTTCGTTCCGGCAATCTCACTTGGACTCATCAGTTGGTTAGTGAGCGCCTTACCAATACGCAATTTTTGTTAAGTTCTGTTCAACTTACTTGCATTTTTTGACAAAAAAGCAATGTGATCTATATCCAACAAGATTAACATTTTAATCATTAAAATTGGAAGATTTTGTCCTTGGCCAGACACAGTTAGAAGGTGTTTTTTTTATAATACAATTCTATATACTACTGAAATTACTCAACCAAGTAGAAGACTTAGCATTATATTTAATTGGACTTGTTGAATTATTGATTCAAAATAGCTTTCAACGGCCTTAAGTCCACAAAATTTGCGTTTCGTCCTGGCAATCTCACTTGGACTCATCAGTTGGTTAGTGAGCGCCTTACCAATACGCAATTTTTATTAAGTTCAGTTCAACTTATTTGCATTTTTTGACAAAAAAGCAATGTGATCTATATCCAACAAGATTAACATTTTAATCATTAAAATTGGAAGATTTTGTCCTTGGCCAGGCACAGTTAATAAGAAGGTGTTTTTTTTATAATACAATTCTATATACTTCTGAATTTACGCAGCCAAGTAGAAGACTTAGCATTATATTTAATTGTACTTATTGAATTATTGATTCAAAATAGCTTTTAACGGCTTTTAGTCCACGAAATTTGCGTTTCATCCCGGCAATCTCACTTGGACTCATCAGTTGGTTAGTGAGCGCCTTACCAATACGCAATTTTTGTTAAGTTCAGTTCAACTTACTTGCATTTTTTGACAAAAAAACAATGTGATCTATATCCAACAAGATTAACATTTTAATCATTAAAATTGGAAGATTTTGTCCTTGGCCAGACACAGTTAATAAGAAGGTGTTTTTTTATAATACAATTCTATATACTACTGAAATTACTCAGCCAAGTAGAAGACTTAGCATTATATTTAATTGGACTTGTTGAATTATTGATTCAAAATAGCTTTTAACGGCCTTTAGTCCACAAAATTTGCGTTTCATTCCGGCAATCTCACTGGGACTCATCAGTTGGTTAGTGAGCGCCTTACCAATACGCAATTTTTGTTAAGTTCAGTTCAACTTACTTGCATTTTTTGACAAAAAAGCAGTGTGATCTATATCCAACAAGATTAACATTTTAATCATTAAAATTGGAAGATTTTGTCCTTGGCCAGACCCAGTTAATAAGAAGGTGTGTTTTTTATAATACAATTCTATATACTGCTAAAATTACTCAGCCAAGTAGAAGACTTAACATTATATTTAATTGGACTTGTTGAATTATTGATTCAAAATAGCTTTTAACAGCCTTTAGTCCACAAAATTTGCGTTTCGTTCCGGCAATCTCACTTGGACTCATCAGTTGGTTAGTGAGCGCCTTACCAATACGCAATTTTTGTTAAGTTCTGTTCAACTTACTTGCATTTTTTGACAAAAAAGCAATGTGATCTATATCCAACAAGATTAACATTTTAATCATTAAAATTGGAAGATTTTGTCCTTGGCCAGACACAGTTAGAAGGTGTTTTTTTTATAATACAATTCTATGTACTACTGAAATTACTCAACCAAGTAGAAGACTTAGCATTATATTTAATTGGACTTGTTGAATTATTGATTCAAAATAGCTTTTCACGGCCTTAAGTCCACAAAATTTGCGTTTCGTCCTGGCAATCTCACTTGGACTCATCAGATGGTTAGTGAGCGCCTTACCAATACGCAATTTTTGTTAAGTTCAGTTCAACTTATTTGCATTTTTTGACAAAAAAGCAATGTGATCTATATCCAACAAGATTAACATTTTAATCATTAAAATTGGAAGATTTTGTCCTTGGCCAGACACAGTTAATAAGAAGGTGTTGTTTTTATAATACAATTCTATATACTTCTGAATTTACGCAGCCAAGTAGAAGACTTAGCATTATATTTAATTGGACTTATTGAATTATTGATTCAAAATAGCTTTTAACGGCTTTTAGTCCAAGAAATTTGCGTTTCATCCCGGCAATCTCACTTGGACTCATCAGTTGGTTAGTGAGCGCCTTACCAATACGCAATTTTTGTTAAGTTCAGTTCAACTTACTTGCGTTTTTTGACAAAAAAACAATGTGATCTATATCCAACAAGATTAACATTTTAATCATTAAAATTGGAAGATTTTGTCCTTGGCCAGACACAGTTAATAAGAAGGTGTCTTTTTTATAATACAATTCTATATACTACTGAAATTACTCAGCCAAGTAGAAGACTTAGCATTATATTTAATTGGACTTGTTGAATTATTGATTCAAAATAGCTTTTAACGGCCTTTAGTCCACAAAATTTGCGTTTCGTTCCGGCAATCTCACTGGGACTCATCAGTTGGTTAGTGAGCGCCTTACCAATACGCAATTTTTGTTAAGTTCAGTTCAACTTACTTGCATTTTTTGACAAAAAAGCAGTGTGACCTATATCCAACAAGATTAACATTTTAATCATTAAAATTGGAAGATTTTGTCCTTGGCCAGACCCAGTTAATAAGAAGGTGTGTTTTTTATAATACAATTCTATATACTACTAAAATTACTCAGCCAAGTAGAAGACTTAACATTATATTTAATTGGACTTGTTGAATTATTGATTCAAAATAGCTTTTAACGGCCTTTAGTCCACAAAATTTGCGTTTCGTTCCGGCAATCTCACTTGGACTCATCAGTTGGTTAGTGAGCGCCTTACTAATACGCAATTTTTGTTAAGTTCTGTTCAACTTACTTGCATTTTTTGACAAAAAAGCAATGTGATCTATATCCAACAAGATTAACATTTTAATCATTAAAATTGGAAGATTTTGTCCTTGGCCAGACACAGTTAGAAGGTGTTTTTTTTATAATACAATTCTATATACTACTGAAATTACTCAACCAAGTAGAAGACTTAGCATTATATTTAATTGGACTTGTTGAATTATTGATTCAAAATAGCTTTTAACGGCCTTTAGTCCACAAAATTTGCGTTTCATCCCGGCAATCTCACTTGGACTCATCAGTTGGTTAGTGAGCGCCTTACCAATACGCAATTTTTGTTAAGTTCAGTTCAACTTACTTGCATTTTTTGACAAAAAAACAATGTGATCTATATCCAACAAGATTAACATTTTAATCATTAAAATTGGAAGATTTTGTCCTTGGCCAGACACAGTTAATAAGAAGGTGTTTTTTTATAATACAATTCTATATACTACTGAAATTACTCAGCCAAGTAGAAGACTTAGCATTATATTTAATTGGACTTGTTGAATTATTGATTCAAAATAGCTTTTAACGGCCTTTAGTCCACAAAATTTGCGTTTCATTCCGGCAATCTCACTGGGACTCATCAGTTGGTTAGTGAGCGCCTTACCAATACGCAATTTTTGTTAAGTTCAGTTCAACTTACTTGCATTTTTTGACAAAAAAGCAGTGTGATCTATATCCAACAAGATTAACATTTTAATCATTAAAATTGGAAGATTTTGTCCTTGGCCAGACCCAGTTAATAAGAAGGTGTGTTTTTTATAATACAATTCTATATACTACTAAAATTACTCAGCCAAGTAGAAGACTTAACATTATATTTAATTGGACTTGTTGAATTATTGATTCAAAATAGCTTTTAACAGCCTTTAGTCCACAAAATTTGCGTTTCGTTCCGGCAATCTCACTTGGACTCATCAGTTGGTTAGTGAGCGCCTTACCAATACGCAATTTTTGTTAAGTTCTGTTCAACTTACTTGCATTTTTTGACAAAAAAGCAATGTGATCTATATCCAACAAGATTAACATTTTAATCATTAAAATTGGAAGATTTTGTCCTTGGCCAGACACAATTAGAAGGTATTTTTTTTATAATACAATTCTATATACTACTGTAATTACTCAACCAAGTAGAAGACTTAGCATTATATTTAATTGGACTTGTTGAATTATTGATTCAAAATAGCTTTTCACGGCCTTAAGTCCACAAAATTTGCGTTTCGTCTTGGCAATCTCACTTGGACTCATCAGTTGGTTAGTGAGCGCCTTACCAATACGCAATTTTTGTTAAGTTCAGTTCAACTTATTTGCATTTTTTGACAAAAAAGCAATGTGATCTATATCCAACAAGATTAACATTTTAATCATTAAAATTGGAAGATTTTGTCCTTGGCCAGACACAGTTAATAAGACGGTGTTGTTTTTATAATACAATTCTATATACTTCTGAATTTACGCAGCCAAGTAGAAGACTTAGCATTATATTTAATTGGACTTATTGAATTATTGATTCAAAATAGCTTTTAACGGCTTTTAGTCCAAGAAATTTGCGTTTCATCCCGGCAATCTCACTTGGACTCATCAGTTGGTTAGTGAGCGCCTTACCAATACGCAATTTTTGTTAAGTTCAGTTCAAATTACTTGCATTTTTTGACAAAAAAGCAGTGTGACCTATATCCAACAAGATTAACATTTTAATCATTCAAATTGGAAGATTTTGTCCTTGGCCAGACCCAGTTAATAAGAAGGTGTGTTTTTTATAATACAATTCTATATACTACTAAAATTACTCAGCCAAGTAGAAGACTTAACATTATATTTAATTGGACTTGTTGAATTATTGATTCAAAATAGCTTTTAACGGCCTTTAGTCCACAAAATTTGCGTTTCGTTCTGGCAATCTCACTTGGACTCATCAGTTGGTTAGTGAGCGCCTTACCAATACGCAATTTTTGTTAAGTTCAGTTCAACTTATTTGCATTTTTTGACAAAAAAGCAATGTGATCTATATCCAAAAAGATTTACATTTTAATCATTAAAATTGGAAGATTTTGTCCTTGCCAGACACAGTTAATAAGAAGGTGTTTTTTTTATAATACAATTCTATATACTTCTGAATTTACGCAGCCAAGTAGAAGACTTAGCATTATATTTAATTGGACTTATTGAATTATTGATTCAAAATAGCTTTTAACGGCTTTTAGTCCACGAAATTTGCGTTTCATCCCGGCAATCTCACTTGGACTCATCAGTTGGTTAGTGAGCGCCTTACCAATACGCAATTTTTGTTAAGTTCAGTTAAACTTACTTGCATTTTTTGACAAAAAAGCAATGTGATCTATATCCAACAAGATTAACATTTTAATTATTAAAATTGGAAGATTTTGTCTTTGGCCAGACACAGTTAATAAGAAGGTGTTTTTTTATAATACAATTCTATATACTACTGAAATCACGCAGCCAAGTAGAAGATTTAGCATTATATTTAATTGGACTTGTTGAATTATTGATTCAAAATAGCTTTTAACGGCCTTTAGTCCACAAAATTTGCGTTTCATCCCGGCAATCTCACTTGGATTCATCAGTTGGTTAGTGAGCGCCTGACCAATATGCAATTTTGGTTAAGTTCAGTTCAACTTACTTGCATTTTTTGACTAAAAAGGAATGTGATCTATATCCAACAAGATTAACATTTTAATCATTAAAATTCGAAGATTTTGTCCTTGGCCAGACACAGTTAATAAGAATGTGTTTTTTTTATAATACAATTCTATATACTACTGAAATTACTCAGCCAAGTAGAAGACTTAGCATTATATTTAATTGGACTTGTTGAGTTATTGATTCAGAATAGCTTTTAACGGCCTTTAGTCCACTAAATTTGTGTTTCGTCCCGGCAATCTCACTTGGACTCATCAGTTGGTTAGTGAGCGCCTTACCAAAAAGCAATTTTGTTAAGTTCAGTTCAACTTACTTGCGTTTTTTGACAAAAAATTAATGTGATCTATATCCAACAAGATTAACACCTTAATCATTAAAATTCGAAGATTTTGTCCTTGGCCAGACACAGTTACTAAGAAGGTGTTTTTTTTATAATACAATTCTATATACTACTGAAATTATTTTTTTATTTATTTATTTATTTATTTATTTATTCAGTTAAATCAAATCTCTTACAAATAGACTGTACAATCTTTTTAATTGCTCGAGTGTAGTAAGTTAAAAATTAATTTAATTTGAATCTGACTATGTAATAAGAAATTAATTTAAAGAAATTTACATAAGTACCTATTAAAGAAAATGATTTATTTTTGAATTTATATTTATAAAATTAGTTTTCATTTGTAGCCATATACTTAAACAAAACGGTCTCAAAGTTACGTGTGTCAATAAGTCTCCTAATGCTTTGTGGTAGCGAATTAAACAATCTAATGACATGGATGAAAAATTGCATTTCAGTTATACTGCATGTAAATCGAGGTTGTATTAATGTAATAGAACGTGGTATTCTTGCAAAAGACAAGAGGTTTTATAAATATAAGGACTCTTTCATGGTTATAAGCTTGTACAGAAAAATAAGTGTTCGGTAATTAATGCATGTATGGATCGTGCATCCCAATACTATTTTAGAGAATCTACTTACGTGATCACGTCTCTTAAGATTATACACGTATCTTACAATGTTGTTATAAGCAATTACTAATTTACGCTTAGTTTCAGCACTTTGATAACAAAAAAATCTCGCAACTATAAGTTATTAAAGGAACTATAAGTGATTTTACCAGCAATAATTTAGTACCAAGAGGTGTAAAATGTTGCGAAAATGAAAGATTCCTAAGAACTCCATATATTTTGCCGATAATTTGTTGAATGTGGTCATCCCATCTTAGAGTTCTGTTGAAATACAAACCTAAATTTTTAACTTTATCAACATAGTTAATCCGACTATCACCAATAAGAACTGGAGGAAAATAGCTTAGGTCAAGTTCGTTTTTATAGACAACAAGGCAGCTTGATTTAGACGGATTTATTTTGAGCTCGTTTTCTGCAGACCACTATTTAACGCTTTCAAGATCTTCGTTTATCTTACATATACCATCTTCGATCAGTCCAAGTTTGCAACTAAAGTATAGCTGGTAATGATCAGCATATAAATGTTTCGAATAATTATTTGTGCAAAGAGGCAGATCGTTTATGAAAAGTGTAAACAAAAGAGGGCCCAAAATTGATCCCTGTGGAACACCTCTTTGTATAGGCAAGTAATTGGAAGTCTTGTTATTTATGAAAACAGCTTGAGATCTTCCACACAGATACGATAAAATAAACCTGCATGCAGATGAGGTAAAACTAAATATATTTTTCAGTTTATATAATAAAAGATTGTGGTTGATTGTGTCGAATGCTTTTGAAAAGTCTAATAAAGTTAGAAAAGTTACTTGATCCTTATCAATTGCATTTCTTATATCTTCTGTTACCTTAATCAATGAAGTAACACAACTATGTTAAGCCCGGAAACCAGATTAAATACTATTAATTAAGTTATTTCTGTGAAGATACGTGGACATTTGTTGGTGCAACAGTTTTTCCATCACTTTAGAAAAAAATGGTAGGATCGAGATGGGCCTATACTCAGCTGATGAACTGCGGGTAGCTTTTTTCTTGACGAGTGGAAGCACTTTAGCTTCTTTTCATAACACAGGAAAAGAAGACGTAGTTATGACAGTGTTGAAAACATGAGTCAGAAATGGCAGGACATAGGGTAAAATGATTTTGATGAAAGTAGGGTGTAACTCGTCAAAACTGGTTGACTTAGACTTAATTCTCAAAACAGCACTTAAAACATCACAATCATCAACTCTTGAAAAACAAAATAATCCATAATCATCATTAGATTCAATCTGGTGATAATTGAAATGAATAGATGAATTTGAAGGTACCATCGATTGTATCTTTGTGAAATCACTATTTAATTTATTGGGGTAAACAGTCTCAGGTACTCCTGATTTTGTTCGTCCACAACCAGGATCGTGAATGTTCTTCCAGATTTCATTCCTAGAAAGTTTTATATCGAGCCGCTTAGAAAAATATAAACGTTTCGATTCTTTTATTTTGGAATTTACGTTATTCCTTAAAGCGCGATAAACGTCATGGAATTATGAAAGCTTGTATCTCTTCCACCTTATGTATGCCAAGTCTCTATTTTTAATTAAGTTTATTATTTCGATGGTGAACCAAGGTACCGAATTGTTAGCTATTCGTTTTGTTCTTACCTGAACGTGTGAATTGAAAAGCTGTCGAATGTTTTCTTCAAGAAAATCTACTTGGGAATCGGCAGTTGGTATAGCATAAATTGATTGCCAGTCAGTACAAGCAACATCGCTTTCAAGTTGCTCTAAATTGATGTGTTTAAAATCTCTATAGCACCAAATTTTGTTTTCGTTTTCCAACGAGTTTGCTTTTAATGTAGCGAAAATTAAATCATGGCAAGAAAAACATGGCGCTGATAATTGATTGAAAAATAGAACGTTTTCTAATTTATTTACCAGCAACAAATAAAGTAGAGTACTGCTCGTGCTCGTGAAATGGGTTGGTTGTATTTTGTTTACTGGTTCTAGGGATAAGCTTTTCAGATTGCCAATAAATGATCTTGACGTCTCACTACATAACAAATTGCAGTTAAAATCGCCAAAGACAAAAATTTCCCCGTATAATGATGAGTACTCCTCTAAAACGTTATAAAAACTAGATAAATTAGTATAATTATCAGGCCGATAGACGCAACCTAGTAACCTCTTTATTTGACCATTATACATTTCAATAAAACAAAATTCTATGGGATTATTTCCAGGTGATTCAACCATAATTCGACAATTTATACATTGTTTGACATATATTGGAACGCCTCCACCTTTGGATTTTCTATCAACACAAAAAAGTTTATAACCGTTCAAACTATAAATTACTCCTTCTCTAAACCACGTCTCGGAAACATAAATGGCATCAACATTGGAGTTTACAAAAATCTTACGAAACTCATCTATTTTCCTGTACAAGATTTGTGCATTGAAATGGCAAACATGAAATCCCTTTTCTTGTTTACAAAAAATATTTAAATTTACACGAAGGCTTAAATCCCTACCACCAGATTGAGAAACTGTATCAATTGCGTTTATTAAAGCTTAAAGATTGCAAAAACATACCACACAGGATACAAGATGTTGACACGAACTCAAAAAGTATGACGTTGAGAAATGAGAAACTAAGTATTTGGCTATATAAAAAGAAAAAAATAAAATAAAATTTTAAAATATAATAAATTAATAAATCAATAAAATGAATTATTTGAAAAAAAATTAAATTAATATCGAGCATTACAGTAACAATTTCATTTTAAATATCGGAAGCAAAAATATTAAGAACAAGTTAAAAAGAATTTATAAAGTTTACTAGTATGTTACATCATCGGTGCTGGTGAAATTCGGCTGCAGTTGATAAAATCACCTCCAGTATCAGGCAGAAGCTCAACATGTTGCAATTGAGTAATTGAATCCAGATCTTGACAAGAATTAATGAGATAAGCTAGCTTTTGTGGGATTGTTTACTGTATGTATATAAACTTTTCCATTTCGAGTATACACAGCTGTGAGGTGTTTCCCACGTTTGAGGTGGAAAGCTTTGCGCAGAACCATATGGTTCAATGATGTTAAGCTTTCGTTGACGTGAATTGCGCTGTCAGAATCAAGATTTAAATCGCGCAAGGAAAGAGCTTTCTTTGACATTTTAAATCGTTGACTAACTAAAAACAATAACTTGTTTTTATCGGCTGCAGTGTTGAATTTAATGATGATCGCTGTATCATCATATGTACCTTTTGGTTTTACTCGAAAAATAACTGTGAGCACAGGTGCTGGAGAGAATTTAATTGAAGTGCATAGTGTATTGAACATTTCCTTTAAATTCTCATTGGGTGTTTTTGGAACTCCACGTAATACAGCTGTTGGATGCTGTCACTGACGTGAAGTACTAGACACGTCCATCGCTGTCCCAACGAGATGTCAACATTATACCATTTTGTTTGTATTGCTGGTATTTGTTAACTTTGAAAAATAAGCCCAAAGTTATATGAAGGGCAATAAAATACTTACTGTTTTCTTGAATAACAAAGAGTGCGTTTCATTTTCCTTTTTTTTCGACAGCCATTACCTTTTGAATAATATAAAAACTCACCCAGTTTAATTACACAGTTTATCTTTGAACAAACAACAGCATCTGCACAAATCTTTTCGCGTTGCAGGGAATCAATTTGCTGGTGCAGGTCACTGAGTTGATTGATGAGTTGGTTTTCAGGTGGGGGTTGGTTGTGCTTGTTTTCAACAGATTCAACGCGCGCAACGAGAGCTGTCACATCTTCACTGATTTTATTCAATCGATTGTTAAAATCTTTAACAAAATAATCCAATTTAGTAGATAGTTTTAAATTTTCTTCGACGATAATTTTTTAAGTTTTTCAAATTGTTGGTTCATTTTACTGTCTAGGAGGCTTTCGATTTCATCATTGTTAAACCTTTTGGCTGCCGATGATGGCGGCATGTTTACTTTGATCACTAAACTTTCCCGTAGAGTATGTGAAAAGTCAAAATAAAACTATTTTCTTTACTGAAGGAAATTTGATAAAGACGACAAACGTTTGCACTATGCTAACTCAAGTTTTTTAAACACTTTTTATTAATTTTGGTAAAGTTTTTGTGGAAAATATAAAAATTTACGCTGCGATATCTTAAGCACACGTCTAGCTTGTCAGATTCATGACAGTTTCTACTCAGCCAAGTAGAAGACTTAGCATTATATTTAAGTGGACTTGTTGAATTATTGATTCAAAATAGCTTTTAACGGCCTTTAGTCCACAAAATTTGCGTCTCGTCCCG
Organism: Philhelius pedissequus; assembly: GCA_910595825.1. NCBI lineage: Eukaryota > Metazoa > Arthropoda > Insecta > Diptera > Syrphidae > Philhelius > Philhelius pedissequus. Next base: position 123,992,031 of record OU343160.1, on the reverse strand, counting down.
GCAATCTCACTTGGACTCATCAGTTGGTTAGTGAGCGCCTTACCAATACGCAATTTTTATTAAGTTCAGTTCAACTTGCTTGCATTTTTTGACAAAAAATCAATGTGATCTATATCCAACAAGATTAACATTTTAATCATTAAAATTGGAAGATTTTATCCTTGGCCAGACACAGTTAATAAGAAAGTGTTTTTTTATAATACAATTCTATATACTATTGAAATTACTCAGCCATGTAGAAGACTTAGCATTATATTTAATTGCACTTGTTGAATTATTGATTCAAAATAGCTTTTAACGGCATTTAGTCCACAAAATCTGCGTTTCATTCCGGCAATCTCGCTTGGACTCATCAGTTGGTTAGTGAGCGCCTTACCAATACCCAATTTTTGTTAAGTTCAGTTCAACTTACTTGGATTTTTTGACAAAAAAGCAATGTGATCTATATCCAACAAGATAAACATTTTAATCATTAAAATTGAAAGATTTTGTCCTTGGCCAGACACAGTTAATAAGAAGGTGTTTTTATTTTATAATACCATTCTATATACTACTGAAATTACTCAGCCAAGTAGAAGACTTAGCATTATATTTAATTGGAATTGTTGAATTATTGATTCAAAATAGCTTTTAACGGCCTTTAGTCCACAAAATTTGCGTTTCGTCCCGGCAATCTCACTTGGACTCATCAGTTGGTTAGTGAGCGCCTTACCAGTACGCAATTTTTGTTAAGTTCAGTTCAACTTACTTGCATTTTTTGACGAAAAAGCAATGTGATCAATATCCAACAAGATTAACATTTTAATCATTAAAATTGAAAGATTTTGTCCTTGGCCAGACACAGTTAATAAGAAGGTGTTTTTTTTATAATACCATTCTATATACTACTGAAATTACTCAGCCAAGTAGAAGACTTAGCATTATATTTAATTGGACTTGTTGAATTATTGATTCAAAATAGCTTTTAACGGCCTTTAGTCCACAAAATTTGCGTTTCGTCCCGGCAATCTCACTTGGACTCATCAGTTGGTTAGTGAGCGCCTTACCAATACGCAATTTTTGTTAAGTTCAGTTTACCTTACTTGCATTTTTTGACAAAAAAGCAATGTGATCTATATCCAACAAGATTAACATTTTAATCATTAAAATTGGAAGATTTTGTCCTTGGCCAGACACAGTTAATAAGAAGGTTGTTTTTTTCATAATACAATTCTATATACTACTGAAATTACTCAGCCAGGTAGAAGACTTAACATTATATTTAATTGGACTTGTTCAATTATTGATTCAAAATAGCTTTTAACGGCCTTTAGTCCACAAAATTTGCGTTTCGTCCCGGCAATCTCACTTGGACTCATCAGTTGGTTAGTGAGCGCCTTACCAATAAGCAAATTTTTGTTAAGTTCAGTTCAACTTACTTGCATTTTTTGACAAAAAAGCAATGTGATCTATATCCAACAAGATTAACATTTTAATCATTAAAATTGGAAGATTTTGTCCTTGGCCAGACACAGTTAATAAGAAGGTGTTTTTTTTTATAATGCAATTCTATATACTACTGAAATTACGCAGCCAAGTAGAAGACTTAGCATTATATTTAATTGGACTTGTTGAATTGTTGATTCAAAATAGCTTTTAACGGCCTTTAGTCCAAAAAATTTGCGTTTCGTCCTGGCAATCTCACTTGGACCCATCAGTTGGTTAGTGAGCGCCTTACCAATACGCAATTTTTGTGAAGTTCAGTTCAACTTACTTTCATTTTTTGACAAAAAAGCAATGTGATCTATATCCAACAAAATTAACATTTTAATCATTAAAATTGGAAGATTTTGTCCTTGGCTAGACACAGTTAATAAGAAGGTGTTTTTTTTTATAATACAATTCTATATACTACTGAAATTACTCAGCCAAGTAGAAGACTAAGGATTATATTTAATTGGACTTGTTGAATTATTGATTCAAAATAGCTTTTACCGGCCTTTAGTCCAGAAAATTTTGCGTTTCGTCCCGGCAATCTCACTCGGATTCATCAGTTGGTTAGTGAGCGCCTTACCAATACGCAATTTTTGTTAAGTTCAGTTCAACTTACTTGTATTTTTTAACAAAAAAGCAATGTGATCTATATCCAACAAGATTAACATTTTAATCATTAAAATTGGAAGATTTTGTCCTTGGCCAGGCACAGTTAATAAGGAGGTATTTTTTTTTATAATACAATTCTATATACTACTGAAATTAATCAGCCAAGTAGAAGACTTAGCATTATATTTAATTGGACTTGTTGAATTATTGATTCAAAATAGCTTTTAACGGCCTTTAGTCCACAAAATTTGCGTTTCATCCCGGCAATCTCACTTGGACTCATCAGTTGGTTAGTGAGCGCCTTACCAATACGCAATTTTTGTTAAGTTCAGTTTAACTTACTTGCATTTTTTGACAAAAAAACAATGTGATCTATATCCAACAAGATTAACATTTTAATCATTAAAATTGGAAGATTTTGTCCTTGGCCAGACACAGTTAATAAGAAGGTGTTTTTTTATAATACAGTTCTATATACTACTGAAATTACTCAGCCAAGTAGAAGACTTAGCAATATATTTAATTGGACTTGTTGAATTATTGATTCAAAATAGCTTTTAACGGCTTTTAGTCCACAAAATTTGCGTTTCATCCCGGCAATCTCACTTGGACTCATCAGTTGGCTAGTGAGCGCCTTACCAATACGCATTTTTTGTTAAGTTCAGTTCAACTCACTTGCATTTTTTGACAAAAAAGCAATGTGATCTATATCCAACAAGATTAACATTTTAATCATTAAAATTGGAAGATTTTGTCCTTGGCCAGACACAGTTAATAAGAAGGTGTTTTTTTTTTATAATTCAATTCTATATACTACTGAAATTACTCAGCCAAGTAGAAGACTTAGCATTATATTTAATTGGACTTGTTGAATTATTGATTCAAAATAGCTTTTAACGGCCTTTAGTCCACAAAATTTGCGTTTCATTCCGGCAATCTCACTGGGACTCATCAGTTGGTTAGTGAGCGCCTTACCAATACGCAATTTTAGTTAAGTTCAGTTCAACTCACTTGCATTTTTTGACAAAAAAGCAATGTGATCTATATCCAACAAGATTAACATTTTAATCATTAAAATTGGAAGATCTTGTCCTTGGCCAGACACAGTTAATAAGAAGGTGTTTTTTTATAATACAGTTCTATATACTACTGAAATTGCTCAGCCAAGTAGAAGACTTAGCATTATATTTAATTGGACTTGTTGAATTATTGATTCAAAATAGCTTTTAACGGCCTTTAGTCCACAAAATTTGCGTTTCATCCCGGCAATCTCACTTGGACTCATCAGTTGGTTAGTGAGCGCCTTACCAATACGCAATTTTTGTTAAGTTCAGTTTAACTTACTTGCATTTTTTGACAAAAAAACAATGTGATCTATATCCAACAAGATTAACATTTTAATCATTAAAATTGGAAGATTTTGTCCTTGGCCAGACACAGTTAATAAGAAGGTGTTTTTTTTTTATAATACAATTCTATATACTACTGAAATTACTCAGCCAAGTAGAAGACTTAGCATTATATTTAATTGGACTTGTTGAATTATTGATTCAAAATAGCTTTTAACGGCCTTTAGTCCACAAAATTTGCGTTTCATTCCGGCAATCTCACTGGGACTCATCAGTTGGTTAGTGAGCGCCTTACCAATACGCAATTTTTGTTAAGTTCAGTTCAACTTACTTGCATTTTTTGACAAAAAAGCAGTGTGATCTATATCCAAAAGTTTAACATTTTAATCATTAAAATTGGAAGATTTTGTCCTTGGCCAGACACAGTTAATAAGAAGGTGTGTTTTTTATAATACAATTCTATATACTACTAAAATTACTCAGCCAAGTAGAAGACTTAACATTATATTTAATTGGACTTGTTGAATTATTGATTCAAAATAGCTTTTAACGGCCTTTAGTCCACAAAATTTGCGTTTCGGTCCGGCAATCTCACTTGGTCTCATCAGTTGGTTAGTGAGCGCCTTACCAATACGCAATTTTTGTTAAGTTCTGTTCAACTTACTTGCATTTTTTGACAAAAAAGCAATGTGATCTATATCCAACAAGATTAACATTTTAATCATTAATTTTATACAGTTAGAAGGTGTTTTTTTTATAATACAATTCTATATACTACTGAAATTACTCAACCAAGTAGAAGACTTAGCATTATATTTAATTGGACTTGTTGAATTATTGATTCAAAATAGCTTTTAACGGCCTTTAGCCCACAAAATTTGCGTTTCGTCCTGGCAATCTCACTTGGACTCATCAGTTGGTTAGTGAGCGCCTTACCAATACGCAATTTTTGTGAAGTTCAGTTCAACTTACTTGCATTTTTTGACAAAAAAGCAATGTGATCTATATCCAACAAGATTAACATTTTAATCATTAAAATTCGAAGATTTTGTCCTTGGCCAGACACAGTTAATAAGAAGGTTTTTTTTTTTATAATACAATTCTATATACTACTGAAATTACTCAGCTAAGTAGAAGACTTAGCATTATATCTAATTCGACTTTTTGAATTATTGATTCAAAATAGCTTTTAATGGCCTTAAGTCCACAAAATTTGCGTTTCGTCCCGGCAATCTCACTTGGACTCATCAGTTGGTTAGTGGTCGCCTTACCAATACGCAATTTTTGTTAAGTTCAGTTCAACTTACTTGCATTTTTTGACAAAAAAGCAATGTTATCTATATCCAACAAGATTAACATTTTAATCATTAAAATTGGAAGATTTTGTCCTTGGCCAGACACAGTTAGAAGGTGTTTTTTTTATAATAAAATTCTGTATACTACTGAAATTACTCAACCAAGTAGAAGACTTAGCATTATATTTAATTGGACTTGTTGAATTATTGATTCAAAATAGCTTTTAACGGCCTTTAGTCCACAAAATTTGCCTTTCGTCCTGGCAATCTCACTTGGACTCATCAGTTGGTTAGTGAGCGACTTACCAATACGCAATTTTTGTTAAGTTCAGTTCAACTTACTTGCATTTTTTGACAAAAAAGCAATGTGATCTATATCCAACAAGATTAACATATTAATCATTTAAATTGGAAGATTTTGTCCATGGCCAGACACAGTTAATAAGAAGGTGTTTTTTTTATAATACAATTCTATATACTACTGAAATTACGCAGCCAAGTAGAAGAATTAGCATTATATTTAATTGAACTTGTTGAATTATTGATTCAAAATAGCTTTTAAAGGCCCTTAGTCCACAAATTTTGCATTTCATCCCGGCAATCTCACTTGGATTCATCAGTTAGTTAGTGAGCGCCTTACCAATACGCAATTTTTGTTAAGTTCAGTTCAACTTACTAGCATTTTTTGACGAAAAAGCAATGTGATCTATATCCAACAAGATTAACATTTTAATCATTAAAATTCGAAGATTTTGTCCTTGGCCAGACACAGTTAATAAGAAGGTTTTTTTTTTATAATACAATTCTATATACTACTGAAATTACTCAGCTAAGTAGAAGACTTAGCATTATATCTAATTGGACTTGTTGAATTATTGATTCAAAATAGCTTTTAATGGCCTTAAGTCCACAAAATTTGCGTTTCGTCCCGGCAATCTCACTTGGACTCATCAGTTGGTTAGTGATCGCCTTACCAATACGCAATTTTTGTTAAGTTCAGTTCAACTTACTTGCATTTTTTGAAAAAAAAACAATGTGATCTATATCCAACAAGATTAATATTTTAATCATTAAAATTGGAAGATTTTGTCCTTGGCCAGACACAGTTAATAAGAAGGTGTTTTTTTTATAATACAATTATATATACTTCTGAAATTACGCAGCCATGTAGAAGACTTAGCATTATATTTAATTGGACTTATTGAATTATTGATTCAAAATAGCTTTTAACGGCTTTTGGTCCACAAAATTTGCGTTTCATCCCGGCAATCTCACTTGGACTCATCAGTTGGTTAGTGAGCGTCTTACCAATACGCAATTTTTGTTAAGTTCAGTTCAACTTACTTGCATTTTTTGAAAAAAAAACAATGTGATCTATATCCAACAAGATTAACATTTTAATCATTAAAATTGGAAGATTTTGTCCTTGGCCAGACACAGTTAATAAGAAGGTGTTTTTTTTATAATAAAATTCTATATACTACTTAAATTACTCAGCCAAATAGAAGACTTAGCATTATATTTAATTGGACTTGTTGAATTATTGATTCAAAATAGCTTTTAACGGCCTTTAGTCCACAAAATTTGCGTTTCATCCCGGCAATCTCACTTGGCCTCATCAGTTGGTTAGTGAGCGCCTTACCAATACGCAATTTTTGTTAAGTTCAGTTAAACTTACTTACATTTCTTGACAAAAAAGCAATGTGATCTATATCCAACAAAATTAACATTTTAATTATTAAAATTGGAAGATTTTGTCTTTGGCCAGACACAGTTAATAAGAAGGTGTTTTTTTATAATACAATTCTATATACTACTGAAATTACGCAGCCAAGTAGAAGACTAAGCATTATATTTAATTGGACTTGTTGAATTATTGATTCAAAATAGCTTTTAACGGCCTTTAGTCCACAAAATTTGCGTTTCACCCCGGCAATCTCACTTGGATTCATTAGTTGGTTAGTGAGCGCCTGACCAATACGCAATTTTTGTTAAGTTCAGTTCAACTTACTTGCATTTTTTGACAAAACAGCAATGTGATCTATATCCAACAAGATTAACATTTTAATCATTAAAATTGGAAGATTTTGTCCTTGGCCAGACACAGTTAATAAGAAGGTGTTTTTTTTTTATAATACAATTCTATATACTACTGAAATTACTCAGCCAAGTAGAAGACTTAGCATTATATTTAATTGGACTTGTTGAATTATTGATTCAAAATAGCTTTTAACGGCCTTTAGTCCACAAAATTTGCGTTTCATTCCGGCAATCTCACTGGGACTCATCAGTTGGTTAGTGAGCGCCTTACCAATACGCAATTTTTGTTAAGTTCAGTTCAACTTACTTGCATTTTTTGACAAAAAAGCAGTGTGATCTATATCCAACAAGATTAACATTTTAATCATTAAAATTTGAAGATTTTGTCCTTGGCCAGACACAGTTAGAAGGTGTTTTTTTTATAATAAAATTCTATATACTACTGAAATTACTCAACCAAGTAGAAGACTTAGCATTATATTTAATTGGACTTGTTGAATTATTGATTCAAAATAGATTTTAACGGCCTTTAGTCCACAAAATTTGCCTTTCGTCCTGGCAATCTCACTTGGACTCATCAGTTGGTTAGTGAGCGCCTTACCAATACGCAATTTTTGTTAAGTTCAGTTCAACTTACTTGCATTTTTTGACAAAAAAGCAATGTGATCTATATCCAACAAGATTAACATATTAATCATTTAAATTGGAAGATTTTGTCCATGGCCAGACACAGTTAATAAGAAGGTTTTTTTTTTATAATACAATTCTATATACTACTGAAATTACTCAGCTAAGTAGAAGACTTAGCATTATATCTAATTGGACTTGTTCAATTATTGATTCAAAATAGCTTTTAATGGCCTTAAGTCCACAAAATTTGCGTTTCGTCCCGGCAATCTCACTTGGACTCATCAGTTGGTTAGTGACCGCCTTACCAATACGCAATTTTTGTTAAGTTCAGTTCAACTTAATTGCATTTTTTGACAAAAAAGCAATGTGATCTATATCCAACAAGATTAACGTTTTAATCATTAAAATTGGAATATTTTGTCCTTGGCTAGACACAGTTGGTTAGTGAGCGCCTTACCAATACGCAATTTTTGTTAAGTTCAGTTCAACTTATTTGCATTTTTTGACAAAAAAGCAATGTGATCTATATCCAACAAGATTAATATTTTAATCATTAAAATTGGAAGATTTTGTCCTTGGCCAGACACAGTTAATAAGAAGGTGTTTTTTTTATAATACAATTATATATACTTCTGAAATAACGCAGCCATGTAGAAGACTTAGCATTATATTTAATTGGACTTATTGAATTATTGATTCAAAATAGCTTTTAACGGCTTTTAGTCCACAAAATTTGCGTTTCATCCCGGCAATCTCACTTGGACTCATCAGTTGGTTAGTGAGCGTCTTACCAATACGCAATTTTTGTTAAGTTCAGTTCAACTTACTTGCATTTTTTGACAAAAAAACAATGTGATCTATATCCAACAAGATTAACATTTTAATCATTAAAATTGGAAGATTTTGTCCTTGGCCAGACACAGTAAATAAGAAGGTGTTTTTTTTATAATACAATTCTATATACTACTGAAATTACTCAGCCAAGTAGAAGACTTAGCATTATATTTAATTGGACTTGTTGAATTATTGATTCAAAATAGCTTTTAACGGCCTTTAGTCCACAAAATTTGCGTTTCATCCCGGCAATCTCACTTGGCCTCATCAGTTGGTTAGTGAGCGCCTTACCAATACGCAATTTTTGTTAAGTTCAGTTAAACTTACTTACATTTCTTGACAAAAAAGCAATGTGATATATATCCAACAAGACTAACATTTTAATTATTAAAATTGGAAGATTTTGTCTTTGGCCAGACACAGTTAATAAGAAGGTGTTTTTTTATAATACAATTCTATATACTACTGAAATTACGCAGCCAAGTAGAAGACTTAGCATTATATTTAATTGGACTTGTTGATTTATTGATTCAAAATAGCTTTTAACGGCCTTTAGTCCACAAAATTTGCGTTTCACCCCGGCAATCTCACTTGGATTGATTAGTTGGTTAGTGAGCGCCTGACCAATACGCAATTTTTGTTAAGTTCAGTTCAACTTACTTGCATTTTTTGACAAAAAAGCAATGTGATCTATATTCAACAAGATTAACATTTTAATCATTAAAATTGGAAGATTTTGTCCTTGGCCAGACACAGTTAATAAGAAGGTGTTTTTTTTTTATAATACAATTCTATATACTACTGAAATTACTCAGCCAAGTAGAAGACTTAGCATTATATTTAATTGGACTTGTTGAATTATTGATTCAAAATAGCTTTTAACGGCCTTTAGTCCACAAAATTTGCGTTTCATTCCGGCAATCTCACTGGGACTCATCAGTTGGTTAGTGAGCGCCTTACCAATACGCAATTTTTGTTAAGTTCAGTTCAACTTACTTGCATTTTTTGACAAAAAAGCAGTGTGATCTATATCCAACAAGAATAACATTTTAATCATTAAAATTTGAAGATTTTGTCCTTGGCCAGACACAGTTAATAAGAATGTGTGTTTTTTATAATACAAATCTATATACTACTAAAATTACTCAGCCAAGTAGAAGACTTAACATTATATTTAATTGGACTTGTTGAATTATTGATTCAAAATAGCTTTTACCGGCCTTTAGTCCAGAAAATTTTGCGTTTCGTCCCGGCAATCTCATTCGGACTCATCAGTTGGTTAGTGAGCGCCTTACCAATACGCAATTTTTGTTAAGTTCAGTTCAACTTACTTGCATTTTTTAACAAAAAAGCAATGTGATCTATATCCAAAAAGATTAACATTTTACTCATTAAAATTGGAAGATTTTATCCTTGGCCAGACACAGTTAATAAGGAGGTATTTTTTTTATAATACAATTCTATATACTACTGAAATTAATCAGCCAAGTAGAAGACTTAGCCTTATATATAATTGGACTTGTTGAATTATTGATTCAAAATAGCTTTTAACGGCCTTTAGTCCACAAAATTTGCGTTTCATCCCGGCAATCTCACTTGGACTCATCAGTTGGCTAGTGAGCGTCTTACCAATACGCAATTTTTGTTAAGTTCAGTTCAACTTACTTGCATTTTTTGACAAAAACACAATGTGATCTATATCCAACAAGATTAACATTTTAATCGTTAAAATTGGAAGATTTTGTCCTTGGCTAGACACAGTTAATAAGAAGGTGTTTTTTTATAATACAATTCTATATAATACTGAAATTACTCAGCCAAGTAGGAGACTTAGCATTATATTTAATTGGACTTGTTGAGTTATTGATTCAAAATAGCTTTTAACGGCCTTTAGTCCAAAAAATTTGCGTTTCATTCCGGCAATCTCACTTGGACTCATCAGTTGGTTAGTGAGCGCCTTACCAATACGCAATTTTTGTTAAGTTCAGTTCAACTCACTTGCATTTTTTGACAAAAAAGCAATGTGATCTATATCCAACAAGATTAACATTTTAATCATTAAAATTGGAAGATTTTGTACTTGGCCAGACACAGTTAATAAGAAGGTGTTTTTTTTATAATACAATTCTATATGCTACTGAAATTACTCAGCCAAGTAGAAGACTTAGCATTATATTTAATTGGACTTGTTGAATTATTGATTCAAAATAGCTTTTAACGGCCTTTAGTCCACAAAATTTGCGTTTCATTCCGGCAATCTCACTGTGACTCATCAGTTGGTTAGTGAGCGCCTTACCAATACGCAATTTTTGTTAAGTTCAGTTCAACTTACTTGCATTTTTTGACAAAAAATCAGTGTGATCTATATCCAACAAGATTAATATTTTATTCATTAAAATTGGAAGATTTTGTCCTTGGCCAGACCCAGTTAATAAGAAGGTGTGTTTTTTATAATACAATTCTATATACTACTAAAATTACTCAGCCAAGTAGAAGACTTAACATTATATTTAATTGGACTTGTTGAATTATTGATTCAAAATAGCTTTTAACGGCATTTAGTCCACAAAATTTGCGTTTCGTTCCGGCAATCTCACTTGGACTCATCAGTTGGTTAGTGAGCGCCTTACCAATACGCAATTTTTGTTAAGTTCTGTTCAACTTACTTGCATTTTTTGACAAAAAAGCAATGTGATCTATATCCAACAAGATTAACATTTTAATCATTAAAATTGGAAGATTTTGTCCTTGGCCAGACACAGTTAGAAGGTGTTTTTTTTATAATACAATTCTATATACTACTGAAATTACTCAACCAAGTAGAAGACTTAGCATTATATTTAATTGGACTTGTTGAATTATTGATTCAAAATAGCTTTTAACGGCCTTAAGTCCACAAAATTTGCGTTTCGTCCTGGCAATCTCACTTGGACTCATCAGTTGGTTAGTGAGCGCCTTACCAATACGCAATTTTTGTTAAGTTCAGTTCAACTTATTTGCATTTTTTGACAAAAAAGCAATGTGATCTATATCCAACAAGATTAACATTTTAATCATTAAAATTGGAAGATTTTGTCCTTGGCCAGACACAGTTAATAAGAAGGTGTTTTTTTTATAATACAATTCTATATACTTCTGAATTTACGCAGCCAAGTAGAAGACTTAGCATTATATTTAATTGTACTTATTGAATTATTGATTCAAAATAGCTTTTAACGGCTTTTAGTCCACGAAATTTGCGTTTCATCCCGGCAATCTCACTTGGACTCATCAGTTGGTTAGTGAGCGCCTTACCAATACGCAATTTTTGTTAAGTTCAGTTCAACTTACTTGCATTTTTTGACAAAAAAACAATGTGATCTATATCCAACAAGATTAACATTTTAATCATTAAAATTGGAAGATTTTGTCCTTGGCCAGACACAGTTAATAAGAAGGTGTTTTTTTATAATACAATTCTATATACTACTGAAATTACTCAGCCAAGTAGAAGACTTAGCATTATATTTAATTGGACTTGTTGAATTATTGATTCAAAATAGCTTTTAACGGCCTTTAGTCCACAAAATTTGCGTTTCATTCCGGCAATCTCACTGGGACTCATCAGTTGGTTAGTGAGCGCCTTACCAATACGCAATTTTTGTTAAGTTCAGTTCAACTTACTTGCATTTTTTGACAAAAAAGCAGTGTGACCTATATCCAACAAGATTAACATTTTAATCATTAAAATTGGAAGATTTTGTCCTTGGCCAGACCCAGTTAATAAGAAGGTGTGTTTTTTATAATACAATTCTATATACTACTAAAATTACTCAGCCAAGTAGAAGACTTAACATTATATTTAATTGGACTTGTTGAATTATTGATTCAAAATAGCTTTTAACGGCATTTAGTCCACAAAATTTGCGTTTCATTCCGGCAATCTCACTTGGACTCATCAGTTGGTTAGTGAGCGCCTTACCAATACGCAATTTTTGTTAAGTTCTGTTCAACTTACTTGCATTTTTTGACAAAAAAGCAATGTGATCTATATCCAACAAGATTAACATTTTAATCATTAAAATTGGAAGATTTTGTCCTTGGCCAGACACAGTTAATAAGAAGGTGTTTTTTTTATAATACAATTCTATATACTACTGAAATTACTCAACCAAGTAGAAGACTTAGCATTATATTTAATTGGACTTGTTGAATTATTGATTCAAAATAGCTTTTAACGGCCTTAAGTCCACAAAATTTGCGTTTCGTCCTGGCAATCTCACTTGGACTCATCAGATGGTTAGTGAGCGCCTTACCAATACGCAATTTTTGTTAAGTTCAGTTCAACTTATTTGCATTTTTTGACAAAAAAGCAATGTGATCTATATCCAACAAGATTAACATTTTAATCATTAAAATTGGAAGATTTTGTCCTTGGCCAGACCCAGTTAATAAGAAGGTGTGTTTTTTATAATACAATTCTATATACTACTAAAATTACTCAGCCAAGTAGAAGACTTAACATTATATTTAATTGGACTTGTTGAATTATTGATTCAAAATAGCTTTTAACAGCCTTTAGTCCACAAAATTTGCGTTTCGTTCCGGCAATCTCACTTGGACTCATCAGTTGGTTAGTGAGCGCCTTACCAATACGCAATTTTTGTTAAGTTCTGTTCAACTTACTTGCATTTTTTGCCAAAAAAGCAATGTGATCTATATCCAACAAGATTAACATTTTAATCATTAAAATTGGAAGATTTTGTCCTTGGCCAGACACAGTTAGAAGGTGTTTTTTTTATAATACAATTCTATATACTACTGAAATTACTCAACCAAGTAGAAGACTTAGCATTATATTTAATTGGACTTGTTGAATTATTGATTCAAAATAGCTTTTCACGGCCTTAAGTCCACAAAATTTGCGTTTCGTCCTGGCAATCTCACTTGGACTCATCAGATGGTTAGTGAGCGCCTTACCAATACGCAATTTTTGTTAAGTTCAGTTCAACTTATTTGCATTTTTTGACAAAAAAGCAATGTGATCTATATCCAATAAGATTAACATTTTAATCATTAAAATTGGAAGATTTTGTCCTCTGCCAGACACAGTTAATAAGAAGGTGTTGTTTTTATAATACAATTCTATATACTTCTGAATTTACGCAGCCAAGTAGAAGACTTAGCATTATATTTAATTGGACTTATTGAATTATTGATTCAAAATAGCTTTTAACGGCTTTTAGTCCAAGAAATTTGCGTTTCATCCCGGCAATCTCACTTGGACTCATCAGTTGGTTAGTGAGCGCCTTACCAATACGCAATTTTTGTTAAGTTCAGTTCAACTTACTTGCATTTTTTGACAAAAAAACAATGTGATCTATATCCAACAAGATTAACATTTTAATCATTAAAATTGGAAGATTTTGTCCTTGGCCAGACACAGTTAATAAGAAGGTGTCTTTTTTATAATACAATTCTATATACTACTGAAATTACTCAGCCAAGTAGAAGACTTAGCATTATATTTAATTGGACTTGTTGAATTATTGATTCAAAATAGCTTTTAACGGCCTTTAGTCCACAAAATTTGCGTTTCGTTCCGGCAATCTCACTGGGACTCATCAGTTGGTTAGTGAGCGCCTTACCAATACGCAATTTTTGTTAAGTTCAGTTCAACTTACTTGCATTTTTTGACAAAAAAGCAGTGTGACCTATATCCAACAAGATTAACATTTTAATCATTAAAATTGGAAGATTTTGTCCTCGGCCAGACCCAGTTAATAAGAAGGTGTGTTTTTTATAATACAATTCTATATACTACTAAAATTACTCAGCCCAGTAGAAGACTTAACATTATATTTAATTGGACTTGTTGAATTATTGATTCAAAATAGCTTTTAACGGCCTTTAGTCCACAAAATTTGCGTTTCGTTCCGGCAATCTCACTTGGACTCATCAGTTGGTTAGTGAGCGCCTTACTAATACGCAATTTTTGTTAAGTTCTGTTCAACTTACTTGCATTTTTTGACAAAAAAGCAATGTGATCTATATCCAACAAGATTAACATTTTAATCATTAAAATTGGAAGATTTTGTCCTTGGCCAGACACAGTTAGAAGGTGTTTTTTTTATAATACAATTCTATATACTACTGAAATTACTCAACCAAGTAGAAGACTTAGCATTATATTTAATTGGACTTGTTGAATTATTGATTCAAAATAGCTTTTAACGGCCTTTAGTCCACAAAATTTGCGTTTCATCCCGGCAATCTCACTTGGACTCATCAGTTGGTTAGTGAGCGCCTTACCAATACGCAATTTTTGTTAAGTTCAGTTCAACTTACTTGCATTTTTTGACAAAAAAACAATGCGATCTATATCCAACAAGATTAACATTTTAATCATTAAAATTGGAAGATTTTGTCCTTGGCCAGACACAGTTAATAAGAAGGTGTTTTTTTATAATACAATTCTATATACTACTGAAATTACTCAGCCAAGTAGAAGACTTAGCATTATATTTAATTGGACTTGTTGAATTATTGATTCAAAATAGCTTTTAACGGCCTTTAGTCCACAAAATTTGCGTTTCATTCCGGCAATCTCACTGGGACTCATCAGTTGGTTAGTGAGCGCCTTACCAATACGCAATTTTTGTTAAGTTCAGTTCAACTTACTTGCATTTTTTGACAAAAAAGCAGTGTGATCTATATCCAACAAGATTAACATTTTAATCATTAAAATTGGAAGATTTTGTCCTTGGCCAGACCCAGTTAATAAGAAGGTGTGTTTTTTATAATACAATTCTATATACTACTAAAATTACTTAGCCAAGTAGAAGACTTAACATTATATTTAATTGGACTTGTTGCATTATTGATTCAAAATAGCTTTTAACAGCCTTTAGTCCACAAAATTTGCGTTTCGTTCCGGCAATCTCACTTGGACTCATCAGTTGGTTAGTGAGCGCCTTACCAATACGCAATTTTTGTTAAGTTCTGACAAAAAAGCAATGTGATCTATATCCAACAAGATTAACATTTTAATCATTAAAATTGGAAGATTTTGTCCTTGGCCAGATACAGTTAGAAGGTGTTTTTTTTATAATACAAATCTATATACTACTGAAATTACTCAACCAAGTAGAAGACTTAGCATTATATTTAATTGGACTTGTTGAATTATTGATTCAAAATAGCTTTTCACGGCCTTAAGTCCACAAAATTTGCGTTTCGTCCTGGTAATCTCACTTGGACTCATCAGTTGGTTAGTGAGCGCCTTACCAATACGCAATTTTTGTTAAGTTCAGTTCAACTTATTTGCATTTTTTGACAAAAAAGCAATGTGATCTATATCCAACAAGATTAACATTTTAATCATTAAAATTGGAAGATTTTGTCCTTGGCCAGACCCAGTTAATAAGAAGGTGTGTTTTTTATAATACAATTCTATATACTACTAAAATTACTCAGCCAAGTAGAAGACTTAACATTATATTTAATTGGACTTGTTGAATTATTGATTCAAAATAGCTTTTAACGGCCTTTAGTCCACAAAATTTGCGTTTCGTTCTGGCAATCTCACTTGGACTCATCAGTTGGTTAGTGAGCGCCTTACCAATACGCAATTTTTGTTAAGTTCAGTTCAACTTATTTGCATTTTTTGACAAAAAAGCAATGTGATCTATATCCAAAAAGATTAACATTTTAATCATTAAAATTGGAAGATTTTGTCCTTGGCCAGACACAGTTAATAAGAAGGTGTTTTTTTTATAATACAATTCTATATACTTCTGAATTTACGCAGCCAAGTAGAAGACTTAGCATTATATTTAATTGGACTTATTGAATTATTGATTCAAAATAGCTTTTAACGGCTTTTAGTCCAAGAAATTTGCGTTTCATCCCGGCAATCTCACTTGGACTCATCAGTTGGTTAGTGAGCGCCTTACCAATACGCAATTTTTGTTAAGTTCAGTTCAACTTACTTGCATTTTTTGACAAAAAAACAATGTGATCTATATCCAACAAGATTAACATTTTAATCATTAAAATTGGAAGATTTTGTCCTTGGCCAGACACAGTTAATAAGAAGGTGTCTTTTTTATAATACAATTCTATATACTACTGAAATTACTCAGCCAAGTAGAAGACTTAGCATTATATTTAATTGGACTTGTTGAATTATTGATTCAAAATAGCTTTTAACGGCCTTTAGTCCACAAAATTTGCGTTTCGTTCCGGCAATCTCACTGGGACTCATCAGTTGGTTAGTGAGCGCCTTACCAATACGCAATTTTTGTTAAGTTCAGTTCAACTTACTTGCATTTTTTGACAAAAAAGCAGTGTGACCTATATCCAACAAGATTAACATTTTAATCATTAAAATTGGAAGATTTTGTCCTTGGCCAGACCCAGTTAATAAGAAGGTGTGTTTTTTATAATACAATTCTATATACTACTAAAATTACTCAGCCAAGTAGAAGACTTAACATTATATTTAATTGGACTTGTTGAATTATTGATTCAAAATAGCTTTTAACGGCCTTTAGTCCACAAAATTTGCGTTTCGTTCCGGCAATCTCACTTGGACTCATCAGTTGGTTAGTGAGCGCCTTACTAATACGCAATTTTTGTTAAGTTCTGTTCAACTTACTTGCATTTTTTGACAAAAAAGCAATGTGATCTATATCCAACAAGATTAACATTTTAATCATTAAAATTGGAAGATTTTGTCCTTGGCCAGACACAGTTAGAAGGTGTTTTTTTTATAATACAATTCTATATACTACTGAAATTACTCAACCAAGTAGAAGACTTAGCATTATATTTAATTGGACTTGTTGAATTATTGATTCAAAATAGCTTTTAACGGCCTTTAGTCCACAAAATTTGCGTTTCATCCCGGCAATCTCACTTGGACTCATCAGTTGGTTAGTGAGCGCCTTACCAATACGCAATTTTTGTTAAGTTCAGTTCAACTTACTTGCATTTTTTGACAAAAAAACAAAGCGATCTATATCCAACAAGATTAACATTTTAATCATTAAAATTGGAAGATTTTGTCCTTGGCCAGACACAGTTAATAAGAAGGTGTTTTTTTATAATACAATTCTATATACTACTGAAATTACTCAGCCAAGTAGAAGACTTAGCATTATATTTAATTGGACTTGTTGAATTATTGATTCAAAATAGCTTTTAACGGCCTTTAGTCCACAAAATTTGCGTTTCATTACGGCAATCTCACTGGGACTCATCAGTTGGTTAGTGAGCGCCTTACCAATACGCAATTTTTGTTAAGTTCTGTTCAACTTACTTGCATTTTTTGACAAAAAAGCAGTGTGATCTATATCCAACAAGATTAACATTTTAATCATTAAAATTGGAAGATTTTGTCCTTGGCCAGACCCAGTTAATAAGAAGGTGTGTTTTTTATAATACAATTCTATATACTACTAAAATTACTTAGCCAAGTAGAAGACTTAACATTATATTTAATTGGACTTGTTGCATTATTGATTCAAAATAGCTTTTAACAGCCTTTAGTCCACAAAATTTGCGTTTCGTTCCGGCAATCTCACTTGGACTCATCAGTTGGTTAGTGAGCGCCTTACCAATACGCAATTTTTGTTAAGTTCTGTTCAACTTACTTGCATTTTTTGACAAAAAAGCAATGTGATCTATATCCAACAAGATTAACATTTTAATCATTAAAATTGGAAGATTTTGTCCTTGGCCAGATACAGTTAGAAGGTGTTTTTTTTATAATACAATTCTATATACTACTGAAATTACTCAACCAAGTAGAAGACTTAGCATTATATTTAATTGGACTTGTTGAATTATTGATTCAAAATAGCTTTTCACGGCCTTAAGTCCACAAAATTTGCGTTTCGTCCTGGCAATCTCACTTGGACTCATCAGTTGGTTAGTGAGCGCCTTACCAATACGCAATTTTTGTTAAGTTCAGTTCAACTTATTTGCATTTTTTGACAAAAAAGCAATGTGATCTATATCCAACAAGATTAACATTTTAATCATTAAAATTGGAAGATTTTGTCCTTGGCCAGACCCAGTTAATAAGAAGGTGTGTTTTTTATAATTCAATTCTATATACTACTAAAATTACTCAGCCAAGTAGAAGACTTAACATTATATTTAATTGGACTTGTTGAATTATTGATTCAAAATAGCTTTTAACGGCCTTTAGTCCACAAAATTTGCGTTTCGTTCTGGCAATCTCACTTGGACTCATCAGTTGGTTAGTGAGCGCCTTACCAATACGCAATTTTTGTTAAGTTCAGTTCAACTTATTTGCATTTTTTGACAAAAAAGCAATGTGATCTATATCCAAAAAGATTAACATTTTAATCATTAAAATTGGAAGATTTTGTCCTTGGCCAGACACAGTTAATAAGAAGGTGTTTTTTTTATAATACAATTCTATATACTTCTGAATTTACGCAGCCAAGTAGAAGACTTAGCATTATATTTAATTGGACTTATTGAATTATTGATTCAAAATAGCTTTTAACGGCTTTTAGTCCAAGAAATTTGCATTTCATACCGGCAATCTCACTTGGACTCATCAGTTGGTTAGTGAGCGCCTTACCAATACGCAATTTTTGTTAAGTTCAGTTCAACTTACTTGCATTTTTTGACAAAAAAACAATGTGATCTATATCCAACAAGATTAACATTTTAATCATTAAAATTGGAAGATTTTGTCCTTGGCCAGACACAGTTAATAAGAAGGTGTCTTTTTTATAATACAATTCTATATACTACTGAGATTACTCAGCCAAGTAGAAGACTTAGCATTATATTTAATTGGACTTGTTGAATTATTGATTCAAAATAGCTTTTAACGGCCTTTAGTCCACAAAATTTGCGTTTCGTTCCGGCAATCTCACTGGGACTCATCAGTTGGTTAGTGAGCGCCTTACCAATACGCAATTTTTGTTAAGTTCAGTTCAACTTACTTGCATTTTTTGACAAAAAAGCAGTGTGACCTATATCCAACAAGATTAACATTTTAATCATTAAAATTGGAAGATTTTGTCCTTGGCCAGACCCAGTTAATAAGAAGGTGTGTTTTTTATAATACAATTCTATATACTACTAAAATTACTCAGCCAAGTAGAAGACTTAACATTATATTTAATTGGACTTGTTGAATTATTGATTCAAAATAGCTTTTAACGGCCTTTAGTCCACAAAATTTGCGTTTCGTTCCGGCAATCTCACTTGGACTCATCAGTTGGTTAGTGAGCGCCTTACTAATACGCAATTTTTGTTAAGTTCTGTTCAACTTACTTGCATTTTTTGACAAAAAAGCAATGTGATCTATATCCAACAAGATTAACATTTTAATCATTAAAATTGGAAGATTTTGTCCTTGGCCAGACACAGTTAGAAGGTGTTTTTTTATAATACAATTCTATATACTACTGAAATTACTCAACCAAGTAGAAGACTTAGCATTATATTTAATTGGACTTGTTGAATTATTGATTCAAAATAGCTTTTAACGGCCTTTAGTCCACAAAATTTGCGTTTCATCCCGGCAATCTCACTTGGACTCATCAGTTGGTTAGTGAGCGCCTTACCAATACGCAATTTTTGTTAAGTTCAGTTCAACTTACTTGCATTTTTTGACAAAAAAACAATGCGATCTATATCCAACAAGATTAACATTTTAATCATTAAAATTGGAAGATTTTGTCCTTGGCCAGACACAGTTAATAAGAAGGTGTTTTTTTATAATACAATTCTATATACTACTGAAATTACTCAGCCAAGTAGAAGACTTAGCATTATATTTAATTGGACTTGTTGAATTATTGATTCAAAATAGCTTTTAACGGCCTTTAGTCCACAAAATTTGCGTTTCATTCCGGCAATCTCACTGGGACTCATCAGTTGGTTAGTGAGCGCCTTACCAATACGCAATTTTTGTTAAGTTCAGTTCAACGTACTTGCATTTTTTGACAAAAAAGCAGTGTGATCTATATCCAACAAGATTAACATTTTAATCATTAAAATTGGAAGATTTTGTCCTTGGCCAGACCCAGTTAATAAGAAGGTGTGTTTTTTATAATACAATTCTATATACTACTAAAATTACTTAGCCAAGTAGAAGACTTAACATTATATTTAATTGGACTTGTTGCATTATTGATTCAAAATAGCTTTTAACAGCCTTTAGTCCACAAAATTTGCGTTTCGTTCCGGCAATCTCACTTGGACTCATCAGTTGGTTAGTGAGCGCCTTACCAATACGCAATTTTTGTTAAGTTCTGTTCAACTTACTTGCATTTTTTGACAAAAAAGCAATGTGATCTATATCCAACAAGATTAACATTTTAATCATTAAAATTGGAAGATTTTGTCCTTGGCCAGATACAGTTAGAAGGTGTTTTTTTTTATAATACAATTCTATATACTACTGAAATTACTCAACCAAGTAGAAGACTTAGCATTATATTTAATTGGACTTGTTGAATTATTGATTCAAAATAGCTTTTCACGGCCTTAAGTCCACAAAATTTGCGTTTCGTCCTGGCAATCTCACTTGGACTCATCAGTTGGTTAGTGAGCGCCTTACCAATACGCAATTTTTGTTAAGTTCAGTTCAACTTATTTGCATTTTTTGACAAAAAAGCAATGTGATCTATATCCAAAAAGATTAACATTTTAATCATTAAAATTGGAAGATTTTGTCCTTGGCCAGACACAGTTAATAAGAAGGTGTTTTTTTTATAATACAATTCTATATACTTCTGAATTTACGCAGCCAAGTAGAAGACTTAGCATTATATTTAATTGGACTTATTGAATTATTGATTCAAAATAGCTTTTAACGGCTTTTAGTCCAAGAAATTTGCGTTTCATCCCGGCAATCTCACTTGGACTCATCAGTTGGTTAGTGAGCGCCTTACCAATACGCAATTTTTGTTAAGTTCAGTTCAACTTACTTGCATTTTTTGACAAAAAAACAATGTGATCTATATCCAACAAGATTAACATTTTAATCATTAAAATTGGAAGATTTTGTCCTTGGCCAGACACAGTTAATAAGAAGGTGTCTTTTTTATAATACAATTCTATATACTACTGAAATTACTCAGCCAAGTAGAAGACTTAGCATTATATTTAATTGGACTTGTTGAATTATTGATTCAAAATAGCTTTTAACGGCCTTTAGTCCACAAAATTTGCGTTTCGTTCCGGCAATCTCACTGGGACTCATCAGTTGGTTAGTGAGCGCCTTACCAATACGCAATTTTTGTTAAGTTCAGTTCAACTTACTTGCATTTTTTGACAAAAAAGCAGTGTGACCTATATCCAACAAGATTAACATTTTAATCATTAAAATTGGAAGATTTTGTCCTTGGCCAGACCCAGTTAATAAGAAGGTGTGTTTTTTATAATACAATTCTATATACTACTAAAATTACTCAGCCAAGTAGAAGACTTAACATTATATTTAATTGGACTTGTTGAATTATTGATTCAAAATAGCTTTTAACGGCCTTTAGTCCACAAAATTTGCGTTTCGTCCTGGCAATCTCACTTGGACTCATCAGTTGGTTAGTGAGCGCCTTACCAATACGCAATTTTTGTTAAGTTCAGTTCAACTTATTTGCATTTTTTGACAAAAAAGCAATGTGATCTATATCCAACAAGATTAACATTTTAATCATTAAAATTGGAAGATTTTGTCCTTGGCCAGACCCAGTTAATAAGAAGGTGTGTTTTTTATAATTCAATTCTATATACTACTAAAATTACTCAGCCAAGTAGAAGACTTAACATTATATTTAATTGGACTTGTTGAATTATTGATTCAAAATAGCTTTTAACGGCCTTTAGTCCACAAAATTTGCGTTTCGTTCTGGCAATCTCACTTGGACTCATCAGTTGGTTAGTGAGCGCCTTACCAATACGCAATTTTTGTTAAGTTCAGTTCAACTTATTTGCATTTTTTGACAAAAAAGCAATGTGATCTATATCCAAAAAGATTAACATTTTAATCATTAAAATTGGAAGATTTTGTCCTTGGCCAGACACAGTTAATAAGAAGGTGTTTTTTTTATAATACAATTCTATATACTTCTGAATTTACGCAGCCAAGTAGAAGACTTAGCATTATATTTAATTGGACTTATTGAATTATTGATTCAAAATAGCTTTTAACGGCTTTTAGTCCAAGAAATTTGCGTTTCATCCCGGCAATCTCACTTGGACTCATCAGTTGGTTAGTGAGCGCCTTACCAATACGCAATTTTTGTTAAGTTCAGTTCAACTTACTTGCATTTTTTGACAAAAAAACAATGTGATCTATATCCAACAAGATTAACATTTTAATCATTAAAATTGGAAGATTTTGTCCTTGGCCAGACACAGTTAATAAGAAGGTGTCTTTTTTATAATACAATTCTATATACTACTGAGATTACTCAGCCAAGTAGAAGACTTAGCATTATATTTAATTGGACTTGTTGAATTATTGATTCAAAATAGCTTTTAACGGCCTTTAGTCCACAAAATTTGCGTTTCGTTCCGGCAATCTCACTGGGACTCATCAGTTGGTTAGTGAGCGCCTTACCAATACGCAATTTTTGTTAAGTTCAGTTCAACTTACTTGCATTTTTTGACAAAAAAGCAGTGTGACCTATATCCAACAAGATTAACATTTTAATCATTAAAATTGGAAGATTTTGTCCTTGGCCAGACCCAGTTAATAAGAAGGTGTGTTTTTTATAATACAATTCTATATACTACTAAAATTACTCAGCCAAGTAGAAGACTTAACATTATATTTAATTGGACTTGTTGAATTATTGATTCAAAATAGCTTTTAACGGCCTTTAGTCCACAAAATTTGCGTTTCGTTCCGGCAATCTCACTTGGACTCATCAGTTGGTTAGTGAGCGCCTTACTAATACGCAATTTTTGTTAAGTTCTGTTCAACTTACTTGCATTTTTTGACAAAAAAGCAATGTGATCTATATCCAACAAGATTAACATTTTAATCATTAAAATTGGAAGATTTTGTCCTTGGCCAGACACAGTTAGAAGGTGTTTTTTTTATAATACAATTCTATATACTACTGAAATTACTCAACCAAGTAGAAGACTTAGCATTATATTTAATTGGACTTGTTGAATTATTGATTCAAAATAGCTTTTAACGGCCTTTAGTCCACAAAATTTGCGTTTCATCCCGGCAATCTCACTTGGACTCATCAGTTGGTTAGTGAGCGCCTTACCAATACGCAATTTTTGTTAAGTTCAGTTCAACTTACTTGCATTTTTTGACAAAAAAACAATGCGATCTATATCCAACAAGATTAACATTTTAATCATTAAAATTGGAAGATTTTGTCCTTGGCCAGACACAGTTAATAAGAAGGTGTTTTTTTATAATACAATTCTATATACTACTGAAATTACTCAGCCAAGTAGAAGACTTAGCATTATATTTAATTGGACTTGTTGAATTATTGATTCAAAATAGCTTTTAACGGCCTTTAGTCCACAAAATTTGCGTTTCATTCCGGCAATCTCACTGGGACTCATCAGTTGGTTAGTGAGCGCCTTACCAATACGCAATTTTTGTTAAGTTCAGTTCAACGTACTTGCATTTTTTGACAAAAAAGCAGTGTGATCTATATCCAACAAGATTAACATTTTAATCATTAAAATTGGAAGATTTTGTCCTTGGCCAGACCCAGTTAATAAGAAGGTGTGTTTTTTATAATACAATTCTATATACTACTAAAATTACTTAGCCAAGTAGAAGACTTAACATTATATTTAATTGGACTTGTTGCATTATTGATTCAAAATAGCTTTTAACAGCCTTTAGTCCACAAAATTTGCGTTTCGTTCCGGCAATCTCACTTGGACTCATCAGTTGGTTAGTGAGCGCCTTACCAATACGCAATTTTTGTTAAGTTCTGTTCAACTTACTTGCATTTTTTGACAAAAAAGCAATGTGATCTATATCCAACAAGATTAACATTTTAATCATTAAAATTGGAAGATTTTGTCCTTGGCCAGATACAGTTAGAAGGTGTTTTTTTTTATAATACAATTCTATATACTACTGAAATTACTCAACCAAGTAGAAGACTTAGCATTATATTTAATTGGACTTGTTGAATTATTGATTCAAAATAGCTTTTCACGGCCTTAAGTCCACAAAATTTGCGTTTCGTTCTGGCAATCTCACTTGGACTCATCAGTTGGTTAGTGAGCGCCTTACCAATACGCAATTTTTGTTAAGTTCAGTTCAACTTATTTGCATTTTTTGACAAAAAAGCAATGTGATCTATATCCAAAAAGATTAACATTTTAATCATTAAAATTGGAAGATTTTGTCCTTGGCCAGACACAGTTAATAAGAAGGTGTTTTTTTTATAATACAATTCTATATACTTCTGAATTTACGCAGCCAAGTAGAAGACTTAGCATTATATTTAATTGGACTTATTGAATTATTGATTCAAAATAGCTTTTAACGGCTTTTAGTCCAAGAAATTTGCGTTTCATCCCGGCAATCTCACTTGGACTCATCAGTTGGTTAGTGAGCCCCTTACCAATACGCAATTTTTGTTAAGTTCAGTTCAACTTACTTGCATTTTTTGACAAAAAAACAATGTGATCTATATCCAACAAGATTAACATTTTAATCATTAAAATTGGAAGATTTTGTCCTTGGCCAGACACAGTTAATAAGAAGGTGTCTTTTTTATAATACAATTCTATATACTACTGAAATTACTCAGCCAAGTAGAAGACTTAGCATTATATTTAATTGGACTTGTTGAATTATTGATTCAAAATAGCTTTTAACGGCCTTTAGTCCATAAAATTTGCGTTTCGTTCCGGCAATCTCACTGGGACTCATCAGTTGGTTAGTGAGCGCCTTACCAATACGCAATTTTTGTTAAGTTCAGTTCAACTTACTTGCATTTTTTGACAAAAAAGCAGTGTGACCTATATCCAACAAGATTAACATTTTAATCATTAAAATTGGAAGATTTTGTCCTTGGCCAGACCCAGTTAATAAGAAGGTGTGTTTTTTATAATACAATTCTATATACTACTAAAATTACTCAGCCAAGTAGAAGACTTAACATTATATTTAATTGGACTTGTTGAATTATTGATTCAAAATAGCTTTTAACGGCCTTTAGTCCACAAAATTTGCGTTTCGTTCCGGCAATCTCACTTGGACTCATCAGTTGGTTAGTGAGCGCCTTACTAATACGCAATTTTTGTTAAGTTCTGTTCAACTTACTTGCATTTTTTGACAAAAAAGCAATGTGATCTATATCCAACAAGATTAACATTTTAATCATTAAAATTGGAAGATTTTGTCCTTGGCCAGACACAGTTAGAAGGTGTTTTTTTTATAATACAATTCTATATACTACTGAAATTACTCAACCAAGTAGAAGACTTAGCATTATATTTAATTGGACTTGTTGAATTATTGATTCAAAATAGCTTTTAACGGCCTTTAGTCCACAAAATTTGCGTTTCATCCCGGCAATCTCACTTGGACTCATCAGTTGGTTAGTGAGCGCCTTACCAATACGCAATTTTTGTTAAGTTCAGTTCAACTTACTTGCATTTTTTGACAAAAAAACAATGCGATCTATATCCAACAAGATTAACATTTTAATCATTAAAATTGGAAGATTTTGTCCTTGGCCAGACACAGTTAATAAGAAGGTGTTTTTTTATAATACAATTCTATATACTACTGAAATTACTCAGCCAAGTAGAAGACTTAGCATTATATTTAATTGGACTTGTTGAATTATTGATTCAAAATAGCTTTTAACGGCCTTTAGTCCACAAAATTTGCGTTTCATTACGGCAATCTCACTGGGACTCATCAGTTGGTTAGTGAGCGCCTTACCAATACGCAATTTTTGTTAAGTTCAGTTCAACTTACTTGCATTTTTTGACAAAAAAGCAGTGTGATCTATATCCAACAAGATTAACATTTTAATCATTAAAATTGGAAGATTTTGTCCTTGGCCAGACCCAGTTAATAAGAAGGTGTGTTTTTTATAATACAATTCTATATACTACTAAAATTACTTAGCCAAGTAGAAGACTTAACATTATATTTAATTGGACTTGTTGCATTATTGATTCAAAATAGCTTTTAACAGCCTTTAGTCCACAAAATTTGCGTTTCGTTCCGGCAATCTCACTTGGACTCATCAGTTGGTTAGTGAGCGCCTTACCAATACGCAATTTTTGTTAAGTTCTGTTCAACTTACTTGCATTTTTTGACAAAAAAGCAATGTGATCTATATCCAACAAGATTAACATTTTAATCATTAAAATTGGAAGATTTTGTCCTTGGCCAGATACAGTTAGAAGGTGTTTTTTTTATAATACAATTCTATATACTACTGAAATTACTCAACCAAGTAGAAGACTTAGCATTATATTTAATTGGACTTGTTGAATTATTGATTCAAAATAGCTTTTCACGGCCTTAAGTCCACAAAATTTGCGTTTCGTCCTGGCAATCTCACTTGGACTCATCAGTTGGTTAGTGAGCGCCTTACCAATACGCAATTTTTGTTAAGTTCAGTTCAACTTATTTGCATTTTTTGACAAAAAAGCAATGTGATCTATATCCAACAAGATTAACATTTTAATCATTAAAATTGGAAGATTTTGTCCTTGGCCAGACCCAGTTAATAAGAAGGTGTGTTTTTTATAATACAATTCTATATACTACTAAAATTATTCAGCCAAGTAGAAGACTTAACATTATATTTAATTGGACTTGTTGAATTATTGATTCAAAATAGCTTTTAACGGCCTTTAGTCCACAAAATTTGCGTTTCGTTCTGGCAATCTCACTTGGACTCATCAGTTGGTTAGTGAGCGCCTTACCAATACGCAATTTTTGTTAAGTTCAGTTCAACTTATTTGCATTTTTTGACAAAAAAGCAATGTGATCTATATCCAAAAAGATTAACATTTTAATCATTAAAATTGGAAGATTTTGTCCTTGGCCAGACACAGTTAATAAGAAGGTGTTTTTTTTATAATACAATTCTATATACTTCTGAATTTACGCAGCCAAGTAGAAGACTTAGCATTATATTTAATTGGACTTATTGAATTATTGATTCAAAATAGCTTTTAACGGCTTTTAGTCCAAGAAATTTGCGTTTCATCCCGGCAATCTCACTTGGACTCATCAGTTGGTTAGTGAGCGCCTTACCAATACGCAATTTTTGTTAAGTTCAGTTCAACTTACTTGCATTTTTTGACAAAAAAACAATGTGATCTATATCCAACAAGATTAACATTTTAATCATTAAAATTGGAAGATTTTGTCCTTGGCCAGACACAGTTAATAAGAAGGTGTCTTTTTTATAATACAATTCTATATACTACTGAAATTACTCAGCCAAGTAGAAGACTTAGCATTATATTTAATTGGACTTGTTGAATTATTGATTCAAAATAGCTTTTAACGGCCTTTAGTCCACAAAATTTGCGTTTCGTTCCGGCAATCTCACTGGGACTCATCAGTTGGTTAGTGAGCGCCTTACCAATACGCAATTTTTGTTAAGTTCAGTTCAACTTACTTGCATTTTTTGACAAAAAAGCAGTGTGACCTATATCCAACAAGATTAACATTTTAATCATTAAGATTGGAAGATTTTGTCCTTGGCCAGACCCAGTTAATAAGAAGGTGTGTTTTTTATAATACAATTCTATATACTACTAAAATTACTCAGCCAAGTAGAAGACTTAACATTATATTTAATTGGACTTGTTGAATTATTGATTCAAAATAGCTTTTAACGGCCTTTAGTCCACAAAATTTGCGTTTCGTTCCGGCAATCTCACTTGGACTCATCAGTTGGTTAGTGAGCGCCTTACTAATACGCAATTTTTGTTAAGTTCTGTTCAACTTACTTGCATTTTTTGACAAAAAAGCAATGTGATCTATATCCAACAAGATTAACATTTTAATCATTAAAATTGGAAGATTTTGTCCTTGGCCAGACACAGTTAGAAGGTGTTTTTTTTATAATACAATTCTATATACTACTGAAATTACTCAACCAAGTAGAAGACTTAGCATTATATTTAATTGGACTTGTTGAATTATTGATTCAAAATAGCTTTTAACGGCCTTTAGTCCACAAAATTTGCGTTTCATCCCGGCAATCTCACTTGGACTCATCAGTTGGTTAGTGAGCGCCTTACCAATACGCAATTTTTGTTAAGTTCAGTTCAACTTACTTGCATTTTTTGACAAAAAAAACAATGCGATCTATATCCAACAAGATTAACATTTTAATCATTAAAATTGGAAGATTTTGTCCTTGGCCAGACACAGTTAATAAGAAGGTGTTTTTTTATAATACAATTCTATATACTACTGAAATTACTCAGCCAAGTAGAAGACTTAGCATTATATTTAATTGGACTTGTTGAATTATTGATTCAAAATAGCTTTTAACGGCCTTTAGTCCACAAAATTTGCGTTTCATTACGGCAATCTCACTGGGACTCATCAGTTGGTTAGTGAGCGCCTTACCAATACGCAATTTTTGTTAAGTTCAGTTCAACTTACTTGCATTTTTTGACAAAAAAGCAGTGTGATCTATATCCAACAAGATTAACATTTTAATCATTAAAATTGGAAGATTTTGTCCTTGGCCAGACCCAGTTAATAAGAAGGTGTGTTTTTTATAATACAATTCTATATACTACTAAAATTACTTAGCCAAGTAGAAGACTTAACATTATATTTAATTGGACTTGTTGCATTATTGATTCAAAATAGCTTTTAACAGCCTTTAGTCCACAAAATTTGCGTTTCGTTCCGGCAATCTCACTTGGACTCATCAGTTGGTTAGTGAGCGCCTTACCAATACGCAATTTTTGTTAAGTTCTGTTCAACTTACTTGCATTTTTTGACAAAAAAGCAATGTGATCTATATCCAACAAGATTAACATTTTAATCATTAAAATTGGAAGATTTTGTCCTTGGCCAGACACAGTTAGAAGGTGTTTTTTTTATAATACAATTCTATATACTACTGAAATTACTCAACCAAGTAGAAGACTTAGCATTATATTTAATTGGACTTGTTGAATTATTGATTCAAAATAGCTTTTCACGGCCTTAAGTCCACAAAATTTGCGTTTCGTCCTGGCAATCTCACTTGGACTCATCAGTTGGTTAGTGAGCGCCTTACCAATACGCAATTTTTGTTAAGTTCAGTTCAACTTATTTGCATTTTTTGACAAAAAAGCAATGTGATCTATATCCAACAAGATTAACATTTTAATCATTAAAATTGGAAGATTTTGTCCTTGGCCAGACCCAGTTAATAAGAAGGTGTGTTTTTTATAATACAATTCTATATACTACTAAAATTACTCAGCCAAGTAGAAGACTTAACATTATATTTAATTGGACTTGTTGAATTATTGATTCAAAATAGCTTTTAACGGCCTTTAGTCCACAAAATTTGCGTTTCGTTCTGGCAATCTCACTTGGACTCATCAGTTGGTTAGTGAGCGCCTTACCAATACGCAATTTTTGTTAAGTTCAGTTCAACTTATTTGCATTTTTTGACAAAAAAGCAATGTGATCTATATCCAAAAAGATTAACATTTTAATCATTAAAATTGGAAGATTTTGTCCTTGGCCAGACACAGTTAATAAGAAGGTGTTTTTTTTATAATACAATTCTATATACTTCTGAATTTACGCAGCCAAGTAGAAGACTTAGCATTATATTTAATTGGACTTATTGAATTATTGATTCAAAATAGCTTTTAACGGCTTTTAGTCCACGAAATTTGCGTTTCATCCCGGCAATCTCACTTGGACTCATCAGTTGGTTAGTGAGCGCCTTACCAATACGCAATTTTTGTTAAGTTCAGTTAAACTTACTTGCATTTTTTGACAAAAAAGCAATGTGATCTATATCCAACAAGATTAACATTTTAATTATTAAAATTGGAAGATTTTGTCTTTGGCGAGACACAGTTAATAAGAAGGTGTTTTTTATAATACAATTCTATATACTACTGAAATCACGCAGCCAAGTAGAAGATTTAGCATTATATTTAATTGGACTTGTTGAATTATTGATTCAAAATAGCTTTTAACGGCCTTTAGTCCACAAAATTTGCGTTTCATCCCGGCAATCTCACTTGGATTCATCAGTTGGTTAGTGAGCGCCTGACCAATATGCAATTTTGGTTAAGTTCAGTTCAACTTACTTGCATTTTTTGACAAAAAAGGAATGTGATCTATATCCAACAAGATTAACATTTTAATCATTAAAATTCGAAGATTTTGTCCTTGGCCAGACACAGGTAATAAGAATGTGTTTTATTTATAATACAATTCTATATACTACTGAAATTACTCAGCCAAGTAGAAGACTTAGCATTATATTTAATTGGACTTGTTGAGTTATTGATTCAGAATAGCTTTTAACGGCCTTTAGTCCACTAAATTTGTGTTTCGTCCCGGCAATCTCACTTGGACTCATCAGTTGGTTAGTGAGCGCCTTACCAATAAGCAATTTTGTTAAGTTCAGTTCAACTTACTTGCGTTTTTTGACAAAAAATTAATGTGATCTATATCCAACAAGATTAACACCTTAATCATTAAAATTCGAAGATTTTGTCCTTGGCCAGACACAGTTACTAAGAAGGTGTTTTTTTTATAATACAATTCTATATACTACTGAAATTATTTTTTTATTTATTTATTTATTTATTTATTTATTCAGTTAAATCAAATCTCTTACAAATAGACTGTACAATCTTTTTAATTGCTCGAGTGTAGTAAGTTAAAAATTAATTTAATTTGAATCTGACTATGTAATAAGAAATTAATTTAAAGAAATTTACATAAGTACCTATTAAAGAAAATGATTTATTTTTTAATTTATATTTATAAAATTAGTTTTCATTTGTAGCCATATACTTAAACAAAACGGTCTCAAAGTTACGTGTGTCAATAAGTCTCCTAATGCTTTGTGGTAGCGAATTAAACAATCTAATGACATGGATGAAAAATTGCATTTCAGTTATACTGCATGTAAATCGAGGTTGTATTAATGTAATAGAACGTGGTATTCTTGCAAAAGACAAGAGGTTTTATAAATATAAGGACTCTTTCATGGTTATAAGCTTGTACAGAAAAATAAGTGTTCGGTAATTAATGCATGTATGGATCGTGCATCCCAATACTATTTTAGAGAATCTACTTACGTGATCACGCCTCTTAAGATTATACACGTATCTTACAATGTTGTTATAAGCAATTACTAATTTACGCTTAGTTTCAGCACTTTGATAACAAAAAAATCTCGCAACTATAAGTTATTAAAGGAACTATAAGTGATTTTACCAGCAATAATTTAGTACCAAGAGGTGTAAAATGTTGCGAAAATGAAAGATTCCTAAGAACTCCATATATTTTGCCGATAATTTGTTGAATGTGGTCATCCCATCTTAGAGTTCTGTTGAAATACAAACCTAAATTTTAATCCGACTATCACCAATAAGAACTGGAGGAAAATAGCTTAGGTCAAGTTCGTTTTTATAGACAACAAGGCAGCTTGATTTAGACGGATTTATTTTGAGCTCGTTTTCTGCAGACCACTTGTTAACGCTTTCAAGATCTTCGTTTATTTTACATATACCATCTTTGATCAGTCCAAGTTTGCAACTAAAGTATAGCTGGTAATGATCAGCATATAAATGTTTCGAATAATTATTTGTGCAAAGAGGCAGATCGTTTATGAAAAGTGTAAACAAAAGAGGGCCCAAAGTTGATCCCTGTGGAACACCTCTTTGTATAGGCAAGTAATTGGAAGTCTTGTTATTTATGAAAACAGCTTGAGATCTTCCACACAGATACGATAAAATAAACCTGCATGCAGATGAGGTAAAACTAAATATATTTTTCAGTTTATATAATAAAAGATTGTGGTTGATTGTGTCGAATGCTTTTGAAAAGTCTAATAAAGTTAGAAAAGTTACTTGATCCTTATCAATTGCATTTCTTATATCTTCTGTTACCTTAATCAATGAAGTAACACAACTATGTTAAGCCCGGAAACCAGATTAAATACTATTAATTAAGTTATTTCTGTGAAGATACGTGGACATTTGTTGGTGCAACAGTTTTTCCATCACTTTAGAAAAAAATGGTAGGATCGAGATGGGCCTATACTCAGCTGATGAACTACGGGTAGCTTTTTTCTTGACGAGTGGAAGCACTTTAGCTTCTTTCCATAACACAGGAAAAGAAGACGTAGTTATGACAGTGTTGAAAACATGAGTCAGAAATGGCAGGACATAGGGTAAAATGATTTTGATGAAAGTAGGGTGTAACTCGTCAAAACTGGTTGACTTAGACTTAATTCTCAAAACAGCACTTAAAACATCACAATCATCAACTCTTGAAAAACAAAATAATCCATAATCATCATTAGATTCAATCTGGTGATAATTGAAATGAATAGATGAATTTGAAGGTACCATCGATTGTATCTTTGTGAAATCACTATTTAATTTATTGGGGTAAACAGTCTCAGGTACTCCTGATTTTGTTCGTCCACAACCAGGATCGTGAATGTTCTTCCAGATTTCATTCCTAGAAAGTTTTATATCGAGCCGCTTAGAAAAATATAAACGTTTCGATTCTTTTATTTTGGAATTTACGTTATTCCTTAAAGCGCGATAAACGTCATGTAATTATGAAAGCTTGTATCTCTTCCACCTTATGTATGCCAAGTCTCTATTTTTAATTAAGTTTATTATTTCGATGGTGAACCAAGGTACCGAATTGTTAGCTATTCGTTTTGTTCTTACCTGAACGTGTGAATTGAAAAGCTGTCGCATGTTTTCTTCAAGAAAATCTACTTGGGAATCGGCAGTTGGTATAGCATAAATTGATTGCCAGTCAGTACAAGCAACATCGCTTTCAAGTTGCTCTAAATTGATGTGTTTAAAATCTCTATAGCACCAAATTTTGTTTTCGTTTTCCAACGAGTTTGCTTTTAATGTAGCGAAAATTAAATCATGGCGAGAAAAACATGGCGCTGATAATTGATTGAAAAATAGAACGTTTTCTAATTTATTTACCAGCAACAAATAAAGTAGAGTACTGCTCGTGCTCGTGAAATGGGTTGGTTGTATTTTGTTTACTGGTTCTAGGGATAAGCTTTTCAGATTGCCAATAAATGATCTTGACGTCTCACTACATAACAAATTGCAGTTAAAATCGCCAAAGACAAAAATTTCCCCGTATAATGATGAGCACTGCTCTAAAACCTTATAAAAACTAGATAAATTAGTATAATTATCAGGCCGATAGACGCAACCTAGTAACCTCTTTATTTGACCATTATACATTTCAATAAAACAAAATTCTATGGGATTATTTCCAGGTGATTCAACCATAATTCGACAATTTATACATTGTTTGACATATATTGGAACGCCTCCACCTTTGGATTTTCTATCAACACAAAAACTCATCTATTTTCCTGTACAAGATTTGTGCATTGAAATGGCAAACATGAAATCCCTTTTCTTGTTTACAAAAAATATTTAAATTTACACGAAGGCTTAAATCCCTACCACCAGATTGAGAAACTGTATCAATTGCGTTTATTAAAGCTTAAAGATTGCAAAAACATACCACACAGGATACAAGATGTTGACACGAACTCAAAAAGTATGACGTTGAGAAATGAGAAACTAAGTATTTGGCTATATAAAAAGAAAAAAAGAAAATAAAATTTTAAAATATAATAAATTAATAAATCAATAAAATGAATTATTTGAAAAAAAATTAAATTAATATCGAGCATTACAGTAACAATTTCATTTTAAATATCGGAAGCAAAAATGTTAAGAACAAGTTAAAAAGAATTTATAAAGTTTACTAGTATGTTACATCATCGGTGCTGGTGAAATTCGGCTGCAGTTGATAAAATCACCTCCAGTATCAGGCAGAAGCTCAACATGTTGCAATTGAGTAATTGAATCCAGATCTTGACAAGAATTAATGAGATAAGCTAGCTTTTGTGGGATTGTTTACTGTATGTATATAAACTTTTCCATTTCGAGTATACACAGCTGTGAGGTGTTTCCCACGTTTGAGGTGGAAAGCTTTGCGCAGAACCATATGGTTCAATGATGTTAATCTTTCGTTGACGTGAATTGCGCTGTCAGAATCAAGATTTAAATCGCGCAAGGAAAGAGCTTTCTTTGACATTTTAAATCGTTGACTAACTAAAAACAATAACTTGTTTTTATCGGCTGCAGTGTTGAATTTAATGATGATCGCTGTATCATCATATGTACCTTTTGGTTTTACTCGAAAAATAACTGTGAGCACAGGTGCTGGAGAGAATTTAATTGAAGTGCATAGTGTATTGAACATTTCCTTTAAATTCTCATTGGGTGTTTTTGGAACTCCACGTAATACAGCTGTTGGATGCTGTCACTGACGTGAAGTACTAGACACGTCCATCGCTGTCCCAACGAGATGTCAACATTATACCATTTTGTTTGTATTGCTGGTATTTGTTAACTTTGAAAAATAAGCCCAAAGTTATATGAAGGGCAATAAAATACTTACTGTTTTCTTGGATAACAAAGAGTGCGTTTCATTTTCCTTTTTTTTCGACAGCCATTACCTTTTGAATAATATAAAAACTCACCCAGTTTAATTACACAGTTTATCTTTGAACAAACAACAGCATCTGCACAAATCTTTTCGCGTTGCAGGGAATCAATTTGCTGGTGCAGGTCACTGAGTTGATTGATGAGTTGGTTTTCAGGTGGGGGTTGGTTGTGCTTGTTTTCAACAGATTCAACGCGCGCAACGAGAGCTGTCACATCTTCACTGATTTTATTCAATCGATTGTTAAAATCTTTAACAAAATAATCCAATTTAGTAGATAGTTTTAAATTTTCTTCGACGATAATTTTTTAAGTTTTTCAAATTGTTGGTTCATTTTACTGTCTAGGAGGCTTTCGATTTCATCATTGTTAAACCTTTTGGCTGCCGATGATGGCGGCATGTTTACTTTGATCACTAAACTTTCCCGTAGAGTATGTGAAAAGTCAAAATAAAACTATTTTCTTTACTGAAGGAAATTTGATAAAGACGACAAACGTTTGCACTATGCTAACTCAAGTTTTTTAAACACTTTTTATTAATTTTGGTAAAGTTTTTGTGGAAAATATAAAAATTTACGCTGCAATATCTTAAGCACACGTCTAGCTTGTCAGATTCATGACAGTTTCTACTCAGCCAAGTAGAAGACTTAGCATTATATTTAAGTGGACTTGTTGAATTATTGATTCAAAATAGCTTTTAACGGCGTTTAGTCCACAAAATTTGCGTTTCATTCCGGCAATCTCACTTGGACTAATCAGTTGGTTGGTGAGCGCCTTACCAATACGCAATTTTTGTTAAGTTCAGTTCAACCTACTTGCATTTTTTGACAAAAAAGCAATGTGAACTATATTCAAGAAGATTAACATTTTAATCATTAAAATTGGAAGATTTTGTCCTTGGCCAGACCCAGTTAATAAGAAGGTGTGTTTTTTATAATACAATTCTATATACTACTAAAATTACTTAGCCAAGTAGAAGACTTAACATTATATTTAATTGGACTTGTTGCATTATTGATTCAAAATAGCTTTTAACGGCCTTTAGTCCACAAAATTTGCGTTTCGTTCCGGCAATCTCACTTGGACTCATCAGTTGGTTAGTGAGCGCCTTACCAATACGCAATTTTTGGTAAGTTCTGTTCAACTTACTTGCATTTTTTGACAAAAAAGCAATGTGATCTATATCCAACAAGATTAACATTTTAATCATTAAAATTGGAAGATTTTGTCCTTGGCCAGATACAGTTAGAAGGTGTTTTTTTTATAATACAATTCTATATACTACTGAAATTACTCAACCAAGTAGAAGACTTAGCATTATATTTAATTGGACTTGTTGAATTATTGATTCAAAATAGCTTTTCACGGCCTTAAGTCCACAAAATTTGCGTTTCGTCCTGGCAATCTCACTTGGACTCATCAGTTGGTTAGTGAGCGCCTTACCAATACGCAATTTTTGTTAAGTTCAGTTCAACTTATTTGCATTTTTTGACAAAAAAGCAATGTGATCTATATCCAACAAGATTAACATTTTAATCATTAAAATTGGAAGATTTTGTCCTTGGCCAGACCCAGTTAATAAGAAGGTGTGTTTTTTATAATACAATTCTATATACTACTAAAATTACTCAGCCAAGTAGAAGACTTAACATTATATTTAATTGGACTTGTTGAATTATTGATTCAAAATAGCTTTTAACGGCCTTTAGTCCACAAAATTTGCGTTTCGTTCTGGCAATCTCACTTGGACTCATCAGTTGGTTAGTGAGCGCCTTACCAATACGCAATTTTTGTTAAGTTCAGTTCAACTTATTTGCATTTTTTGACAAAAAAGCAATGTGATCTATATCCAAAAAGATTAACATTTTAATCATTAAAATTGGAAGATTTTGTCCTTGGCCAGACACAGTTAATAAGAAGGTGTTTTTTTTATAATACAATTCTATATACTTCTGAATTTACGCAGCCAAGTAGAAGACTTAGCATTATATTTAATTGGACTTATTGAATTATTGATTCAAAATAGCTTTTAACGGCTTTTAGTCCAAGAAATTTGCGTTTCATCCCGGCAATCTCACTTGGACTCATCAGTTGGTTAGTGAGCGCCTTACCAATACGCAATTTTTGTTAAGTTCAGTTCAACTTACTTGCATTTTTTGACAAAAAAACAATGTGATCTATATCCAACAAGATTAACATTTTAATCATTAAAATTGGAAGATTTTGTCCTTGGCCAGACACAGTTAATAAGAAGGTGTCTTTTTTATAATACAATTCTATATACTACTGAAATTACTCAGCCAAGTAGAAGACTTAGCATTATATTTAATTGGACTTGTTGAATTATTGATTCAAAATAGCTTTTAACGGCCTTTAGTCCACAAAATTTGCGTTTCGTTCCGGCAATCTCACTGGGACTCATCAGTTGGTTAGTGAGCGCCTTACCAATACGCAATTTTTGTTAAGTTCAGTTCAACTTACTTGCATTTTTTGACAAAAAAGCAGTGTGACCTATATCCAACAAGATTAACATTTTAATCATTAAAATTGGAAGATTTTGTCCTTGGCCAGACCCAGTTAATAAGAAGGTGTGTTTTTTATAATACAATTCTATATACTACTAAAATTACTCAGCCAAGTAGAAGACTTAACATTATATTTAATTGGACTTGTTGAATTATTGATTCAAAATAGCTTTTAACGGCCTTTAGTCCACAAAATTTGCGTTTCGTTCCGGCAATCTCACTTGGACTCATCAGTTGGTTAGTGAGCGCCTTACTAATACGCAATTTTTGTTAAGTTCTGTTCAACTTACTTGCATTTTTTGACAAAAAAGCAATGTGATCTATATCCAACAAGATTAACATTTTAATCATTAAAATTGGAAGATTTTGTCCTTGGCCAGACACAGTTAGAAGGTGTTTTTTTTATAATACAATTCTATATACTACTGAAATTACTCAACCAAGTAGAAGACTTAGCATTATATTTAATTGGACTTGTTGAATTATTGATTCAAAATAGCTTTTAACGGCCTTTAGTCCACAAAATTTGCGTTTCATCCCGGCAATCTCACTTGGACTCATCAGTTGGTTAGTGAGCGCCTTACCAATACGCAATTTTTGTTAAGTTCAGTTCAACTTACTTGCATTTTTTGACAAAAAACAATGCGATCTATATCCAACAAGATTAACATTTTAATCATTAAAATTGGAAGATTTTGTCCTTGGCCAGACACAGTTAATAAGAAGGTGTTTTTTTATAATACAATTCTATATACTACTGAAATTACTCAGCCAAGTAGAAGACTTAGCATTATATTTAATTGGACTTGTTGAATTATTGATTCAAAATAGCTTTTAACGGCCTTTAGTCCACAAAATTTGCGTTTCATTACGGCAATCTCACTGGGACTCATCAGTTGGTTAGTGAGCGCCTTACCAATACGCAATTTTTGTTAAGTTCAGTTCAACTTACTTGCATTTTTTGACAAAAAAGCAGTGTGATCTATATCCAACAAGATTAACATTTTAATCATTAAAATTGGAAGATTTTGTCCTTGGCCAGACCCAGTTAATAAGAAGGTGTGTTTTTTATAATACAATTCTATATACTACTAAAATTACTTAGCCAAGTAGAAGACTTAACATTATATTTAATTGGACTTGTTGCATTATTGATTCAAAATAGCTTTTAACAGCCTTTAGTCCACAAAATTTGCGTTTCGTTCCGGCAATCTCACTTGGACTCATCAGTTGGTTAGTGAGCGCCTTACCAATACGCAATTTTTGTTAAGTTCTGTTCAACTTACTTGCATTTTTTGACAAAAAAGCAATGTGATCTATATCCAACAAGATTAACATTTTAATCATTAAAATTGGAAGATTTTGTCCTTGGCCAGATACAGTTAGAAGGTGTTTTTTTTATAATACAATTCTATATACTACTGAAATTACTCAACCAAGTAGAAGACTTAGCATTATATTTAATTGGACTTGTTGAATTATTGATTCAAAATAGCTTTTCACGGCCTTAAGTCCACAAAATTTGCGTTTCGTCCTGGCAATCTCACTTGGACTCATCAGTTGGTTAGTGAGCGCCTTACCAATATGCAATTTTTGTTAAGTTCAGTTCAACTTATTTGCATTTTTTGACAAAAAAGCAATGTGATCTATATCCAACAAGATTAACATTTTAATCATTAAAATTGGAAGATTTTGTCCTTGGCCAGACCCAGTTAATAAGAAGGTGTGTTTTTTATAATACATTTCTATATACTTCTGAATTTACGCAGCCAAGTAGAAGACTTAGCATTATATTTAATTGGACTTATTGAATTATTGATTCAAAATAGCTTTTAACGGCTTTTAGTCCAAGAAATTTGCGTTTCATCCCGGCAATCTCACTTGGACTCATCAGTTGGTTAGTGAGCGCCTTACCAATACGCAATTTTTGTTAAGTTCAGTTCAACTTACTTGCATTTTTTGACAAAAAAACAATGTGATCTATATCCAACAAGATTAACATTTTAATCATTAAAATTGGAAGATTTTGTCCTTGGCCAGACACAGTTAATAAGAAGGTGTCTTTTTTATAATACAATTCTATATACTACTGAAATTACTCAGCCAAGTAGAAGACTTAGCATTATATTTAATTGGACTTGTTGAATTATTGATTCAAAATAGCTTTTAACGGCCTTTAGTCCACAAAATTTGCGTTTCGTTCCGGCAATCTCACTGGGACTCATCAGTTGGTTAGTGAGCGCCTTACCAATACGCAATTTTTGTTAAGTTCAGTTCAACTTACTTGCATTTTTTGACAAAAAAGCAGTGTGACCTATATCCAACAAGATTAACATTTTAATCATTAAAATTGGAAGATTTTGTCCTTGGCCAGACCCAGTTAATAAGAAGGTGTGTTTTTTATAATACAATTCTATATACTACTAAAATTACTCAGCCAAGTAGAAGACTTAACATTATATTTAATTGGACTTGTTGAATTATTGATTCAAAATAGCTTTTAACGGCCTTTAGTCCACAAAATTTGCGTTTCGTTCCGGCAATCTCACTTGGACTCATCAGTTGGTTAGTGAGCGCCTTACTAATACGCAATTTTTGTTAAGTTCTGTTCAACTTACTTGCATTTTTTGACAAAAAAGCAATGTGATCTATATCCAACAAGATTAACATTTTAATCATTAAAATTGGAAGATTTTGTCCTTGGCCAGACACAGTTAGAAGGTGTTTTTTTTATAATACAATTCTATATACTACTGAAATTACTCAACCAAGTAGAAGACTTAGCATTATATTTAATTGGACTTGTTGAATTATTGATTCAAAATAGCTTTTAACGGCCTTTAGTCCACAAAATTTGCGTTTCATCCCGGCAATCTCACTTGGACTCATCAGTTGGTTAGTGAGCGCCTTACCAATACGCAATTTTTGTTAAGTTCAGTTCAACTTACTTGCATTTTTTGACAAAAAAACAATGCGATCTATATCCAACAAGATTAACATTTTAATAATTAAAATTGGAAGATTTTGTCCTTGGCCAGACACAGTTAATAAGAAGGTGTTTTTTTTATAATACAATTCTATATACTACTGAAATTACTCAGCCAAGTAGAAGACTTAGCATTATATTTAATTGGACTTGTTGAATTATTGATTCAAAATAGCTTTTAACGGCCTTTAGTCCACAAAATTTGCGTTTCATTCCGGCAATCTCACTGGGACTCATCAGTTGGTTAGTGAGCGCCTTACCAATACGCAATTTTTGTTAAGTTCAGTTCAACTTACTTGCATTTTTTGACAAAAAAGCAGTGTGATCTATATCCAACAAGATTAACATTTTAATCATTAAAATTGGAAGATTTTGTCCTTGGCCAGACCCAGTTAATAAGAAGGTGTGTTTTTTATAATACAATTCTATATACTACTAAAATTACTTAGCCAAGTAGAAGACTTAACATTATATTTAATTGGACTTGTTGCATTATTGATTCAAAATAGCTTTTAACAGCCTTTAGTCCACAAAATTTGCGTTTCGTTTCGGCAATCTCACTTGGACTCATCAGTTGGTTAGTGAGCGCCTTACCAATACGCAATTTTTGTTAAGTTCTGTTCAACTTACTTGCATTTTTTGACAAAAAAGCAATGTGATCTATATCCAACAAGATTAACATTTTAATCATTAAAATTGGAAGATTTTGTCCTTGGCCAGATACAGTTAGAAGGTGTTTTTTTTATAATACAATTCTATATACTACTGAAATTACTCAACCAAGTAGAAGACTTAGCATTATATTTAATTGGACTTGTTGAATTATTGATTCAAAATAGCTTTTCACGGCCTTAAGTCCACAAAATTTGCGTTTCGTCCTGGCAATCTCACTTGGACTCATCAGTTGGTTAGTGAGCGCCTTACCAATACGCAATTTTTGTTAAGTTCAGTTCAACTTATTTGCATTTTTTGACAAAAAAGCAATGTGATCTATATCCAACAAGATTAGCATTTTAATCATTAAAATTGGAAGATTTTGTCCTTGGCCAGACCCAGTTAATAAGAAGGTGTGTTTTTTATAATACAATTCTATATACTACTAAAATTACTCAGCCAAGTAGAAGACTTAACATTATATTTAATTGGACTTGTTGAATTATTGATTCAAAATAGCTTTTAACGGCCTTTAGTCCACAAAATTTGCGTTTCGTTCTGGCAATCTCACTTGGACTCATCAGTTGGTTAGTGAGCGCCTTACCAATACGCAATTTTTGTTAAGTTCAGTTCAACTTATTTGCATTTTTTGACAAAAAAGCAATGTGATCTATATCCAAAAAGATTAACATTTTAATCATTAAAATTGGAAGATTTTGTCCTTGGCCAGACACAGTTAATAAGAAGGTGTTTTTTTTATAATACAATTCTATATACTTCTGAATTTACGCAGCCAAGTAGAAGACTTAGCATTATATTTAATTGGACTTATTGAATTATTGATTCAAAATAGCTTTTAACGGCTTTTAGTCCAAGAAATTTGCGTTTCATCCCGGCAATCTCACTTGGACTCATCAGTTGGTTAGTGAGCGCCTTACCAATACGCAATTTTTGTTAAGTTCAGTTCAACTTACTTGCATTTTTTGACAAAAAAACAATGTGATCTATATCCAACAAGATTAACATTTTAATCATTAAAATTGGAAGATTTTGTCCTTGGCCAGACACAGTTAATAAGAAGGTGTCTTTTTTATAATACAATTCTATATACTACTGAAATTACTCAGCCAAGTAGAAGACTTAGCATTATATTTAATTGGACTTGTTGAATTATTGATTCAAAATAGCTTTTAACGGCCTTTAGTCCACAAAATTTGCGTTTCGTTCCGGCAATCTCACTGGGACTCATCAGTTGGTTAGTGAGCGCCTTACCAATACGCAATTTTTGTTAAGTTCAGTTCAACTTACTTGCATTTTTTGACAAAAAAGCAGTGTGACCTATATCCAACAAGATTAACATTTTAACCATTAAAATTGGAAGATTTTGTCCTTGGCCAGACCCAGTTAATAAGAAGGTGTGTTTTTTATAATACAATTCTATATACTACTAAAATTACTCAGCCAAGTAGAAGACTTAACATTATATTTAATTGGACTTGTTGAATTATTGATTCAAAGTAGCTTTTAACGGCCTTTAGTCCACAAAATTTGCGTTTCGTTCCGGCAATCTCACTTGGACTCATCAGTTGGTTAGTGAGCGCCTTACTAATACGCAATTTTTGTTAAGTTCTGTTCAACTTACTTGCATTTTTTGACAAAAAAGCAATGTGATCTATATCCAACAAGATTAACATTTTAATCATTAAAATTGGAAGATTTTGTCCTTGGCCAGACACAGTTAGAAGGTGTTTTTTTTTATAATACAATTCTATATACTACTGAAATTACTCAACCAAGTAGAAGACTTAGCATTATATTTAATTGGACTTGTTGAATTATTGATTCAAAATAGCTTTTAACGGCCTTTAGTCCACAAAATTTGCGTTTCATCCCGGCAATCTCACTTGGACTCATCAGTTGGTTAGTGAGCGCCTTACCAATACGCAATTTTTGTTAAGTTCAGTTCAACTTACTTGCATTTTTTGACAAAAAAGCAGTGTGATCTATATCCAACAAGATTAACATTTTAATCATTAAAATTGGAAGATTTTGTCCTTGGCCAGACCCAGTTAATAAGAAGGTGTGTTTTTTATAATACAATTCTATATACTACTAAAATTACTTAGCCAAGTAGAAGACTTAACATTATATTTAATTGGACTTGTTGCATTATTGATTCAAAATAGCTTTTAACAGCCTTTAGTCCACAAAATTTGCGTTTCGTTTCGGCAATCTCACTTGGACTCATCAGTTGGTTAGTGAGCGCCTTACCAATACGCAATTTTTGTTAAGTTCTGTTCAACTTACTTGCATTTTTTGACAAAAAAGCAATGTGATCTATATCCAACAAGATTAACATTTTAATCATTAAAATTGGAAGATTTTGTCCTTGGCCAGATACAGTTAGAAGGTGTTTTTTTTATAATACAATTCTATATACTACTGAAATTACTCAACCAAGTAGAAGACTTAGCATTATATTTAATTGGACTTGTTGAATTATTGATTCAAAATAGCTTTTCACGGCCTTAAGTCCACAAAATTTGCGTTTCGTCCTGGCAATCTCACTTGGACTCATCAGTTGGTTAGTGAGCGCCTTACCAATACGCAATTTTTGTTAAGTTCAGTTCAACTTATTTGCATTTTTTGACAAAAAAGCAATGTGATCTATATCCAACAAGATTAACATTTTAATCATTAAAATTGGAAGATTTTGTCCTTGGCCAGACCCAGTTAATAAGAAGGTGTGTTTTTTATAATACAATTCTATATACTACTAAAATTACTCAGCCAAGTAGAAGACTTAACATTATATTTAATTGGACTTGTTGAATTATTGATTCAAAATAGCTTTTAACGGCCTTTAGTCCACAAAATTTGCGTTTCGTTCTGGCAATCTCACTT
This sequence comes from Philhelius pedissequus, assembly GCA_910595825.1. Taxonomy (NCBI): domain Eukaryota; kingdom Metazoa; phylum Arthropoda; class Insecta; order Diptera; family Syrphidae; genus Philhelius; species Philhelius pedissequus. The sequence goes on along the minus strand of OU343160.1, from coordinate 123,948,014 downwards.
GGACTCATCAGTTGGTTAGTGAGCGCCTTACCAATACGCAATTTTTGTTAAGTTCAGTTCAACTTATTTGCATTTTTTGACAAAAAAGCAATGTGATCTATATCCAAAAAGATTAACATTTTAATCATTAAAATTGGAAGATTTTGTCCTTGGCCAGACACAGTTAATAAGAAGGTGTTTTTTTTATAATACAATTCTATATACTTCTGAATTTACGCAGCCAAGTAGAAGACTTAGCATTATATTTAATTGGACTTATTGAATTATTGATTCAAAATAGCTTTTAACGGCTTTTAGTCCAAGAAATTTGCGTTTCATCCCGGCAATCTCACTTGGACTCATCAGTTGGTTAGTGAGCGCCTTACCAATACGCAATTTTTGTTAAGTTCAGTTCAACTTACTTGCATTTTTTGACAAAAAAACAATGTGATCTATATCCAACAAGATTAACATTTTAATCATTAAAATTGGAAGATTTTGTCCTTGGCCAGACACAGTTAATAAGAAGGTGTCTTTTTTATAATACAATTCTATATACTACTGAAATTACTCAGCCAAGTAGAAGACTTAGCATTATATTTAATTGGACTTGTTGAATTATTGATTCAAAATAGCTTTTAACGGCCTTTAGTCCACAAAATTTGCGTTTCGTTCCGGCAATCTCACTGGGACTCATCAGTTGGTTAGTGAGCGCCTTACCAATACGCAATTTTTGTTAAGTTCAGTTCAACTTACTTGCATTTTTTGACAAAAAAGCAGTGTGACCTATATCCAACAAGATTAACATTTTAACCATTAAAATTGGAAGATTTTGTCCTTGGCCAGACCCAGTTAATAAGAAGGTGTGTTTTTTATAATACAATTCTATATACTACTAAAATTACTCAGCCAAGTAGAAGACTTAACATTATATTTAATTGGACTTGTTGAATTATTGATTCAAAATAGCTTTTAACGGCCTTTAGTCCACAAAATTTGCGTTTCGTTCCGGCAATCTCACTTGGACTCATCAGTTGGTTAGTGAGCGCCTTACTAATACGCAATTTTTGTTAAGTTCTGTTCAACTTACTTGCATTTTTTGACAAAAAAGCAATGTGATCTATATCCAACAAGATTAACATTTTAATCATTAAAATTGGAAGATTTTGTCCTTGGCCAGACACAGTTAGAAGGTGTTTTTTTTTATAATACAATTCTATATACTACTGAAATTACTCAACCAAGTAGAAGACTTAGCATTATATTTAATTGGACTTGTTGAATTATTGATTCAAAATAGCTTTTAACGGCCTTTAGTCCACAAAATTTGCGTTTCATCCCGGCAATCTCACTTGGACTCATCAGTTGGTTAGTGAGCGCCTTACCAATACGCAATTTTTGTTAAGTTCAGTTCAACTTACTTGCATTTTTTGACAAAAAAGCAGTGTGATCTATATCCAACAAGATTAACATTTTAATCATTAAAATTGGAAGATTTTGTCCTTGGCCAGACCCAGTTAATAAGAAGGTGTGTTTTTTATAATACAATTCTATATACTACTAAAATTACTCAGCCAAGTAGAAGACTTAGCATTATATTTAATTGGACTTGTTGAATTATTGATTCAAAATAGCTTTTAACGGCCTTTAGTCCACAAAATTTGCGTTTCATTACGGCAATCTCACTGGGACTCATCAGTTGGTTAGTGAGCGCCTTACCAATACGCAATTTTTGTTAAGTTCAGTTCAACTTACTTGCATTTTTTGACAAAAAAGCAGTGTGATCTATATCCAACAAGATTAACATTTTAATCATTAAAATTGGAAGATTTTGTCCTTGGCCAGACCCAGTTAATAAGAAGGTGTGTTTTTTATAATACAATTCTATATACTACTAAAATTACTTAGCCAAGTAGAAGACTTAACATTATATTTAATTGGACTTGTTGCATTATTGATTCAAAATAGCTTTTAACAGCCTTTAGTCCACAAAATTTGCGTTTCGTTCCGGCAATCTCACTTGGACTCATCAGTTGGTTAGTGAGCGCCTTACCAATACGCAATTTTTGTTAAGTTCTGTTCAACTTACTTGCATTTTTTGACAAAAAAGCAATGTGATCTATATCCAACAAGATTAACATTTTAATCATTAAAATTGGAAGATTTTGTCCTTGGCCAGATACAGTTAGAAGGTGTTTTTTTTATAATACAATTCTATATACTACTGAAATTACTCAACCAAGTAGAAGACTTAGCATTATATTTAATTGGACTTGTTGAATTATTGATTCAAAATAGCTTTTCACGGCCTTAAGTCCACAAAATTTGCGTTTCGTCCTGGCAATCTCACTTGGACTCATCAGTTGGTTAGTGAGCGCCTTACCAATATGCAATTTTTGTTAAGTTCAGTTCAACTTATTTGCATTTTTTGACAAAAAAGCAATGTGATCTATATCCAACAAGATTAACATTTTAATCATTAAAATTGGAAGATTTTGTCCTTGGCCAGACCCAGTTAATAAGAAGGTGTGTTTTTTATAATACAATTCTATATACTACTAAAATTACTCAGCCAAGTAGAAGACTTAACATTATATTTAATTGGACTTGTTGAATTATTGATTCAAAATAGCTTTTAACGGCCTTTAGTCCACAAAATTTGCGTTTCGTTCTGGCAATCTCACTTGGACTCATCAGTTGGTTAGTGAGCGCCTTACCAATACGCAATTTTTGTTAAGTTCAGTTCAACTTATTTGCATTTTTTGACAAAAAAGCAATGTGATCTATATCCAAAAAGATTAACATTTTAATCATTAAAATTGGAAGATTTTGTCCTTGGCCAGACACAGTTAATAAGAAGGTGTTTTTTTTATAATACAATTCTATATACTTCTGAATTTACGCAGCCAAGTAGAAGACTTAGCATTATATTTAATTGGACTTATTGAATTATTGATTCAAAATAGCTTTTAACGGCTTTTAGTCCAAGAAATTTGCGTTTCATCCCGGCAATCTCACTTGGACTCATCAGTTGGTTAGTGAGCGCCTTACCAATACGCAATTTTTGTTAAGTTCAGTTCAACTTACTTGCATTTTTTGACAAAAAAACAATGTGATCTATATCCAACAAGATTAACATTTTAATCATTAAAATTGGAAGATTTTGTCCTTGGCCAGACACAGTTAATAAGAAGGTGTCTTTTTTATAATACAATTCTATATACTACTGAAATTACTCAGCCAAGTAGAAGACTTAGCATTATATTTAATTGGACTTGTTGAATTATTGATTCAAAATAGCTTTTAACGGCCTTTAGTCCACAAAATTTGCGTTTCGTTCCGGCAATCTCACTGGGACTCATCAGTTGGTTAGTGAGCGCCTTACCAATACGCAATTTTTGTTAAGTTCAGTTCAACTTACTTGCATTTTTTGACAAAAAAGCAGTGTGACCTATATCCAACAAGATTAACATTTTAATCATTAAAATTGGAAGATTTTGTCCTTGGCCAGACCCAGTTAATAAGAAGGTGTGTTTTTTATAATACAATTCTATATACTACTAAAATTACTCAGCCAAGTAGAAGACTTAACATTATATTTAATTGGACTTGTTGAATTATTGATTCAAAATAGCTTTTAACGGCCTTTAGTCCACAAAATTTGCGTTTCGTTCCGGCAATCTCACTTGGACTCATCAGTTGGTTAGTGAGCGCCTTACTAATACGCAATTTTTGTTAAGTTCTGTTCAACTTACTTGCATTTTTTGACAAAAAAGCAATGTGATCTATATCCAACAAGATTAACATTTTAATCATTAAAATTGGAAGATTTTGTCCTTGGCCAGACACAGTTAGAAGGTGTTTTTTTTATAATACAATTCTATATACTACTGAAATTACTCAACCAAGTAGAAGACTTAGCATTATATTTAATTGGACTTGTTGAATTATTGATTCAAAATAGCTTTTAACGGCCTTTAGTCCACAAAATTTGCGTTTCGTTCTGGCAATCTCACTTGGACTCATCAGTTGGTTAGTGAGCGCCTTACCAATACGCAATTTTTGTTAAGTTCAGTTCAACTTATTTGCATTTTTTGACAAAAAAGCAATGTGATCTATATCCAAAAAGATTAACATTTTAATCATTAAAATTGGAAGATTTTGTCCTTGGCCAGACACAGTTAATAAGAAGGTGTTTTTTTTATAATACAATTCTATATACTTCTGAATTTACGCAGCCAAGTAGAAGACTTAGCATTATATTTAATTGGACTTATTGAATTATTGATTCAAAATAGCTTTTAACGGCTTTTAGTCCAAGAAATTTGCGTTTCATCCCGGCAATCTCACTTGGACTCATCAGTTGGTTAGTGAGCGCCTTACCAATACGCAATTTTTGTTAAGTTCAGTTCAACTTACTTGCATTTTTTGACAAAAAAGCAGTGTGACCTATATCCAACAAGATTAACATTTTAACCATTAAAATTGGAAGATTTTGTCCTTGGCCAGACCCAGTTAATAAGAAGGTGTGTTTTTTATAATACAATTCTATATACTACTAAAATTACTCAGCCAAGTAGAAGACTTAACATTATATTTAATTGGACTTGTTGAATTATTGATTCAAAATAGCTTTTAACGGCCTTTAGTCCACAAAATTTGCGTTTCGTTCCGGCAATCTCACTTGGACTCATCAGTTGGTTAGTGAGCGCCTTACTAATACGCAATTTTTGTTAAGTTCTGTTCAACTTACTTGCATTTTTTGACAAAAAAGCAATGTGATCTATATCCAACAAGATTAACATTTTAATCATTAAAATTGGAAGATTTTGTCCTTGGCCAGACACAGTTAGAAGGTGTTTTTTTTTATAATACAATTCTATATACTACTGAAATTACTCAACCAAGTAGAAGACTTAGCATTATATTTAATTGGACTTGTTGAATTATTGATTCAAAATAGCTTTTAACGGCCTTTAGTCCACAAAATTTGCGTTTCATCCCGGCAATCTCACTTGGACTCATCAGTTGGTTAGTGAGCGCCTTACCAATACGCAATTTTTGTTAAGTTCAGTTCAACTTACTTGCATTTTTTGACAAAAAAGCAGTGTGATCTATATCCAACAAGATTAACATTTTAATCATTAAAATTGGAAGATTTTGTCCTTGGCCAGACCCAGTTAATAAGAAGGTGTGTTTTTTATAATACAATTCTATATACTACTAAAATTACTCAGCCAAGTAGAAGACTTAGCATTATATTTAATTGGACTTGTTGAATTATTGATTCAAAATAGCTTTTAACGGCCTTTAGTCCACAAAATTTGCGTTTCATTACGGCAATCTCACTGGGACTCATCAGTTGGTTAGTGAGCGCCTTACCAATACGCAATTTTTGTTAAGTTCAGTTCAACTTACTTGCATTTTTTGACAAAAAAGCAGTGTGATCTATATCCAACAAGATTAACATTTTAATCATTAAAATTGGAAGATTTTGTCCTTGGCCAGACCCAGTTAATAAGAAGGTGTGTTTTTTATAATACAATTCTATATACTACTAAAATTACTTAGCCAAGTAGAAGACTTAACATTATATTTAATTGGACTTGTTGCATTATTGATTCAAAATAGCTTTTAACAGCCTTTAGTCCACAAAATTTGCGTTTCGTTCCGGCAATCTCACTTGGACTCATCAGTTGGTTAGTGAGCGCCTTACCAATACGCAATTTTTGTTAAGTTCTGTTCAACTTACTTGCATTTTTTGACAAAAAAGCAATGTGATCTATATCCAACAAGATTAACATTTTAATCATTAAAATTGGAAGATTTTGTCCTTGGCCAGATACAGTTAGAAGGTGTTTTTTTTATAATACAATTCTATATACTACTGAAATTACTCAACCAAGTAGAAGACTTAGCATTATATTTAATTGGACTTGTTGAATTATTGATTCAAAATAGCTTTTCACGGCCTTAAGTCCACAAAATTTGCGTTTCGTCCTGGCAATCTCACTTGGACTCATCAGTTGGTTAGTGAGCGCCTTACCAATATGCAATTTTTGTTAAGTTCAGTTCAACTTATTTGCATTTTTTGACAAAAAAGCAATGTGATCTATATCCAACAAGATTAACATTTTAATCATTAAAATTGGAAGATTTTGTCCTTGGCCAGACCCAGTTAATAAGAAGGTGTGTTTTTTATAATACAATTCTATATACTACTAAAATTACTCAGCCAAGTAGAAGAATTAACATTATATTTAATTGGACTTGTTGAATTATTGATTCAAAATAGCTTTTAACGGCCTTTAGTCCACAAAATTTGCGTTTCGTTCTGGCAATCTCACTTGGACTCATCAGTTGGTTAGTGAGCGCCTTACCAATACGCAATTTTTGTTAAGTTCAGTTCAACTTATTTGCATTTTTTGGACAAAAAAGCAATGTGATCTATATCCAAAAAGATTAACATTTTAATCATTAAAATTGGAAGATTTTGTCCTTGGCCAGACACAGTTAATAAGAAGGTGTTTTTTTTATAATACAATTCTATATACTTCTGAATTTACGCAGCCAAGTAGAAGACTTAGCATTATATTTAATTGGACTTATTGAATTATTGATTCAAAATAGCTTTTAACGGCTTTTAGTCCAAGAAATTTGCGTTTCATCCCGGCAATCTCACTTGGACTCATCAGTTGGTTAGTGAGCGCCTTACCAATACGCAATTTTTGTTAAGTTCAGTTCAACTTACTTGCATTTTTTGACAAAAAAACAATGTGATCTATATCCAACAAGATTAACATTTTAATCATTAAAATTGGAAGATTTTGTCCTTGGCCAGACACAGTTAATAAGAAGGTGTCTTTTTTATAATACAATTCTATATACTACTGAAATTACTCAGCCAAGTAGAAGACTTAGCATTATATTTAATTGGACTTGTTGAATTATTGATTCAAAATAGCTTTTAACGGCCTTTAGTCCACAAAATTTGCGTTTCGTTCCGGCAATCTCACTGGGACTCATCAGTTGGTTAGTGAGCGCCTTACCAATACGCAATTTTTGTTAAGTTCAGTTCAACTTACTTGCATTTTTTGACAAAAAAGCAGTGTGACCTATATCCAACAAGATTAACATTTTAATCATTAAAATTGGAAGATTTTGTCCTTGGCCAGACCCAGTTAATAAGAAGGTGTGTTTTTTATAATACAATTCTATATACTACTAAAATTACTCAGCCAAGTAGAAGACTTAACATTATATTTAATTGGACTTGTTGAATTATTGATTCAAAATAGCTTTTAACGGCCTTTAGTCCACAAAATTTGCGTTTCGTTCCGGCAATCTCACTTGGACTCATCAGTTGGTTAGTGAGCGCCTTACTAATACGCAATTTTTGTTAAGTTCTGTTCAACTTACTTGCATTTTTTGACAAAAAAGCAATGTGATCTATATCCAACAAGATTAACATTTTAATCATTAAAATTGGAAGATTTTGTCCTTGGCCAGACACAGTTAGAAGGTGTTTTTTTTATAATACAATTCTATATACTACTGAAATTACTCAACCAAGTAGAAGACTTAGCATTATATTTAATTGGACTTGTTGAATTATTGATTCAAAATAGCTTTTAACGGCCTTTAGTCCACAAAATTTGCGTTTCGTTCTGGCAATCTCACTTGGACTCATCAGTTGGTTAGTGAGCGCCTTACCAATACGCAATTTTTGTTAAGTTCAGTTCAACTTATTTGCATTTTTTGACAAAAAAGCAATGTGATCTATATCCAAAAAGATTAACATTTTAATCATTAAAATTGGAAGATTTTGTCCTTGGCCAGACACAGTTAATAAGAAGGTGTTTTTTTTATAATACAATTCTATATACTTCTGAATTTACGCAGCCAAGTAGAAGACTTAGCATTATATTTAATTGGACTTATTGAATTATTGATTCAAAATAGCTTTTAACGGCTTTTAGTCCAAGAAATTTGCGTTTCATCCCGGCAATCTCACTTGGACTCATCAGTTGGTTAGTGAGCGCCTTACCAATACGCAATTTTTGTTAAGTTCAGTTCAACTTACTTGCATTTTTTGACAAAAAAGCAGTGTGACCTATATCCAACAAGATTAACATTTTAACCATTAAAATTGGAAGATTTTGTCCTTGGCCAGACCCAGTTAATAAGAAGGTGTGTTTTTTATAATACAATTCTATATACTACTAAAATTACTTAGCCAAGTAGAAGACTTAACATTATATTTAATTGGACTTGTTGCATTATTGATTCAAAATAGCTTTTAACAGCCTTTAGTCCACAAAATTTGCGTTTCGTTCCGGCAATCTCACTTGGACTCATCAGTTGGTTAGTGAGCGCCTTACCAATACGCAATTTTTGTTAAGTTCTGTTCAACTTACTTGCATTTTTTGACAAAAAAGCAATGTGATCTATATCCAACAAGATTAACATTTTAATCATTAAAATTGGAAGATTTTGTTCTTGGCCAGATACAGTTAGAAGGTGTTTTTTTTATAATACAATTCTATATACTACTGAAATTACTCAACCAAGTAGAAGACTTAGCATTATATTTAATTGGACTTGTTGAATTATTGATTCAAAATAGCTTTTCACGGCCTTAAGTCCACAAAATTTGCGTTTCGTCCTGGCAATCTCACTTGGACTCATCAGTTGGTTAGTGAGCGCCTTACCAATATGCAATTTTTGTTAAGTTCAGTTCAACTTATTTGCATTTTTTGACAAAAAAGCAATGTGATCTATATCCAACAAGATTAACATTTTAATCATTAAAATTGGAAGATTTTGTCCTTGGCCAGACCCAGTTAATAAGAAGGTGTGTTTTTTATAATACAATTCTATATACTACTAAAATTACTCAGCCAAGTAGAAGACTTAACATTATATTTAATTGGACTTGTTGAATTATTGATTCAAAATAGCTTTTAACGGCCTTTAGTCCACAAAATTTGCGTTTCGTTCTGGCAATCTCACTTGGACTCATCAGTTGGTTAGTGAGCGCCTTACCAATACGCAATTTTTGTTAAGTTCAGTTCAACTTATTTGCATTTTTTGACAAAAAAGCAATGTGATCTATATCCAAAAAGATTAACATTTTAATCATTAAAATTGGAAGATTTTGTCCTTGGCCAGACACAGTTAATAAGAAGGTGTTTTTTTTATAATACAATTCTATATACTTCTGAATTTACGCAGCCAAGTAGAAGACTTAGCATTATATTTAATTGGACTTATTGAATTATTGATTCAAAATAGCTTTTAACGGCTTTTAGTCCAAGAAATTTGCGTTTCATCCCGGCAATCTCACTTGGACTCATCAGTTGGTTAGTGAGCGCCTTACCAATACGCAATTTTTGTTAAGTTCAGTTCAACTTACTTGCATTTTTTGACAAAAAAACAATGTGATCTATATCCAACAAGATTAACATTTTAATCATTAAAATTGGAAGATTTTGTCCTTGGCCAGACACAGTTAATAAGAAGGTGTCTTTTTTATAATACAATTCTATATACTACTGAAATTACTCAGCCAAGTAGAAGACTTAGCATTATATTTAATTGGACTTGTTGAATTATTGATTCAAAATAGCTTTTAACGGCCTTTAGTCCACAAAATTTGCGTTTCGTTCCGGCAATCTCACTGGGACTCATCAGTTGGTTAGTGAGCGCCTTACCAATACGCAATTTTTGTTAAGTTCAGTTCAACTTACTTGCATTTTTTGACAAAAAAGCAGTGTGACCTATATCCAACAAGATTAACATTTTAATCATTAAAATTGGAAGATTTTGTCCTTGGCCAGACCCAGTTAATAAGAAGGTGTGTTTTTTATAATACAATTCTATATACTACTAAAATTACTCAGCCAAGTAGAAGACTTAACATTATATTTAATTGGACTTGTTGAATTATTGATTCAAAATAGCTTTTAACGGCCTTTAGTCCACAAAATTTGCGTTTCGTTCCGGCAATCTCACTTGGACTCATCAGTTGGTTAGTGAGCGCCTTACTAATACGCAATTTTTGTTAAGTTCTGTTCAACTTACTTGCATTTTTTGACAAAAAAGCAATGTGATCTATATCCAACAAGATTAACATTTTAATCATTAAAATTGGAAGATTTTGTCCTTGGCCAGACACAGTTAGAAGGTGTTTTTTTTATAATACAATTCTATATACTACTGAAATTACTCAACCAAGTAGAAGACTTAGCATTATATTTAATTGGACTTGTTGAATTATTGATTCAAAATAGCTTTTAACGGCCTTTAGTCCACAAAATTTGCGTTTCGTTCTGGCAATCTCACTTGGACTCATCAGTTGGTTAGTGAGCGCCTTACCAATACGCAATTTTTGTTAAGTTCAGTTCAACTTATTTGCATTTTTTGACAAAAAAGCAATGTGATCTATATCCAAAAAGATTAACATTTTAATCATTAAAATTGGAAGATTTTGTCCTTGGCCAGACACAGTTAATAAGAAGGTGTTTTTTTTATAATACAATTCTATATACTTCTGAATTTACGCAGCCAAGTAGAAGACTTAGCATTATATTTAATTGGACTTATTGAATTATTGATTCAAAATAGCTTTTAACGGCTTTTAGTCCAAGAAATTTGCGTTTCATCCCGGCAATCTCACTTGGACTCATCAGTTGGTTAGTGAGCGCCTTACCAATACGCAATTTTTGTTAAGTTCAGTTCAACTTACTTGCATTTTTTGACAAAAAAGCAGTGTGACCTATATCCAACAAGATTAACATTTTAACCATTAAAATTGGAAGATTTTGTCCTTGGCCAGACCCAGTTAATAAGAAGGTGTGTTTTTTATAATACAATTCTATATACTACTAAAATTACTCAGCCAAGTAGAAGACTTAACATTATATTTAATTGGACTTGTTGAATTATTGATTCAAAATAGCTTTTAACGGCCTTTAGTCCACAAAATTTGCGTTTCGTTCCGGCAATCTCACTTGGACTCATCAGTTGGTTAGTGAGCGCCTTACTAATACGCAATTTTTGTTAAGTTCTGTTCAACTTACTTGCATTTTTTGACAAAAAAGCAATGTGATCTATATCCAACAAGATTAACATTTTAATCATTAAAATTGGAAGATTTTGTCCTTGGCCAGACACAGTTAGAAGGTGTTTTTTTTTATAATACAATTCTATATACTACTGAAATTACTCAACCAAGTAGAAGACTTAGCATTATATTTAATTGGACTTGTTGAATTATTGATTCAAAATAGCTTTTAACGGCCTTTAGTCCACAAAATTTGCGTTTCATCCCGGCAATCTCACTTGGACTCATCAGTTGGTTAGTGAGCGCCTTACCAATACGCAATTTTTGTTAAGTTCAGTTCAACTTACTTGCATTTTTTGACAAAAAAGCAGTGTGATCTATATCCAACAAGATTAACATTTTAATCATTAAAATTGGAAGATTTTGTCCTTGGCCAGACCCAGTTAATAAGGAGGTGTGTTTTTTATAATACAATTCTATATACTACTAAAATTACTCAGCCAAGTAGAAGACTTAGCATTATATTTAATTGGACTTGTTGAATTATTGATTCAAAATAGCTTTTAACGGCCTTTAGTCCACAAAATTTGCGTTTCATTACGGCAATCTCACTGGGACTCATCAGTTGGTTAGTGAGCGCCTTACCAATACGCAATTTTTGTTAAGTTCAGTTCAACTTACTTGCATTTTTTGACAAAAAAGCAGTGTGATCTATATCCAACAAGATTAACATTTTAATCATTAAAATTGGAAGATTTTGTCCTTGGCCAGACCCAGTTAATAAGAAGGTGTGTTTTTTATAATACAATTCTATATACTACTAAAATTACTTAGCCAAGTAGAAGACTTAACATTATATTTAATTGGACTTGTTGCATTATTGATTCAAAATAGCTTTTAACAGCCTTTAGTCCACAAAATTTGCGTTTCGTTCCGGCAATCTCACTTGGACTCATCAGTTGGTTAGTGAGCGCCTTACCAATACGCAATTTTTGTTAAGTTCTGTTCAACTTACTTGCATTTTTTGACAAAAAAGCAATGTGATCTATATCCAACAAGATTAACATTTTAATCATTAAAATTGGAAGATTTTGTCCTTGGCCAGATACAGTTAGAAGGTGTTTTTTTTATAATACAATTCTATATACTACTGAAATTACTCAACCAAGTAGAAGACTTAGCATTATATTTAATTGGACTTGTTGAATTATTGATTCAAAATAGCTTTTCACGGCCTTAAGTCCACAAAATTTGCGTTTCGTCCTGGCAATCTCACTTGGACTCATCAGTTGGTTAGTGAGCGCCTTACCAATATGCAATTTTTGTTAAGTTCAGTTCAACTTATTTGCATTTTTTGACAAAAAAGCAATGTGATCTATATCCAACAAGATTAACATTTTAATCATTAAAATTGGAAGATTTTGTCCTTGGCCAGACCCAGTTAATAAGAAGGTGTGTTTTTTATAATACAATTCTATATACTACTAAAATTACTCAGCCAAGTAGAAGACTTAACATTATATTTAATTGGACTTGTTGAATTATTGATTCAAAATAGCTTTTAACGGCCTTTAGTCCACAAAATTTGCGTTTCGTTCTGGCAATCTCACTTGGACTCATCAGTTGGTTAGTGAGCGCCTTACCAATACGCAATTTTTGTTAAGTTCAGTTCAACTTATTTGCATTTTTTGACAAAAAAGCAATGTGATCTATATCCAAAAAGATTAACATTTTAATCATTAAAATTGAAAGATTTTGTCCTTGGCCAGACACAGTTAATAAGAAGGTGTTTTTTTTATAATACAATTCTATATACTTCTGAATTTACGCAGCCAAGTAGAAGACTTAGCATTATATTTAATTGGACTTATTGAATTATTGATTCAAAATAGCTTTTAACGGCTTTTAGTCCAAGAAATTTGCGTTTCATCCCGGCAATCTCACTTGGACTCATCAGTTGGTTAGTGAGCGCCTTACCAATACGCAATTTTTGTTAAGTTCAGTTCAACTTACTTGCATTTTTTGACAAAAAAACAATGTGATCTATATCCAACAAGATTAACATTTTAATCATTAAAATTGGAAGATTTTGTCCTTGGCCAGACACAGTTAATAAGAAGGTGTCTTTTTTATAATACAATTCTATATACTACTGAAATTACTCAGCCAAGTAGAAGACTTAGCATTATATTTAATTGGACTTGTTGAATTATTGATTCAAAATAGCTTTTAACGGCCTTTAGTCCACAAAATTTGCGTTTCGTTCCGGCAATCTCACTGGGACTCATCAGTTGGTTAGTGAGCGCCTTACCAATACGCAATTTTTGTTAAGTTCAGTTCAACTTACTTGCATTTTTTGACAAAAAAGCAGTGTGACCTATATCCAACAAGATTAACATTTTAATCATTAAAATTGGAAGATTTTGTCCTTGGCCAGACCCAGTTAATAAGAAGGTGTGTTTTTTATAATACAATTCTATATACTACTAAAATTACTCAGCCAAGTAGAAGACTTAACATTATATTTAATTGGACTTGTTGAATTATTGATTCAAAATAGCTTTTAACGGCCTTTAGTCCACAAAATTTGCGTTTCGTTCCGGCAATCTCACTTGGACTCATCAGTTGGTTAGTGAGCGCCTTACTAATACGCAATTTTTGTTAAGTTCTGTTCAACTTACTTGCATTTTTTGACAAAAAAGCAATGTGATCTATATCCAACAAGATTAACATTTTAATCATTAAAATTGGAAGATTTTGTCCTTGGCCAGACACAGTTAGAAGGTGTTTTTTTTATAATACAATTCTATATACTACTGAAATTACTCAACCAAGTAGAAGACTTAGCATTATATTTAATTGAACTTGTTGAATTATTGATTCAAAATAGCTTTTAACGGCCTTTAGTCCACAAAATTTGCGTTTCATCCCGGCAATCTCACTTGGACTCATCAGTTGGTTAGTGAGCGCCTTACCAATACGCAATTTTTGTTAAGTTCAGTTCAACTTACTTGCATTTTTTGACAAAAAAACAATGCGATCTATATCCAACAAGATTAACATTTTAATAATTAAAATTGGAAGATTTTGTCCTTGGCCAGACACAGTTAATAAGAAGGTGTTTTTTTATAATACAATTCTATATACTACTGAAATTACTCAGCCAAGTAGAAGACTTAGCATTATATTTAATTGGACTTGTTGAATTATTGATTCAAAATAGCTTTTAACGGCCTTTAGTCCACAAAATTTGCGTTTCATTCCGGCAATCTCACTGGGACTCATCAGTTGGTTAGTGAGCGCCTTACCAATACGCAATTTTTGTTAAGTTCAGTTCAACTTACTTGCATTTTTTGACAAAAAAGCAGTGTGATCTATATCCAACAAGATTAACATTTTAATCATTAAAATTGGAAGATTTTGTCCTTGGCCAGACCCAGTTAATAAGAAGGTGTGTTTTTTATAATACAATTCTATATACTACTAAAATTACTTAGCCAAGTAGAAGACTTAACATTATATTTAATTGGACTTGTTGCATTATTGATTCAAAATAGCTTTTAACAGCCTTTAGTCCACAAAATTTGCGTTTCGTTTCGGCAATCTCACTTGGACTCATCAGTTGGTTAGTGAGCGCCTTACCAATACGCAATTTTTGTTAAGTTCTGTTCAACTTACTTGCATTTTTTGACAAAAAAGCAATGTGATCTATATCCAACAAGATTAACATTTTAATCATTAAAATTGGAAGATTTTGTCCTTGGCCAGATACAGTTAGAAGGTGTTTTTTTTATAATACAATTCTATATACTACTGAAATTACTCAACCAAGTAGAAGACTTAGCATTATATTTAATTGGACTTGTTGAATTATTGATTCAAAATAGCTTTTCACGGCCTTAAGTCCACAAAATTTGCGTTTCGTCCTGGCAATCTCACTTGGACTCATCAGTTGGTTAGTGAGCGCCTTACCAATACGCAATTTTTGTTAAGTTCAGTTCAACTTATTTGCATTTTTTGACAAAAAAGCAATGTGATCTATATCCAACAAGATTAACATTTTAATCATTAAAATTGGAAGATTTTGTCCTTGGCCAGACCCAGTTAATAAGAAGGTGTGTTTTTTATAATACAATTCTATATACTACTAAAATTACTCAGCCAAGTAGAAGACTTAACATTATATTTAATTGGACTTGTTGAATTATTGATTCAAAATAGCTTTTAACGGCCTTTAGTCCACAAAATTTGCGTTTCGTTCTGGCAATCTCACTTGGACTCATCAGTTGGTTAGTGAGCGCCTTACCAATACGCAATTTTTGTTAAGTTCAGTTCAACTTATTTGCATTTTTTGACAAAAAAGCAATGTGATCTATATCCAAAAAGATTAACATTTTAATCATTAAAATTGGAAGATTTTGTCCTTGGCCAGACACAGTTAATAAGAAGGTGTTTTTTTTATAATACAATTCTATATACTTCTGAATTTACGCAGCCAAGTAGAAGACTTAGCATTATATTTAATTGGACTTATTGAATTATTGATTCAAAATAGCTTTTAACGGCTTTTAGTCCAAGAAATTTGCGTTTCATCCCGGCAATCTCACTTGGACTCATCAGTTGGTTAGTGAGCGCCTTACCAATACGCAATTTTTGTTAAGTTCAGTTCAACTTACTTGCATTTTTTGACAAAAAAACAATGTGATCTATATCCAACAAGATTAACATTTTAATCATTAAAATTGGAAGATTTTGTCCTTGGCCAGACACAGTTAATAAGAAGGTGTCTTTTTTATAATACAATTCTATATACTACTGAAATTACTCAGCCAAGTAGAAGACTTAGCATTATATTTAATTGGACTTGTTGAATTATTGATTCAAAATAGCTTTTAACGGCCTTTAGTCCACAAAATTTGCGTTTCGTTCCGGCAATCTCACTGGGACTCATCAGTTGGTTAGTGAGCGCCTTACCAATACGCAATTTTTGTTAAGTTCAGTTCAACTTACTTGCATTTTTTGACAAAAAAGCAGTGTGACCTATATCCAACAAGATTAACATTTTAACCATTAAAATTGGAAGATTTTGTCCTTGGCCAGACCCAGTTAATAAGAAGGTGTGTTTTTTATAATACAATTCTATATACTACTAAAATTACTCAGCCAAGTAGAAGACTTAACATTATATTTAATTGGACTTGTTGAATTATTGATTCAAAATAGCTTTTAACGGCCTTTAGTCCACAAAATTTGCGTTTCGTTCCGGCAATCTCACTTGGACTCATCAGTTGGTTAGTGAGCGCCTTACTAATACGCAATTTTTGTTAAGTTCTGTTCAACTTACTTGCATTTTTTGACAAAAAAGCAATGTGATCTATATCCAACAAGATTAACATTTTAATCATTAAAATTGGAAGATTTTGTCCTTGGCCAGACACAGTTAGAAGGTGTTTTTTTTTATAATACAATTCTATATACTACTGAAATTACTCAACCAAGTAGAAGACTTAGCATTATATTTAATTGGACTTGTTGAATTATTGATTCAAAATAGCTTTTAACGGCCTTTAGTCCACAAAATTTGCGTTTCATCCCGGCAATCTCACTTGGACTCATCAGTTGGTTAGTGAGCGCCTTACCAATACGCAATTTTTGTTAAGTTCAGTTCAACTTACTTGCATTTTTTGACAAAAAAGCAGTGTGATCTATATCCAACAAGATTAACATTTTAATCATTAAAATTGGAAGATTTTGTCCTTGGCCAGACCCAGTTAATAAGAAGGTGTGTTTTTTATAATACAATTCTATATACTACTAAAATTACTCAGCCAAGTAGAAGACTTAACATTATATTTAATTGGACTTGTTGAATTATTGATTCAAAATAGCTTTTAACGGCCTTTAGTCCACAAAATTTGCGTTTCGTTCCGGCAATCTCACTTGGACTCATCAGTTGGTTAGTGAGCGCCTTACTAATACGCAATTTTTGTTAAGTTCTGTTCAACTTACTTGCATTTTTTGACAAAAAAGCAATGTGATCTATATCCAACAAGATTAACATTTTAATCATTAAAATTGGAAGATTTTGTCCTTGGCCAGACACAGTTAGAAGGTGTTTTTTTTATAATACAATTCTATATACTACTGAAATTACTCAACCAAGTAGAAGACTTAGCATTATATTTAATTGGACTTGTTGAATTATTGATTCAAAATAGCTTTTAACGGCTTTTAGTCCACGAAATTTGCGTTTCATCCCGGCAATCTCACTTGGACTCATCAGTTGGTTAGTGAGCGCCTTACCAATACGCAATTTTTGTTAAGTTCAGTTAAACTTACTTGCATTTTTTGACAAAAAAGCAATGTGATCTATATCCAACAAGATTAACATTTTAATTATTAAAATTGGAAGATTTTGTCTTTGGCCAGACACAGTTAATAAGAAGGTGTTTTTTATAATACAATTCTATATACTACTGAAATCACGCAGCCAAGTAGAAGATTTAGCATTATATTTAATTGGACTTGTTGAATTATTGATTCAAAATAGCTTTTAACGGCCTTTAGTCCACTAAATTTGTGTTTCGTCCCGGCAATCTCACTTGGACTCATCAGTTGGTTAGTGAGCGCCTTACCAATAAGCAATTTTGTTAAGTTCAGTTCAACTTACTTGCGTTTTTTGACAAAAAATTAATGTGATCTATATCCAACAAGATTAACACCTTAATCATTAAAATTCGAAGATTTTGTCCTTGGCCAGACACAGTTACTAAGAAGGTGTTTTTTTTATAATACAATTCTATATACTACTGAAATTATTTTTTTATTTATTTATTTATTTATTTATTTATTCAGTTAAATCAAATCTCTTACAAATAGACTGTACAATCTTTTTAATTGCTCGAGTGTAGTAAGTTAAAAATTAATTTAATTTGAATCTGACTATGTAATAAGAAATTAATTTAAAGAAATTTACATAAGTACCTATTAAAGAAAATGATTTATTTTTTAATTTATATTTATAAAATTAGTTTTCATTTGTAGCCATATACTTAAACAAAACGGTCTCAAAGTTACGTGTGTCAATAAGTCTCCTAATGCTTTGTGGTAGCGAATTAAACAATCTAATGACATGGATGAAAAATTGCATTTCAGTTATACTGCATGTAAATCGAGGTTGTATTAATGTAATAGAACGTGGTATTCTTGCAAAAGACAAGAGGTTTTATAAATATAAGGACTCTTTCATGGTTATAAGCTTGTACAGAAAAATAAGTGTTCGGTAATTAATGCATGTATGGATCGTGCATCCCAATACTATTTTAGAGAATCTACTTACGTGATCACGCCTCTTAAGATTATACACGTATCTTACAATGTTGTTATAAGCAATTACTAATTTACGCTTAGTTTCTGCACTTTGATAACAAAAAAATCTCGCAACTATAAGTTATTAAAGGAACTATAAGTGATTTTACCAGCAATAATTTAGTACCAAGAGGTGTAAAATGTTGCGAAAATGAAAGATTCCTAAGAACTCCATATATTTTGCCGATAATTTTTTGAATGTGGTCATCCCATCTTAGAGTTCTGTTGAAATACAAACCTAAATTTTTAACTTTATCAACATAGTTAATCCGACTATCACCAATAAGAACTGGAGGAAAATAGCTTAGGTCAAGTTCGTTTTTATAGACAACAAGGCAGCTTGATTTAGACGGATTTATTTTGAGCTCGTTTTCTGCAGACCACTTGTTAACGCTTTCAAGATCTTCGTTTATTTTACATATACCAACTTTGATCAGTCCAAGTTTGCAACTAAAGTATAGCTGGTAATGATCAGCATATAAATGTTTCGAATAATTATTTGTGCAAAGAGGCAGATCGTTTATGAAAAGTGTAAACAAAAGAGGGCCCAAAGTTGATCCCTGTGGAACACCTCTTTGTATAGGCAAGTAATTGGAAGTCTTGTTATTTATGAAAACAGCTTGAGATCTTCCACACAGATACGATAAAATAAACCTGCATGCAGATGAGGTAAAACTAAATATATTTTTCAGTTTATATAATAAAAGATTGTGGTTGATTGTGTCGAATGCTTTTGAAAAGTCTAATAAAGTTAGAAAAGTTACTTGATCCTTATCAATTGCATTTCTTATATCTTCTGTTACCTTAATCAATGAAGTAACACAACTATGTTAAGCCCGGAAACCAGATTAAATACTATTAATTAAGTTATTTCTGTGAAGATACGTGGATATTTGTTGGTGCAACAGTTTTTCCATCACTTTAGAAAAAAATGGTAGGATCGAGATGGGCCTATACTCAGCTGATGAACTACGGGTAGCTTTTTTCTTGACGAGTGGAAGCACTTTAGCTTCTTTCCATAACACAGGAAAAGAAGACGTAGTTATGACAGTGTTGAAAACATGAGTCAGAAATGGCAGGACATAGGGTAAAATGATTTTGATGAAAGTAGGGTGTAACTCGTCAAAACTGGTTGACTTAGACTTAATTCTCAAAACAGCACTTAAAACATCACAATCATCAACTCTTGAAAAACAAAATAATCCATAATCATCATTAGATTCAATCTGGTGATAATTGAAATGAATAGATGAATTTGAAGGTACCATCGATTGTATCTTTGTGAAATCACTATTTAATTTATTGGGGTAAACAGTCTCAGGTACTCCTGATTTTGTTCGTCCACAACCAGGATCGTGAATGTTCTTCCAGATTTCATTCCTAGAAAGTTTTATATCGAGCCGCTTAGAAAAATATAAACGTTTCGATTCTTTTATTTTGGAATTTACGTTATTCCTTAAAGCGCGATAAACGTCATGTAATTATGAAAGCTTGTATCTCTTCCACCTTATGTATGCCAAGTCTCTATTTTTAATTAAGTTTATTATTTCGATGGTGAACCAAGGTACCGAATTGTTAGCTATTCGTTTTGTTCTTACCTGAACGTGTGAATTGAAAAGCTGTCGCATGTTTTCTTCAAGAAAATCTACTTGGGAATCGGCAGTTGGTATAGCATAAATTGATTGCCAGTCAGTACAAGCAACATCGCTTTCAAGTTGCTCTAAATTGATGTGTTTAAAATCTCTATAGCACCAAATTTTGTTTTCGTTTTCCAACGAGTTTGCTTTTAATGTAGCGAAAATTAAATCATGGCGAGAAAAACATGGCGCTGATAATTGATTGAAAAATAGAACGTTTTCTAATTTATTTACCAGCAACAAATAAAGTAGAGTACTGCTCGTGCTCGTGAAATGGGTTGGTTGTATTTTGTTTACTGGTTCTAGGGATAAGCTTTTCAGATTGCCAATAAATGATCTTGACGTCTCACTACATAACAAATTGCAGTTAAAATCGCCAAAGACAAAAATTTCCCCGTATAATGATGAGCACTCCTCTAAAACGTTATAAAAACTAGATAAATTAGTATAATTATCAGGCCGATAGACGCAACCTAGTAACCTCTTTATTTGACCATTATACATTTCAATAAAACAAAATTCTATGGGATTATTTCCAGGTGATTCAACCATAATTCGACAATTTATACATTGTTTGACATATATTGGAACGCCTCCACCTTTGGATTTTCTATCAACACAAAAACTCATCTATTTTCCTGTACAAGATTTGTGCATTGAAATGACAAACATGAAATCCCTTTTCTTGTTTACAAAAAATATTTAAATTTACACGAAGGCTTAAATCCCTACCACCAGATTGAGAAACTGTATCAATTGCGTTTATTAAAGCTTAAAGATTGCAAAAACATACCACACAGGATACAAGATGTTGACACGAACTCAAAAAGTATGACGTTGAGAAATGAGAAACTAAGTATTTGGCTATATAAAAAGAAAAAAAGAAAATAAAATTTTAAAATATAATAAATTAATAAATCAATAAAATGAATTATTTGAAAAAAAATTAAATTAATATCGAGCATTACAGTAACAATTTCATTTTAAATATCGGAAGCAAAAATATTAAGAACAAGTTAAAAAGAATTTATAAAGTTTACTAGTATGTTACATCATCGGTGCTGGTGAAATTCGGCTGCAGTTGATAAAATCACCTCCAGTATCAGGCAGAAGCTCAACATGTTGCAATTGAGTAATTGAATCCAGATCTTGACAAGAATTAATGAGATAAGCTAGCTTTTGTGGGATTGTTTACTGTATGTATATAAACTTTTCCATTTCGAGTATACACAGCTGTGAGGTGTTTCCCACGTTTGAGGTGGAAAGCTTTGCGCAGAACCATATGGTTCAATGATGTTAATCTTTCGTTGACGTGAATTGCGCTGTCAGAATCAAGATTTAAATCGCGCAAGGAAAGAGCTTTCTTTGACATTTTAAATCGTTGACTAACTAAAAACAATAACTTGTTTTTATCGGCTGCAGTGTTGAATTTAATGATGATCGCTGTATCATCATATGTACCTTTTGGTTTTACTCGAAAAATAACTGTGAGCACAGGTGCTGGAGAGAATTTAATTGAAGTGCATAGTGTATTGAACATTTCCTTTAAATTCTCATTGGGTGTTTTTGGAACTCCACGTAATACAGCTGTTGGATGCTGTCACTGACGTGAAGTACTAGACACGTCCATCGCTGTCCCAACGAGATGTCAACATTATACCATTTTGTTTGTATTGCTGGTATTTGTTAACTTTGAAAAATAAGCCCAAAGTTATATGAAGGGCAATAAAATACTTACGGTTTTCTTGGATAACAAAGAGTGCGTTTCATTTTCCTTTTTTTTCGACAGCCATTACCTTTTGAATAATATAAAAACTCACCCAGTTTAATTACACAGTTTATCTTTGAACAAACAACAGCATCTGCACAAATCTTTTCGCGTTGCAGGGAATCAATTTGCTGGTGCAGGTCACTGAGTTGATTGATGAGTTGGTTTTCAGGTGGGGGTTGGTTGTGCTTGTTTTCAACAGATTCAACGCGCGCAACGAGAGCTGTCACATCTTCACTGATTTTATTCAATCGATTGTTAAAATCTTTAACAAAATAATCCAATTTAGTAGATAGTTTTAAATTTTCTTCGACGATAATTTTTTAAGTTTTTCAAATTGTTGGTTCATTTTACTGTCTAGGAGGCTTTCGATTTCATCATTGTTAAACCTTTTGGCTGCCGATGATGGCGGCATGTTTACTTTGATCACTAAACTTTCCCGTAGAGTATGTGAAAAGTCAAAATAAAACTATTTTCTTTACTGAAGGAAATTTGATAAAGACGACAAACGTTTGCACTATGCTAACTCAAGTTTTTTAAACACTTTTTATTAATTTTGGTAAAGTTTTTGTGGAAAATATAAAAATTTACGCTGCAATATCTTAAGCACACGTCTAGCTTGTCAGATTCATGACAGTTTCTACTCAGCCAAGTAGAAGACTTAGCATTATATTTAAGTGGACTTGTTGAATTATTGATTCAAAATAGCTTTTAACGGCGTTTAGTCCACAAAATTTGCGTTTCATTCCGGCAATCTCACTTGGACTAATCAGTTGGTTGGTGAGCGCCTTACCAATACGCAATTTTTGTTAAGTTCAGTTCAACCTACTTGCATTTTTTGACAAAAAAGCAATGTGAACTATATTCAAGAAGATTAACATTTTAATCATTAAAATTGGAAGATTTTGTCCTTGGCCAGACCCAGTTAATAAGAAGGTGTGTTTTTTATAATACAATTCTATATACTACTAAAATTACTTAGCCAAGTAGAAGACTTAACATTATATTTAATTGGACTTGTTGCATTATTGATTCAAAATAGCTTTTAACGGCCTTTAGTCCACAAAATTTGCGTTTCGTTCCGGCAATCTCACTTGGACTCATCAGTTGGTTAGTGAGCGCCTTACCAATACGCAATTTTTGGTAAGTTCTGTTCAACTTACTTGCATTTTTTGACAAAAAAGCAATGTGATCTATATCCAACAAGATTAACATTTTAATCATTAAAATTGGAAGATTTTGTCCTTGGCCAGATACAGTTAGAAGGTGTTTTTTTTATAATACAATTCTATATACTACTGAAATTACTCAACCAAGTAGAAGACTTAGCATTATATTTAATTGGACTTGTTGAATTATTGATTCAAAATAGCTTTTCACGGCCTTAAGTCCACAAAATTTGCGTTTCGTCCTGGCAATCTCACTTGGACTCATCAGTTGGTTAGTGAGCGCCTTACCAATACGCAATTTTTGTTAAGTTCAGTTCAACTTATTTGCATTTTTTGACAAAAAAGCAATGTGATCTATATCCAACAAGATTAACATTTTAATCATTAAAATTGGAAGATTTTGTCCTTGGCCAGACCCAGTTAATAAGAAGGTGTGTTTTTTATAATACAATTCTATATACTACTAAAATTACTCAGCCAAGTAGAAGACTTAACATTATATTTAATTGGACTTGTTGAATTATTGATTCAAAATAGCTTTTAACGGCCTTTAGTCCACAAAATTTGCGTTTCGTTCTGGCAATCTCACTTGGACTCATCAGTTGGTTAGTGAGCGCCTTACCAATACGCAATTTTTGTTAAGTTCAGTTCAACTTATTTGCATTTTTTGACAAAAAAGCAATGTGATCTATATCCAAAAAGATTAACATTTTAATCATTAAAATTGGAAGATTTTGTCCTTGGCCAGACACAGTTAATAAGAAGGTGTTTTTTTTATAATACAATTCTATATACTTCTGAATTTACGCAGCCAAGTAGAAGACTTAGCATTATATTTAATTGGACTTATTGAATTATTGATTCAAAATAGCTTTTAACGGCTTTTAGTCCAAGAAATTTGCGTTTCATCCCGGCAATCTCACTTGGACTCATCAGTTGGTTAGTGAGCGCCTTACCAATACGCAATTTTTGTTAAGTTCAGTTCAACTTACTTGCATTTTTTGACAAAAAAACAATGTGATCTATATCCAACAAGATTAACATTTTAATCATTAAAATTGGAAGATTTTGTCCTTGGCCAGACACAGTTAATAAGAAGGTGTCTTTTTTATAATACAATTCTATATACTACTGAAATTACTCAGCCAAGTAGAAGACTTAGCATTATATTTAATTGGACTTGTTGAATTATTGATTCAAAATAGCTTTTAACGGCCTTTAGTCCACAAAATTTGCGTTTCGTTCCGGCAATCTCACTGGGACTCATCAGTTGGTTAGTGAGCGCCTTACCAATACGCAATTTTTGTTAAGTTCAGTTCAACTTACTTGCATTTTTTGACAAAAAAGCAGTGTGACCTATATCCAACAAGATTAACATTTTAATCATTAAAATTGGAAGATTTTGTCCTTGGCCAGACCCAGTTAATAAGAAGGTGTGTTTTTTATAATACAATTCTATATACTACTAAAATTACTCAGCCAAGTAGAAGACTTAACATTATATTTAATTGGACTTGTTGAATTATTGATTCAAAATAGCTTTTAACGGCCTTTAGTCCACAAAATTTGCGTTTCGTTCCGGCAATCTCACTTGGACTCATCAGTTGGTTAGTGAGCGCCTTACTAATACGCAATTTTTGTTAAGTTCTGTTCAACTTACTTGCATTTTTTGACAAAAAAGCAATGTGATCTATATCCAACAAGATTAACATTTTAATCATTAAAATTGGAAGATTTTGTCCTTGGCCAGACACAGTTAGAAGGTGTTTTTTTTATAATACAATTCTATATACTACTGAAATTACTCAACCAAGTAGAAGACTTAGCATTATATTTAATTGGACTTGTTGAATTATTGATTCAAAATAGCTTTTAACGGCCTTTAGTCCACAAAATTTGCGTTTCATCCCGGCAATCTCACTTGGACTCATCAGTTGGTTAGTGAGCGCCTTACCAATATGCAATTTTTATTAAGTTCAGTTCAACTTGCTTGCATTTTTTGACAAAAAAGCAATGTGATCTATATCCAACAAGATTAACATTTTAATCATTAAAATTGGAAGATTTTATCCTTGGCAAGACACAGTTAATAAGAAGGTGTTTTTTTATAATACAATTCTATATACTATTGAAATTACTCAGCCATGTAGAAGACTTAGCATTATATTTAATTGCACTTGTTGAATTATTGATTCAAAATAGCTTTTAACGGCATTTAGTCCACAAAATCTGCGTTTCAATTCGGCAATCTCGCTTGGACTCATCAGTTGGTTAGTGAGCGCCTTACCAATACCCAATTTTTGTTAAGTTCAGTTCAACTTACTTGGATTTTTTGACAAAAAAGCAATGTGATCTATATCCAACAAGATAAACATTTTAATCATTAAAATTGAAAGATTTTGTCCTTGGCCAGACACAGTTAATAAGAAGGTGTTTTTTTTTTATAATAACATTCTATATACTACTGAAATTACTCAGCCAAGTAGAAGACTTAGCATTATATTTAATTGGAATTGTTGAATTATTGATTCAAAATAGCTTTTAAAGGCCTTTAGTCCACAAAATTTGCGTTTCGTCCCGGCAATCTCACTTGGACTCATCAGTTGGTTAGTGAGCGCCTTACAAGTACGCAATTTTTGTTAAGTTCAGTTCAACTTACTTGCATTTTTTGACGAAAAAGCAATGTGATCAATATCCAACAAGATTAACATTTTAATCATTAAAATTGAAAGATTTTGTCCTTGGCTAGACACAGTTAATAAGAAGGTGTTTTTTTTATAATACCATTCTATATACTACTGAAATTACTCAGCCAAGTAGAAGACTTAGCATTATATTTAATTGGACTTGTTGAATTATTGATTCAAAATAGCTTTTAACGGCCTTTAGTCCACAAAATTTGCGTTTCGTCCCGCCAATCTCACTTGGACTCATCAGTTGGTTAGTGAGCGCCTTACCAATACGCAATTTTTGTTAAGTTCAGTTTACCTTACTTGCATTTTTTGACAAAAAAGCAATGTGATCTATATCCAACAAGATTAACATTTTAATCATTAAAATTGGAAGATTTTGTCCTTGGCCAGACACAGTTAATAAGAAGGTTGTTTTTTTCATAATACAATTCTATATACTACTGAAATTACTCAGCCAAGTAGAAGACTTAACATTATATTTAATTGGACTTGTTCAATTATTGATTCAAAATAGCTTTTAACGGCCTTTAGTCCACAAAATTTGCGTTTCGTCCCGGCAATCTCACTTGGACTCATCAGTTGGTTAGTGAGCGCCTTACCAATAAGCAAATTTTTGTTAAGTTCAGTTCAACTTACTTGCATTTTTTGACAAAAAAGCAATGTGATCTATATCCAACAAGATTAACATTTTAATCATTAAAATTGGAAGATTTTGTCCTTCGGCAGACACAGTTAATAAGAAGGTGTTTTTTTTATAATACAATTAAATATACTACTGAAATTACTTAGCCAAGCAGAAGACTTAGCATTATATTTAATTTATTCAAAAAGAATTATTGATTCAAAATAGCTTTTAACGGGCTTTAGTCCACAAAATTTGCGTTTCGTCCCGGCAATCTCACTTGGACTCATCAGTTGGTTAGTGAGCGCCTTACCAATACGCAATTTTTGTTAAGTTCAGTTCAACTTACTTGCATTTTTTGACAAAAAAGCAATGTGATCTATATCCAACAAGATTAACATTTTAATCGTTAAAATTGGAAGATTTTGTCCTTGGCCAGACACAGTTAATAAGAAGGTGTTTTTTTTTATAATGCAATTCTATATACTACTGAAATTACGCAGCCAAGTAGAAGACTTAGCATTATATTTAATCGGACTTGTTGAATTATTGATTCAAAATAGCTGTTAACGGCCTTTAGTCCACAAAATTTGCGTTTCGTCCCGGCAATCTCACTTGGACTCATCAGTTGGTTAGTGAGCGCCTTACCAATACGCAATTTTTGTTAAGTTCTGTTCAACTTACTTGCATTTTTTGACAAAAAACAATGTGATCTATATCCAACAAGATTAACATTTTAATCATTAAAATTCGAAGATTTTGTCCTTGGCCAGACAATGTTAATAAAAAGGTGTTTTTTTTTATAATACAATTCTACGTACTACTGAAATTACTCAGCCAAGTAGAAGACTTAGTATTATATTTAATTGGACTTGTTGAATTATTGATTCAAAATAGCTTTTAACGGCCTTTAGTCCACAAAATTTGCGTTTCTTCCCGGCAATCTCACTTGGACTTATCAGTTGGTTAGTAGGCGCCTTACCAATACGCAATTTTTGTTAAGTTCAGTTCAACTTACTTGCATTTTTTGACAAAAAAGCAATGTGATCTATATCCAACAAGATTAACATTTTAATCATTAAAATTGAAAGATTTTGTCCTTGGCCAGACACAGTTAATAAGAAGGTGTTTTTTTTATAATACCATTCTATATACTACTGAAATTACTCAGCCAAGTAGAAGACTTAGCATTATATTTAATTGGACTTGTTGAATTATTGATTCAAAATAGCTTTTAACGGCCTTTAGTCCACAAAATTTGCGTTTCGTCCCGGCGCTCTCACTTGGACTCATCAGTTGGTTAGTGAGCGCCTTACCAATACGCAATTTTTGTTAAGTTCAGTTTACCTTACTTGCATTTTTTGACAAAAAAGCAATGTGATCTATATCCAACAAGATTAACATTTTAATCATTAAAATTGGAAGATTTTGTCCTTGGCCAGACACAGTTAATAAGAAGGTTGTTTTTTTCATAATACAATTCTATATACTACTGAAATTACTCAGCCAAGTAGAAGACTTAACATTATATTTAATTGGACTTGTTCAATTATTGATTTAAAATAGCTTTTAACGGCCTTTAGTCCACAAAATTTGCGTTTCGTCCCGGCAATCTCAGTTGGACTCATCAGTTGGTTAGTGAGCGCCTTACCAATACGCAATTTTTGTTAAGTTCAGTTCAACTTACTTGCATTTTTTGACAAAAAAAAACAATGTGATCTATATCCAACAAGATTATCATTTTAATCATTAAAATTGGAAGATTTTGTCCTTGGCCAGACACAGTTAATAAGAAGGTGTTTTTTTTTTTATAATACAATTCTATATACTACTGAAATTACTCAGCCAAGCAGAAGACTTAGCATTATATTTAATTTATTCAACAAGAATTATTGATTCAAAATAGCTTTTAACGGGCTTTGGTCCACAAAATTTTCGTTTCATCGCGGCAATCCCACTTAAGCTCATCAATTGGTTAGTGAGCGCCTTACCAATACGCAATTTTTGTTAAGTTCAGTTCAACTTACCTGTATTTATTGACAAAAAAACAATGTGATCTATATCCAACAAGATTAACATTTTAATCATTAAAATTGGAAGATTTTGTCCTTGGCCAGACACAGTTAATACGAAGGTGTTTTTTTTATAATGCAATTCTATATACTACTGAAATTACGCAGCCAAGTAGAAGACTTAGCATTATAGCGGGTTTTCCAATAAGAGGTGTTATTTTGAATAGCCCGCTATTTCGGTAGCTGTCACTTTTGAAGCTGTCATTTTTTGACATTTGACAAGTAGAAACTACGCTATTAATAAAAATGGAAAGATACAGGCTTCAACAACGCATTGAAATTATTAAAATTCACTATAAAAACGGTGAAATTTTGGCAGAGACGGTTCGTAAAACTAAAACATTTTTGGGTCGTCGTGAAGCACCTTGTCGGACCGCAATACAGAAATTGGTGGACAAATTCGAGCTGTTGGGACAAGTTAGTGATGTGAAGAATAAAACCCGTGCACGTCGCTCAAGAACAACTGAGAATATTGCTGTTGTAGCCCAAAGTGTTGAAGAAAACCCAGGTTTGTCCATTCCTCGTCGTTCTTTGGAATTAGGCATTCCACAAACGTCATTACACCGTATTTTGCATAAAGACTTGGGTCTTAAGGCTTATAAAGTTCAGTTATCACAAGAACTCAAGCCGGCTGATCATCAACAACGTCGTGTCTTTGCTGATTGGGTCCTTGAAATGCATGAAAGTGAACCGGAATTTCATCGAAAAATCATCTTGACTGATGAGGCCCATTTCCACCTCGGAGGCTACGTCAACAAGCAAAACTGTCGCATCTGGGGCTCGGAAAACCCAAGAGTTATTGTTGAAAAGCCTCTCCATCCTCAACGCGTGACTGCTTGGTGCGGTTTATGGTCCCGCGGGGTCATTGGACCTAACTTTTTCGAAAATGAGGCTGGAGCAACAGTTACGGTCAATGGATTGCGCTATCGAGAGATGATTAATGATTTTTTATGGCCTGAATGGGATGGTATTGTTCTGGACAACGTTTACTTTCAACAAGACGGCGCTACGTGCCACACAAGCAATGAAACCATCGATCTTTTACGGGAAAAGTTTCCGGACCGTGTTATCTCTCGAAGAGGTGATCACAATTGGCCACCGAGATCTTGTGATTTAACACCTTGCGACTTCTTCCTTTGGGGCCACGTGAAAGATAAGGTCTACGCCAACAGCCCAGCGTCGATTCAAGACCTCAAAGATGAAATTCGTGAGGCTACCGAGGACATAGGGCAGCCACTTTGCGATTTGGTTATGGAAAATTTCATGAAAAGGATATGGTCCTGTAAGCGTGGTCTTGGCGGCCATTTAGCTGATGTTGTGTTCCATTATTAACGGCATACCTTCCTCTTTATAATGAAATAAACATCCGATCATTTATCTCCAAAAATGCTATTTTTCTTTGAATATCAAAATAACACCTCTTATTGGAAAACCCTATATTTAATCCGACTTGTTGAATTATTGATTCAAAATAGCTTTTAACGGCCTTTAGTCCACAAAATTTGCGTTTCATCCCGGCAATCTCACTTCGATTCATCAGTTGGTTAGTGAGCGCCTTACCAATACGCAATTTTTGTTAAGTTCAAATCAACTTAATTGCATTTTTTGACAAAAAAGCAATGTGATCTATATCCAACAAGATTAACATTTTAATCATTAAAATTCGAAGATTTTGTCCTTGGCCAGACACAGTTAATAAAAAGGTGTTTTTTTTTTATAATACAATTCTACGTACTACTGAAATTACTCAGCCAAGTAGAAGACTTAGCATTATATTTAATTGGACTTGTTGAATTATTGATTCAAAATAGCTTTTAACGGCCTTTAGTCCACAAAATTTGCGTTTCGTCCCGGCAATATCACTTGGACTCATCAGTTGGTTAGTGGGCGCCTTACCAATACGCAATTTTTGTTAAGTTCAGTTCAACTTACTTGCATTTTTTGACAAAAAAGCAATGTGATCTATATCCGACAAGATTAACATTTTAATCATTAAAATTGGAAGATTTTGTCCTTGGCCAGACACAGTTAATAAGAAGGTGTTTTTTTTTATAATACAATTCTATATACTACTGAAATTACTCAGCCAAGCAGAAGACTTAGCACTATATTTAATCTATTCAACAAGAATTATTGATTCAAAATAGCTTTTAACGGGCTTTAGTCCACAAAATTTTCGTTTCATCCCGGGAATCTCACTTGGACTCATTAGTTGGTTAGTGAGCGCCTTACCAATACGCAATTTCTGTTAAGTTCAGTTCAACTTACTTGCATTTATTGACTAAAAAACAATGTGATCTATATCCAACAAGATTAACATTTTAATCATTAAAATTGGAAGATTTTGTCCTTGGCCAGACACAGTTAATAAGAAGGTGTTTTTTTTTATAATACAATTCTATATACTACTGAAATTACTCAGCCAAGTAGAAGACTTTACATTATATTTAATTGAACTTGTTGAATTATTGATTCAAAACAGCTTTTAACGGCCTTTAGTCCACAAAATTTGCGTTTCGTCCCGACAATCTCACTTGGACTCATCAGTTGGTTAGTGAGCGCCTTACCAATACGCAATTTTTGTTAAGTTCTGTTCAACTTACTTGCATTTTTTGACAAAAAACAATGTGATCTATATCCAACAAGATTAACATTTTAATCATTTAAATTCGAAGATTTTGTCCTTGGCCAGACAATGTTAATAAAAAGGTGTTTTTTTTTATAATACAATTCTACGTACTACTGAAATTACTCAGCCAAGTAGAAGACTTAGTATTATATTTAATTGGACTTGTTGAATTATTGATTCAAAATAGCTTTTAACGGCCTTTAGTCCACAAAATTTGCGTTTCTTCCCGGCAATCTCACTTGGACTTATCAGTTGGTTAGTGGGCGCCTTACCAATACGCAATTTTTGTTAAGTTCAGTTCAACTTACTTGCATTTTTTGACAAAAAAGCAATGTGATCTATATCCAACAAGATTAACATTTTAATCATTAAAATTGAAAGATTTTGTCCTTGGCCAGACACAGTTAATAAGAAGGTGTTTTTTTTATAATACCATTCTATATACTACTGAAATTACTCAGCCAAGTAGAAGACTTAGCATTATATTTAATTGGACTTGTTGAATTATTGATTCAAAATAGCTTTTAACGGCCTTTAGTCCACAAAATTTGCGTTTCGTCCCGGCGCTCTCACTTGGACTCATCAGTTGGTTAGTGAGCGCCTTACCAATACGCAATTTTTGTTAAGTTCAGTTTACCTTACTTACATTTTTTGACAAAAAAGCAATGTGATCTATATCCAACAAGATTAACATTTTAATCATTAAAATTGGAAGATTTTGTCCTTGGCCAGACACAGTTAATAAGAAGGTTGTTTTTTTCATAATACAATTCTATATACTACTGAAATTACTCAGCCAAGTAGAAGACTTAACATTATATTTAATTGGACTTGTTCAATTATTGATTTAAAATAGCTTTTAACGGCCTTTAGTCCACAAAATTTGCGTTTCGTCCCGACAATCTCACTTGGACTCATCAGTTGGTTAGTGAGCGCCTTACCAATACGCAATTTTTGTTAAGTTCTGTTCAACTTACTTGGTTTTTTTGACAAAAAAGCAATGTGAAATATATCCAACAAGATTAACATTTTAGTCATTAAAATTGGAAGATTTTGTCCTTGGCCATACACAGTTAATAAGAAGGCGTTTTTTTTATAATACAATTCTATATACTACTGAAATTACTCAGTCAAGTAGAAGACTTAGCATTATATTTAATTGGACTTGTTGAATTATTGATTCAAAATAGCTTTTAACGGCCATTAGTCCACAAAATTTGCGTTTCGTCCCGGCAATCTCACTTGGACTCATCAGTTGGTTAGTGAGCGCCTTACCAATACGCAATCTTGGTTAAGTTCAGTTCAACTTACTTGCATTTTTTGACAAAAAAGCAATGTGATCTATATCCAACAAGATTAACATTTTAATCATTAAAATTCGAAGATTTTGTCCTTGGCCAGACACAGTTAATAAGAAGGTGTTTTTTTTATAATGCAATTCTATATACTACTGAAATTACGCAGCCAAGTAGAAGACTTAGCATTATATTTAATCGGACTTGTTGAATTATTGATTCAAAATAGCTGTTAACGGCCTTTAGTCCACAAAATTTGCGTTTCTTCCCGGCAATCTCACTTGGACTTATCAGTTGGTTAGTGAGCGCCTTACCAATACGCAATTTTTGTTAAGTTCAAATCAACTTAATTGCATTTTTTGACAAAAAAGCAATGTGATCTATATCCAACAAGATAAACATTTTAATCATTAAAATTCGAACATTTTGTCCTTGGCCAGACACAGTTAATAAAAAGGTGTTTTTTTTTTATAATACAATTCTACGTACTACTGAAATTACTCAGCCAAGTAGAAGACTTAGCATTATATTTAATTGGACTTGTTGAATTATTGATTCAAAATAGCTTTTAACGGCCTTTAGTCCACAAAATTTGCGTTTCGTCCCGGCAATATCACTTGGACTCATCAGTTGGTTAGTGGGCGCCTTACCAATACGCAATTTTAGTTAAGTTCAGTTCAACTTACTTGCATTTTTTGACAAAAAAGCAATGTGATCTATATCCAACAAGATTAACATTTTAATCATTAAAATTGGAAGATTTTGTCCTTGGCCAGACACAGTTAATAAGAAGGTGTTTTTTTTATAATACAATTCTATATACTACTGAAATTACTCAGCCAAGCAGAAGACTTAGCACTATATTTAATCTATTTAACAAGAATTATTGATTCAAAATAGCTTTTAACGGGCTTTAGTCCACAAAATTTTCGTTTCATCCCGGGAATCTCACTTGGACTCATTAGTTGGTTAGTGAACGCCTTACCAATACGCAATTTCTGTTAAGTTCAGTTCAACTTACTTGCATTTATTGACTAAAAAACAATGTGATCTATATCCAACAAGATTAACATTTTAATCATTAAAATTGGAAGATTTTGTCCTTGGCCAGACACAGTTAATAAGAAGGTGTTTTTTTTTATAATACAATTCTATTTACTACTGAAATTACTCAGCCAAATAGAAGACTTTACATTATATTTAATTGAACTTGTTGAATTATTGATTCAAAACAGCTTTTAACGGCCTTTAATCCACAAAATTTGCGTTTCGTCCCGGCAATCTCACTTGGACTCATCAGTTGGTTAGTTAGCGCCTTACCAATACGCAATTTTTGTTAAGTTCTGTTCAACTTACTTGCATTTTTTGACAAAAAAGCAATGTGATCTATATCCAACAAGATTAACATTTTAATCATTAAAATTGGAAGATTTTGTCCTTGGCCAGACACAGTTAATAAGAAGGTGTTTTTTTTTTATAATACAATTCTATATACTACTGAAATTACTCAGCCTAGTAGAAGACTTAGCATTATATTTAATTGGACTTGTTGAATTAGTGATTCAAAATAGCTTTTAACGGCCTTTAGTCCACAAAATTTGCTTTTCGTCCCGGCAATCTCACTTAGACTCATCAGTTCGTTAGTTAGCGCCTTACCAATAGGCATTTTTTGTTAAGTTCAGTTCAAATTACTTGTATTTTTTGACAAAAAATCAATGTGATCTATATCCAACAAGATTAACATTTTAATCATTAAAATTGGAAGATTTTGTCCTTGGCCAGACACAGTTAATAAGAAGGTGTTTTTTTATAATACCATTCTATATACTACTGAAATTACGCAGCCAACTAGAAGACTTAGCATTATATTTAATCGGACTTGTTGAATCATTGATTCAAAATAGCTTTTAACGGCCTTTAGTCCACAAAATTTGCGTTTCATCCCGGCAATCTCACTTGGATTCATCAGTTGGTTAATGAGCGCCTACCAATACGCAATTTTTGTTAAGTTCAGTTCAACTTACTTGCATTTTTTGACAAAAAAGCAATGTGATCTATATCCAACAAGATTAAAATTTTAATCATTAAAATTCGAAGATTTTGTCCTTGGCCAGACACAGTTAATAAGAAGGTGTTTTTTTTTTATAATACCATTCTATATACTACTGAAATTACGCAGCCAACTAGAAGACTTAGCATTATATTTAATTGGACTTGTTGAATTATTGATTCAAAATAGCTTTTAACGGCCTTTAGTCCACAAAATTTGCGTTTCGTCCCGGCAATCTCACTTGCACTCATCAGTTGGTTAGTCAGCGCCTTACCAATACGCAATATTTGTTAAGTTCTGTTCAACTTACTTGCATTTTTTGACAAAAAAAAACAATGTGATTTATATCCAACAAGATTAACATTTTAATCATTAAAATTGGAAGATTTTGTCCTTAGCCAGACACAGTTAATAAGAAGGTGTTTTTTTTTTATAATACAATTCTATATGCTACTGAAATTACTCAGCCAAGTAGAAGACTTAGCATTATATTTAATTGGACTTGTTGAATTATTGATTCAAAATAGCTTTTAACGGCCTTTAGTCCACAAAATTTGCGTTTCATCCCGGCAATCTCACTTGGACTCATCAGTTGGTAAGTGAGCGCCTTACCAATACGCAATTTTTGTTAAGTTCAGTTCAACTTACTTGCATTTTTTGACAAAAAAGCAATGTGATCTATATCCAACAAAATTAACATTTTAATCATTAAAATTGGATGATTTTGTCCTTGGCCAGACGCAGTTAATAAGAAGGTGTTTTTTTATAATACAATTCTATATACTACTGAAATTACTCAGCCAATTAGAAGACTTAGCATTATATTTAATTGGACTTGTTTAATTATTGATTCAAAATAGCTTTTTACGGCCTTTAGTCCACAAAATTTGCGTTTTATTCCGGCAATCTCACTTGGACTCATCAGTTGGTTAGTGAGGGCCTTACCAATACGCAATTTTTGTTAAGTTCAGTTCAACTTACTTGCATTTTTTGACAAAAAAGCAGTGTGATCTATATCCAACAAGATTAACATTTTAATCATTAAAATTGGAAGATTTTGTCCTTGGCCAGACACAGTTAATAAGAAGGTGTTTTTTTATAATACAATTCTATATACTACTGAAATTACTCAGCCAAGTAGAAGACTTAACATTATATATAATTGGACTTGTTGAATTATTGATTCAAAATAGCTTTTAACGGCCTTTAGTCCACAAAATTTGCGTTTCGTCCCGGCAATCTCACTTGGACTCATCAGTTGGTTAGTGAGCGCCTTACCAATACGCAATTTTTGTTAAGTTCTGTTCAACTTACTTGCATTTTTTGACAAAAAAGCAATGTGATCCATATCCAACAAGATTAACATTTTAATCATTAAAATTGGAAGATTTTGTCCTTGTCCAGACACAGTTAATAAGGTGTTTTTTTTTATAATATAATTCTATATACTACTGAAATTACTCAGCCAAGTAGAAGACTTAGCATTACATTTAATTGGACTTGTTGAATTATTGATTCAAAATAGCTTTTAACGGCCTTTAGTCCACAAAATTTGCGTTTCGTCCCGGCAATCTCACTTGGACTCATCAGTTGGTTAGTGAGCGCCTTACCAATACGCAATTTTTGTTAAGTTCAGTTCAATTTACTTGCATTTTTTGACAAAAAAGGAATGTGATCTATATCCAAAAAGATTAACATTTTAATCATTAAAATTGGAAGATTTTGTCCTTGGCCAGACACAGTTAATAAGAAGGTGTTTTTTTTTATAATACAATTCTATATACTACTGAAATTACGCAGCCAAGTAGAAGACTTAGCATTATATTTAATTGGACTTGTTGAATTATTGATTCAAAATAGCTTTTAACGGCCTTTAGTCCACAAAATTTGCGTTTCATCCCGGCAATCTCACTTGGATTCATCAGTTGGTTAGTGAGCGCCTTACCAATACGCAATTTTTGTTAAGTTCAGTTCAACTTACTTGCATTATTTGACAAAAAAGCAATGTGATCTATATCGAACAAGATTAACATTTTAATCATTAAAATTCGAAGATTTTGTCCTTGGCCAGACACAGTTAATAAGAAGGTGTTTTTTTTATAATACAATTCTATATACTACTGAAATTTCTCAGCCAAGTAGAAGACTTAGCATTATATTTAATTGGACTTGTTGAATTATTGATTCAAATTGCTTTTAACGGCCTTTAGTCCACAAAATTTGCGTTTCGTCCCGGCAATCTCACTTGGACCTATCAGTTGGTTAGTGAGCGCCTTACCAATACGCAATTTTTGTTAAGTTCAGTTCAACTTACTTGCATTTTTGACAAAAAAGCAATGTGATCTATATCCAACAAGATTAACATTTTAATCATTAAAATTGGAAGATTTTGTCCTTGGCCAGACACAGTTAATAAGAAGGTGTTTTTTTTATAATGCAATTCTATATACTACTGAAATTACGCAGCCAAGTAGAAGACTTAGCATTATATTTAATCGGACTTGTTGAATTATTGATTCAAAATTGCTGTTAACGGCCTTTAGTCCACAAAATTTGCGTTTCGTCCCGGCAATCTCACTTGGACTCATCAGTTGGTTAGTGAGCGCCTTACCAATACGCAATTTTTGTTAAGTTCTTTTCAACTTACTTGCATTTTTTGACAAAAAACAATGTGATCTATATCCAACAAGATTAACATTTTAAACATTAAAATTCGAAGATTTTGTCCTTGGCCAGACAAAGTTAATAAAAAGGTGTTTTTTTTTTATAATACAATTCTACGTACTACTGAAATTACTCAGCCAAGTAGAAGACTTAGTATTATATTTAGTTGGACTTGTTGAATTATTGATTCAAAATAGCTTTTAACGGCCTTTAGTCCACAAAATTTGCGTTTCTTCCCGGCAATCTCACTTGGACTTATCAGTTGGTTAGTGGGCGCCTTACCAATACGCAATTTTTGTCAAGTTCAGTTCAACTTACTTGCATTTTTTGACAAAAAAGCAATGTGATCTATATCCAACAAGATTAACATTTTAATCATTAAAATTGGAAGATTTTGTCCTTGTCCAGACACAGTTAATAAGGTGTTTTTTTTTTATAATATAATTCTATATACTACTGAAATTACTCAGCCAAGTAGAAGACTTAGCATTACATTTAATTGGACTTGTTGAATTATTGATTCAAAATAGCTTTTAACGGCCTTTAGTCCACAAAATTTGCGTTTCGTCCCGGCAATCTCACTTGGACTCATCAGTTGGTTAGTGAGCGCCTTACCAATACGCAATTTTTGTTAAGTTCAGTTCAATTTACTTGCATTTTTTGACAAAAAAGGAATGTGATCTATATCCAAAAAGATTAACATTTTAATCATTAAAATTGGAAGATTTTGTCCTTGGCCAGACACAGTTAATAAGAAGGTGTTTTTTTTTATAATACAATTCTATATACTACTGAAATTATGCAGCCAAGTAGAAGACTTAGCATTATATTTAATTGGACTTGTTGAATTATTGATTCAAAATAGCTTTTAACGGCCTTTAGTCCACAAAATTTGCGTTTCATCCCGGCAATCTCACTTGGATTCATCAGTTGGTTAGTGAGCGCCTTACCAATACGCAATTTTTGTTAAGTTCAGTTCAACTTACTTGCATTATTTGACAAAAAAGCAATGTGATCTATATCGAACAAGATTAACATTTTAATCATTAAAATTCGAAGATTTTGTCCTTGGCCAGACACAGTTAATAAGAAGGTGTTTTTTTTATAATACAATTCTATATACTACTGAAATTTCTCAGCCAAGTAGAAGACTTAGCATTATATTTAATTGGACTTGTTGAATTATTGATTCAAATTGTTTTTAACGGCCTTTAGTCCACAAAATTTGCGTTTCGTCCCGGCAATCTCACTTGGACCTATCAGTTGGTTAGTGAGCGCCTTACC
Source organism: Philhelius pedissequus (assembly GCA_910595825.1). NCBI lineage: Eukaryota > Metazoa > Arthropoda > Insecta > Diptera > Syrphidae > Philhelius > Philhelius pedissequus. The sequence continues at coordinate 123,909,719 of OU343160.1, read as the reverse complement.
AATACGCAATTTTTGTTAAGTTCAGTTCAACTTACTTGCATTTTTGACAAAAAAGCAATGTGATCTATATCCAACAAGATTAACATTTTAATCATTAAAATTGGAAGATTTTGTCCTTGGCCAGACACAGTTAATAAGAAGGTGTTTTTTTTATAATGCAATTCTATATACTACTGAAATTACGCAGCCAAGTAGAAGACTTAGCATTATATTTAATCGGACTTGTTGAATTATTGATTCAAAATTGCTGTTAACGGCCTTTAGTCCACAAAATTTGCGTTTCGTCCCGGCAATCTCACTTGGACTCATCAGTTGGTTAGTGAGCGCCTTACCAATACGCAATTTTTGTTAAGTTCTGTTCAACTTACTTGCATTTTTTGACAAAAAACAATGTGATCTATATCCAACAAGATTAACATTTTAAACATTAAAATTCGAAGATTTTGTCCTTGGCCAGACAAAGTTAATAAAAAGGTGTTTTTTTTTTATAATACAATTCTACGTACTACTGAAATTACTCAGCCAAGTAGAAGACTTAGTATTATATTTAGTTGGACTTGTTGAATTATTGATTCAAAATAGCTTTTAACGGCCTTTAGTCCACAAAATTTGCGTTTCTTCCCGGCAATCTCACTTGGACTTATCAGTTGGTTAGTGGGCGCCTTACCAATACGCAATTTTTGTCAAGTTCAGTTCAACTTACTTGCATTTTTTGACAAAAAAGCAATGTGATCTATATCCAACAAGATTAACATTTTAATCATTAAAATTGGAAGATTTTGTCCTTGGCCAGACACAGTTAATAAGAAGGTGTTTTTTTTTATAATACAATTCTATATACTACTGAAATTACTCAGCCAAGCAGAAGACTTAGCATTATATTTAATTTATTCAACAAGAATTATTGATTCAAAATAGCTTTTAACGGGCTTTAGTCCACAAAATTTTCGTTTCATCGCGGCAATCCCACTTGAACTCATCAGTTGGTTAGTGAGCGCCTTACCAATACGCAATTTTTGTTAAGTTCAGTTCAACTTACCTGCATTTATTGACAAAAAAACAATGTGATCTATATCCAACAAGATTAACATTTTAATCATTAAAATTGGAAGATTTTGTCCTTGGCCAGACACAGTTAATACGAAGGTGTTTTTTTTATAATGCAATTCTATATACTACTGAAATTACGCAGCCAAGTAGAAGACTTAGCATTATATTTAATCCGACTTGTTGAATTATTGATTCAAAATAGCTTTTAACGGCCTTTAGTCCACAAAATTTGCGTTCATCCCGGCAATCTCACTTCGATTCATCAGTTGGTTAGAGAGCGCCTTACCAATACGCAATTTTTGTTAAGTTCAAATCAACTTAATTGCATTTTTTGACAAAAAAGCAATGTGATCTATATCCCACAAGATTAACATTTTAATCATTAAAATTCGAAGATTTTGTCCTTGGCCAGACACAGTTAATAAAAAGGTGTTTTTTTTTTATAATACAATTCTACGTACTACTGAAATTACTCAGCCAAGTAGAAGACTTAGCATTATATTTAATTGGACTTGTTGAATTATTGATTCAAAATAGCTTTTAACGGCCTTTAGTCCACAAAATTTGCGTTTCGTCCCGGCAATCTCACTTGGACTCATCAGTTGGTTAGTGGGCGCCTTACCAATACGCAATTTTTGTTAAGTTCAGTTCAACTTACTTGCATTTTTTGACAAAAAAGCAATGTGATCTATATCCAACAAGATTAACATTTTAATCATTAAAATTGGAAGATTTTGTCCTTGGCCAGACACAGTTAATAAGAAGGTTTTTTTTTTATAATACAATTTTATATACTACTGAAATTACTCAGCCAAGCAGAAGACTTAGCACTATATTTAAACTATTCAACAAGAATTATTGATTCAAAATAGCTTTTAACGGGCTTTAGTCCACAAAATTTTCGTTTCATCTTCATTGGAAGATTTTGTCCTTGGCCAGACACAGTTAATAAGAAGGTGTTTTTTTTATAATACAATTCTATATACTACTGAAATTACTCAGCCAAGTAGAAGACTTTACATTATATTTAATTGAACTTGTTGAATTATTGATTCAAAACAGCTTTTAACGGCCTTTAGTCCACAAAATTTGCGTTTCGTCCCGGCAATCTCACTTGGACTCATCAGTTGGTTAGTCAGCGCCTTACCAATACGCAATTTTTGTTAAGTTCTGTTCAACTTACTTGCATTTTTTGACAAAAAAGCAATGTGATCTATATCCAACAAGATTAACATTTTAATCATTAAAATTGGAAGATTTTGTCCTTGGCCAGACACAGTTAATAAGAAGGTGTTTTTTTTATAATACAATTCTATATACTACTGAAATTACTCAGCCTAGTAGAAGACTGAGCATTATATTTAATTGGACTTGTTGAATTAGTGATTCAAAATAGCTTTTAACGGCCTTTAGTCCACAAAATTTGCTTTTCGTCCCGGCAATCTCACTTAGACTCATCAGTTGGTTAGTTAGCGCCTTACCAATAGGCAATTTTTGTTAAGTTCAGTTCAACTTACTTGCATTTTTTGACAAAAAATCAATGTGATCTATATCCAACAAGATTAACATTTTAATCATTAAAATTGGAAGATTTTGTCCTTGGCCAGACACAATTAATAAGAAGGTGTTTTTTTTATAATGCAATTCTATATACTACTGAAATTACGCAGCCAAGTAGAAGACTTAGCATTATATTTAATCCGACTTGTTGAATTATTGATTCAAAATAGCTTTTAACGGCCTTTAGTCCACAAAATTTGCGTTTCATCCCGGCAATCTCACTTCGATTCATCAGTTGGTTAGTGAGCGCCTTACCAATACGCAATTTTTGTTAAGTTCAAATCAACTTAATTGCATTTTTTGACAAAAAAGCAATGTGATCTATATCCCACAAGATTAACATTTTAATCATTAAAATTCGAAGATTTTGTCCTTGGCCAGACACAGTTAATAAAAAGGTGTTTTTTTTTTATAATACAATTCTACGTACTACTGAAATTACTCAGCCAAGTAGAAGACTTAGCATTATATTTAATTGGACTTGTTGAATTATTGATTCAAAATAGCTTTTAACGGCCTTTAGTCCACAAAATTTGCGTTTCGTCCCGGCAATCTCACTTGGACTCATCAGTTGGTTAGTGGGCGCCTTACCAATACGCAATTTTTGTTAAGTTCAGTTCAACTTACTTGCATTTTTTGACAAAAAAGCAATGTGATCTATATCCAACAAGATTAACATTTTAATCATTAAAATTGGAAGATTTTGTCCTTGGCCAGACACAGTTAATAAGAAGGTTTTTTTTTATAATACAATTTTATATACTACTGAAATTACTCAGCCAAGCAGAAGACTTAGCACTATATTTAATCTATTCAACAAGAATTATTGATTCAAAATAGCTTTTAACGGGCTTTAGTCCACAAAATTTTCGTTTCATCGCGGCAATCCCACTTGAACTCATCAGTTGGTTAGTGAGCGCCTTACCAATACGCAATTTTTGTTAAGTTCAGTTCAACTTACCTGCATTTATTGACAAAAAAACAATGTGATCTATATCCAACAAGATTAACATTTTAATCATTAAAATTGGAAGATTTTGTCCTTGGCCAGACACAGTTAATACGAAGGTGTTTTTTTTATAATGCAATTCTATATACTACTGAAATTACGCAGCCAAGTAGAAGACTTAGCATTATATTTAATCCGACTTGTTGAATTATTGATTCAAAATAGCTTTTAACGGCCTTTAGTCCACAAAATTTGCGTTCATCCCGGCAATCTCACTTCGATTCATCAGTTGGTTAGAGAGCGCCTTACCAATACGCAATTTTTGTTAAGTTCAAATCAACTTAATTGCATTTTTTGACAAAAAAGCAATGTGATCTATATCCCACAAGATTAACATTTTAATCATTAAAATTCGAAGATTTTGTCCTTGGCCAGACACAGTTAATAAAAAGGTGTTTTTTTTTTATAATACAATTCTACGTACTACTGAAATTACTCAGCCAAGTAGAAGACTTAGCATTATATTTAATTGGACTTGTTGAATTATTGATTCAAAATAGCTTTTAACGGCCTTTAGTCCACAAAATTTGCGTTTCGTCCCGGCAATCTCACTTGGACTCATCAGTTGGTTAGTGGGCGCCTTACCAATACGCAATTTTTGTTAAGTTCAGTTCAACTTACTTGCATTTTTTGACAAAAAAGCAATGTGATCTATATCCAACAAGATTAACATTTTAATCATTAAAATTGGAAGATTTTGTCCTTGGCCAGACACAGTTAATAAGAAGGTTTTTTTTTTATAATACAATTTTATATACTACTGAAATTACTCAGCCAAGCAGAAGACTTAGCACTATATTTAAACTATTCAACAAGAATTATTGATTCAAAATAGCTTTTAACGGGCTTTAGTCCACAAAATTTTCGTTTCATCTTCATTGGAAGATTTTGTCCTTGGCCAGACACAGTTAATAAGAAGGTGTTTTTTTTATAATACAATTCTATATACTACTGAAATTACTCAGCCAAGTAGAAGACTTTACATTATATTTAATTGAACTTGTTGAATTATTGATTCAAAACAGCTTTTAACGGCCTTTAGTCCACAAAATTTGCGTTTCGTCCCGGCAATCTCACTTGGACTCATCAGTTGGTTAGTCAGCGCCTTACCAATACGCAATTTTTGTTAAGTTCTGTTCAACTTACTTGCATTTTTTGACAAAAAAGCAATGTGATCTATATCCAACAAGATTAACATTTTAATCATTAAAATTGGAAGATTTTGTCCTTGGCCAGACACAGTTAATAAGAAGGTGTTTTTTTTATAATACAATTCTATATACTACTGAAATTACTCAGCCTAGTAGAAGACTGAGCATTATATTTAATTGGACTTGTTGAATTAGTGATTCAAAATAGCTTTTAACGGCCTTTAGTCCACAAAATTTGCTTTTCGTCCCGGCAATCTCACTTAGACTCATCAGTTGGTTAGTTAGCGCCTTACCAATAGGCAATTTTTGTTAAGTTCAGTTCAACTTACTTGCATTTTTTGACAAAAAATCAATGTGATCTATATCCAACAAGATTAACATTTTAATCATTAAAATTGGAAGATTTTGTCCTTGGCCAGACACAATTAATAAGAAGGTGTTTTTTTTATAATGCAATTCTATATACTACTGAAATTACGCAGCCAAGTAGAAGACTTAGCATTATATTTAATCCGACTTGTTGAATTATTGATTCAAAATAGCTTTTAACGGCCTTTAGTCCACAAAATTTGCGTTTCATCCCGGCAATCTCACTTCGATTCATCAGTTGGTTAGTGAGCGCCTTACCAATACGCAATTTTTGTTAAGTTCAAATCAACTTAATTGCATTTTTTGACAAAAAAGCAATGTGATCTATATCCCACAAGATTAACATTTTAATCATTAAAATTCGAAGATTTTGTCCTTGGCCAGACACAGTTAATAAAAAGGTGTTTTTTTTTTATAATACAATTCTACGTACTACTGAAATTACTCAGCCAAGTAGAAGACTTAGCATTATATTTAATTGGACTTGTTGAATTATTGATTCAAAATAGCTTTTAACGGCCTTTAGTCCACAAAATTTGCGTTTCGTCCCGGCAATCTCACTTGGACTCATCAGTTGGTTAGTGGGCGCCTTACCAATACGCAATTTTTGTTAAGTTCAGTTCAACTTACTTGCATTTTTTGACAAAAAAGCAATGTGATCTATATCCAACAAGATTAACATTTTAATCATTAAAATTGGAAGATTTTGTCCTTGGCCAGACACAGTTAATAAGAAGGTTTTTTTTTATAATACAATTTTATATACTACTGAAATTACTCAGCCAAGCAGAAGACTTAGCACTATATTTAATCTATTCAACAAGAATTATTGATTCAAAATAGCTTTTAACGGGCTTTAGTCCACAAAATTTTCGTTTCATCCCGGGAATCTCACTTGGACTCATCAGTTGGTTAGTGAGCGCCTTACCAATACGCAATTTCTGTTAAGTTCAGTTCAACTTACTTGCATTTATTGACTAAAAAACAATGTGATCTATATCCAACAAGATTAACATTTTAATCATTAAAATTGGAAGATTTTGTCCTTGGCCAGACACAGTTAATAAGAAGGTGTTTTTTTTATAATACAATTCTATATACTACTGAAATTACTCAGCCAAGTAGAAGACTTTACATTATATTTAATTGAACTTGTTGAATTATTGATTCAAAACAGCTTTTAACGGCCTTTAGTCCACAAAATTTGCGTTTCGTCCCGGCAATCTCACTTGGACTCATCAGTTGGTTAGTCAGCGCCTTACCAATACGCAATTTTTGTTAAGTTCTGTTCAACTTACTTGCATTTTTTGACAAAAAAGCAATGTGATCTATATCCAACAAGATTAACATTTTAATCATTAAAATTGGAAGATTTTGTCCTTGGCCAGACACAGTTAATAAGAAGGTGTTTTTTTTTATAATACAATTCTATATACTACTGAAATTACTCAGCCTAGTAGAAGACTGAGCATTATATTTAATTGGACTTGTTGAATTAGTGATTCAAAATAGCTTTTAACGGCCTTTAGTCCACAAAATTTGCTTTTCGTCCCGGCAATCTCACTTAGACTCATCAGTTGGTTAGTTAGCGCCTTACCAATAGGCAATTTTTGTTAAGTTCAGTTCAACTTACTTGCATTTTTTGACAAAAAATCAATGTGATCTATATCCAACAAGATTAACATTTTAATCATTAAAATTGGAAGATTTTGTCCTTGGCCAGACACAGTTAATAAGAAGGTGTTTTTTTTATAATGCAATTCTATATACTACTGAAATTACGCAGCCAAGTAGAAGACTTAGCATTATATTTAATCCGACTTGTTGAATTATTGATTCAAAATAGCTTTTAACGGCCTTTAGTCCACAAAATTTGCGTTTCATCCCGGCAATCTCACTTCGATTCATCAGTTGGTTAGTGAGCGCCTTACCAATACGCAATTTTTGTTAAGTTCAAATCAACTTAATTGCATTTTTTGACAAGAAAGCAATGTGATCTATATCCCACAAGATTAACATTTTAATCATTAAAATTCGAAGATTTTGTCCTTGGCCAGACACAGTTAATAAGAAGGTGTTTTTTTTATAATACAATTCTATATACTACTGAAATTACTCAGCCAAGTAAAAGACTTAGCATTATATTTAATTGGACTTGTTGAATTATTGATTCAAAATAGCTTTTAACGGCCTTTAGTCCACAAAATTTGCGTTTCGTCCCGGCAATCTCACTTGCACTCATCAGTTGGTTAGTCAGCGCCTTACCAATACGCAATATTTGTTAAGTTCTGTTCAACTTACTTGCATTTTTTGACAAAAAAAACAATGTGAATTATATCCAACAAGATTAACATTTTAATCATTAAAATTGGAAGATTTTGTCCTTAGCCAGACACAGTTAATAAGAAGGTGTTTTTTTTTATAATACAATTCTATATACTACTGAAATTACTCAGCCAAGTAGAAGACTTAGCATTATATTTAATTGGACTTGTTGAATTATTGATTCAAAATAGCTTTTAACGGCCTTTAGTCCACAAAATTTGCGTTTCATCCCGGCAATCTCACTTGGACTCATCAGTTGGTTAGTGAGCGCCTTACCAATACGCAATTTTTGTTAAGTTCAGTTCAACTTACTTGCATTTTTTGACAAAAAAGCAATGTGATCTATATCCAACAAAATTAACATTTTAATCATTAAAATTGGAAGATTTTGTCCTTGGCCAGACGCAGTTAATAAGAAGGTGTTTTTTTTTTTATAATACAATTCTATATACTACTGAAATTACTCAGCCAATTAGAAGACTTAGCATTCTATTTAATTGGACTTGATGAATTATTGATTCAAAATAGCTTTTAACGGCCTTTAGTCCACAAAATTTGCGTTTCGTCCCGGCAATCTCACTTGGACTCATCAGTTGGTTAGTGAGCGCCTTACCAATACGCAATTTTTGTTAAGTTCTGTTCAACTTACTTGCATTTTTTGACAAAAAAGCAATGTGATCCATATCCAACAAGATTAACATTTTAATCATTAAAAATTGGAAGATTTTGTCCTTGGCCAGACACAGTTAATAAGGTGTTTTTTTTATAATACAATTCTATATACTACTGAAATTACTCAGCCAAGTAGAAGACTTAGCATTACATTTAATTGGACTTGTTGAATTATTGATTCAAAATAGCTTTTAACGGCCTTTAGTCCACAAAATTTGCGTTTCGTCCCGGCAATCTCACTTGGACTCATCAGTTGGTTAGTGAGCGCCTTACCAATACGCAATTTTTGTTAAGTTCAGTTCAATTTACTTGCATTTTTTGACAAAAAAGGAATGTGATCTATATCCAAAAAGATTAACATTTTAATCATTAAAATTGGAAGATTTTGTCCTTGGCCAGACACAGTTAATAAGAAGGTGTTTTTTTTTTATAATACAATTCTATATACTACTGAAATTGCGCAGCCAAGTAGAAGACTTAGCATTATATTTAATTGGATTTGTTGAATTATTGATTCAAAATAGCTTTTAACGGCCTTTAGTCCACAAAATTTGCATTTCATCCCGGCAATCTCACTTGGATTCATCAGTTGGTTAGTGAGCGCCTTACCAATACGCAATTTTTGTTAAGTTCAGTTCAACTTAATTGCATTATTTGACAAAAAAGCAATGTGATCTATATCCAACTAGATTAACATTTTAATCATTAAAATTCGAAGATTTTGTCCTTGGCCAGACACAGTTAATAAGAATGTGTTTTTTTTATAATACAATTCTATATACTACTGAAATTTCTCAGCCAAGTAGAAGACTTAGCATTATATTTAATTGGACTTGTTGAATTATTGATTCAAAATAGTTTTTAACGGCCTTTAGTCCACAAAATTTGCGTTTCGTCCCGGCAATCTCACTTGGACCTATCAGTTGGTTAGTGAGCGCCTTACCAATACGCAATTTTTGTTAAGTTCAGTTCAACTTACTTGCATTTTTGACAAAAAAGCAATGTGATCTATATCCAACAAGATTAACATTTTAATCAATAAAATTGATAGATTTTGTCCTTGGCCAGACACAGTTAATAAGAAGGTGTTTATTTTTATAATACCATTCTATATACTAGTGAAATTACTCAGCCAAGTAGAAGACTTAGCATTATATTTAATTGGACTTGTTGAATTATTGATTCAAAATAGCTTTTAACGGCCTTTAGTCCACAAAATTCGCGTTTCATTCCGGCAATCTCACTTGGACTCATCAGTTGGTTAGTGAGCGCCTTGCCAATACGCAATTTTTGTTAAGTTCAACTTACTTGCATTTTTTGACAAAAAAGCAATGTGATCTATTACCAACAAGATTAACATTTTAATCATTAAAATTGGAAGATTTCGTCCTTGGCCAGAAACAGTTAATAAGGTGTTTTTTTTATAATACAATTCTATATACTACTGAAATTACTCAGCCAAGTAGAAGACTTAGCATTATACTCGTATTTAATTGGACTTGTTGAACTATTGATTCAAAATAGCTTTTAACGGCCTTTAGTCCACAAAATTTGCTTTTCGTCCCGGCAATCTCAATTGGACTCATCAATTGGTTAGTGAGCGCCTTACCAATACGCAATTTTTGTTAAGTTCAGTTCAACTTACTTGCATTTTTTGACAAAAAAGGAATGTGATCTATATCCAACAAGATTAACATTTTAATCATTAAAATTGGAAGATTTTGTCCTTGGCCAGACACAGTTAATAAGAAGGTGTTTTTTTTATAATATAATTCTATATACTACTGAAATTACGCAGCCAAGTAGAAGACTTAGCATTATATTTAATTGGACTTGTTGAATTTTTGATTCAAAATAGCTTTTAACGGCCTTTAGTCCACAAAATTTGCATTTCATCCCGGCAATCTCACTTGGATTCATCAGTTGGTTAGTGAGCGCCTTACCAATACGCAATTTTTGTTAAGTTCAGTTCAACTTAATTGCATTATTTGACAAAAAAGCAATGTGATCTATATCCAACTAGATTAACATTTTAATCATTAAAATTCGAAGATTTTGTCCTTGGCCAGACACAGTTAATAAGAATGTGTTTTTTTTATAATACAATTCTATATACTACTGAAATCTCTCAGCCAAGTAGAAGACTTAGCATTATATTTAATTGGACTTGTTGAATTATTGATTCAAAATAGTTTTTAACGGCCTTTAGTCCACAAAATTTGCGTTTCGTCCCGGCAATCTCACTTGGACCTATCAGTTGGTTAGTGAGCGCCTTACCAATACGCAATTTTTGTTAAGTTCAGTTCAACTTACTTGCATTTTTGACAAAAAAGCAATGTGATCTATATCCAACAAGATTAACATTTTAATCAATAAAATTGATAGATTTTGTCCTTGGCCAGACACAGTTAATAAGAAGGTGTTTATTTTTATAATACCATTCTATATACTAGTGAAATTACTCAGCCAAGTAGAAGACTTAGCATTATATTTAATTGGACTTGTTGAATTATTGATTCAAAATAGCTTTTAACGGCCTTTAGTCCACAAAATTCGCGTTTCATTCCGGCAATCTCACTTGGACTCATCAGTTGGTTAGTGAGCGCCTTGCCAATACGCAATTTTTGTTAAGTTCAACTTACTTGCATTTTTTGACAAAAAAGCAATGTGATCTATTACCAACAAGATTAACATTTTAATCATTAAAATTGGAAGATTTCGTCCTTGGCCAGAAACAGTTAATAAGGTGTTTTTTTTATAATACAATTCTATATACTACTGAAATTACTCAGCCAAGTAGAAGACTTAGCATTATACTCGTATTTAATTGGACTTGTTGAACTATTGATTCAAAATAGCTTTTAACGGCCTTTAGTCCACAAAATTTGCTTTTCGTCCCGGCAATCTCAATTGGACTCATCAGTTGGTTAGTGAGCGCCTTACCAATACGCAATTTTTGTTAAGTTCAGTTCAACTTACTTGCATTTTTTGACAAAAAAGGAATGTGATCTATATCCAACAAGATTAACATTTTAATCATTAAAATTGGAAGATTTTGTCCTTGGCCAGACACAGTTAATAAGAAGGTGTTTTTTTTATAATATAATTCTATATACTACTGAAATTACGCAGCCAAGTAGAAGACTTAGCATTATATTTAATTGGACTTGTTGAATTTTTGATTCAAAATAGCTTTTAACGGCCTTTAGTCCACAAAATTTGCATTTCATCCCGGCAATCTCACTTGGATTCATCAGTTGGTTAGTGAGCGCCTTACCAATACGCAATTTTTGTTAAGTTCAGTTCAACTTAATTGCATTATTTGACAAAAAAGCAATGTGATCTATATCCAACTAGATTAACATTTTAATCATTAAAATTCGAAGATTTTGTCCTTGGCCAGACACAGTTAATAAGAATGTGTTTTTTTTATAATACAATTCTATATACTACTGAAATTTCTCAGCCAAGTAGAAGACTTAGCATTATATTTAATTGGACTTGTTGAATTATTGATTCAAAATAGTTTTTAACGGCCTTTAGTCCACAAAATTTGCGTTTCGTCCCGGCAATCTCACTTGGACCTATCAGTTGGTTAGTGAGCGCCTTACCAATACGCAATTTTTGTTAAGTTCAGTTCAACTTACTTGCATTTTTGACAAAAAAGCAATGTGATCTATATCCAACAAGATTAACATTTTAATCAATAAAATTGATAGATTTTGTCCTTGGCCAGACACAGTTAATAAGAAGGTGTTTATTTTTATAATACCATTCTATATACTAGTGAAATTACTCAGCCAAGTAGAAGACTTAGCATTATATTTAATTGGACTTGTTGAATTATTGATTCAAAATAGCTTTTAACGGCCTTTAGTCCACAAAATTCGCGTTTCATTCCGGCAATCTCACTTGGACTCATCAGTTGGTTAGTGAGCGCCTTGCCAATACGCAATTTTTGTTAAGTTCAACTTACTTGCATTTTTTGACAAAAAAGCAATGTGATCTATTACCAACAAGATTAACATTTTAATCATTAAAATTGGAAGATTTCGTCCTTGGCCAGAAACAGTTAATAAGGTGTTTTTTTTATAATACAATTCTATATACTACTGAAATTACTCAGCCAAGTAGAAGACTTAGCATTATACTCGTATTTAATTGGACTTGTTGAACTATTGATTCAAAATAGCTTTTAACGGCCTTTAGTCCACAAAATTTGCTTTTCGTCCCGGCAATCTCAATTGGACTCATCAGTTGGTTAGTGAGCACCTTACCAATACGCAATTTTTGTTAAGTTCAGTTCAACTTACTTGCATTTTTTGACAAAAAAGGAATGTGATCTATATCCAACAAGATTAACATTTTAATCATTAAAATTGGAAGATTTTGTCCTTGGCCAGACACAGTTAATAAGAAGGTGTTTTTTTTATAATATAATTCTATATACTACTGAAATTACGCAGCCAAGTAGAAGACTTAGCATTATATTTAATTGGACTTGTTGAATTTTTGATTCAAAATAGCTTTTAACGGCCTTTAGTCCACAAAATTTGCGTTTCATCCCGGCAATCTCACTTGGATTCATGAGTTGGTTAGTGAGCGCCTTACCAATACGCAATTTTTGTTAAGTTCAGTTCAACTTACTTGCATTTTTTGACAAGAAAGCAATGTGATCTATATCCAACAAGATTAATATTTTAGTCATTAAAATTCGAAGATTTTGTCCTTGGCCAGACACAGTTAATAAGAAGGTGTGTTTTTTTTATAATACAATTCTATATACTACTGAAATTACTCAGCCAAGTAGAAGACTTAGCATTATATTTAATTGGACTTGTGGAATTATTGATTCAAAATAGCTTTTAATGGCCTTTAGTCCACAAAATTTGCGTTTCGTCCCGGCAATCTCACTTGGAATCATCAGTTGGTTAGTGAGCGCCTTACCAATACGCAATTTTTGTTAAGTTCAGTTCAACTAACTTGCATTTTTTGACAAGAAAGCAATGTGATCTATATCCAACAAGATTAATATTTTAGTCATTAAAATTCGAAGATTTTGTCCTTGGCCAGACACAGTTAATAAGAAGGTGTTTTTTTTTTATAATACAATTCTATATACTACTGAAATTACTCAGCCAAGTAGAAGACTTAGCATTATATTTAATTGGACTTGTGGAATTATTGATTTAAAATAGCTTTTAACGGCCTTTAGTCCACAAAATTTGCGTTTCGTCCCGCCAATCTCACTTGGAATCATCAGTTGGTTAGTGAGCGCCTTACCAATACGCAATTTTTGTTAAGTAACAGAAAACAATGTGATCTATATCCAACAAGATTAACATTTTAATCATTAAAATTGGAAGATTTCGTCCTTGGCCAGAAACAGTTAATAAGGTGTTTTTTTTTATAATACAATTCTATATACTACTGAAATTACTCAGCCAAGTAGAAGACTTAGCATTATACTCGTATTTAATTGGACTTGTTGAACTATTGATTCAAAATAGCTTTTAACGGTCTTTAGTCCACAAAATTTGCGTTTCGTCCCGGCAATCTCACTTGGACTCATCAGTTGGTTAGTGAGCGCCTTACCAATACGCAATTTTTGTTAAGTTCAGTTCAACTTACTTGCATTTTTTGACAAAAAATTAATGTGATCTATATCCAACAAGATTAACATTTTAATCATTAAAATTGGAAGATTTTGTCCTTGGCCAGACACAGTTAATAAGAAGGTGTTTTTTTTATAATATAATTCTATAGACTACTGAAATTACGCAGCCAAGTAGAAGACTTAGCATTATATTTAATTGGACTTGTTGAATTATTGATTCAAAATAGCTTTTAACGGCCTTTAGTCCACAAAATTTGCGTTTCATCCCGGCAATCTCACTTGGATTCATGAGTTGGTTAGTGAGCGCCTTACCAATACGCAATTTTTGTTAAGTTCAGTTCAACTTACTTGCATTTTTTGACAAGAAAGCAATGTGATCTATATCCAACAAGATTAATATTTTAGTCATTAAAATTCGAAGATTTTGTCCTTGGCCAGACACAGTTAATAAGAATGTGTTTTTTTTTATAATACAATTCTATATACTACTGAAATTACTCAGCCAAGTAGAAGACTTAGCATTATATTTAATTGGACTTGTGGAATTATTGATTCAAAATAGCTTTTAACGGCCCTTAGTCCACAAAATTTGCGTTTCGTCCCGGCAATCTCACTTGGAATAATCAGTTGGTTAGTGAGCGCCTTACCAATACGCAATTTTTGTTAAGTAACAAGAAACAATGTGGTCTATATCCAACAAGATTAACATTTTAATCATTAAAATTGAAAGATTTTGTCCTTGGACAGGCACAGTTAAAAGAAGGTGTTTTTTTTATAATACAATTCTATATACTACTGAAATTACTCAGCCAGGTAGAAGACTTAGCATTATATTTAATTGGACTTGTTGAATTATTGATTCAAAATAGCATTTAACGACCTTTAGTCCACAAAATTTGCGTTTCGTCCCGGAAATCTCACTTGGACTCATCAGTTGGTTAGTGAGCGCCTTACCAATACGCAATTTTTGTTAAGTTCAGTTCAACTTACTTGCATTTTTTGACAAAAAAGGAATGTGATCTATATCCAACAAGATTCACATTTTAATCATTAAAATTGGAAGATTTTGTCCTTGGCCAGACACAGTTAATAAGAAGGTGTTTTTTTTATAATATAATTCTATATACTACTGAAATTACGCAGCCAAGTAGAAGACTTAGCATTATATTTAATTGGACTTGTTGAATTTTTGATTCAAAATAGCTTTTAACGGCCTTTAGTCCACAAAATTTGCGTTTCATCCCGGCAATCTCACTTGGATTCATGAGTTGGTTAGTGAGCGCCTTACCAATACGCAATTTTTGTTAAGTTCAGTTCAACTTACTTGCATTTTTTGACAAGAAAGCAATGTGATCTATATCCAACAAGATTAATATTTTAGTCATTAAAATTCGAAGATTTTGTCCTTGGCCAGACACAGTTAATAAGAAGGTGTGTTTTTTTTATAATACAATTCTATATACTACTGAAATTACTCAGCCAAGTAGAAGACTTAGCATTATATTTAATTGGACTTGTGGAATTATTGATTCAAAATAGCTTTTAATGGCCTTTAGTCCACAAAATTTGCGTTTCGTCCCGGCAATCTCACTTGGAATCATCAGTTGGTTAGTGAGCGCCTTACCAATACGCAATTTTTGTTAAGTAACAAAAAACAATGTGATGTATATCCAACAAGATTAACATTTTAATCATTAAAATTGGAAGATTTCGTCCTTGGCCAGAAACAGTTAATAAGGTGTTTTTTTTTATAATACAATTCTATATACTACTGAAATTACTCAGCCAAGTAGAAGACTTAGCATTATACTCGTATTTAATTGGACTTGTTGAACTATTGATTCAAAATAGCTTTTAACGGCCTTTAGTCCACAAAATTTGCGTTTCGTCCCGGCAATCTCACTTGGACTCATCAGTTGGTTAGTGAGCGCCTTACCAATACGCAATTTTTGTTAAGTTCAGTTCAACTTACTTGCATTTTTTGACAAAAAAGGAATGTGATCTATATCCAACAAGATTAACATTTTAATCATTAAAATTGGAAGATTTTGTCCTTGGCCAGACACAGTTAATAAGAAGGTGTTTTTTTTATAATATAATTCTATAGACTACTGAAATTACGCAGCCAAGTAGAAGACTTAGCATTATATTTAATTGGACTTGTTGAATTATTGATTCAAAATAGCTTTTAACGGCCTTTAGTCCACAAAATTTGCGTTTCATCCCGGCAATCTCACTTGGATTCATGAGTTGGTTAGTGAGCGCCTTACCAATACGCAATTTTTGTTAAGTTCAGTTCAACTTACTTGCATTTTTTGACAAGAAAGCAATGTGATCTATATCCAACAAGATTAACATTTTAATCATTAAAATTGGAAGATTTTGTTCTTGGCCAGACACAGTTAATAAGAAGGTATTTTTTTTATAATATAATTCTATATACTTCTGAAATTACGCAGCCAAGTAGAAGACTTAGCATTATATTTAATTGGACTTGTTGAATTATTGATTCAAAATAGCTTTTAACGGCCTTTAGTCCACAAAATTTGCGTTTCATCCCGGCAATCTCACTTGGATTCATGAGCTGGTAAGTGAGCGCCTTACCAATACGCAATTTTTGTTAAGTTCAGTTCAACTAACTTGCATTTTTTGACAAGAAAGCAATGTGATCTATATCCAACAAGATTAATATTTTAGTCATTAAAATTCGAAGATTTTGTCCTTGGCCAGACACAGTTAATAAGAAGGTGTTTTTTTTTTATAATACAATTCTATATACTACTGAAATTACTCAGCCAAGTAGAAGACTTAGCATTATATTTAATTGGACTTGTGGAATTATTGATTTAAAATAGCTTTTAACGGCCTTTAGTCCACAAAATTTGCGTTTCGTCCCGGCAATCTCACTTGGAATCATCAGTTGGTTAGTGAGCGCCTTACCAATACGCAATTTTTGTTAAGTAACAGAAAACAATGTGATCTATATCCAACAAGATTAACATTTTAATCATTAAAATTGGAAGATTTCGTCCTTGGCCAGAAACAGTTAATAAGGTGTTTTTTTTTATAATACAATTCTATATACTACTGAAATTACTCAGCCAAGTAGAAGACTTAGCATTATACTCGTATTTAATTGGACTTGTTGAACTATTGATTCAAAATAGCTTTTAACGGTCTTTAGTCCACAAAATTTGCGTTTCGTCCCGGCAATCTCACTTGGACTCATCAGTTGGTTAGTGAGCGCCTTACCAATACGCAATTTTTGTTAAGTTCAGTTCAACTTACTTGCATTTTTTGACAAAAAATTAATGTGATCTATATCCAACAAGATTAACATTTTAATCATTAAAATTGGAAGATTTTGTCCTTGGCCAGACACAGTTAATAAGAAGGTGTTTTTTTTATAATATAATTCTATAGACTACTGAAATTACGCAGCCAAGTAGAAGGCTTAGCATTATATTTAATTGGACTTGTTGAATTATTGATTCAAAATAGCTTTTAACGGCCTTTAGTCCACAAAATTTGCGTTTCATCCCGGCAATCTCACTTGGATTCATGAGTTGGTTAGTGAGCGCCTTACCAATACGCAATTTTTGTTAAGTTCAGTTCAACTTACTTGCATTTTTTGACAAGAAAGCAATGTGATCTATATCCAACAAGATTAATATTTTAGTCATTAAAATTCGAAGATTTTGTCCTTGGCCAGACACAGTTAATAAGAATGTGTTTTTTTTTATAATACAATTCTATATACTACTGAAATTACTCAGCCAAGTAGAAGACTTAGCATTATATTTAATTGGACTTGTGGAATTATTGATTCAAAATAGCTTTTAACGGCCCTTAGTCCACAAAATTTGCGTTTCGTCCCGGCAATCTCACTTGGAATAATCAGTTGGTTAGTGAGCGCCTTACCAATACGCAATTTTTGTTAAGTAACAAGAAACAATGTGGTCTATATCCAACAAGATTAACATTTTAATCATTAAAATTGAAAGATTTTGTCCTTGGACAGGCACAGTTAAAAGAAGGTGTTTTTTTTATAATACAATTCTATATACTACTGAAATTACTCAGCCAGGTAGAAGACTTAGCATTATATTTAATTGGACTTGTTGAATTATTGATTCAAAATAGCTTTTAACGGCCTTTAGTCCACAAAATTTGCGTTTCATCCCGGCAATCTCACTTGGATTCATGAGGTGGTTAGTGAGCGCCTTACCAATACGCAATTTTTGTTAAGTAACAAAAAACAATGTGATCTATATCCAACAAGATTAACATTTTAATCATTAAAATTGGAAGATTTCGTCCTTGGCCAGAAACAGTTAATAAGGTGTTTTTTTTATAATACAATTCTATATACTACTGAAATTACTCAGCCAAGTAGAAGACTTAGCATTATACTCGTATTTAATTGGACTTGTTGAACTATTGATTCAAAATAGCTTTTAACGGCCTTTAGTCCACAAAATTTGCGTTTCGTCCCGGCAATCTCACTTGGACTCATCAGTTGGTTAGTGAGCGCCTTACCAATACGCAATTTTTGTTAAGTTCAGTTCAACTTACTTGCATTTTTTGACAAAAAAGGAATGTGATCTATATCCAACAAGATTAACATTTTAATCATTAAAATTGGAAGATTTTGTTCTTGGCCAGACACAGTTAATAAGAAGGTGTTTTTTTTATAATATAATTCTATATACTACTGAAATTACGCAGCCAAGTAGAAGACTTAGCATTATATTTAATTGGACTTGTTGAATTATTGATTCAAAATAGCTTTTAACGGCCTTTAGTCCACAAAATTTGCGTTTCATCCCGGCAATCTCACTTGGATTCATGAGTTGGTTAGTGAGCGCCTTACCAATACGCAATTTTTGTTAAGTTCAGTTCAACTTACTTGCATTTTTTGACAAGAAAGCAATGTGATCTATATCCAACAAGATTAATATTTTAGTCATTAAAATTCGAAGATTTTGTCCTTGGCCAGACACAGTTAATAAGAAGGTGTTTTTTTTATAATACAATTCTATATACTACTGAAATTACTCAGCCAAGTAGAAGACTTAGCATTATATTTAATTGGACTTGTGGAATTATTGATTCAAAATAGCTTTTAACGGCCTTTAGTCCACAAAATTTGCGTTTCGTCCCGGCAATCTCACTTGGAATCATCAGTTGGTTAGTGAGCGCCTTACCAATACGCAAATTTTGTTAAGTTCAGTTCAACTTACTTGCATTTTTTGACAAAAAAGCAATGTGATCTATATCCACTATTGGGAATAAATTAAGTGAACCCATTCTGTCAACAAGCTCAGAGCTCCTTAACACATCAGGATTGAAATCCCCCGCTATAATTATGAAAGGTGAGACAAAGGATAACTCATCTAATATTGATAATAACGATGTTAACTCAATATTACGATGTGGGCGATACAGCGATCCGAGCAAGATTTTATTGTTGTTACAGCTTATCTCAATGAATAAATATTCATCCTCACAACTAAGTGAGGACTTACTAATGACCCTAGCATTGAAGTTATTGCGAGCAAAAATCGCAACACCACCCCCTCTCCGACCACTTCTATTACAACGAAACACGTGAAATCCATCCATCCAACAAATACTATCAAGAGTGAACCAAGTTTCACAAACGCATACAATATCTGTATTTGAATGTTCAAACAAATAACGGAATTCATCAATCTTAGGGGTCAAACTTTGGGCATTTATATGGCAGATTTTCAAGCCAGTGCACTGCGCACCTAAAACTTGTATCATAGAGCGCGTAGAATCATGAGCACCCCCGAAGAGGGACTCGCAGTGACGATCATTAAAATTTGACTTAATCATTATTATAAACATAAGCTTAGAGACATGGGCCCAAATAGCCCCGCGCAACAATAGAGACATAGAGAAAATAATTACATAGAGGCGCGACTCGTACCCCCCTTGCCTTAAACACCCGCAATTTTTTTTTAGTTGAGTAAGAGAAAACTCTCTTAATTTACTCATTTTTTCCTATCCGTGAATACATATGAGTGGTGGATTAAAAAACCCTTTTGCTCAAACTGACAGATAATTTTTTTGTTGTTGGTTTGTCAAAAGTCTGTCTGACATACCAAAACATAAATAATAGTTTTTTTTCGGCATTCAGTCAAGAAGAAACAAGGTACGTTAAATACAAAAAAACCTAATTTGATGTATTTTTTAGTATTTGTTTTTCTTTTAATTTTGTAGAATAAACAGCGCCTGCCATTCGTCTCAAAATCATGACGAACAAGAAGGTCAGACCACACAAACAATGAAGCCCAACAGGAAGTCATTATTGCTAGATATTATAATTAAATACATTAGGCTTAATATTTAAAAGTGTTCTCCTTATGTATATATATATGTATATAGCTTAAGAATTGTGATTCACTTAATTTTTTTCGATTACATTTTCTTTATGGGTGTTCAAAAAAATTCTTTTCTTTTTAAGGGAAATGTAATGTTGTGTGTCTCAATGACACATAGGTAAGTATTATAGCCCTATGCTGAGGTAAATTAACACTCAGAACAGTTACAATCATCGAAATCAAACAAGTACTTTGGAAATGACAGCTTATCCAAAGTAGCAAATCCAAGAAATTTCTACTGATATCAAGAAAAATCTTTAAATCAGTACTTACGCAAAGCTCTAATTTGCAAACTACTTCCTTGATTTCGATGACTGTAACTGTTCTGAGTATAAATTAACCTCAGCTTCTAAATCCTTGTAATCATTTTATAATCAAACAATTAATTCGAAAAATTGCTATCTAAAAGTAGTTTTTTCGTGTTTACAAAAAAATTAAAAATTACAAAATTACTTTCAGATGCAAATTTTTTGAAATATTTGCTCGAATTGAAAACGGTTTCAAGAATTAACAAGCTGACATAAATTAAAACTCATAACAGTTTAAATCATCGAGATCAAGCAAGTACTTTGGAAATGACAGCTTGTCCAAAGTAGCAAATCCAAGAAATTTCTCTTATATCAAGAAAAATCTTGAAATCAGTACTTACGCAAATCTCTCATTTCCAAACTACTTGCTTGATTTCGATTATTGCAACTGTTCTGAGTGTAAATTAACTTCAGCTTCTAAGTGCTTGTAATTATTTTATAATCAAACAATTATTTCGAAAAATTGCTATCTAAAAGTAGTTTTCTCGTGTTTTTAAAGTTAGACCATTTTTTTTAAAGGTGAAGTTGAACAAACATTGCCGAAAATAAACAAAGAATCATATACATGTATATATATACCATTGTATTTAATGACAACACAAAATAATTAAAATTATTATTATTATTCATTACAAATAAGTTTGCTGCTCACAGAGTTATATATATAGAACATTATGAAGAATAGAATAAGATCACATTTTTGCCAGGAACAAAGTCAATGATAATTATTATGATCCTTTTTTATTTCAATATTGGATGATGTGATGATGTGGTGTCTTCTGTTGAAGATGATGTAGCAGTTTGTGAGGCAGAATCATCTGCAACATTTATCGCCTGTACTTCGCGTCGTCGGTGTTGGTGTGTGTGTCGTCATCGGTCTCATTGACTGCAGCAGATATTTCTCCATTGAACTGAATCAAAGAATACAAGGCTCCATGGCATAGGCGAGCAGATTCATAGAAATTGGATTCACACGCAGCAAATTTCCAACAAAAACTATCTGTAAAATAAAAATTTAACAATCTGTAAATATTTAGAGATTATGAAATCCGATTTTATGATTTTCGACTAAATTTTATTGAAATTTTGATAGATGAGTTTTGTTTTTAATTAATTAAATAAACCTAAGGCTATAACTTGAGAATAAATCATTTGAAAAACTAAACATACAGTGTCCTGCACGTATAAAATTATTTGGAATAGCCGATAAATTTTGTTTTATAAACAAAATATTGTTTTATAAACAAATAAAAAATAATTAATAACTTAACATTAAATGCATTGAAAAATATTTCCGTCGATTTTTTCAAAAACAAAAACTAAAATATTAAAAATACTTTATTAAGGTCTTGCATTGGATCGTGCATTTGATCATTATTCACAATTGGCGTGAATGTCTCGCAAGGATTTGAGTAGCAACTATCTGTTGAGCTTTCGCTTGAGCACCTCAAACGTCTCTTCTTTGTTTGTCTGAGCTTGCTAAACATATCCCCTTCCTCTATTAAGTTAATGGCATTGAAATTATATTTCAGCCATGAGAATTTCGTTGGATCTTTCAATAATCTTAGCCATGGAATATACAAATCTTTTACCAATCGAACTACAACATTTAGTCCACGAATCTCGTGTGTTACAAGTTCGGGTCGAACATAACCCAGCAATTTAAGTATGAGTACATTCAACTCACTATTCACTGTAGTCACGTATATTACACTTTGTGGATGAACCTCCATGTCTGGAGGATGAATTACCAAGTAAATCATACTCATGATCTCGTGCCAAGTGGTGGACGGACGCTTGTGTAAAGCTTTTAGTGGCGGTGGCGTTGAATTTATATAATCTTTTGAATTATAATTAATTATAATTAATAATAATAATAATTAATTTTTTCTCACCATAAAATATTAATTGAATAAACATTAAGAAACATGGGTTTTATAAACACAACTGTTATACAGTAGATAACGAGTAAGACGAAGCAATCAAAAACGACACTAAATTTATAAATATTTATAAAATCTAAATTATTAACATCTTGGTCTATTATTTGTTAATTTTATTACATTTACACATCAATGTACATATATTTACTTACAATACTCGTTATTTAAACGTAATAAGACAAAATAAGTAATTATATTATATTAAATAAACTAAGAAAATTTACAAAAAAAATTTAAAACCAAACTAATTTTCGAAAGCAGATTCGACTTCTCACTTTATATCAATATATTCGTTAACTCCATCCATGACCAAATCGTCTTCATGTTCTCTGTTAAACTTGTTCTTTTGATTTCCTTACTTTTTTAGCAAATTTCGGTAGAATGAGATAGGTACACATCACTTTTATATCGTTGCTTAGAGTTTTTAAGGACTATTTGGAAAAACTCTTTGCTTTTGCATTCATCCAAGTCTTTTCAGGCTAACATAAACAATCTATTTGAAAACATTAAGTGTATTATTATAAAATTTAAGAGTAAGTTTGCTACCGCCAGTGCGGCTACCTCCACTCCAGGTCACATTTAGAAGAAATGCTCTCGTAAAGAAGCGATCTACTAGACTATAACAAAAATTTGTTGCGTCGAGTAATCCAGATTCTCCAGAATTCTTTTCATTTTATCAAAAAGTGAATTAAAAAAAAATTTATATACAATTTTTTTTTGCGGATGATCCCTTTCAAACTAACCAAATGTTCAGCTTTTTTACTGTCTTTAAGATCGATTTTCATTTTATCAAGTTCCCCCGGGTTGGATATTGGGTCAATAAATAAATTACGCATTGCTATAGTATTATCGGGATTTTTTAAAGCTATATCTGTGTCCTAAAAGGGAAAGTAAGAACAACGCAAGTAAAAACATAGTACATAATTCTATGTATGACTTTATATAATTTTACAAATGTAGTGTTTCTTACTTGGTCTTCTGACATCTTTTCTATATCCTTTTCTCTAATTTCTTAAAATTCTTTGGAAAAATTCTTAGCATTTATTTTCATAGAAGTTCTTTGAAATTAATGTTACCAATTTACTGAATATGCAAAAAACATTGTGATAATTCTTGAGACCAAGTTTTCTCCGTTCTGTACGGCTTCCACTCCAGGGTACATTTTGTAGAAATGCCCTTGTAAAGAAGTGGTCTACTAATTTATGACAACAGTAAGATGCATCTAATTATCCACTACCTCCGCCAATTGTTTTCATTTTGGAAATCTAAGGGAAAAAAACAAATAGGTACATAGTTTTAGAAGCAAGATTTGTGATCAGATTGACTAAGGAGAGTTCCGCTATTTTTAATACTGGTAGTTGAGGCAGACAAGCTGAGTCCGAAGAAACTCTGCGTCGTGTATTCCAAGGAGTTGTTATCGTTTCGGAGGAGCATTTGACTATATTAAAGCAGTTCAATGTGTGTTACATGCGCTCTTCGAAGCGTTCCATGAATGCACGTTTAGTGAACCGTTTCTGCAACTAAAATAACGTGGATGGCACCAAGTTCTTTGGCGAGACCTTGAGCTTCTTCAAAACCGGGTGCTTCTATGATTTCACTGCGAATACCAGCCGACCATAAAATTCGCATTATTTGGGTGAAATATTTTACTGGTGTCCTAGATCCCGTTACACAAACACCAACATCAATAGCTCGACATTCTTCAACAAATTCAGAACCAAATGCGGCGACTAATTTATCTAGGCAGAATGACAGACCGGTGAAACTTATTCCACGTTTTTCTTAGTCCAGAGTAGTATAGTTTCAAGAACTAAAATATATTATAATTACAGTACAGAATTAAATACGTAAAAGCAAAATAAAACTCACTTACTTCCGATTCCGATATTTGTTTTGAAATTAATAATATTTTTTTTTATTGTTTTGTCATCTGTCAAAATACTCACCTCAAATTGAGTAAACTGGTCTAATCTTGTGGTGGAATTTTGGCACGTACGCATTAATATGCTATGGTTTGCTTCTACTTTTTGATTGGATTTTCTTCATTTTGAACATGCAATTAATAAATATTGCTTAATTTGTAAAGCAGAATCAACAAAAAGCTTTTATTAGTATGTTTTATGTTTGATTAAGGCCTTTAAAAATACAATTTAACTAAAAAGCAATTAGTTTTTCAATTTTTGAATTTAACGGATTTCCATTTTAAATATATATGATCACCATATCTACCAAAAGTGCAAATGCGCACTCCTCCGTTTCGATAAGCCTGTGTTGGTGTCTGCTCCATTTAAAATGCACGGGCAACTAACACATGCTTGTCGAAACGGAGGAAATCCTCTCAATTTAGCTTGTAGGATGAAAGAGAATAAACCCCCGAAGTCGTGCATCTATGTTAGTTTCTCTATGAACAGAGAGACGACGATGACAGTACGAATAACGATTTTATTTTTATCAAAAATATAATTTATTTATGACAAAAAATTTAATTAAAACAAATAATAAAATGAAGAAAATATTAAGTTTAACAGTAAGAAATAAAAAAATAATATTACAAAGATATACGGCAAAACTTACAAGTATCTAAATAGCAAAAGGCAAGTGAAGTTAACAGCGAGATACTCGTAACAAAAAAAAATATGTTGTTTACTTTAAATTTTCTTACAAGTTTGTCTTGCCAATAGCTGTTTGAATTGTCATCAGTGATTAGGTAGAAATATCATTTAATGTGTCATTGTTTTCCACTTAAAGAGCTTTCTCATTGCGGTTCGTTTTAAAGTAAACAAACCCTCTCATAGTAAAAGCTGAAAACAGGTTCCCATCGGTTTTCATTTTAGTAGCACTCTGCAGTAGTAAACGGTTTCTGACAGTAATACACTCGTGCACAAACACAGTTTTATCGGAGCTAAGACCAAAATCGCGGACAATAAGTGGTTTTTTTTTTAGTTTGAATTGAGTTTTTTTGCGACCTTTAGTCCAAATTAATATGCGTTTCGCCCAGGTACTGCAGATAGGCTCATCAGTTAGATGCGGCGCAATATATTTTAGTCGATGGCTACCGACACAAATAAAATGTACGGTTTTAAAGCACTGTGAATTATATTCTTCTAGGGGAATTCGGTCGAATTCAGACACCTAGAAAATAATACCCGTGATGAGTCCATCTGTAGTACCTGGGCGAAACGCATATTAATTTGGACTAAAGGTCGCAAAAAAACTCAATTAAAATCATAATTACAGTCCACAAAATAAGGAACAAATACAATACCTTCGTATATAAATGCGTTTGTATTGTTTTTGTTTTTGCATTTATTCTTAAATTTAAACAAGCCAGACCACGGGTATTATTTTCTAGGTGTCTGAGTTCGAACGAATTCCCCTAGAAGAATATAATTCACAGTGCTTTAAAGCTGTTAATTTTATTTGTGTCGGTAGCCATCGACTAAAATATACTGCGTCTTATAAAGGTACTACAGCATCTAACTGATGAGCCCATATGTAGTACCTGGGCGAAACGCATATTAATTTGAACTAAAGGTCGCAAAAAAACTCAATTACAATCATAATTACAGTCCACAAAATAAGAACAAAAACAATACCTACGTATGTAAATGCGTTTGTACTGTTTTTGTTTTTGCATTTATTCTTAAATTTAAACAAGCCAGACCACGGGTATTATTTACTAGCTGTCTGAATTCGACCGAATTCTCCTAGAAGAATATAATTCACAGTGCTTTAAAGCTGTGAATTTTATTTGTGTCGGTAGCCATCGACTAAAACATATTGCGCCGCATCTAACTGATGAGCCCACCTGTAGTACCTGGGCGAAACGCATATTAATTTGGACTAAAGGTCGCAAAAAAACTCAATTAAAATCATAATTACAGTCCACAAAATAAGGAATAAAAACAATACCTACGTATGTAAATGCGTTTGTATTGTTTTTGCATTTATTCTTAAATTCAAAATTCGTACGTTTCGTACAAATCGGGAGAAATTTTTCTCCGATCGGTTACGGATAGGGTCCAATTTCTTTTGCTCAGATTTTTTAATCTCGCGTGACGTCGGTAAAAAAAGACAAAAAAGAAGTGTCATAACCTTGTTCCTTTGATTCATGTGTTTTGAGTATTATTACACTGAATCCGATCTAACCTTGGACGACGTATGCGCACGTACACGTTTTACAATAATTAATCAGAATGTTGGTAATAATCAAAAGCAAGAGGTGCGTGCAGAAGATATAAATGGAGAGCTGCCCATATTTCCCAGCTTCGAACTGCACAATCGCCACCATAAATTCGACAAAAAGTTATTAGAAGAAGAAAAGTGACAAATGTAGACTTCAATCGTGCTGCTTTAGAATACGATGCGCAATCGCATTTACTTGCTCGATGCTCCCAGTACGAGATGCAAGACATTCGTCCCTTAGTTGATTCTAGCAACAATTCTGCCAAGATTTCTTTCGTTGCCTGTTGCATCCTATGGCATCTGGGCATTGATACCACACCGTTTGAAGGCGGTCGAACTGCACATTTCGCTTTGAAACGGGCGATGAATTTTTTCACTATTGACAAACCAATAACGTGGACAATGACGTAAGAATTCGGCGACGGCGAAGTTGATGCGAGAATGAAAAATCATAATTTAGGATGGATTGACGATGGCGCATAAACGAGCTTTGGAGGCAGTTGACCTAACAATGAAGGACTTACAAGGTGATTCGAGATGATTTGGTGGGGATGTGAAATTGCTCAACTGAGATTTTCGTCAAACGCTTTCCGTCATCCTGAAATATACTGCTGCCGATGAACTTAATGGATGCTTAAAATCGTCGTCCTTGTGGCGGCATGTCGATAAATTAAAATTGACCACAATACAAGTGGCATTTCAGAACGATCCATCGGTTGCTGAGTTCTCAAGACAACTGCTGGCTCTTGGCAATGGCCAAATTTCTCTCGATTGGATTGATATCATTCCCGAAAATTTTTTGCGAGTTAACAATATCGAAGAAGTTCATCACCAAAGTAAAGTGTTCCCCGGCATTCCGAAAAAATTTAAAAATCTCGATTGGATTTGTCTTTGCGCCGGAAAACAAATCGAAAAACATCGTTTATCATATCACTCTTTATTTAAATTCAATTCAAACAGATCACATTCACATTTGAACTATTTTTATTATAGCTATGCAGTTGATTTGATGGCGTTAAATTGGGGCGAGACGAAGTTCGCCTGGGTGGCTAGTATAATATAAAATATTTTTGTATAGCTATGTACAAATAAAAATAAATGATTAAATACCTACCTACCATTTTTGAAACATAAAGTAAATGGTATTCATGGTAATTCTAACACCCAAATGAATAACCATTGACTAGCGAAGGTTTAGGACTAAGTCCGTGGACTAAGTGCGAAATGCTATTAATAAAATTGAGTTTCTGGTATTTGACATTTACATACTTAGGCCTTGCTAAACCATCAAAGATGGTCGTTTAGTGACGGAGTAAGAATTCAAATTAAGAACAAAATTTGGAGGGACATAGAATAAAATGAGATAGAGTTGATACTTATTTTTGTAGATTTGGATTGTGGATTTTCGTTTTTTTTATTAATTGAACATTTTAGCCCGCAGACTATCTTATTCTATGGTTAAGTAAAGCCATTAACTAGCGGTGGACTAAGCATTTTTTTACCAATAGGGCTGTAAATGTTTATTGAAAGAAACGTAAGTATCTATTGAAAAAATTCTAGAATTATTTTTATTTATTATTAGTATTAAAATATTAATAAAAGAATTGAACTGCTGTAAAAAAATCAAACAAAGTATTTATATATTTACTTTGTATTTGAGAATCTTATTAAGGCTAATATATAATTTAAGAGCGTATTTTTAAAATTGAGTTTAAAAAAAATTGTTGAATAAATGTGCTTTCTCAACGTATGGAGTCTATAAAATTTAGTCCGAAGGCTTGTTCTGAAGGGCAATTCCAAGGATTGTGATAACTGTAGGTGATAAATATAGGTAAACATTATACATACATATTTATTTTTTATTATTTACATGTTTTATTTTCCTGCATGAGAGTGTGTAAATGAAAAAACTTCGTTTTCTAGTTTTGACATATATATAATTTCAAAGTGCTCTAGCGGCAATACCGTTTGGTCAAAATAAGTGTAAAGGTATTTATTTCATAGAGAATTTAATGCAGTCTTAGTCAATTTAGACATATTTGTAATTACAAGCATAGTTTGTGAATAATGGGTGAAAAAATGTCGAGAAAACAGGTTTTAAAAAAAATAGGCAATTTTTTCCTTTTTTTTCAGCTGGCTCTAGCGGCCAAACAGGTTAACCAACAAAATTAGTTGAGGTATGAATTTTGTTGGAAATTTAGTGTGCTTTTTTTGTAGTAGATAGTTGACGCCAGAAATGTAAATTTTTTGAGTTTTTGGCAAAATCTTGAAAAAGGTCCATACTTTTTTGTGTTCCTTGCGATTGGTTTTTGATGGAAAGTGAAGGGGCGGAGAGGAGTGGTTGTGTAACTTATTTTTTTTTTAACTGTACCAGTAATACGTAACAACATGTCAACAATTTACGACTATCCGGCTTCCGGGTAACTATCTTCTTTTTAGAGTTCCGTTTACTTAACTAATTCAGTTATCTCCGAAAAGAAGTGACGAAATTAATATGAAACTTATATTATACCGATGGAAATTGTAATTTTCAGGTTGGCTGCTTATTTGCAATTAAAAATTTGCCATCACCCGAATGTTTGTGTGGTTAAAATGCGAGAGTTTATCATTTAAAGTGACTGAGTAACCTTCAGATCAACTGGGCGCGTCATGTTGATGACGTCGGCTGATGGTCTTTCCGCCGTTATATGGGCGGCTGACGGTTTGTTTTATTATCTTGAGAGGTTGAAGATTCATCTGCAAAAAATTCATTCGGTTAAAAATTACTTTTTGTTCCAATTTTTTTTTTCAAGTTTAGGGGCGTGGCTGACGGTCTTTCACCGCCATCCATTCGGCTGACTGCAATTTTTATATTATTTAGAACATAAATGACCATCCCTCAAATTTTGGTGCGGTGTAAAATGACTTTTTGAAATAAAGATTGTGTACCACTTTGACCCCTCGTTACACCTAGCTCATACGTACCTACATCCTAAGGCCCATACCTATATGTTAGAAAAAGTCATATGAATCATGTACCTTCCACCTATTATATTTATATAAAATTATATTCGATTTTTAATCACCGACAATTAAAATGAACGATATTTTGTGGTCGTTATAATTAAGGAACAGAATAATATTATTTCTTATTGACCGCAAACAATCGATAAAATATAAAAACACGAGATAAAATTTTAGTTTTTAATATTTATTATTATAATCGTATGCATTTCGAACTTAAAATTGAAAGTTCATCTTCAGCTCGAGTTTAATAAAACAAAATGAAGTGATCAAAAAAAGCTAAATGACATTCAACCTAAAACAACAAACTTACAAAACTAACTTGCCTAGAAAAAGCTCATATTCAAAAATTAAACAACAAAAAATAAGGAATTACATACATTACAAAAGGTTAAAAAGGGATGACTCTATTGCTCCAGATTCTAAATTTATTAAATTGTTTGTTGTTTGTATGAAAAATGACTCATAAGCATCCAACTTAGAGGGGTTATTCACTGTTTTTAAAATTTTAATATTGTCAACAATTGGTGTAATAGAGTGAGGCTCTGTGTTGTCAAAATTAAATATGTGTGATGGTATAGCCTTTTGAATTTCCTTGTTGTCTATTATTTTTTCGTGTTCACTTGTTCTTGCTTTCAAAGCCCTCCTTGCCTGTCCTATGTAAGAAGCATTGCAGTATAGACTCTCGGTATAGAGTCTTTGGTAGTCCCAAGAGATAAGCATAGTTCGTTATTGTTTGTATGTACGATTTTCATGTTTGCTTTCTCATAGTATTTATGTAATTTGTTTGTTACTTTTGGAACAAAAGCGATATTCACTCGTCTCTGGTTAGATTTATTTTTATTGGTGTTCTGAGCGAAAAGCGTTGACAGATTTCTTTTTCTTATTTTGTTAGAATGTTTTATTATTAACTTGTCTATTAAATGTTTGTTGTAACCGTTTATTGTAGCCAAATAAACTATATGATCATACTCGGTTTTATAGTTTCTCAAGGAAAGTGGAAGGCGGCAAAGTCTATAAATCATCGAATAGAAAGCTGTAATTTTATTTTGATGACTGTAGTACGAATCAAATGTGATGAAGCGGTCAGTGGATGTCAACTTCCTATATACTGCAAATTGACCTATTATATGAATTTTATAAATATCTACCTAAAAACGTAATAACAATAAAATGAGTATTAAACCGCGAAATTTCAAACCTAAATTTTGCGATTTTTATTTTGAAATAATTTGAATGTAAATGCATCGCTTGTTTTCAATAAATTAATGCGATCTTATTTTATATTAATTAAAAGGTTTGGTGATGTTTGCTCCAAAAACATAAGAGAAAATCTTACAAAAAAAATCCCTAAGAGAAAATCCTCAAATAAGCAGTGCAAGCAGTTCCGTGCAATTCAGGTTTATTTAAAAGACCTTAAAAAAAAACGTAACGTGTTCAAAACTGACAGCCAGAACACAAAACTTACATATGTAAACAAATTTATCTGTCCCAATTTTGTGTCTGTCAACTATGTCATAAAAAAAAACAATTTTTGCATGTCATTTATTTCTTCTGATAGGTATTCTAGATTGGTTCTGTGCGGTTTTTGGTTCCAGAAGTGTTGGGAAGTGAACGCACCCATTTTGTTCTCGACTGCATGACGTCACTTATGATTAATCTTTGAAGCTGTTATGAAAAGGAGAAAGCCAATTACCAGATCTATCTATCTATCTCTTTCATTTGTGTTAAGCGTAAATTGTGCCTCTTTTAAAGAAAAATTTTGAATTTTCCATTATTCGCCATTTTATAATGAAGGAATTAAGTTCAGCAGCCAGACAAAACGAATTAAAAACTCCCATTGGTTCTTCGCCTTTGCATTTTTGCTGCCCAAATTTCGTAAAAAAAAAGTTGCTTATTTATAAAAAAGTTAGTGTTAAATAATTAAAATTAAATTCAATAAAAACTGTAAATTTGAAAACAGCATTAAGAGTTTAATTCGAGGCTGTGCCGCATTGCCAATTAGTGGCCACACCAATGCCTAATTTTAGTTGCCCTGACTGCTGGCAACATCGCAGGATTACCAGTTGGTTGCCATTCCAACATCATTTAATCCAGTTGCCTGCCCGTCGGCAACATCTTTTTAATTCGTGTCTATTGAACATCTTTTTAATTCGTGTCTATGGAACATCTTTTAATTCGTGTCTATTGGACATCTTTTTATTCGTTTTTTGGCCATCTTTGTATTCGTTTGTGGACATCCCTTTGAGATCTATGCTTGTGTCTATATCGCTGCTGCGATTTTAAGCCAAAATAGACACATACATTCAGCATCTCAATTGCCGGAGAAAAGACGAAGCGCCATACGTTACAGAACGTCATGTGTTCTCTTTGTCATTGTTGGTTCTTTAAACATCTCCGTTCTATGCCAATGGCCCAAGACAACACGAGGAGAGCTAGCCAAAGAAACAACAAAGTAGTCACTCCGGCAAGATTCGATATATGTGAAATCGAAATGCCGGTCGAAAGATCACCCCCGTCCAGGGTATCCAATCTAGTTCGCCTTCAAGATCATCGATGACACCGCCTGCAATTGGTATTCAAAAGAATTTACCACTTTATCGATGCCACCGCCCGCCCAAGGCACTCATGCAAATTTGCTTCAAACATTGTCGATGCCACCGCCCGCCCAAGGAATTCAAAGAAACCTACCTTCAACATTATTGCCACCGCCCGCCCAAGGCATTAATGCAAATTTGCAAACGACATCGATGACACTGCTTGCCCAAATCCAACCTCATGCCGATTTGCAACCACCACTCATGCCAGCAACAATCGCCACAGCCGAATCGGATTTCTTGCAACAAAACGTAAGTAAATCTCAATATTTTCTTTGCAATAACTTATGTGATTCAGAATCACAATCATTAGATTTTAATAAAAAAAATTATCGATAAGCGTTACGAATATGCTCATCAAATTCAGGCCATGTAGGCCCTTATTATATCGTCTTACAACACCATGCATGAAACTATGGCAGATCTACGAAGAGATTTTTTGGCTTCTCAACCGCCACCACAACATTCTAGGCAATTCGCCTACCAATTACTTCACCAAATTTGCCATCTTAGACGATACTTCGGCAATTCTTGCCACAAAGCTTACACGCCGAGCCTTTAAGCAACACAGCTCCCTTTTTCAGCCAAGATTTTCCGCCGTTGTCAAACGATTCTAGGCAGAGAACCATCAGCATCAGAAAAGATATATCCGCTCCCAATCTTTACGGGCGCCCCCAGAAGAGTGGCAAACTTTTTCTGAAGCATTCAGAACTACAACTTTGGAGTTTGACTATTCCTCATTACTTAATATCATGCGACTTCGTAACGCCATACAACGCGGAGCTAGGGAGGTAGTGGAGGCATTTCTTTCGAATTCAAGCAATGTAGAAGGAATACTGTCCATACTAGATGATATGTTCGGACGGCCCGAACAATTGATAAGCAGCAAAATCGAGAAGGCTCGATCTGTCCCGCCGGTCATTGAAGGCGACTTGATGTCACTTGTAAACTTCGTGAACAGAATCACTAATATGACCGCCTTCTTACAAAATGCAAAAGGAACACAGCACATAGCGAACCCAATCCTATTGAGCGAACTTGTAGGCAAGTCAGATGCAGTGGGCCGAAAGGTGCATATCTTTAGAACGTCAGCCGACGTTAATCGAATTCAGCCAATGGTTGGTTAGTTTGAGAAAAGTGGCAAATATGGTGACTGACTCGTTGCTGTCGTCTCAATCAATGCCAAGTACTTCAAATGGGTAGTCACCGGCACAAAACTCTAGCATAGTAAAGCGTCGTCGCTTTGCATATGTGAGTGTCGTTCAATCTAAGTGTTACATATGCGACGGTGTTCTTCCGTAAAGGAATGTAATGTTTTTTCACAGCTTTCAGGAGAAGAACGATGGAAGAAAACTAAAACAATAAAAATATGTTTTTGTTGCTTGAAAAGTGGTCATAGATCCGCCCGTTGCGGATCGTACATCTTACAAAAAAAATCCCTAAGAGAAAATCCTCAAATAAGCAGTGCAAGTAGTTCCGTGCAATTCAGGTTGCATTTAAAAGACCTTAAAAAAAACGTAACGTGTTCAAAACTGACAGCCAGAACACAAAACTTACATATGTAAACAAATTTATCTGTCCCAATTTTGTGTCTGTCAACTATGTCATAAAAAAAACTATTTTTGCATGTCATTTATTTCTTCTGATAGGTATTCTAGATTGGTTCTGTGCGGTTTTTGGTTCCAGAAGTGTTGGGAAGTGAACGCACCCATTTTGTTCTCGACTGCATGACGTCACTTATGATTAATCTTTGAAGCTGTTATGAAAAGGAGAAAACCAATTACCAGATCTATCTATCTATCTCTTTCATTTGTGTTAAGCGTAAATTGTGCCTCTTTTAAAGAAAAATTTTGAATTTTCCATTATTCGCCATTTTATAATGAAGGAATTAAGTTCAGCAGCCAGACAAAACGAATTAAAAACTCCCATTCGTTATTTTAGCCAATATATTCGATAGTCATTTATCAACTATTAATATATAATCTATTAATACTATTTTGTCACCTAATTGATTTCTTTTATTTCACAATAAAATATATAAAATTCAACACAATCATCATTATCATATTCATCATCCTTAGTCTCAAAGCATAATCAGAGCAAAGCTTCTTATCACTTAGATCCGTTATGTACATTTAATGTAGATGAGTGCACTGTATACTAAATTTGCTATAATATCATTTAAATAATCATTAGTAATTTTTCTTTGTCGGAGTCGGTTGTACCTTCCTTGAAAAAAAACAAGTGTAAGGTGAAGTTTCAATTTACTTTTTTCTGCTGTTTTGTCAAAAACAAGAAAAAATAATTAAATAAAATCATAAAAATCGATTTATATTGAATAAAAATATAAGTTTGATATTTTTCTACCCACAATTTCTTGCCTTTAGAACACGTGCTTTCAATTCATAAAATATCAAATTCTCATCAAATCGCTCTATAATCCCGGTTTATATCATTCGATTATTATTTTGAAAGAACAACTAAATTCGTAAAAGTTATAATCTTCACAAAGTTCTCTTTAATCGATATTTTTATATAGTGGCATATAGTGATTAATCCCTTAATTAATAAAAAGAAAAACGCACATACACCTATACATACACATACACGCACAGTTATAATTGAACCTCAAATAAAACTATACAAACAAAAAAACCCTACGTAACGTGAGCGTACTCAATTTTGAACCCAATGAGCTTAATTAATTAACAGGTGAGTTTCATATTGTAGCATTCTGTCTTTAAGATGATTTACCTGCTGAAAACCCTTCTTTTATATTGAAGTAAAATGATAATAAGATTGAAGTGAATAATTCAGTTCACTAAGTTACTTTTCGTGAGTCATTTGGTTTTCAGTTCATTGTTTGAAATATAACAACTTGTTTAAAAAATTATCGCCTTCGATGATTTTATTTAAGCATCCGACCAATTGATCGAGTTCATTTCTAATTTTAAAGGCAAATTTTCTACTGATTTTACAATCAGTTCATTAGGAGCTAACCAAATTGAATTAAATAATCAAAAATCAATCAAAGAAAAATATAAACAAGCTTCAGATACATTCGTAAATTGTTTGAGTGATATCATTGATCTGAAAAAGAAATTATCCAACATTTTAGAGGATAATTCTGGAGGTATTAAATCTCATAAAGGTTTAAATATAAATCAGAATACAGATAAATCGCGAAGTGAAGTGCCTTGGCTAAAAGTCCCTCCTTGTGACACAGATGTGTTTTATGGATCTTATCAAACGTGACCCTCCTTCAGAGACATGTTTACTGGAGCTTATGTGAATCACCCTAAACTTTGTGCCGTCCAAAAGTTATATCACATTAGATCGAAAACTCGAGGTAAAGCTAAGAACATTGTTTGCAAATTTGCTCTCACGGATGAAAGTTCTAACCTCGCGTAGGAAGCCCTTAGGAATTGTTATGAAAATATACGCATTCTAGTATATAGGCAACTTAAAAATTAATTTAATTTGCCAATATTATTGGCATTAAATATTAAAAACATTCAAAGAGGAATCAATGATTCTCTATCCGCGCTAAAAGCCCACAAAATAGATACTTCTAATTCGGATTCCATACTTGTATACCTTTGGTCGAGTCGCTTACCGGACATGACCCTTTCATTGTGAGAACATTCAATCGAAACCCCAAGGAAGATTCCTACATGGTCCGAGATGGACATCTTTTTAACCAATCGTTATCAAGTTTTGGAAACAGTTTCAGATATTCGCCTCAAACCCAAACCGAAGTCTACAGTGAATAAACCGCACGCACCTCAACCAATACGTGAAAGGTTTCATCAAACCTATCACAACAAGCAAATGAACTTTACTTGCAAACTTTTCAATCCTTACGGTTTTGTAATAAGTTTTTACAAACGACAACTGATGACAGAATAAAAACCGTGAGATCATATAACTATAGTTCAAACTGTCTTGCGACCTCACGTATCGAAAACGATTGTAAGAGTTCATATACATGTATGCAATGTAAAGGACGTCATCATTCACTTCTTCATGTTTCGCATATAACCCAATCACACTTTACGAATTTTGATCAAATTTCAGAACCCAATACAACACTAGAAAACCCGAATATACAGTCCACTCTCCCACAAACCTCTGATTCATCTCATTTGCATTCTTATTATAGCAGCAATTTAAATCGTGTTTTATTAGCAACTGCGTTAGGTAATATTGAACATCATGGTATAACGTTCACTCTTTGTGAACTCTTAGACCCAGGGTCTGAAGTTACCTTTATTTCCGAGGAAGCACAGAAGCGACTTCAACTTCGGGTAAGGTCCATTGAAGCTCATATATCAGGTATATATAATGTTATCACAAATCCAAACAAAACTCAGAATTTACTCTCAATGTCAAGGCAATTGGCCTCAATCGCCTAACTGGTGAATTTCCTTCCTGCTATATAAATTTATCTGACATATCACAAGCCATCGATTTTCCGTTAGGATATCCCAATTTTCACTACAGCTCTAAAGCGGATCTTGTTCTTGGTGCCGACATATAGCCCTCTCTCATTAGAAGTGGGTTAATAACAAATGTTCTTGGTTCGTTGGTGGCACAAGATAAAATGTTCGGATGGGTGTTATCAGGACTTCTTTCTCAAAGACCCATACATTGCTTATCGACTTTTCTTTCTAATGTTAGTGAGATATATTAAAGATGAAATTTCAACCCTAGGTTTATCAAGAGAAACAACACTAAAACAGTATTTCCGTAACGAGAACGCATTATCCAGGAATCTGAAATTTTATACCGAATATAACAATGTTCTTGAAGAATATCTTATTTTAAACCATATGCAAAAGGTTAATGCATCTGAAATTCTATGAACTTCGGACCGTAACATTTGGTGTAAATTGTGCACCATTTCTAGCGATTCGAACTCTAAGACAACTAGCTGAAGATGTTCAAACGCAGTTTCCCTTAGCATCCGAAATAATCCGAAACAAGTTTTATGTTGACGATGTTCTTTCCGGTTCCCATATTGAGACAGAAAAACGCTGTCAGCAAGAGTTAGTTTCAGCTTTAAGTTCAGCTGGTTTCAGTCTGCGAAAATGGACCTCAAATTGTGTTGAACTTTAAAACGCGTTTCCATCTGCTTATCTTTTAACTCAAGAGTTTTTAAAACTCGAAGAAAAATCGTGCGGGAAAATGTTAGGCATCCAGTGTAATAATAATTTTGAATTTTCCCTTACATCGGAGTTTGAAGAAGAAGAAGCTTCACTAATCACAAAACGGAAAACTCTTTCAAAAATTGCAAAATTGTTTGACCCTCCTTATTGGCTCGCCCCAGTTGTTATGACCGCCAAGATAATAATGCCACAAATTTGGCGCGATGTGACGTCCTGGGACTAGCCTTTAAAGCCCCTTACGTGTCAATACTGGAATAATTTCGTAGCCACCCTTCCTGACATCCGGAACATCCGATTTCCCCGATTGATTGAAAACGATCGCTCAGTCTCCGTTCAAATACATGGATTCAGTGATTCTTCGGAGCGCGCCTATTGTGCTGCTTTAAACATCCGTGTGTAACATGGATATAACAGTTTTTCTTCCCATCTTCTCTGCGCCAAAACAAAAGTTGCTCCTGTTAAGCAGATTACACTAGCAAGGCTAGAGCTTTGTTCATCAGTATTGGTTTCAAAACTCATGAAGAAAATTGTCCCTCAACTTAAGTACCCTATAGAGAATATGTTTTTTGGACTGACAGCTCTATTGTCCTCGCATGGTTATAGAAACCTCCCCATTCTCGGAAAACCTTCGTTGGGAACAGAGTTTCTCAAATATCCCAAAATGTTGGCAATGCGATTTGGCAATATGTATCGTCTGCAAATAACCCAGCAGATCTTGCAACCAGAGGTTTAACGCCCTTTGAACTTCATAATAAGCAGCTTTGGTGGTATGGTCCCTACTGCCAATCGCAACCACAAGAATCATGGCCAAATTCGTTTCCAAATACTTTCAATGGCAATGATTTAGAAGCTCGCCCCCTTCATTCTAATGCGACTATTCTTTTTCCGGCTATTGAAGAAGTTTTGAGACCTACGAAATAAAGACTCAAACTCAACACACATTAAAAATTAAATTTTTTCTTCCCGAAAAACAAAAACAACATTGCCATTCGTTGAAAATGAAAAGAACATTTTCGTGGCACTTGAATAGAACATGCACTTAGTTTGACCCTTATCTTTGACATGCCGGCTCATATTCGTTGATGAAACTTTTTTGTTAACTTTGACATTTTGGTGAAAAAAAACCTAAAATGGCTCAAGGAAAATCATTAACTGAGGCAGAAAAAGGACAATTCAAAGCTTATAAGGACGCTAGTTTATATATTGCCAACATAGCAAAAAAAATTGACAGGAGCAGAACCGTTATATCCAGATTTTTAAGTAATGTGTTCACGTATGGAAAAAAACACGAAAGGCCGGATAATGCGGAAAGGCGAATCATATTAAGAAAAACATCAAATTCAAACTCTTTAGCAAAAATCAGGGAAAAATGTTGTATCAAGGCAAGTCTCACAACTATGCATCGTGTTATTTCAAAAGTGGTGATGGTATTGGCTCCAATCGTTTAACTGTTTTGTTTTCAATGAGTTTCGTAGGAAGTTGGTCAGGTCACGTTTGGGAAAGATATTAAAATTGTATACGGGTGCATCCTTAGTTGACCTGGCGGCACGGTTTCGTTCTTCGTTGCCCCTTATACCAGTATTCCCGGGGACCCACATTAATTTGATGATTGGAATTTTAATAAGATGATTCCTTATTTCACATATTAGGCCACCTTTGTTGCTTGGATTGGCAGTAGCTTGTAATACGGATATACTGTCGGAGCAGATGATGGAATTCCCTCGCATCTTTGTTGCTGTTGTAATGGCCTGAAGGATACCAAAGGCTTCGGCTGGTAAAATAGAACTTCTATCCTTCATTTAAAAGTTTTGATTTGATATCTGGGAACAGGGCCCAGTAAACAAAGTGATTGGTGTGGTTTTTTCGGTACTGAGCCAGTGTCATATCAATAGATTTGGGTTTAATGTGCCAAGAAGGAAATGAGGGTTTAAAATGATATCCCCGTTTTGTTGGAAGTTGAAGTTGGTTGGTTTTGATCAATACTAGTTTAAGGGTGGATGGAATTCGTTTTACAATTTTTGATGTATTGCCTGGGCGAGAGAGTATCAATGAGAGAGTTTCTGGAGAAGATTAGTTTTGGGGCTAACTTCAATGTCAGCTCGACAATTCGATGTTCTCCAGTTGGACGCCCAGCTTGGGCAAGCAAATTTTGCATCGTTGTCGTTGGAAAGGCGTTAAGGCATCTTCTCACTGCTTGATTGTATGGTGGTTCAATGATATTAAGGGTTGATTTGGGGCATTTACCGTAAATATATATTCCAAAATCAATTTTGCTCAATAGAGGGTTATCCATTTTGCGGTTTCAAACGTAAACGTAAATAAAACACATATAAAGCATTTTTTTTCATGATATTTCTTTTTTATTATAAAGTTTGAACATTGACATTATGTGTGAAACACTACATCATTTAAATGACCACCACGCGAATTGCTGCAAGCATCGATACTTTTAAGGTAATTTTCGACCATTTTTTGATACATATTGGGCGGTATCTCAGCCATAACTTTACGAATGTTGGTTTTCAAGTGCTCAAGAGTTAAAGGTTTATCTGCATAAACACGGTCTTTTGCGCGGCCTACAAAGAAAGTCCAGCGGTTTCAAATCGCATGATCTTGGTGGCCAGTTGATATCGCCACGACGAGAAATTACCCGGCCAGGAAATATCTCTTGCAATAAAGCCATATGCGCTCGAGTTGTGTGGCATGTAGCACCGTCCTGTTGAAACCAGTCGTATTCTTCAATAGCAGCCAAAAAAAAGCGGTTATCATATGGCCATAATGCTCCGAATTGACGGTGACAGTCGTTTCATCATCGTTTTCGAATAAGTAAAGTCCAATCAAACCTCCGGACCAAAGAGCGCCCCAAACAGTGACTTTTTGTGGATGTTATGGCCTCTCGTCAATTACGTGAGGATTCTCAGAACCCCAAATACGACAATTTTGTTTATTAACATACCCACCGAGTCAGAAATGTACTTCGTCGCTAAAGAAAATTTTGTTCGAAAAATCGCCGTCCACCGCGTGTTGTTCAAGCACCCATTCCACGTATCTACGACGTTGTGAATGGTTAGCTGGCTTCAGTGGTTGTGTGGGCTGGACTTTATATAGATGTAGGTGTAGATCTAAATGCAAAATACGCCATAATGTGCCATAAGACAGTCCTAATTCCTGAGAACGACGAGGAATCGACACAATCGGGTCTTCGGGAAGACTTTAACTTACAGCAGCTATATTTTCAGTGGTACAAGCGAAACGATGATGCACATGCCTTACAATATCTGTAACCAATCCAGTCTCTTCAAATTTCTTCACAATTTTGCCAATTACTTGCGTAGTTGGATGATTATGTAAAACATAATCTGCTCTTAAAGCACGATATGTGGCTGTGGGAAAATCACCATTTTTGTAGTAGGTTTTAACAATTTTAATGCGATCCATTTTCGTAAATTTTAGACTTTCAGCTGAAAAAAAAATTGGTTTATCTACTTAGTTTGACAGATGTCGAAGTCCAGCCCTATACTTTTGAAACCGCAAAATGGATAACCCTTTATAATATTGCCATTCAAGCTGACGGCTAAGCCAAAACTATATCAAATTCATAACCATATTAAACTATGTAACTAAATATTGTTCCAATAAAATGAATTAATTACTACAAATGACTTACTACTCATAAAGAGCTTTTGATTTCTCTTTTTACTTTCTAAGGATAAATTTTGCCGTCTCATATTCATGTTGTAATCTAGCCTTCAGTTCATTGACGTAATTATTATTTAATTATCGCTATAAGACTAGTATTTCAACATTTTCTGAAGTTTTTGTATATCGGCGTTTTAATGTTCATCATTTAAATAAAGGTACGAAGCTTTTCTTATTAATCTCAACCTCAAGTAACACAAGCCGCGACTATACGGCATTTTCCTTAGGAATAATAATATAAATAAAAGAAATCTAAGCAAAATCTCACCTGAACCAAATCCTGATCATAAAACGCATTTTGTACACAAAAAATATTTGGCAATGGAAGTGGGAAGGATGTCTGTTGAAGATTTAAAGAATTTTCTCGAAACCACCTTTGATGTAATGCTCACTGAAAAGTTAAAGATTTTTGCTACAAAAGATGATTTCACTCGTCTCTACGATGAAGTAACCACCTTAAGAACCTCAAACTAGGCGAAATGTCTCAAAGATGCGAAGTACTCGAAAATCAATTGGAATTGTTTTAACGAAAAGCTAATGAATCGTCCGTTGTCGTTCACCTTCGCTTAAATGAAGAAACCGATGCAACTCAATTCACTTTGCAGACTTGCAAAGGGCTTCTCAAGATAAAGGAATCTGATAATTTGGCCATCAAACGCTGCCGAGGAATTCGCAACAACACACAACACAACGCGGAACTGTCATCATCGAACTTCTTTCTTCAGAAATGGTAGACAAAATTCTTAGCGCGGCTCACCAGCTTAAGGGCTCGGGGATCAGTATATTCCGGGAACAATCTCTTATAAACCGAAAGAGGAGATAAACACTCGTCGAAATAAGATCAACATTGCTGGAAATTAATTAAAACGCAAAAATAATGGTTAAAGGTGATAAACTACAAATTAATGGTCACTCGTTTGTTTACAAATATTCGTGGGGTCTGGCTATCAAAACCAAAATAGAATTGTCATTTGTCAACCTGCATTTCTCGATGACAGCGATCTTTCATCTCCATCATCATCTTTCTCTGTTGCATCTTTGGCCCACTTTCAACAGAGGCGCGCGCCACCTATACGTTACCTCAACACCACATCAACCACCCTTAAGGGTGGAATCACAATAGGATGCATCTGTCGTCTGCCGAAATATATACATAACTTGAAAATTTAACTATCCTATCTTATAATATTATTACCTGATTTTTATAATTTTATTCAAAATTATGACATAATTATTTTATTGGAAACTTTTGTAGAAGAAAAAAATGAAAACAATTATGTGAAATACTTTAAGAACTTCAATATTTTATGGTCTCCAGCAATAAGATCAAATGTTCATGGTAGTGTCAGTGGTGGAATTTTATGCGGTGTAAAAAATACTTTAAATTACCATTTCGTTAAAATTAATCTTTTTGAAAATGGAATTAAAATCAATATTGCTACTAATAATTTTACTTATACAATTATCCCTACATACTTAAATTGCAATAACTGGCAGATTGATTTAGCTAATCTAGTTGACTTCGTTAACAACTCCAAATTTGGAGAATATTTTGGTAATTGGAGACTTAAATGCTCGGATCGGGAATTATCAATTATTCTTCGGCGCTCAATGCATTCTCGCAAAACACTCTAAATGCAACCAGAAACTCTAAAGATGACACCTTTAACCGAAATGGAAGGTTGCTTACGGAATTTTTTGAAAACTTCGGACTGGCCGTATTGAACGGGGCCTCTAAAGAAGACCCTTCTGGAGAGTTCACATTCATAAGTGTCCAAGGACAATCTGTTATTGATATTGTAGCTACATCTCTGGAATGGCTTAAACTATCTACAGATTTTGAAGTAGGCGTGATGAATTTCTCATCGCACTTGCCGATTGTGGTAAAGGTTTAGTTTCCCAATGAAAATGTTCAGAGAAAGTCAACTAACTTTTCAAAGTTGAGGTGGAAAGAGAATTGTAGCGCTCTATACAAATTATTACTAAGCAATATCAGCTCTATTCCTTCGCTTCAATCCAACTGTCTAGAGGCTTTGATGAACATATTGCAAGAGTTGTCAAAGCCTCAGCCCCATTTGCCCACAGTAATAACAGCCGTAACCAGGCTTGTACACCAAAAAACAAATGGTTTGATAATGAGTGTGCGAAACTCCGTAAGCTTTCATTTGTTTATCTTAAGCTGTTTAGATCAACAAATGCTTTAATTCTTAAAAACATCTACCTTCATATTAATAAGGACTTCAAAAGACTTTGTGCCATAGAAAAAGTTGACTACCTCAACAATATTGCAAAAGAGCTGGTAAACTGTAAAACTCAAAGACTTTTTGGAGCAATGTTCGTGAGTTGGGTGGGCGTGGTAGAAGCCTGGTGTCTACGCTCGAAGTTCAGACACTTGCAGCTCATTTTAAAACTCTTTTGTCGGCTGATGAGAATCACCAGGTTTTCTATTACGCACAACCCAATATCAATATCTGCGAACTGAATAATCCAGTTACTCTTCCTGAGCTCGAAACTACTCTGTGTAAGATGAAAAATAACAAGGCAGCCGGCATAGATGGCATCCCGGTCGAGTTCTACAAGAATAGTACGGAACAGTTTAAAAATCATCTACTGGCATATTTCAACAAACTTTATGAAGAATCATTTGTTCCAAGCAACTTCAACAAAGCGGTTATTTTCGCAATTTTTAAAAAAGGAGATTCTAACTTGCCGGAGAACTATAGAGGAATCTCGATTGTCAATTCGTTAAGAACGATCCTTACTTCAATTCTTTATGAAAGATTGACGGAATGGATCGAGAACAACAACCGACTCAGCATGTTCCAAGCAGGGTTCCGATCAGGATTCTCAACGCAAGACCATATATTCGCTCTCACGAGTATTGCCAGGAG
The DNA here is from genome assembly GCA_910595825.1 of Philhelius pedissequus. Classification (NCBI taxonomy): domain Eukaryota; kingdom Metazoa; phylum Arthropoda; class Insecta; order Diptera; family Syrphidae; genus Philhelius; species Philhelius pedissequus. The sequence continues at coordinate 123,865,762 of OU343160.1, read as the reverse complement.
ATCAAATGAGCAGAAAAAGAAATTATATGCTTGTTTTTTGGATTTCGAAGCAGCTTTTGACAAGGTAAATAGAAATGCCTTGATGTACAAATTGTCATCGTTAGGAATTTCTCGTAAATTCTTAATGTTTTAATTCAACTTTCATACCTGATCTACTACATCAGTGTGGGACGGAGCTGAATTCTCTGAATGGTTTAAAACGATAACAGGCATCCCCCAAGGATGTATATTAAGACCGATATTATTCGCCTTGTCCATTGATGGCGTGTGTGATGTACTCACGGAAGAAATACTCTTTGCCAGTATACAACTCAAGGTTTTGCTCTACGCCGATGATTTAGTTTTACTGGCTGACAATCCATCTACCCTTCAGCTGCAAATCAATAAACTTAGTATATTTTATGAATCCTGGAGTCTGTGCGTCAATACTAACAAGACAAAAGTAATGATATTTGAACCACGTCAGAGAAGAAGGCTCCCAGAGGAAAATTGGTCCCTAAACAACGAGGTTATCGAGCTCGTTCATGATTTCAAATATCTCGGAGTTTTGCTGACTTACAATCTGAATATTTCGAAGCACGTGAAAGAGAAAAGCAAGGAAGCCAAATTAGCTTTAATTGTAATGTGGCCAATATTTTTCTCTAACCAAAAAATTGATCATGCATCTAAATATCGTGTTTTTCAAGCCACAGTCAACTGCTGTATGTGCTACGGCACCAACATTTTTGGATATTTGCAACTCGAGGATTTTGAAGCTGTAAAAAGATATTTCTTCAAACGTTTGTTTGATTACCTTCCTCGACTCCCTATCATGCTATATATGTGGAGTCTGGTTTAATACCTCTTTACATAAAAAACCTAAAAATCTAATTAAGACTACATATTGAAAGTTATAAAGAGGGATGATTGAAGCCTTCATAAGTCCATTATGGCAAAGCTCATTCAAGTAAATGCCTCCCCATTTAAGGAATGGAACCAGCTAGCTCTGTCTAGTGGCAATAATGTATCTTTTATGGAGTCCAATTTGAGTGAATGGCACACTATGTTTTGTGATATTATCGCCAGGATTGATGAAAATATTTTCACTCATGAATTGTCAAGGGCCTCAACAACAATATCAAGAAATGTGTATAAGAACCTCAACCACCAAACACCATCGCAGGCTAATTATTTCACCAACGAGTTTTCTTCTGAAGCAATTAGTTATATATTTAGGGCCCGAGTCGAAATCCTGAACCTTAACTCTATGCCGCATCGAACTGATCTCACACAAATCTGCAGTGTCTGTAACACAAGAGAACCTGAAAACATCACCCACTTCTTTGCAACGTGTCCTCTATTTCGAGAGATTCGTCGGCTGCATTTTGAAGAAAGCTATCTGCCCGCGACTCGGCTTTATGATATACCTAATGGAGCTCTCGGATGGTTTACAGTGTATAAATACTGCAAACATGCTCTAAATTACTGCAACAGTTTTTTTGTAGCCCTATATAAATTCAACCAGTTATTGCAGTTTGAGTTTCGAGCAATGCATCTAAGTACTTACAACTTTTTATGTTTCAAATCATTATAAAATTGATAAATCATTATTTTGTGTTTCAAATTATTCCAAAATTGATAAATCTTATTGTTTCAAACATTATAAAATTGTTATAATCTTTTTTGTGCTTCAAATCATTTCAAAATTGATACCTATTATAATTGTGTTTCAAATCATCTCAAAATTGTTAAAAACACACTTGTTGCCTTATTAAATTAAATGCTTAATAACTATTTAACTTATATATGTAATTCTTAAAATTTAAATTTAACTTCTTTATCTGTATTGTGTTATGAAATGTCGTTCAGGCAGACGGCAATTGCCATGTTCCTAATCTTAAAGAAACAAATATTGCAAATAATTTATTTGTTTTAAATAAAGAAATTATCTATCTATCTATCTATCTATCTATGAGTTAGAACGTTCAACGAACAAAGCACAACGAGCTGGTGTCAACAACCTTGGCTGCTGATAACATCAGATGGGAAGTTATTACCCTGCATGCACCCCATTTCGTTGGGCTTTGGGAAGCGGGTGTCAAGTGTGTTAAACAGCATCTCCGCCGTATAGTGGGAAAAAATCTTCTCACGTTTGAAGAAATGGCACATTGTTAGCCCAAATAGAAGCGCTGTTAAATTCTTGTCCTTTATGTGCTATTTCCGACAGTGATTTGAACCCTTTAACACCTTCCCTTTGTCTCGTAGGTCGCCCATATACCGTATACCAGAACCGAGTTATTTGAAAGTGCCAATGGATCGCCTGGGACGTTGGGAATTACTGCAAAACATGCTCCAAGGATTCTGGCAACGATGGCGGGCGGATTATATCACTTCGCTCCAGCAGCCGTCTAAATAGAGCACAGTTTGTCCTGATGTCAAACCTGGTGACCTTGCTTTAGTCAAAAACCCAATTTGCCCCCTGCTCAATGGGCTTTGGGTCGCATCGAAGAGTTACATTCTGGAAAAGATGGACATGTTCGGGTGGTAACAGTAAAATTAATACAGCCCGCTTTCTGAAATCCATAAGATGTTTAATAATTTAATATATTTTTGCATTATTTGAAATTTGAAGTTTAATATTTAATTTGCTTTGGAACATTTCTTATTGCTGATCGTCTGCAAAAACACGGTCTTTCGCGTAGCCCCACAAAAAATTCCAGCGGTGTCAAATCGCATGATCTTGGTGGCCAGTTGATATCGCCACGACGAGAAATTATGCGGCCAGTAAATCTCTCTTACAATAAAGCCATATTCGCTCGAGTTGTGTGGAATGTGGCACCATCTTGTTGAAACCACATATTTTCCAAGTCGCATTCTTCAATAGCAGGCAAAAAAGTCAGTTATAATGTGACCATAACGATCCGAATTGACGGTGACAGTTGTTCCATCGTCGTTTTCGAAGAAGTAAAATCCAATTACACGTCCGGATCAAAGAGCGCCCCAAACAGTTACTTTTTGTGGATGTTATGGCCTCTCTTCAATTACTTGAGGATTCAGGATTCTGAGAACCTCAAATACGATAATTTTGTTTATTTACATACCCACCGAGTGAGAAATGTGCTTCGTCGCTGAAGAAAACTTTGCTGGAAAAATCGACGTCCACCGCCTGTTGTTCAAGCACCCATTGGGCGTATCAACGACGTTGTGAATGGTAAGCTATCTTCTGCTGTTTTGTGACCTGGACTTTATATGGATGTAGGTGTAGATCCAAATGCAAAATACCCCATAATGTGCCGTAAGATAGTCCTAATTCCTGAGAACAACGAGGAATCGACACATTCGGGTCTTCGGCAACACTTTCACTAACAGCAGCGATATTTTCAGTGGTACGAGCGAAACGATGATGCACAGGCCTTACAATATCTGTAACCAATGCAGGCTCTTCAAATGTCTTCACAATTTTGCCAATTGCTTGCGTAGTTGGACGATTATGTAAACCATAATCTCCTCTTAAAGCACGATATGTGGCTGTGGCAGATTGACCATTTTTGTAGTAGGTTTTAACAATTTTTATGCGTTGTGTGATAGTTAAGCGATCCTTCTTCGTAAATGTCAGACTTTCAACTGAGAAAAAATTTGGTTTAACAACTTAGTTTGACAGATGTCGAATTGCAGCGCTATACTTTTGAAACCACAAAATGGATAACCCTTTACTAAGGATTTTGTTATGTGAGAAAGAGTATTTATATGGACGTTACTTTTAATATTGCTTAAATATTTAATGATATTAAGTTTTTTTTTCCAGTAATATTTATTATTAAAAATTAATCCTAGAATACTTAAATTACTTACATTAGGAATAGGTATATTATTTACATTTAACGTAAGATTAGGGCACCTAAGTTTTCGGAAAATGTGAAGTAGCTTACATTTTCCTAATGAAAGTCTTGCGCCGGATTCTAAAGACCATGTTTGAATGTCGCTAATGGCATTAAGAAAGAGGTTTTAGAATCGTTAAATCTAAAATTTTACTGAAAATATGGAAATCGTCAGCGTCAAGACAGTGGTCTAGTGGGTTATGCCTTTCGAGTAAATTGCTTATGTCGTCGAATGCTATAGTGAACAACATTACCGATAGAGGAGATCCCTGCGGTATACCGTTCTCCAATGTGTATGTTTTGGAAAAGCAATTATTAACTCTTGAAGAGAATTTTCTGTTTGGTTTATTTTTTTTTATAGCTCTGCACGAGCTCAAGGGATTATGAATACCCTTTATATGTTTTTCTTAACACAGCGCGGGCATCCGGTGGAAGAAGAGAAAGAAGGATAGGAAAGATGTGTGGCGCGATGTTTTGAGACTAGAGCTGGTTGTTGCCTCAGATTTATCTCCAGGATGGCGGCTCAAATAATGCGGAGAGAGCTTACTCAATCACATGTTGTTAGTGTTATGCCTAAACAGCATGTAATGAGCAACAACAGCAACTTATTTTATGACAATTTTTAGAATTGGTTTTTAATGGAATATAAGAAGACATAGACAACGGCAGGAATCGAACCCGCAACCACGAGGTTGACAGGCGAGCACACAACTATCGCGCCGGTGGTTTTGAAAACCAGGTATTGACTGTCTAATCTTAACCCTTGGGCGGCATCCAATTAAAATGGGAGGTATAGAAAAGAATGCGCCTAGCGTTAGCAATCAAGCAATTCATCCAATGCGCCATTCGCCACAATTTTTTTTAAGATTTTCGATAGACATTAAATTAATGATCTGGGACGATAGCTTTCATTCAGGATTTTGTCCTTGTGTGGTTTAGGGATAGGGATTAAAATAGAAGCATAGAATAGAGGTATGAAGAATGTTATTATGTAGTTGGATTACTCTGAATTTCACGTCTAGAGGCAAATTTTTAATCATTGGGTAGGAAATTTTATCCCTTCCAGGTTTTACCGAGTTTTACCGAGACACGATTCGAATTCGATATGCGATATATGTGTTTCGATTGACCGATCGAGGTGATTGATATTTTGTTCTGGGGTGTAATTGATGACTTCATTTTCTTTAAATCTGAAGATTGAATGTAAATTTGTATCGCTTGAATAGTGGGACCATGAATTAGCAAAGCAATCAGCCATATGTTTTGTGTCTGAGATAATTTCATCTTATGATTGAATACTAAACATTTTGGACGGTGAAGGGTTGACTGTCCTACCCTGTGGAGTTGATCTTGTCGCGGTGGGGGGCTTAATGTAGGGATCTCCAGCAATCTAGCTGTGGATTCCTACAAACCAAAATAACTCCAAAATAACCTCAATGTTAGAAAACTTGAAAAATATAAATATGGATTTGAGCAAAAGCCAAAAGTCGGTAGAAGTCACGGCTGCCGGCGCGGGCTTGGCCTCGAAAGAGGATAAGTCGCCAGTGACACGAGTACACATTGTACAAAACAAAAATAAAAATAAGAAAAACAAAAAAACTTAGCGGAAGGAACCTTGAGTGCACACGTCATCCGGGGGAGTGAATCGTCTCTTCGTCTAGACGCGCCTGTTTGTGGAAAGGGGGTCAAACCTCACGCAAACAGTACACCTCCTGGTGGACCTTCCGCCCTTAGTCAAGGTAGATCTCTGCCTTGCACGACGGAGGATCCGCTTAATGGTGGTAGTGGGACTGCAACTGGCAGCCCCGCTCCCACCGTGAAGGGGTTAAGACTGCCCTCAAGCAAGGATAGACGGAACGCCGAGAGCATAGTGAAGACTTTAGGCGACTTGCCGAAGTCGGAGCTAAGATCAAAGCAATCCGCTAAACTTGCCTGGGCCAAAGGCATTCTCAATACCAGGACCAACGGAGAAATAACGTCGAATCGAATAAGGTCCTTCGAGGGAACCATACTGGAACCCAAAAGGCAAAAGGTGCACAGTACCTGCACTTACACAAGGAAAGATTTGTCCTTCAGCGACGTGTTCAAGAAGAGTTAGTGCAGATTAACACCCAACACTCCAAACTGGCCTCGGCCTCCCTTCTTCTCCGGCTGCAAAACAAAGGGGAAGACGTCGTCCTGATCCAAGAACCCTGGATCGTTGGATCCAAAATTCAAGGACTCAGGACCCCAGGATACTACTTGCTGCATGCAGTGGATGAAGGTGAACCCAGATCATGTATATTGGCAAAAAGTAGTATTAATGCATATTTACTTCCTAATTTCAGCGATCGAGATCCGACAGTGGCAAGGGTGCAAACCTGAAATGGTGTGTACTTGAAAGCGTCTGCATACCTTGGCCATGACCACCTTGGCCCACTTCCTGGCAACACGCTGAGGGAGCTTATTTCGATGGCTTAATGGCAGAAAATGTGCCTGATAATCGGGTGTGACGCAAACGCCCACCACACCGTTTGGGGCAATACAAATATAAATGAAAGAGGTGAGGCACTTTTTGAATTTATACTCAGTACTAACCTGATTGTAAGTTACATTGGGAATGAACCGACGTTCATCACCAAGAACCGACAGGAGCTCTTAGACATTACTTTCGTCTCTGATGTAATTCATCAAAAGATTCTGGATTGGAAAGTATGAAAGCAACATTCGTTCTCTGATCATAGATACATCCAATTCTGCTTAGATGAAAAACTTAATACAAAACCAACATTCCGAAATTATCGGAAAACTAACTGGGAACTATATACAGTTTTTGTATGATTACTGTTATAGTATTTGTTATCAAGCCTTCAAAATATACTCTACTTCAAAACCATTTTAAATATTTATTTTGAATCGTAGAATCTTTGCTTTTCTTTCTGTTTCAATTCTAATTTTTTCTAATAATATTTTCATTTAAATTTTTGCATCAAACGATTTATGTTGTATCTGTTTCTAATTTTAAATTCATATTCACGTTGTTCTTTCTAAATGTATTCCTGAAAACCAATTTGTAAGTTATTTTATCTTTTTTAATTAATTAAATGATTCATTTTATGTTTTGATAAACAGAAAATAAAATTGTAACGTTTTCCAAGAAATTAACTTATTTGAGTTTTGGATATTCTCATTAAGCCTTGGAACAATATTTATTCATTGGGAGGATTTAAGCGAAGGAACAACATTATTTTATTTTAAATTGGATAGTTTAAATAAATTAGTTTCAAATGGACTGTGCAAAATCAAGCTGTAATTTATATGGCTGTGATAAGCCGGATGATGATTACATGGTCTCATGTGAAAAGTGTAATAAATGGTGGCATTATTCTTGTGTGGAATTTGACCCAAGTAAGTATGACACACAAACTCCTTGGTTCTGTAGTGAGAGTTGCGGTCAGCCATGTGATAATAATGCCCAAAACAACGAGAATACTCTAAGTCCCGAACGATTTGATGCACGACTTTCAGTAGATGAACTCATAGAAGCAGCAGTTGTAGCACAAGCAGCAGTTGTATCACGAGAAAATGAACTTTTATCACTTCGGAAGGAAATGGATGAACTGAGGTTGAAAATCGCAAAAACCTCCACAGGGAATCACCTTCGAGAAGAGTTGCCACAATGTTCTACTTTCAACAAAGCTGATGAAAGACTTCAAATGATTAAGAAGATTCAAGATAATCATAAGTCCTTACTGGGAAATATGGCTCAACAACGACAGTCCACCCCTTATAATGAGTATCCGGAAAAAAGACAAGATTTGGAAGAATCATCGTTCCGAAATCAAGATATGGCAAGCTTGCTTATAATCTTAAACAGAAACAATATTCAAGAATTGCCGATTTTTTCTGGTGAAGATTTACGTGAATGGCCTTACTTCGAAGAAGTTTTCAAGTCAACTACTAAGGAAGGCCACTATAATGGAAAGGAAAATGTTTCTCGTCTTCGAAAGGCTCTGAAAGGTGAGGCCTATCAGTTGGTAAGTGACCGTTTAAAATATTCTTCTGATGCTGACGTTATTATGGACTCGCTTCGAGTAATTTTTGGAAGATACGATGTTCTAGTCCATGATTTAACTGCAGATTTGTTAGGTCTTCCTTCTCTTACATCTAAATGCGATCCTAAGCTTCGTTTGTGGGCAGTTAAACTTAATGGTTTTGTGGCTGACATCAAATCTATGAAGAGGGAAGATGATTTGAAAAATGGTTTCGTGTTAACATCTCTTGCATGCAAGTTAGGTTCTGGTCTCTACCAAGAGTGGACAAAAACGAAAATTGGTATACCTAAAGCGAGCATTCAAGATTTTGCTGAGTTTTTAACTGAAAAAGTTATTGATTTGCCTCATGTTCTTTCAAGTCAATTGCAATCTGTGGACACTAGGAAGACGCTAAGATCCCCTAAAACTCCTGGTCGAGTATTGACTCATCAACCAGTTTCGCAAGAGATTTTAGTTGCAAATTGTGAAAAATGTGGTCGCAAGCAACATGCATTGGATCAGTGTTCAAGTTTTAAAGCATTGTCAGTTGAAAGCAGACTTGCGTTTGTCAAAGAAAAGAAAGTTTGTTTTTCATGTCTAGAGCCATCTAAGCACGACTGGAGATCATGCAAACGGAGATCTGTTTGTGGAACTGAAGGTTGTAGTCGGCGACATCATCCACTTCTGCATTTGAGTTTAGTTGAAAGAAGATCGGAACTTAACTCAGCTGCGTCTCCATTCTCACCTCCATCACATGTCCATTCTTCTCACGTAAGTTCCAAATCTCCAATAATTTTTAAAATTTTACCAGTCCGCATCCACGGTAGAGATAGTAAGTTTGTGGATACTTTTGCATTTCTCGATGATGGTTCGTCTTTGTCAATGGTAGAAAAAGATATTTTTGATGAACTTGGTCTTGAAGGTAAACCAGAACAGTTAACTCTTCAGTGGACAAAAGGTGTTTCACGCCAAGAAGACTCAATGCGTACTACCTTGCCAGTATCTGCAGTAAGCACTCATAAACGTTTCATGCTTAAGAATGTCTACACCGTACAGAATTTGGAATTACCAAGCCAGTCAGTTAACGTTTCAGAATTGCAGAAATCATTTCCCCATTTGAGAGGACTTCCGCTGATAGATTTAGTTAATGCCAAACCAAAGTTACTTGTAGGTTTGGACCAAGCTAAGTTCTTATGGGGTCGTGGGCAGCGTCACGGCAAAGATGATGAACCGTGTGCCATTAAGACGCTATTGGGTTGGGCAGTGTATGGTAATGCAGCCCCATCACTGAAAGTTGCATGTCTCCACCAAGCAGCAAAGCCTTCAATGCATTTTATGTTTCATGAAGCAATTAGGGCTGAAGAAGAATTGCATGATTTAGTCAAATGCCATTTTACTACAGAAGACTTCGGCGTAATGGCACCTAAGGGAGACTTAATCGGAAAAGACGTAAGCCGAGCGATGAGTATTATGCAAAATACATTGAGAATGGTTGAGAATCGCTATGAAATAGGTTTGCTATGGGCGTCTGATGATGTAAAACTTCCAAATAGTTATCCGATGGCATTAAAGCGTTTGATAAGCTTGGAAAAGTCTTTAAAAAAGAATCCTGAGTTACTGAATTGGAAAAACAAACATATGAGTGAATTGCTGTCCAAAGGCTATGCTAGAATAGCAACACCAGAAGAATTAAATAAGCAATGGTCCAGTGTTTGGTACGCACCCACTTTTGTAATAGTAAATCCAAATAAATGTCCTCCCAAACCAAGAGATGTAGCAGATGTGGCAGCTAAAGTTAATGGGGTGTCTTTGAATACCTATTTGCTTAAAGGTCCAGACAACCTTGTTCCCCTACATGCAGGGCTTTTTAAGTTTCGTGAACGCGCCATAGCTGTTAACGCTGATGTGAAAGAGATGTTTCATCAGATTCTCATAAAGGAAGAAGATCAGCAATGTCAACGCATTTTGTGGAGAGATGGTGATACCTCGAAAACCCCAACAGTTTATATAATGCAAGTAATGATGTTTGACCCAAGATGTTCTCCGACATGTTCACAATTTGTTAAAAATCATCATGCTGAGTTATTTAGAAATAGACATCCTGAAGCAGTGGATGGTTTGACGAAACGAACATACGTTGACGACTATTTCAACAGCCATGATTCTATAGAAAAGGCAATATCGGTGATTCAAGATGCTATTAACATTTGCAAATCTATGAACTTCGATTTAGTCAACTTTCAGTCTAACAGCCGAGAATTACTCCAACAGATTCCAGAATCTCATGTAAACTCGAAGTTGGTCAGTATGGATCCAAACGAGTGTGAGTCCATTGTTGCTAAGGTATTGGGAATGTACTGGCATCCCTCTTCTGATAACTTTACTTATAAACTAGCCAATGACGATTCAATAGAATATATGCTGCTGCTACAGACTAAAATCACAAAACGAATAATGTTAAAAATAGTTATGCGAATTTTTGATCCTCTGGGTTTAATTTCCTTTTTTATCATTCGTGGGCGAATCATTTTGCAGGAAGTTTGGCGTGGAGGATTCGACTGGGATGAAGAAGTTCCAGAGGATTTGAAATCTTCTTGGTTAGAATTTCTTAAAGAATTAAAAAATATTGAAAACATTAAAATACCTAGAAGATACATGTCATGGAATCCTGACGATTCAAAGGTGAGTTTGATTGTTTTCGTCGATGCTTCTGAGAAAGCTTTTGCAGCGGTTGCTTATTTGAGGTTTGAAAAAGTTGCATTAGTTGAAGTTAATCAAGTAATGGCAAAAGCTAAGGTTGCTCCGGTTAAAAAACTGTCAGTTCCAAGATTAGAATTGCAAGCAGCTGTACTTGGAACACGGTTAGCACATACTATAAAAAATTCGCATTCAATCAACTTTGATGAAACTATTTTTCTGACGGACTCAAATACTGTTTTGTCTTGGATACACTCAACAAAATTCAAGTTTCCAACTTTTGTCGCAGTACGAGTAGGAGAAATCCTCGACACGACCTTACCTCGACAATGGTTCCACATAAGATCCAACGAAAATGTCGCAGATGATGCTACGAAATGGAGTGATCCATCAATAGGCGGGTCTGATTCAAGATGGTTTGTGGGACCTGATTTCCTGAAAACTTCAACAGAATGTTGGCCGATTCAACCAGGGAAAAGCGTTGTTGAAGAAAATAATTTTGAAGTTGTCGGTTCAAATAATTGTTTATTACATAGTAAGAAAACAATAATTTCATTTAGCACTTACAACGAACTAAGGCCAAGATTTCGTGCGAGATGGACTTCTTCTGTAAGAGTCATGGATTTTATTTTGCGATTTTGTGATATAATTCGTAAAAGACATGTCGAAAAAGAGCCTTATATAACACCTTTAGAATATCAACGAGCGGAGAATTGGATGTATCGAAAAATTCAAATGGATTCATTCCCAGCTGATTTTGAATCTCTAAGTACGAACGGAAAAGTAAAATCGTCTAGCTCTATTTTCAGTTTAACTCCATTTCTTGATACGGAAAATACTATTCGGATGAGTTCTAGAGCACAAAAAGCACTGATATCATATGCAGCTCGGAATCCAGCAATTTTGCCAAAATGTCATCCACTGGTAAACGTACTAATTGATCATCACCACTGTAAAAATAACAATATGGGAACAGCTATAACTATATCAGACATTAGAGAAAAGGCTTGGGTAATCAACATTCGTAGTGCAGTTGAAAGTGTAAGGTCAAAATGTTTCATGTGTAAGCGGCTTAAAGCAAAACCAATAATGCCGATCATGGGGCAACTGCGCGAATCCCGTTTGGCTTTCCACTTAAGACCATTTACTCATGTTGGAGTTGATTGCTTTGGGCCGTTATTAGTTAAGTTTGGTAGAGGAACTGTAAAGCGTTATGGGATGGTATTTACTTGTCTCACCTTTAGAGCCGTGCAAATTGAATTGTTAAATGACCTGACTTTAGATCAATGCACATTGGCTCTACGTCGATTCGTTATAAATCGTGTAGTCACTCGTTACCTATACAGTGACAATGGTTTAAACTTTGTCGGAGCAAAGAACCAAATGGACAAGGACATTAAAGATATGGAGATTGCTTTAAGTGAATTTGCATCGAAGTATGAAGGAATTTGTTGGCGTTTCATTCTTGCTTATTCACCATGGATGGGAGGAGCATGGGAGCGACTCATTCAGTCAATTAAGAAAAGCGTCGAGTTTGTGCTCAGAGGAATGATTCCTCATGAAGATGTCTTACGTAACGCGTTGATAGAAGCCCAAGGACAGATAAACCGTCGCCCACTCACCCACATTCCAGTTGATCCAGAGGACCCTAAACCTCTCACCCCTAATTCAATACTTTTTGGTGACAATGACAGAAACGTAACAGCACCAGGTGTGTTTTCAGAAAGAGATATGTGTAGTAGATTGTACAGCCGCCGTTCTCAACACCTGATGAGTGAAATAACAAAACGTTGGTATAATGAGTATCTACCCATTATTACTAGACGTTCAAAATGGCATCATAATACAAGGGCCGTTGAAGTTGGTAATGTAGTTATTTTGTTTGATCCTAATGAAATACGTAATGCATGGCAGCTTGGTCGTGTTACAAAAGTGTACCCTGGCCCAGATGGAGTAGTTCGAACTGCAGATATTCAAATTTCAAATGGAATTATTAAATTAAAAAGATCAGTTGGAAGGCTTGCTGTTTTAGATTTGGAGTCTTCACCCTAGAAGTTCAGACGGGCCCCGGAATGTTATCAAGCCTTCAAAATATACTCTACTTCAAAACCATTTTAAATATTTATTTTGAATCGTAGAATCTTTGCTTTTCTTTCTGTTTCAATTCTAATTTTTTCTAATAATATTTTCATTTAAATTTTTGCATCAAACGATTTATGTTGTATCTGTTTCTAATTTTAAATTCATATTCACGTTGTTCTTTCTAAATGTATTCCTGAAAACCAATTTGTAAGTTATTTTATCTTTTTTAATTAATTAAATGATTCATTTTATGTTTTGATAAACAGAAAATAAAATTGTAACGTTTTCCAAGAAATTAACTTATTTGAGTTTTGGATATTCTCATTAAGCCTTGGAACAATATTTATTCATTGGGAGGATTTAAGCGAAGGAACAACAGTATTTATGTTATACATATACATATTCAATACATACAAACATACATGTACATTCTATTGATATTAATAACTATGTTAACCAACTTATGTACACAGATTCACTAAGATTCAATTTAATAAAGCAGTTCTTGTCCAGATCTTCATGATTTAACATGGTGTCAGAAGACAAATAAATTAATTAATTAAAGTAATATAAATCAATTGCAATTTAAATTTTTATTTTTGATTTTCTTTTAATTAAATTAATTAAATATAATATGACTACACCTGTAGGTAAAAGCGAAACCTTAGCCGTAGGAGTGAGTATATCATCACCGCGACAGGTAAATGTGCGAGAAAATGCACTAGAAAATTGGAAATTGTTTAGACAACAATTGGAAAATTATGAAGTTGCAGCAGAACTCGGAAAAAGATCTGCAGAGGTAAGAGTTGCTATATTGAAGGCTTTTCTAGGCGACGATTGCTTCAAGATTTTGGATAAGTTAAAATTAACTACGGAAAAAGAAAAAACCACAACAGGCATATTGGATGCTTTGGACAAATATTTTGCTCCGACAAGAAATATCCGTTATGAACGATACATATTCAATACAGCTAAGCAGCTTGACTCTGAGAATGTGGAAGCATATATTTGCCGATTGAGAGATTTAATCAAAACATGTGGATACCCACCTCAATACGAAGGTGAGTATATATGTGATGGACTAATACTTGGAATTAAATGCAACGATATGAGAAAACGTTTGCTTATGGAAGAAAAGCTTACGTTGGAAAGAGCACATAAAGCATGCTGTCTAGCAGAACAAACAACAGAAAGAATGAAAACTATGGCAAATACAACTAAACCTAATGACGTCAATGAATATGGGGAAACTAATATAGTGACAAAGGAAAGAACATACACAAATAACAGATCTCATCAGCGAAAAAACAATTATAACAACAGTTGTAGCTACTGTGGCACTGTTCACAAAAAAGGAAACTGTCCGGCGTATGGTAAAACATGCAGTGAGTGCAAAAGAAAAAATCACTTCGGCAAAGTATGCAAGTCGAAACGGCAACAGTTACATAAAAAAGCATATAATGTAGAAGAAACGGAAAGTGAAGAAGAAGTTTTGTATGTGTCACAGATCGGAACGATAGAAAGAGGCGGAAAAATGATCACAAGACAGTTTGAATTTTACGGAACGGATAATGAAAAATTGAAATCACCTATAATATTAAAGTGCATAATAGACACCGGTGCTGCATGCAATATAATGAACATAGACGATTATATAAAAATAACAAACAAAGAGTGTGATTTAGAAAAAAGCAAAATAAAATTGAAAGCTTTTGGTGGAACTCTCAGACAACTAGTGAACGAAAAATGTATTCCTATATTATCCGCTCAAAATTCTAAAATATTTAAAATAATAGAGGTAAAATCTGTCAATTTTGTAGAAAATATCAAAAATTATAATGCTAGAGAAATAATAGAAAAATATAATGACGTATTTAAAGGTGATGGCAAGCTAGAAGGAAATGTGTCACTAGAAATTGATCCCAACATAGCACCGACACAAGAGGTTCCAAGACGTATTCCAGTTGGACTTAAAAAGGACCTGAAATCAAAATTAGATGAACTCGTGGAGAAAAATATTATAAGAAAAGTAAGTCACCATACGCCATGGACAAGTAATTTAATATTGGTAAAGCGGAAAGATAAATTGAGAATTTGTCTTGACCCAATGTATCTAAATAAAGCAATAAAGCGCCCTAAATATCAGATACCTACTATTGAAGAAATTTTGCCAAGCTTGGCAAGCGTCAGAGTTTTTTCAACACTAGATGCCAAGAATGGATTCTGGAAAATCGTTTTAGATGAGAATAGCAGCGAGCTTACAACTTTTTGGACACCTTTCGGAAGGTATTGTTGGAAAAGGTTGGCGTTTGGACTTGCGTCAGCTCCGGAGATTTACCAGATGAAACAGCACGAGATCATAGACGGACTTGAATGTGTGGAGGTGATAGTGGATGATTTTTTGGTACTTGGTAGAGGTGAGACTATGGATGATGCCATTATGGATCATAATAAAAATCTGGAAAAATTATTACAAAGATTACGTGCAAAAATTTGAAACTAAATCCACTTAAGGCTAAAATCGGACGGACTACTGTTTCATTTTTCGGATTTACTTTGACATCGGACGGATTAAAAGTAGATGAAGGGAAGGTAAGGGATATTTTGAAAATGGAAGCACCAACAAATGTGAAAGATACGCAGCGGTTCACTGGAATGTGTACTTACCTTACCAGATTTTTGCCTAAGCTATCTGAAGTAACCGAACCGTTAAGAAAAATTTGTCACCAAGATGTAGAATGGCACTGGGGATCTCACGAACAAAAAGCATTTACCAAACTAAAAAAATGGTAGCTGATACTCCAATATTAAAGTATTTTGATACGAAAAAGCATACCGTAATTGAAAGTGACGCAAGCAGCATTGGACTAGGGACAGTGTTAAAACAGGATGATCATCCAATTGCTTATGCATCACGAGTTTTAACAAAGACCGAACGTAAGTATGCCCAGATTGAAAAAGAATGCTTAGGCATATTGTTTGCGTGCAAGCGTTTCGATCAATACCTGAGTGGTCAAGACAAAATTACAGTGGAAACTGATCATCTTCCTTCACAATCGATTTTTAAGAAATCATTGTTAAAAGCCCCAAAACGTTTACAACGAATGCAGTTATCTCTTCAGCGTTATAACTTAGAGGTAACATATAAGAAAGGTAAATTGATGCATATATCAGATGCTTTATCAAGATTTCCATATGGTGAAGCAAAATCAGAACTGAGTGAAGACGAAATTTACCAGATTGAACAAATTGAAAATATATTGTTACAAATATCAGAAATAGATCCATTAAGTAATATTCCCATTTCAGATTCACGCCTACTTGCTATAAAAAAGGAAACGGCTGTTGATAAATTGATGGTAAGGCTCAAAGAACTAATTCTGAATGGATGGCCTAGTAGGAAAACCGACTTAAGCGAAGAAGAGCATCCTTATTGGAACTACAGAGATGAGCTTACCATAGCAAACGGATTTATACTTAAAGGATCTCGAATTCTAATTCCAGCAAGTCTACGCAAAAAATTTTTACACAGGATCCATATCAGTCACCAAGGAATTGAAGCGTGTTTGACGAGACCTCGGGATTCGGTATTTTGGCCAAATATGTCACATCACATTAGACAAGTTTGCGCAAATTGTTCACTTTGTTTACAAAACTCCAACAATCAAACCAAAATGCCATTAGAATGTCCAGCTTTACCAGATTATCCTTTTCAGCGTATAGGTATGGACCTCTGTGAAATTGAAGATAACAACAAGAAGAAGACACTACTTGTGACTGCTGATTACTACTCTGACTTTATCGAGGTGGACGAAATTCAAGAAGCAAATGCAAATACGATAATCAAATGCCGCCAGAAAAACTTTTCCGGTTTGGAATACCCGAAGTCGTAGTCACCGACGGTGGAACTCCTTTTGTGAATGAAGATTTCAAACGCTTTGCGGAGGAATGGGAATTTCTACACTCTCGAAGCACTCCATATCATCACCAAGGGAATGGCAAAGCCGAAGCATCGGTGAAAATCGTAAAAAGACTATTCAAGAAAGCCAAAATCGCAAAACAAAGTTTCTGGAAATATCTACTTGAATGGAGGACAACAATCAACAAAATCGGGTCAAGCCCTGCTCAGCAACTAATGAGCAGACGTCTACGATCGTGCCTTCCATTGACACCAGATAAGCTCAAGCCACAAGTATCACACGATGTACAACCTATGATGGAGAAGCAGCGACGAATCAGCAAAAAATATTACGACCGTGGTGCGAGAAACTTACCTGCATTTGAGTACGGGCAAGACGTTTACGTGCAGCTCAGACCAAACAATCGACATTCACGGTGGTCTAAGGCTGAAGTTATTGATGTACCTTCTGACCGAAATGTACTTGTTAGCGTTAACGGACATCAGTATCTACGAAACCGACAACATGTAAAAGCATATACAGATGGTGTATCATTGATTCCACACCAATCCTCAACAAACAATGAAGAAAATAATGTCGCAGGTGATAAGTCCGAGCAGGTTCACAAAACACCAAAAGACGCATTGCCAACACAAATAGAAGGTGAACCTTCATCGGAAAATAAAACATGTAAACCACCACTTGATGAAGTTAGACGTTCAACACGAGTTAAGAAAATAGCTGATCGATTTGTAGCGGTTACATAAGTTTCTGAAATTGTTATTTATCTTAAACAAAAACATTAATGAATTTTTAATTTAAGTTAAACAAAAAACAAACAAAAAAAAAATTATGAATTATGAATTCTGAATTAAGCTAAATTTAATTTACTAAAATTGCTAACTTAAGTTTTGGTAAAGTAATTTAAAATAACTTACTAAAGAAAGGGAGATGTTATAGTATTTATGTTATACATATACATATTCAATACATACAAACATACATCTACATTCTATTGATATTAATAACTATGTTAACCAACTTATGTACACAGATTCACCAAGATTCAATTTAATAAAGCAGTTCTTGTCCAGATCTTCATGATTTAACAATTACATACTTGCTTTTTAAAGCCATTTTTTTATCATTTGATGACTTTGAATGCCCAATAACAACTTGAGTGTGCTACCACCAAGTTTTTTCTCAATTATTTTTGGCTGGAATTATAGCTATTTCACGACTTGCCAAGGTCGATCATCAGATTTTTCCCTTTGCTCTAGTGCTGCTGCTCTACTTTTTCATTTTAATTGAAAAAATTCTTGTGCCTTCATCGTGTACTGCACCATGACCAGTCGCTTAGTAGCCAACGCACTTCGCATCACGCCACCGAACCCTTATGATCAGACCCAACCTAATGCAGGTTTTTTCTGTTTATCAATAGCATTGAATCGAAGATGAGCTGTCCCATTTCCCTCGGGGATTATGGCGTTTGCCAAATCTTTATCATTAAACCCAGTAAAACAAAGGTTCTCAGATCGCAATTCGGTTATATCGTTCTGGATCCATAAGTGATGCAGCAGAGCTCTGTTATCCAGGTCTTGATTCGAGCGAATGCTAGCATTCACCTTGAACACTTATTGGAAAGCAGCCCCCACAGCCTCCATTTCTCCTGCGGATCTTCGATTATATAGAGGTCATCGTCCAATACTGCGTCCTCTGGGTCTATGCCTGCTGTAAGAAGTACGTCTCTGTTCTCTGTCGTCCTCTGGAGTTTAAGACACGGAAGATCGTTTTAATCCCTTGTTTTAAGAATCTTACTAATTTTTGGGAATATACTCGGGTCGCTAGGGTTAACGGCACAAATTTTATTGCCCCAAAACAAATTAATGGATAACTTATAATTTTCTTTGATCAATTGGTTGATGTTTTTGATGGACGACTCCAGTGTCCTAATCTCTAGATCTCGCGTGCCAGTAAACCGTCTGTACAAGCCTTTCAGTCTTGTCAGAAGTCCAATGTTCTGTCTGTGTAATTCGTCAATGGTCGTGTTACGGTATATGTCGGTTGCCTTACGTTCTTTGTAATTCGGTATTGTTCTGTTCATTGTTCGTAGAATCGTTTCGTCCATTTGTTCCCAGTATCGGTCGATTTCAATATTTGTCAGGTTCCTGTCATTTGGTGGGGATATACCATTTGAACTTAATTCGCTCAATAAGGCGTGGGAGAAGCGTGGCCAGCGAACCTTACTGTAATTGTAAGTATGCACAGGTACATACTCCTCCAACTGCATAAGCTCGTTCGGAAGTTCTATTACATCGGCGAGTCCGCAGTGGTCACTATCGTACTCGATCGTACGTAAACAATTTCTTGGCCGTTGTCCCACAGTGGCCGTAATTGTAAGTCTTGCGTCTTTCAGCAATTGATCCAGATAGGCACCGCTTCTTGGAAACGATGGCCTGTCTGTAGCGAGAAGTTCAATGCGATACTCAAGGTTGTATCTACCCATCAAATCATACAGATGGTTACCTGGAGGATTTTGCATTTGATTTCCCCAATCTATATGTTTGGCATTCAAATCACCAGCCAATATGTAGTAGTTCTCTTCCGAGCTCAATCTTAAGCAATACAAAAAGCATTTCAAGCTCTGTTATAAACTGAGTGGGCTGAGGTGTTTCCGATGCATAGGCAGCAATCACATACATTCGCTTCCCCTTTTGGAGATGAATGCATGTGATGCATGCCTCTAACGTCCGAGATTTTCGCACATCACTATTATATATTACCTTATGACGAATGCCTTTACGTATAAAAATTGCGACGCGTCCTTTTTGAGTGGAGTTGGGTCGGTATGCAGGTTTAAAGCCTATGGAGCTAAATTTTCAGTATATCGTAGGTACCAAATCCATAAGGTCATCTGATAGTATATCAGCCTTGGACTCGGGGGGCCCAGGTTCCAATCCTGCTGGTATGATTTTTTTTATAAATAATTAAGTTAAATGATTAAAATATAAGCATCGAATACTTATTTAGAGCACACCCAACGTGTGTATAATTAATTTTCAAAGCATAAACACAATCATTGTGTTCATAAAATTTCAAACCACAAATGCATAGCAAAGCATTTATCGGGTTTGAAATAAGCATTTTAGTACTACTCAATCATTAACAAATTTCTGTCTCTGACTAATCTGTATACGAAGCGGATGTGTTTTTTGTCTGCTCTTCTCATATTTCCTCTTAATTTCTCAAAAGATGAGTTCCAAGTGTATTAAGTGTTTAAAGATCATACACGATATGTATTTTCTATCGTGTGATTTATGTGGCAAAGGCTCACATTTGGACAGTTGCAATATAAACAAAAAAGACATGAAAGTTATTAAATCTAATACCACTTTATTTTTCAAATGTGAAAAGTGCATTCATATTCCACTGCAATTACTTATTGAAAAAATGAGATATCTCTCAGTGTACTTTTTCAGTGTGCAAATACAATTACGAGTACAACGAAATTGGACTCAAGTCGCCTTATTCGCGATACGACTCGTGCTCAGAGAAATCCAAAAATGAATAATGAATCCAACAAACGGTCGTCGATTGCTGCTGGAAGAAAAAATGCTTTAGCGGGAACATCCACTCCCCGCGATTGCATTTCTTTAAAATCTAACGCTTCTTCAAAGAACTCATTTTTTCCCGCTCAGTCATTTCTTACTCCTATACAAACAAAATCGATTTCAACCTCTAACAATAGAAGCGAAATCAATACTGATGCTTCCAATGGAGACGATTTGGTGTCTCCTTCTAACATAGTTATTACTGGCAAAAATGTCGTTGCTGATATTGGTGCCGAATACAATGATAATCTAAAACAAAACATTGAGGCTGTTAGCGGTGAAAATGAAACTGCTGAAACCAATGTTGCTCGCCAAGATGTTGAAAATTCCGAAGTTGCTGATGCTGTTATTGTTGCTGATGTTAATATTGCTGGTGTTGCTGTTGATGGTATTACCAACAACAATGTTGCTGGACTGAATATAAAACACAAGGTTGTATTCGCTGGTAAGCGCAACCCAAAACAAAAACAGCTGTTTCGAAGCGACGCTGATTCTGTCACATCTCTTCCATCTGTACCTCGGCTTCGTTTCATACACATATCACGACTTATGAATACAGTCACTGAGAAGGATGTTATAGATTTTGTTACTCAAAAACTAAATTTGCCAGTGACAAGTTTGGTTTGTTCTAAACTAGTTAAAAAAATGGGAATATTTCTTCGTTCCATTTTATTAATTTCAAATTTTTAATGATGTTCTTCAAACGTCCATATGGCCAATAGGAGCTCAAATTAAACAATTTGTAAGCCGTCGAAGAAACGACATCGGCCACAATCAAGACGGGTGGGACACATAAACAAAACATATCATGTTTCAGTAACCAATAATTGTTTCTCAATGTTTCATCATAATGCTGGTGGTATGAGAACGAAGTTTTATACTGCTGTTGCTGATTGTGCCTATGATGTTATTGCCCTAACCGAAACATGGCTTAATAATAAATTCTTAAACAGTGAATACTTTAATTCTGATTTTAACGTTTTCGTAAGGAACGTTGCTGTGAACAAGCTGTCCTAAATAGAGGTGGCGGTGTTTTATTAGCCTTAAGGTCTAATTATGTATGTAGAGTAATAAGTTTATCCAATGTTTCAGGTGAGATTGAGCAAATTTGTGTATGTGTAGACTTATCAATTAGTCCCACTCTCGAATTAATTCATGTTTACTTTTTTATTTCTTATATCCCACCCTTGTCACAAAATGCAATATATAAAGGCTATATTAAATATATTTCTTATATTGTTAAAAATAGTAAAGAAAATTGTTATTTTGTTATTGTTGGAGATTTTAATCTGCCTAACATAAATTGGTTATATTCATACGATGAACAAAAAATGTTTCCCAGTAATGTTACTAAAGATTCTGAATCTAATGTGATTGATGGCATAACAGCTTTAAATATGTACCAAATTAATAATGTTTCTAATTCTATAGGCCGTATTTTAGACTTAATTTATATTGATTGTAATCTTGAAGCTCAATGTAATGAAGCAAGTTTTAAATTGCTAGATAAAAGTATTCATCACAATTCACTTGAAATCATATTAAACTTTTCTGTTTTAAATGAATTTAAGTCTTCCTGTGTTACTGTTCAAACGTATGATTTTAAAAATGCAGATTTTGTTACAATTAATATTTATTTGGAATCTATTGATTGGCATGAAATATGCAATTGTACAAATTTAGAGTTACCTTATACTATGTTTCGGAACATTCTGGAGCGTATAATTTCCGTTTTTGTTCCTATAAAATTATTTAAAAATTCTAAGAAACCTGTTTGGTTCAACAAAAGCTTATCCAGACTTAAGAGTGTAATGAATAAGTTACACAAAAATGCAGAATTTCTGTTTCTCTCGTGAGCAATTTAATCAAATTAGAAGAGAATATGAATTTGTGAGAAAATTTATTTACAAGCAATACATTTGTTCCCTGGAATCAAAGATAAGAAATAACCCGAAGTGTTTTTGGTCGTTTATAAATACTAAACGAAAAACGATTGGGATTATATCTAACGCTTCATATAATGGGTACTCCGCAGATAGTATAAATGATATTTGCTATAGTTTTGCTTAATTTTTTAAATCCAATTTTATTGATTTAAAACTAAATTGTACAGAAATGAAAGTCTTCAGTTCTTTAATTGAAGCTGGTAGTTTGTATATATCTGAAAGTGATGTAATTAAATCTTTGGCTTCACTTGGTGACAATTTTTCTGTTGCGCCAGATAATATACCACCTATTCTTTTAAAGACTTGTAGATTTAACCGTACACCACCACTTTGCTTTATATTCAATATGTCTTTGACTCAAGGTTTATTTTTAGATACATGGAAATATTCTTACATCACTCCCCTGCATAAATGTGGGTCAAAAAGTCATGTTGAAAATTACAAACCTATTGCAAAACTTCAACTGATCCCTAAAATTTTTGAAGCAATAGTCAATAATAAATTGTTTAGTTTAGTTCAAAATCAAATATCTGATAAACATGGATTTATGAGTGGAAGGTCAACAGCAACAAATTTGTCGACTTGAGATGTTTGGTTTTCACTCCTTGCTGCTAAGCTGGATTGAAAGTTATTTAGTTGGAAGAAAGCAATATGTTGAAATTGATTACGTGTTATCCAAAGAAATTTTAAATTTGTCAGGTGTACCTCAATATAGTCATCTTGGACCTTTATTGTTCATTATTTTTATTATTCTTTCATACTCTAGATGTCTTTTATATGCTGATGATCTTAAAGTTTTCAGCTGCATAAATTCTTTATCGGATACGTATAACGTACAATCTGATTTGAATAAAATTGATCAATGGTGTACGCTTAATGGACTCTATTTCAACAACAAAAAGTGTAGTGTTGTTACATATTCCAGATTGCAAGACCCATTGTGTTTCGAATACAAATTAAATAACCATTCCTTACAAAAGATTAACAACCAGAAAGATCTCGGTGTGATATTTGATTCTTAAATTAATTTTTCACTCCATATCAATCATATAATATCAAGGGCTAATTCAATGTTGGGATTTATAATTCGAAATTCAAAGTCTATTGATGATCCTTATACTCTTAAAACCTTTTATATGAGCATTGTTAGACCATTATTAGAGTATTGCAGCGTTGTATGGAATCCTTATACTCAACCAAGTATTAGTCGTATACAGGGTCCGCCAAATATCTTTTTTTTTTTTTGAAAATGGGCGCAAAACATCGAGTGTAGCTTCGGCTGTATGGCACGTAGCGCCGTCCTGTTGAAACTAAATATTGCCAATATCCTCTTCAATTTTTGTGAACAAAAATTCGTTCACCATGGCCCGATAACGATCGCCATTGACTGTAACGGCCACTCCTTGCTCATTTTCGAACTATGCCTCTCGACCAAAATCCGCACCAAACAGTAACTCGTTTTGGGTGTATCGGCTTTTCAATGTATGCGTGCGGGTTTTCTGTGCCCCAAATGCGACAATTTTGCCTGTTACATACCCGGCAAGATCAAAATGAGCTTCATCTGAAAAGATGATTTTTTTTGGCAAAATCGGCATCTTCTCTAAGTCGATCGCCATTGACTGTAACGGCCACTCCTGCTCATTTTCGAATTATGCCTCTCGACCAAAATCCGCACCAAACAGTGACTCGTTTTGGGTGTATCGGCTTTTCAATGTATGCGTGCGGGTTTTCTGTGCCCCAAATGCGACAATTTTGCCTGTTACATACCCGCCAAGATCAAAATGAGCTTCATCTGAAAAGATGATTTTTTTGGCAAAATCGGCATCTTCTCTAAGTCGATCGCAGGCCCACTTAGCGAGCGTTGTTCAAGCGTATACACAAACATATTCGTTCAGCGGAAGGCTAAAACTAATTATCTGTCAAATCAGACATGAGCTAAGTGTTACCATTCACGAAATAAGCACTAGTTGAAAAAAACGTTAGATGGCGGACCCGTTAGAAAATGTTCAGAATTCGAGAAGAAATTTAAATTCTGTACTTTTTGCATTTGATGTACTTTTTTCTAAGATAAACTGTCCAGTGTTGTTATCAGCGATTAATATTTATGCACCTGTTCGCATTTTGCGACCACGAAGTGGTGATTTTTTATATGTTCCTTGCCATAGTACAAGTTATGCTAAGCACAATCCGATTACAAATGCTTGTACCGATTGAAACACAGAAACTTGTAAAAAGTGAATGAAATTTTTATTTGGATCGATAAATCAATTTCTGCCATTTACTTTTTAAAAATAATTTCACTTAAATGTTGCCCGCGGCTACGCTTCAGGTGGTCCATTCTGAAGGTCCAATTTTGGCAAACTTTTTCACACATTTCGGCCGGAATCTCACCAATGACGCGTTCAATGTTGGCTTCCAAGGCAGCAATCGTGTTTGGCTTGTCCCCATAGACAATAGACTTAACATAGCCCCACAAAAAATAGACTAACGGGGTCAAATCACATGATCTTGGTGGCCAATTGACTGCGCCAAAACGTGAGATCAACTGCTCACCAAATTCGCCTCTCAATTGATGCATGGTTTCGCATGCAGTGTGGCATGTGGCACCGTCCTATTGGAACCACATGTCGACCAAGTTCAATTCATTTGCATTTTCGGCAAAAAAAAATCTGTTATCATCGAACGGTACCTTTCTCCATTGACCGTAACCCTGCGGCCTTCATCGTCCTTGAAGAAGTACGGCCCAATGATGCCGCCTGCCCATAAACCGCACCAAACAGTGCATTTTTCGGGATGCATTGGTAGCTGCTGAATTGCCTCTGGCTGCTCTTCACTCCAAATACGGCAATTCTGCTTATTCACGTATCCATTTAGCCAAAAATGAGCCTCGTCGCTGAAACGGACGTAGCTTGCGAAACACATTTTTCACAGAGCACGAATTTTGATAATAAATTTCAATAATTTACAAACGTTGTTCAGGCGTAAGTCTATTCATGATGAAATGGCAAACAATACTCAATCGAAATGTCAAATGTTTGTGGAATTTGTCATGTGTGATCTGTCAAAAATATAAACGTCAAAAACCAAGTAGCAAAAAAATCACCCGTTATAATTGTGCTTTCAGATTGTCGTGCTTCTTCAATTAATGCATAACGAGTGTAGTCTTCATTTATTTGTATTAAGGAGTAAAGTTGTTCTTTTAATGTGTTACTGAAGTTCCAGTCTAAATCAATGCTGTAATAAGGGCCAATATTTTGCCATTTCATTATCCACCAGTCTTTACTTTTTTTTCGTAATGATGCATTTTTTTGTGAGATGAGTATCGCCATGTGTTGCAATTTTTACAATGTAATGTTACAAATTTTAAAACTAAATTATTTAACATAGGTGATAAAGTCCTAGTAAAAAATCAAACTAGACAGGACAAACGTTCCGGTGTTTAATAGTTTAATGCACATATTCTGTTTCCTATCTTCCTTTTCTCAAAAAAAAAAAAATAAAAAGCACCACTAAATCGTACGAACTTGCTCTTGTAGTTAACAACTTTAATGTAGCTAACCATTGAGGTTTAGATAGGTGTAGTTATCGTATGCAGGCTTAAAGCATATGTAGGTAAGATTACCTTGATTCCTAGTATAATGAATTGTCGAATGGGTGATTCAAGGAATAGTTACATACTTAGGTACCTACCTACAAATGTATATTTAAATCCTAGTTATTGATTTTAATTATGTACCTAATTTAGTAGAGTAAAATATATCTACATATATATACATATTGATGGAACCTAAGTATGTAAGCATGCATATAACTTTATAATTTAGGTGCAATATGCATACATACGATTCATGTGGATTTTAGAGACATCTATGTATATAGGAATGTATGAGGCCTACATTGTATTTAGTATTCAGTGACGTACGGAAAAATACGTAAAAAGGGAATAACAATAAGGTAGAAATAAATGGATAATACACATAATTAAATGTTTGTATACTGCTTCGTCGTTATAGTTTGAGGGAAAACAAAGATGCAATTTGACTTCGTGGTTAAATAAGAATATACCAAACAAACTTTCAAAAATCGTTGGAACCGTTTTTTAATATATTAATCTTGTATGTATAAAATTTTGAAAGCATTTTTAGAAAAAAATTGAGACGTCATTTTGAAGATATTATTAATATACACATATAACATTCAAATTTAAGAAAAAAACTGTGGCAGGTGTTTGAAAAATCGATTTTTCAAAACAATTTTTTTATTTATTTTTTAAAAACCATAAAAGTTTTTTTTTTGAAAATTTTCGTATGCAGTTTTATTAGCAATCTTAGAGAGCATTTATATAAAAAAAATTATTTTAATCACTTCATCCAATGTTGAGAAAATCGAAAATATGAAAAGTTGTTCTATGGGAAGTACTGTTAATAAGTACGCAAAAAAATATTCTTATACTTGAAAGTGAACTGTACTAATTTAAGAAAATTTTTATAAAAATTCTTGGAGCCGTTTTCGAGAAATACATTTTTTTTCAACGGTTTTTGAACATTTGTATGCAAGGTACTGTTGATTTTTATTTTAGAAAAATAGTTTGTTTACTATTCAAGATAATGTCAAAAACCACCAAATACGGAGCTTGCGAAAAAATGTATTGGGTCGTTTTCGAAATTTTGAGTTTTCAAAAAAAAAATAATTTCCAAAAAAAACAAATTTGAAAAATTTTGGCTTACAATAGTGGTTAAACTTTCTAGGAGCTTCTGCGTAAAAAAATTCAAAAAAGTCAAATTCACCGTTTCCCAGAAAATCGAAAAAATAGTTCCACTATACGTAACAAAAATAACATCTTTAAAAAAAAAAAAATATCGAAAAGTACCCTTTTTCTATAAAAATCGTTGCAGCCGTTTTTGAGAAAAATTAGATTTTTGATTTTGGCAAAAAATGTATGAGAGTTATTGTTATTTGTCGTCTTAAAAAAATGAAGAAAACGCTTATTACCGAAAAAACAATATGTACCAAGTTGGAAGCAAATCCACCGAACCGTTTAGGCTACAGACTCGAGACGGATTTGGGACACACACTTTTTTGTTCTTCTCTATGATGGGAATGTCATGTTTGATTGTTAGAAAAACATTTTTTCACGAATACATAACTTGTCTTATAATCGCAAGTAAAAATTCAAGAGAATATACCTTTAATATATTAACATAAAAATAAAAAGAGAGAATAAAAAATCAGTGCTTAATAAGTTATGTACACCTGTATTTTGCAAAAGAAAAGAAAAAAAAATGACTAATCCATAAAAAACACAAAGAATATAAGAACACACTATTTGATATAAACATGTGTATCTAAATTTTATTTACAAACAGGCGCAAAATTATAAACAACCTATTATTAAGGCCGCAACACGATACTAGTTAGCAATTTACTATATATACATAGTATTCTACTAACTTTTCATAAATTTTAAACTTTTTGTTAACTAGTAAAATGCTAATTAAGCAGATAGCAAAGCATTTATAGGGTTTGAATTTTGATGAACACGATTATTTTGTTTATGCGTTGAAAATTTATTATATGTTGATAGAAACCCAACATGTGCTCTAAATAAGTATTCTACGTTTATATTTTCATCATTTTAACTTCATTACTTACAAAAATAAAAAAAAATTACACCAGCAGGACTCGAACGTGGGCATCCCGCGTGCAAAGCGGATATACTATCAGAATGACATGTGGTTTAGTAAAGTAGCCATTCGGTGATTTTAACTTTAGTAAAATGTTCAGAATATAAGACGATACTAAACTCGTTTAAAATTAGCAAAATTCTCTTTTTAACCTAGTATCATACTAAAAATGATTTAACATATTACTAAATCGTTTAAAATTTTGCGAATTAATTTTTAATATGTGATATAATTTTGTAAATGAGAACAAATACAAATAAAATACACGACTGGACCGTACGAACTTGCTCTTGTAGCTAACAACTTTAATGTAGCTAACGATTGAGGTTTAGTTAGTAAGGTGTAGTTACCCTATGCAGGTTTAAAGCCTATGGCGGAAAATTTTAAGCGATTTATTAATATGTTAAATCATTTTTAGTATGATACTAGATTTAAAAGATGATTTTGCGAATTTTAAACGAGTTTAGTCTCGTATTATCTTCTTAACATTTTCCTAGAATCAAAACCACCGAATGGCTCCTTTATATTTTTAGTATCGTACAAAATCCACATGTCATTCTGATAGTACATCGGCTTTGCACGCGGGAGGCCAGGTTCGGGTCCTGCTGGCGTCAATTTTTTTATTTTTGTAAACAATGAAGTTAAGCTGATGAAAATATAAACATCGAGTAGTTATTTAGAGCACATGATGGGCTTCTATCAACATTTAATCAATTTACAATGCATAAACACAATAAATGTGTTCATCAAAATTCAAAACCTACCAATGCTTAATTAGCATTTTACTAGTTAACAAAAGGCTTTATGAAAAGTTAGTAAACTACTATATATATATAGTAAATTGCTAACTAGTATCATCAGTGCCGTGCAATTCAGGTTGCATTTAAAAGACCTTAGGTCTTACAGTCATATAGTTAAATTAAAAAAAAAAAAAAAAAAACTACCTTCTTAACATTTTACTAAAGTTAAAATCACAAAATGGCTAATTTAATTTTCTTTGTATATCGTAGGTACTAAATTCATAAGGTCATCTAAGAGTATAGAGTCTATAAGCCTTGGCCGCGGGGGCCCAGGTTCGAATCCTGCTGGTATCCATTTTTTTTATATATATTGAAGTTAAATGATTAAAATATAAACATCGAATACTTATTTAGAGCACACCCAATGTGTGTATAATTAATTTTCAAAGCATAAACACAATAACTGTGTTCATCAAAATTCAGACCATGAGTGCGTAGCAAAACATTTGTTGGGTTTAAAATTACCATTTCACTAGTTAAAAACATGTTTAAAATTTATGAAAAGCTTAGTAGGGTACTATGTATATGTTAAATTGTTAACTAGTATCGTGTTAAGGCCTTAATAATAGGTTCTTTAAAATCTTGCGCCTATGTTGTTAAAATTAACTTGATTCTTAGTATAATAAACTGTCGAATGGAAGATTGAACCAGACTAGATCACTGCGTCGATCACGTGGATGTGGTATTGAAAGGGAAGCTGTGTAGGTTGCGTTGATTGTAGAGTGGCTACAAGATCACGTCGTCGGGTTCATCAATGTACTGTCTCAGATAATTTGACACTAATTAAAATTCTTCGATATTTGCAACTACGTAGTAGAAATTCCTATGTAGCGTTCTATTGAGAGTATTTGCTTGCTGCCAACTATTAGGTTTCTTAACGCCTCTTTAAAGATGATAATACTAGTGAAATTAAAGACTGTGTTTATATTAAATAATTAACAAATCACATCAACGAATTTAATGATAGAAAAACGTACTTATAAAAGTAACAAGTATATGAGAATGAAAATTAATTTAATGCGTGTGATCTACTGGACGCCAGACAACAGACTTCGATCGGTTGAAATCCAGACGGGAATTATTGAAATGTTGGGAAGTTCCCTTTTGGGATCTTTCTGTACAGTTCACAATTAGGGATATTATTTTTTCCCTTTTAGGTGCAGTAGGAGTCAACCTATTGAATTACACTTAGATTCAGTTTTCTGGAACTTGGTGTTCACACCTAGATGTTGCGACTGGCGATGCAGTGCCGCCACAGTACTTCCCCTTGAGTGGGTTTTATAATCTGGTTCTTAGCTGGTTGATGAAACTTTTTTTTCGAATAGAAGCTGCGTAGACCACTTCGGTGTGGCGTTCGAATGGAAGCTACGTAGACCACGTCGGTGTGGGGTTCGAATGGAGCCTGCGTAAGATCACGTCGGACGACAGACTTCGATCGGTTGAAACCCAGACGGGAATTATTTAAATGTTGGGAAGTTCCCTTTTGGGACTTTTCTGTACAGTTCACAATTATTAATATTATTTGTTCCCCTTTTAGGTACAGTAGGAGCCAACCTATTGAATAACACTTAGAGTCAGGTTTATGGAACTTGGTGTTCACACCTCGATGTTGCTATTGGCGATGTAGTGTCGCCATAGTACTTCCCCTTGAGTGGGTCTTATCATCTGGTTCTTAGCTGGTTGATGAAACTTCACGGTTCGATTCTGTTGGTGCGTTGGTTGTGGCGGGTCCATATAGAAATCACAGAGGAGTGGATGTTGTTGATGATTATGATGATATGAGGTCGTTGTTGTTGATGATGAGCTTGTCGTTGTTGATGATTATGATGATGACCTTGTTGTATTGGTCCCAATGTATGGTCGCATGCTCATGGCAAAGCGTGAAGAGGCGTCTGTTGATATATGTAGACGAGCGCCCGAGTCTTCGGTGTTTGTGGTGAGTGGCTTGAAGCTATGGTCCATCTAGTTGTTGTGCTTGTTGCCTTCGTAATGAATGGTATGTTTGATCTTGTAGCTTAGGCTGTATTGGTTGCTATGCATAACTACAGGCTGATTTGTTTATCGGCGGTGGCTGCTGCGGTGCCCTTTGATGCATCGAAAGTCCGCTAACGATGGACTGAGGTGGGGCCGTGGGGCGCACGATGCATGTGGATGTGAGACGTGTGGATGTTTAAGGTGGTAAAGTCCTGGTACAACTAGTTGTTGTGCTTGTTGCCTCCGTAATGAGCAAGTGTCTCGGCGACCACTAACCAGAAATCTGTGGTTTACGATTGTGTCTAAGGGGAGTAAACCGAATAACATCCTGTTGTTGTGTTGAAATGGAAGCTGTGTAGATCACTTCGGTTGTGGTGTTCGAATGTGTAGCTTCGTAGGTCACGTCGGTGTGGCGTTCGAATGGAAGCTGCATAGACCACGTCGGTGTGGCGTTCGAATGGAAGCTGCGTAGACCACGTTGGTGTGGGGTTCGAATGTAAGCTGCGTTGGATCACGTCGGCTGTGGCTTTGAAATGGATGCTGAAGCTGCGTAGGTCACGTGGGTATGGTATGAAATGGCACCTGCGTAGGTCACGTGATTGTGGTATGAAATAGAAGCTGCGCAGATCACGTGAGTGTGTACAACTAGTTGTTGTGCTTGTTGCCTCCGTAATGAATGGTATGTTTGGTTGTGTACCTTATGCTGTATTGGTTGCTATGCATAAAAACAGGCTGATTTGTTTGTCGGCGGCGGCTGCTGCGGTAGATTTGCGTAGATCACGAGGGTGTGGTATTGAAATGGAAGCTACGTAGATTGCGTTGATTGTAGAGTGGCTGCCAGATCATGTCGGCTGTGTCGTTGAAATGGATACTGAAACTTCGTAGATCACGTGGGTGTGGTATGAAATGGATGCTGTGTAGATCACGTGAGTGTGGTATGAAATGGAATCTGCGTAGATCACGTGAGTGTGGTATTTAAATGGAAGCTGCGTAGGTTGCGTTGCTTGTAGTGTGGCTACAAGATCACGTCGGGTTCACCAATGTATTGTCTCAGATAATTTGACACTAACTAAATTTCTTCGATATTTGCAACTACGCAGTAGAAAGTCCAATGTAGCGTTCTATTGGGAGTATTTCCTTGATGCCAACTATTAGGTCTCTGAACGCCTCTTTAAAGATGATATTACCAGAGAAATTAAAGACTGTGTTTATATCAAATGATTAACAAATCACATCAACGATTTTAATGATAGAAAAATGTACTTATAAAAGTTAACAAGTATATGTCAATAAAAATTACTTTAATTCGTGTGATCTACTGGACGCCAGACGACAGACTTCGATCGGGTAAAACCCAGACCGGAATTATTTAAATGTTGTTAAGTTCCTTTTGGGACTTTTCTGTACATTTCACAATTAGGAATATTATTTGTTCCCCTTTTAGGTACAGTAGGAGTCAACCTATTGAATTACACTTAGAGTCAGGTTTCTGGAACTTGGTGTTCACACCTAGATGTTGCGACTGGCGATGCAGTGTCGCTATAGTACTTCCCCTTGAGTGGGTCTTATCAGCTGGTTCTTAGCTGGTTGATGAAACTTCACGGTTCGATTCTGTTCGTGAGTTGGTTGTTCCGGGTTCATATAGAAATCCCAGATAAGTGAATGTTGTTGATGATTACGATGATATGAGGTCGTTGTTGTTGATGATGAGCTTGTTGTTGTTGATGATTATGAAGCTGATTATGAAGCTGAAGCTACGTAGATCACGTGGGTGTGGTATGAAATGGAAGCTGCGTAGATCACGTGAGTGGGTACAGCAAGTTGTTGTGCTTGTTGCCTCCAAAATGAATGGTATGTTTGATTGTGTAGCTTATGCTGTATTGGTTGCTATGCATAACTGCAGGCTGATTTGTTTGTCGGCGGCGGCTGCTGCAGTGCCGTTTGATGCATCGAAAGTCCGCTAACGATGTACTGAGGTGGAGCCGTGGGGCGCACGATGCATGTGGATGTGGGACGTGTGGCTGTTGGGGGTGGTAAAGTCGTGGTACAACTAATTGTTGTGCTTGTTGCCCTACGTAATGAGCCAGTGTCTCGGCGACCACTAACCAGAAATCTGTGGTTTACGATTGTGTCCAAGGGGAATAAACCGAAAAACATCCTGTTTTTGTGTTGAAATGGAAGCTGTGTAGATCACTTCCGGTCAGGTGTTCGCCTGTGTAGCTTCGTAGGTCACGTCTGTGTGGCGTTCGAATGGAAGCTGCGTAGACCACGTCGGTGTGGCGTTCGAATGGAAGCTGCGTAGACCACGTCGCTGTGGGGTTCGAATGGAGCTGCGTAAGATCACGTCAGCTGTGGCGCGTTGAAATGGATGCTGAAGCTGCGTAAATCGCGTGGGTGTGGAATGAAATAGAAGAGGCGTAGTTCACGTGAGTGTGGTATGAAATGGAATCTGCGTAGATCATGTGAGTCTGTACAACTAGTTGTTGTGCTTGTTGCCTCCGTAATGAGCAAGTGTCTCGGCGACCACTAACCAGAAATCTGTGGTTTACGATAGTGTCCAAGGGGAATAAGCCGAATAACATCCTGTTTTTGTGTTGAAATGGAAGCTGGGTAGATCACTTCGGTTGTGGTGTTCGAATGTGTAGCTTCGTGGGTAACGTCGGTGTGGCGTTCGAATGGAAGCTGCGTAGACCACGTCGGTGTGGGTTTCGAATGGGAGTTGCGTAGGATCACGTCGGCTGTGGCATTGAAATGGATGCTGAAGCTGTGTAGATAACGTGTGTGTGGTATGAGATGGAAGGTGCGTAGGTTACGTGAGTGTGGTATGATATGGAAGCTGCGTCCATCACGTGGGTGTGGTATTGAAATGGAAGCTGCGTAGGTCGCGTTGATGGTAGAGTGGCTACAAGATCACGTCGGCTATGTTGTTGAAATGGATGCTGAAGCTGCGTAGATCACGTGGGTGTGGTATGAAATTGAAGCTGCGTAGATCATGTGAGTGTGGTATTGAAATGGAAGCTGCGTAGATCACGTGAGTGGGTACAACTATTTGTTGTGCTTGTTGCCTTCGTAATGCATGGTATGTTTGATTGTGTAGCTTATACTGTATTGGTTGCTATGCATAACTACAGGCTAATTTGTTTGTCGGCGGCGGCTGCTGCGGTGCCCTTTGATGCATCGAAAGTCGGCTAACGGTGGACTGAGGTGGAGCCGTCGGGCGCACGATGCATGTGCATATGAGACGAGTGGCTGTTTGGGGTGGTAAAGTCGTGGTACAAATAGTTGTTGTGCTTGTTGCCTCCGTAATGATCCAGTGTCTCGGCGACTACTAACCTAGCTTCGTAGGTCAGTTCGGTGTGGCGTTCGAATGGAAGCTGCGTAGACCACGTCGGTGTGGGGTTCGAATGGAAGCTGCGTAGGATCACGTCGCTGTGGCGTTGAAATGGATGCTGAAGCTGCGTAGGTCACGTGGGTGTGGTATGAAATGGCAGCTGCGTAGGTCACGTGAGTGTGGTATGAAATGGAAGCTATGTAGATAACTTGGGTGTGGTATTGAAATGAAAGGTGCGTCGATCACGTGGATGTGGTACTGAAATGAAAGCTGGGTAGGTTGCGTTGATTGTAGAGCTACAAGATCACTTCGGCTGTGTCGTTGAAATGGATGCTGAAGCTGCGTAGATCACGTGGGTGTGGTATTGAAATGGAAGCTGCGTAGGTTGCGTTGATTGTAGAGTGGCTACAAGATCACGTCAGGGTCACCAGTATCTCAGATACTTTGACACTAACTAAATTTGTTCTATATTTGCAACTACGTATTAGAAATTCCAATGTAGCGTTCTAAGTAAGTAAGTAAAAGAATTCATTTATTTAAAATTCCATTTTTATTTTTTAAGCTTTGGCTTTGCCGTCAGTTCGACTGGCAATATCTTAAAATAGTAGAAAATTTAAATATAAATTTGTTTTTTATTTGTATTACTTTTATATTAAATAGGTAAAGCTATTCTCTTAAAACTAGTTTTCTGAAAGTAAGGGTGTCTCTCAGAAAAAGAGCAAGTCCTCTCAGATCCATTTAGAATGTTGATAGTCTCAACCCATTGTTAGAATACTCGTACCTTTTCCGAAATATGATATTCTATATTGTTTGAAGATTGACATATGCTTATCAAATGAAAACCGTCTTCTTTTGATTTCATGTTACATAAGTTACAGAACTGATAAAAACTTCCATTGTACGGGCTTCCGTTGAGACCTAGAAGTTCGCATCTAGTTTTGAATATCAAAGAGATTTGTTTAATACTGAAAGAATCTCTAAAATAGTTTTTATCACAAAGGTTATTTTCTAATTGGCTGTATAATATTGTGCTTTCCGATCTACAGGCCTTTTCCATCATAAGATGTCGAACCGAGTCTTCTTGTTTTTGTATGATCTCATAAAGTTGATCCTTTAAATGTTGCGAGTTTTTTGGGTCTAAATTAACTTCCACTCCCTGATTAGAGCCACTGTTTTTCCACTCACCCATCCACCAATTTTTATTTCTTGTTTCGTAAAGTAACAGCTTTCTACTTAACTGAGAATTCTGGTATCCCAATACTTTAATGATAAAGTCGGCTTGAAGCTTAAGTATGTAAGTAAAAAGTTTTAGTAACCCAATTTCTAAATACATTGCGTAGCTTGGGGTTTTCATTGGAAGAAGTTTCTCAGTGCTTTTCCAATTTCTTCATATTCCTTAAGCCCCCAAACCCGTGCTGCATAGCAAAGTGTAGATTTGACAATCGATGATTTTATATTTTTTCGAGAGATTTATATGTTGGTTTGAGAACACATTACTCCATGTCAAATTCATGAGACTTTGTGATGCTTTAGATTTTTCTGCAAGGTGTTTTCTGAAATCCAACGTTGGGTTGAGCTTAAGTCAAGAAACTTATATTCATCCGTTATAACCAAACGGCTCCCATTAAGACTCCACTTATATCATACTTCACCTCGATTGGATCGCGAGAAAATCATTATTTTGGACTTTTCTGCATTTATAACAAGTCCCCATTTGTCACAGAATGCCGCTAGACGATTAATCATCAGTTGTAAATTTTCTGGTGATTCTGATCATATTACTAGGTCATCGGCATACAACAATACATTAATTAGGTCACCTGCGATTCGAATAACTCCAGGAAGATGTGAACCAATGTCATTAATAAAAAGTGAAAGCAGTAAGGCGCTGAGAGGGCATCCTTGTTTAACACTAGTGTCTGCTTAAAACCAATCTGAAAACATTGACCCATCCCAGACCGTTGCCTTTGTGTTCATACACATGTTTGGTATTACACGGAGGAATTTTGTTGAAACAGCCGGTTGTGAGAGTTTGTATAGCGAAGCACTTCTATTCACCAGATCAAACGCTGCCTTAAAATCGACAAACAAAGTGTAGATTTTTTTGTTTCGTGCTTGAAATGCCTTAACTATAGATGTTAGTGAGAAAATTTGATCAATTGTAGAGTAGTTCTTCCTAAATCCAGCTTGCAGGTCTGATATGATATTATATTCCTTTACCCAACTTTCAAGTCTGCCAACTCCACAAAATATTTTCGCTATCACATTCATGAATGAAATGCCCCGGTAGTTTTCAGCATCATTTAAGGAGCCTTTCTTATGTATAGGAAAAATAACTGATATTTTGAACGAGGCTGGAATATTGGCACTTGTGAATATTTTGTTGAAAAGTGTCAATAAATTGTTACAAAAGGTTAGGGATGCGTTTCTGAAAAATTCATAAGGTATGCCATCTTCTCCTGGGGCTTTATCATTCTTAGCTTTTCCTAGAACAGGTAATAATTCGTCAGCAGATATTGTACAATCAAGTATAACATCGCATATAAAGGGTTCCGCATAAGAAAATGTTGGTTGGTTTTCCATATATAAAAGGTTTTTGAAATAGATCGCCAGGTCATCTGCAGAGACCCATGAACCTATAATGTGATTTGAACCATTTATTTCTTTAGCTATCTTGTAGAATTCATTTCTGTTCTTAGTGTCCTAAAGATAGAGCTAGATTTGTTTTAAAACTGATTTTCTTTGAGTGACAGAGCTTTTTATATCTGATATTTGATTGGATATACCATTTCCGCAGTTCATCATTATAAGAGTTACGCCGTGTTGCATTAAGTAGACCGAAGGATTTTTCTCTAGCGTTCATGCATTCCCTGTCGAACCACTTTTGTTTTAATTTTTTAATTGGGTTTTGTTCTCTGTTATTAACAGAATTTCTTAAGTATTCTTGAATTCTTTCTGAGAGTGCGTCTGTTGTCTCATGTATTGCAGAAATTCTAGAAAGAAATTCATCCAAAGAACGCTGGTAGGATTTAACATTTTTAATAGTCCATTTAAGGCGTGGGATCAAGTCAAGATTTCTCTGTTGTGAGGCTGTTTCAGTTCTCCACTCAACAATAATTGGCATGTGATCAGAAAAATATTTAGATTTAACTTAAAATTTGGTTATAAGATCTTTCCACTCATTGTTGACTGCACAATAATCGATAACAGATTTGCGTTGTCCTCCAATAAAAGTATAATGACCATTGGTATCTCCTTCTGTACAACCATTTAAGACGATACTGTCATACATTTGCAGAAACTCCAGTAAATTTCTCCCGTTTTGGTTGCACACATTATCTTTAGATATTCTGTTAGTAGGGTTAATATGTATATTGTTAATATTTCTCAAGGTAGTGACTTGAGTGCAGCTTATTCTCGCGTTGAAGTCACCAATCATTAAAATACTCTTGCTTGCTAGCAAAGACAGAATGCTTCTTAGGTCATCGAAATCTTCAGACCATTTATTACAATTTATGTAAAATGGGAGGATAAACATATTTCTTTTTTCTGGTAGTTTAACTACAACAGTTTCTTGTATTACAGCAAAATCGTTATATTTCAATTGAGATATTTTAATTCCGTATAGACATCCGCGACTTGCGGGCCCTTTTCAAGAGGTTTTGATTGCCGGAATCCAATTAAAAAGTTTATATCCATTAAAATAATTAATAAATTAACTTGTATTATCACTAGTTACATATGTTTCAAAGAGGAAAAAAATTTCATAAGATTTGATAAATTTAAAAAAGTCTACAAAAAAAAGCTTATTATTCAAACCAGATACATTATATGCTAAAACTTTACAACAATTAATATATAATGAGCTGACGGCACCTAATTCTCAATTTCTGGCTGAAGTACTAGAACTTGGTCCATTTTGAGAAAGTGGCATCCCTAGCATACTTGTACTTTTTGCTGATCTACTCCAGTTTCTTTGACGTTCACTTGGCGTTGACAGCATGATGTGTTTGACATTATCAAAGTTAAGTTCTCCAAACATCTGTTGTTCTATTTCTCCGTCATTTTCATTACATTTTAAAATATTATTATTACTTAAATAAAAAGATATGCCTTCTATTCAAAGAGCGTTATTTTTCATTTGGATGACAACTCTTGGCTTATTTGTTTTTAGTATTTTCCTGTATTCGAGCAGTATCCTTCGTTTTAATTGCATTTTTTTTTGTAAGATCTTTTTGTAAATAAACACCTGTGCCTTTAAATTTTTATGAGTTCTTAAGCATTTTCATTGCCAAATCAGTAGAGCCAGTGTTTATTTTCAATTTAATAATGTTGTTGTTTTCACTCATTTTTATGGGTATTGGTAATCCTTGCGTGTTTTCACTTCCAAGAAGGAGTTCAGTTATGCTTTGCGCTTTTTTTGTTGGGTCGACATTAATGGTATTTGGAATTGAAATAATAATGTTTTTGCCCCTCATCTCTCTGCTTTGAGCTTCGAGTTCGTTCTCCAGTAAACTGCATCTTTTTCAAATTGTTGTACTTTTCGAGATAAGTCTTCATTTTTTTGCGGTAGATGGTTTATTTCGATGCAAAGGCTATTAAAATCTTCCTTGGTAGCTAGATTAGAAGTTGCTTTGACAAGTTCTATTGGGAGTATTTCCTTGATGCCAACTATTAAGTTTCTGAACGCCCCTTTAAAGATGATAACACCAGTGAAATTAAAGACTGTGTTTATATTAAATGATTAACAAATCACATCATCGAATTTAATGATAGAAAAATGATTATGATGATATGAGCTCGTTGTTTTTGATGATCAGCTTGTTGTTGTTGATGATTATGATGATGGGCTTGTTGTATTGGTCCCAATGTATGGTCGCATGCTCATAGCAAAGCGTGAAGAGGCGTCTGTTGCTATATGTAAACGAGTCTTCGGTGTTGTGGTGAGTGGCTTGAAGCTAAGGTCCAACTAGTTGTTGTGCTTGATGCCTGAAAAGGACGTGGTTCAAGCTGGGTACAACTATTTGTTGTGCTTGTTGCCTTCGTAATGAATGTTATGTTTGATTGTGTAGTTTATGCTGTATTGGTTGCTATGAATAACTACAGGCAGATTTGTTTATCGCCGGCGGCTGCTGGGGTGCCGTTTGATGCATCGAAAGTCCGCTAACGATGGACTGTGGTGGAGTCGTGGGAAGCACGATGCATGTGGATGTGAGACGTGTGGCTGTTTGAGATGGTAAAGTCGTGGTACAACTAGTTGTTGTGCTTGTTGCCTCCGTAATGAGCCAGTGTCTCGACGACCACTAACCAGAAATCTGTGGTTTACGATTGTGTCCAAGGGGAGTAAACCGAATAACATTCTATTGTTGTGTTGAAATGGAAGCTGTATAGATCACTTCGGTTGTGGTGTTCGAATGTGTAGCTTCGCAGGTCACGTCGGTGTGGCGTTCGAATGGAAGCTGCGTAGACCACGTCTGTGTGGTGTTCGAATGGAAGATGCGTAGACCACGTGGGTGTGGATTTCGAATGAAGTTGCGTAGGATCACGTCGGCTGTGGCGTAGAAATGGGTCTAAAGCTGCGTAGGTCACGTGAGTGTGGTATGAAATGGAAGCTGCG
This sequence comes from Philhelius pedissequus, assembly GCA_910595825.1. NCBI lineage: Eukaryota > Metazoa > Arthropoda > Insecta > Diptera > Syrphidae > Philhelius > Philhelius pedissequus. The sequence continues at coordinate 123,826,251 of OU343160.1, read as the reverse complement.
TAGATAACGTAGGTGTGGTATTGAAATGGAAGCTGCGTAGAACATGTGGGCGTGGTATTGAAATGGAACCTTCGTAGGTTGCGTTTATTGTAGAGTGGCTACAAGATCACGTCGGCTGTGTCGTTGAAATGGATACTGAAGCTTCGTAGATCACGTGGGTGTGGTATGAAATGGAAGCTGCGTAGATCACATAAGTGGTATGCAATGGAATCTGCGTAGATCACGTGGGTGTGTGTGTGCTTGTAAAGTGGCTACAAGATCACGTCAGGGTCACCAATGTAGTGTCTCAGATAATTTGACACTAACTAAATTTCTTCGATATTTGCAAGTACGCAGTAGAAATTCCAATGTAGCGTTCTATTGGAAGTATTTCTTTGATGCCAACTATTAGGTTTCTGAACGCCTCTTTAAAGATGATAATACCAGGGAAATTAAAGACTGTGTTTATATAAAATGATTAACAAATCACATCAACGAATTTAATGATAGAAAAATGTACCTATAAAATTTAACAAAAGTATATGAGAATGAAAATTAGTTTAATGCGTGTGATCTACTGGACGCCAGACGACAGACTTCGATCGGTTGAAACCCAGACGGGAATTATTTAAGTGTTGGGAATTTCCCTTTTGGGACTTTTCTCTACAGTTCACAGTTAGGAATATTATTTGTTCCCCTTTTAGGTACAATAGGAGTCAACCTATTGAATTACACTTAGACTCAGGTTTCTGGAACTTGGTGTTCACACCCAGGTGTTGCGACTGGCGATGCAGTGTCGCCATAGTACTTCGCCTTGAGTGGGTCTTATCAGCTGGTTCTTAGCTGGTTGATGAAACTTCACGGTTCGATTCTGTTCGTGAGTTGGTTGTGGCAGGTACATATAGAAATCACAGAGAAGTGTTATTGATGACTATGATGATATGAGCTCGTTGTTGTTGATGATGAGCTTGTTGTTGTTGATGATTATGATGATGAGCTTGTTGTATTGGTCCCAATGTATGGTCGTATGCTCATGGCAAAGCGTGAAGGGGCATCTGTTGCTATATGTAGACGAGCGCCGGAAGCTATGGTCCATCTAGTTGTTGTGCTTGATGCCTGATAAAGAGGTGGTTCAAGCAGGGTACAACTATTTGTTGTGCTTGTTGCCTTCGTAATGAATGGTATGTTTGATTGTGTAGCTTATGCTGTATCGGTTGCTATGCATAACTGCAGGCTGATTTCTTTGTCGGCGGCGGCTGCTGCGGTACTGTTTGATGCATCGAAAGTCCGCTAACGATGGACTGAGGTGCGGCCGTGGGGCGCACGATGCATGTGGATGTGAGACGTGTGGCTGTTTGAGGTGGTAAAGTCGTGGTACAACTAGTTGTTGTGCTTGTTGCCTCCGTAATGAGCCAGTGTCTCGGCGACCACCAGCCAAGTATCTGTAGTTTACGATTGTGTCCAAGGGGAGTAAACCGAATAACATCCTGTTTTTCTGTTGAAATGGAAGCTTGGTAGGTCACTTCAGTTGTGGTGTTCCAATGTGTAGCTTCGTAGGTACCGTTTGAATGGAAGCTGCGTAGACCACGTCGGTGTGGCGCTCGAATAGAAAATGCGTAGACCACGTCGGTGTGGTGTTCGAACGGAAGCTGCGTAGACCACGTCGGTGTCTGGTTCGAATTGAAGCTGCGTAAAATCACGTCGGCTGTGGCGCTGAAATGGATGCTGAAGCAGCGCAGATCACGTGGGTCTGGTATGAAATGGAAGCTGCGTAGGTCACGTGAGTGTGGTATGAAATGGAAGCTGCGTAGATAACGTGCGTGTGGTATTGAAATGGAAGCTGCGTAGATCACGTGGGTGTGATATTGAAATGGAAGTTGTGTAGGTTGCGTTGATTGTAGAGTGGCTACAAGATCACGTCGGCTGTGTCGTTGAAATGTTTGCTGAAGCTGCGTAGATCACGTGAGTGTGGTATGAAATGGAAGCTGCGTAGGTCACGTGAGTGTGGTATGAAATGGAAGCTGCGTAGATAACGTGGGAGTGGTATTGAAATGGAAGCTGCGTAGATCACGTGGGTGTGGTATTGAAATGGAAGCTGCGTAGTTTGCGTTGATTGTAGAGTGGCTAGAACATCACGTCGGGGTCACCAATGTAGTGTCTCAGATAATTTGACACTAACTAAATTTCTTCGATATTTGCAACTACGCAGTAGAAATTCCAATTTAGCGTTCTATTGGGAGTATTTCCTTGATGCCAACTATTAGGTTTCTGAACGCCTCTCTAAAGATGACAATACCAGTGAAATTAAAGACTGTGCTTATATTAAATGATTAACAAATTACATCAACGAATTTAACGATAGAAAAATGTACTTATAAAAGTTAACAAGTATATGAGAATGAAAATTAATTTAATGCGTGTGATCTACTGGACGCCGGGCTACAGACTTCGATCGGTTAAAACCCAGACGGGAAATATTTAAATTTTGGGAAGTTCCCTTTTGGAATTTTTCTTTACTGTTCAAATTAAATTACACTTAGAGTCAAGTTTCTGGAACGTAGTGTTTACACCTAGATGTTGCGATTGGCGATGCAGTGTCGCCATACTACTTCCCCTTGAGTGGGTCTTATCAGCTGGTTCTTAGATGGTTGATGAAGCTTCACGGTTCGATTCTGTTGGTGAGTTGGTTGTGGCGGGTCCATATAGAAATCACAGAGAAGGGGTGGCCGTGGCGCGATAGTTGTGTGCTCGCATGTCAACCTCGTGGTTGCAGGTTCGATTCCTGCCGTTGTCTATGTCTTCTTATATTCCATTAAAAACCAATTCTCAAAATTGTCATAAAATAAGTTGCTGACTTGCTCATTATATGCTGTTTAGGCATAACACTAACAACATGTGATTGAGTAAACTAGCATATCCATAAAGTATGGTACAACTAAATAAATAAAATAATGCGAATTATAAGGGAGATAAATAAATAAGACACGGTAATTCTCTCCGCTTTAGTTCAGCCGCCATCCCTGGAGATAAATCTGAGACAACAACCAGCTGTAGTCTCAGAACATTGCGCCACACATCTTACCTATCCTTCTTTCGCTTCTTCACCAGATGCCCGCGCTGTGTTAAGAAAAATATATAAAGGGTATTCATAACCCCTTGAGCGCGTGCAAAGTTATACAAAAAAAAAAAAAGTTGATGTTGATGATTATGATGATATGAGCTCTTTGTTGTTGATGATGAGCTTGTTGTTGTTGATGATTATGACGATGAGCTTGTTGTAGTGGTCCCAATATATGGTCGCATGCTCATGGCAAAGCGTGAAGAGGCGTCTGTTGCTATATGTAGACGAGCGCCGGAAGCTATTGTCCATCTAGTTGTTGTGATGCCTGGTAAAGAGGTGGTTCAAGCAGGGTACAACTATTTGTTGTGCTTGTTGCCTTCGTAATGAATGGTATGTTTGATTATGTAGCTTATGCTGTATTGGTTGCTATGCATAACTGCAGGCTGATTTCTTTGTCGGCGGCGGCTGTTGCGGTGCTGTTTGATGCATCGAAAGTCCGCTAACGATGGACTGAGGTGGATCCGTAGGGCACACCATGCATGTGGATGTGAGACGTATTTCTGTTTGAGGTGGTAAAGTCGTGGTACAACTAATTGTTGTGCTTGTTGCCTCCGTAATGAGCCAGTGTTTTGGCGACCACTAGCCAGAAATCTGTGGTTTACGATTGTGTCCAAGGGGAGTAAACCGAATAACACCCTGTTTTTGTGGTGAAATGGAAGCTTGGTAGACCACTTCATTTGTGGTGTTCGAATGTGTAGCTTCGTAGGTAACGTCAGTTTGGCGTTCGAATGGAAGCTGCGTAGACCACGTCGGTGTGGCGCTGGAATAGAAACTGCGTAGACCACGTCGGTGTGGTGTTCGAATGGAAGCTGCGTAGACCACGTCGGTGTGGGGTTCGAATGGAAGCTGCGTAAGACCACGTTTTCTCTGGCGTTGAAATGGATGTTGAAGCTGCGCAGATCACGTGGGTCTGGTATGAAATGGAAGCTGCGTAGGTCACGTGAGTGTGGTATGAAATGGAAGCTGCGTAGGTCACTTGAGTGTGGTATGAAATGGAAGCTGCGTAGATCACGTGAGCGTGGTATTGAAATGGAAGCTGCGTAGGTTGCGTTGATTGTAGAGTGACTACAAGATCACGTCGGCTGTGTCGTTGAAATGGATACTGAAGCTTCGTAGATAACGTGGGTGTGGTATGAAATGGAAGCTGCGTAGATCACGTGAATGTGGTATACAATGGAATCTGCATAGATCACGTGTGTGTGGTATTGAAATGGAAGCTGCTTAGGTTGCGTTGCTTGTAAAGTGGCTACAAGATCACGTCGGGATCACCAATGTAGTGTCTCAGATAATTTGACACTAACTAAATTTCTTCGATATTTGCAATAACGCAGTAGAAATTCCAATGTAGCCTTCTATTGGGAGTATTTCCTTGATGCCAACTATTAGGTTTCTGAACGCCTCTTTAAAGATGATAATACCAGGGAAATTAAGGACTGTGTTTATATTAAATGATTAATAAATCACATCAACGAATTTAATGATAGAAAAATGTACTTATAAAAGTTAACAAGTATATGAGAATGAAAATTAATTTAATGCTTGTGATCTACTGGACGCCAGACGACAGACTTCGATCGGTTGAAACCCAGACGAGAATTATTTAAGTGTTGGGAAGTTCCCTTTTGGGACTTTTCTTTACTGTTCAAATTAAATTACACTTAGAGTCAGGTTTCTGGAACTTGATCTTCACACCTAGATGTTGCGATTGGCGATGCAGTGTCGCCATACTACTTCCCCTTGAGTGGGTCTTATCAGCTGGTTCTTAGCTGGTTGATGAAACTTCACGGTTCGATTCTGTTAGTGAGTTGGTTGTGGCGGGTCCATATAGAAATCACAGAGAACGGGTGGCCGTGGCGCTATAGTTGTGTGCTCGCCTGTCAACCTCGTGGTTGCAGGTTCGATTCCTGCCGTTGTCTATGTCTTCTTATATTCCATTAAAAAATAATTCTCAAAATTGTCATAAAATAAGTTGCTGACTTGCTCATTACATGCTGTTTAGGCATAACACTAACAACATGTGATTGAGTAAACTAGCATATCCATAAAGTATGACAACTAAATAAATAAAATAATGCGAATTATAAGAGACATAAATAAATAAGACACGGTAATTCTCTCCGTTTTAGTTCAGCCGCCATCCCTGGAGATAAATCTGAGACAACAACCAGCTCTAGTCTCAGAACATCGCGCCACACATCTTTCCTATCCTTCTAACGAGCGCCGGAAGCTATGGTCCATCTAGTTGTTGTGATGCCTGGTAAAGAGGTGGTTCAAGCAGGGTATAACTATTTGTTGTGCTTGTTGCCTTCGTAATGAATGGTATGTTTGATTTTGTAGCTTATGCTGTATTGATTGCTATGCATAACTGCAGGCTGATTTCTTTGTCGGCGGCGGCTGCTGCGGTGCTGTTTGATGTATCGAAAGTCCGCTAACGATGGACTGAGGTGGAGCCGTGGGGCGCACGATGCATGTGGATGTGAGACGTGTGGCTGTTTGAGGTGGTAAAGTCGTGGTACAACTAATAGTTGTGCTTGTTGCCTCCGTAATGAGCCAGTGTTTTGGCGACCACTAGCCAGAAATCTGTGACTTACGATTGTATCCAAGGGGAGTAAACCGAATAACATCCTGTTTTTGTGTTGAAATGGAAGCTTGGTAGACCACTTCATTTGTGGTGTTCGAATGTGTAGCTTCGTAGGTAACGTCGGTTTGGCGTTCGAATGGAAGCTGCGTAGACCACGTCGGTGTGGCGCTCGAATAGAAACTGCGTAGACCACGTCGGTGTGGTGTTCGAATGGAAGCTGCGTAGACCACGTCGGTGTGGGGTTCGAATGGAAGCTGCGTAAGATCACTTTGGCTGTGGCGTTGAAATGGATATTGAAGCTGCGCAGATCACGTGGGTCTGGTATGCAATGGAAGCTGCGTAGGTCACGTGAGTGTGGTATGAAATGGAAGCTGCGTAGGTCACGTGAGTGTGGTATGAAATGGAAGCTGCGTAGGTCAAGTGAGTGTGGTATTGAAATGGAAGCTGCGTAGGTTGCGTTGATTGTAGAGTGACTACAAGATCACTTCGGCTGTGTCGTTGAAATGGATACTGAAGCTTCGTAGATCACGTGTAGATCACGTGGGTTTGGTATGAAGTGGAAGCTGCGTAGATCACGTGAGTGTGGTATGCAATGGAATCTGCATAGATCACGTGCGTGTGGTATTGACTGCGTAGGTTGCGTTGCTTGTAAAGTGGCTACAAGATCACGTCGGGATCACCAATGTAGTGTCTCAATAATTTGACACTAACTAAATTTCTTCGATATTTGCAATAACGCAGTAGAAATTCCAATGTACCGTTCTATTGGGAGTATTTCCTTGATGCCAACTATAAGGTTTCTGAACGCCTCTTTAAAGATGATAATACCAGGGAAATTAAAGACTGTGTTTATATTAAATGATTAACAAATCACATCAACGAATTTAATGATAGAAAAATGTACTTATAAAAGTTAACAAGTATATGAGAATGAAAATTAATTTAATGCGTGTGATCTACTGGACGCCAGACTACAGACTTCGATCGGTTAAAACCCAGACGGGAAATATTTAAATGTTGGGAAGTTCCCTTTTGGGACTTTTCTTTACTGTACAAATTAGGAATATTATTTGTTCCCCTTTTAGGTACAGTAGGAGTCAACCTATTGAATTATACTTAGAGTCAGGTTTCTGGAACTTGGTGTTCACACCTAGATGTTGCGATTGGCGATACAGTGTCGCCATAGTACTTCCCCTTGAGTGGGACTTATCAGCTGGTTCTTAGCTGGTTGATGAAACTTCACGTTTCGATTCTATTGGTGAGTTGGTTTGGCGGGTCCATATAGAAAGCACAGAAAAGTGGATGTTGTTGATGATTATGATGATATGAGCTCGTTGTTGTTGATGATGAGCTTGTTGTTGTTGATGATTATGATGATGATCTTGTTGTATTGGTCCCAATGTATGGTTGCATGCTCATGGCAAAGCGTGAAGAGGCGTCTGTTGCTATATGTAGACGATCACCGAAGTCTTCGGTGTTTGTGGTGAGTGGCTTGAAACTATGGTCCATCTAGTTGTTGTGCCTGATGCCTGGTAAGGACGTGGTTCAAGCTGGGTACAACTATTTGTTCTGCTTGTTGCCTTCGTAATGAACGGTATGTTATATTGGTTGCTATGCATAACTACAGGCAGATTTGTTTGTCGGCGGCGGCTACTGCGGTGCCGTTTGATGCATCGAAAGTCCGCTAACGATGGACTGAGGTGGAGCCGTGGGGCGCGCGATGCATGTGGATGTGAGACGTGTGGCTGTTTGAGGTGGTAAAGTCGTGGTACAACTTGTTGTTGTGCTTGTTACCTCCGTAGTGAGCCAGTGTCTCGGCGACCACTAACCAGAAATCTGTGGTTTACGATTGTGTCCAAGGGCAGTAGACCGAATAATATCCTGTTGTTGTTTTGAAATGGAAGCTGTGTAGATCACTTCGGTTGTGGTGTTCGAATGTGTAGCCTCGTAGGTCACGTCGGTGTGGCGTTCGAATGGAAGCTGCGTAGACCACGTCGGTGTGGCGTTCGAACGGAAGCTGCGTAGACCACGTCGGCTGTGGCGTTGAAATGGATGCTGAACCTGTGCAGATAACGTGGGTGTGGTATGAAATGGAAGCTGCGTAGGTCACGTGAGTGTCGTATGATATGGAAGCTGCGTTGAAAGGTGGGTGTGGTATTGAAATGGAAGCTGCGTCAATCACGTGGGTGTGGTATTGAAATGGAAGCTGCGTAGGTTGCTTTGATGGAAGAGTGGCTACAGGATCACGTCATCCGTGTCGTTGAAATGGATGCTGAAGCTGCGTAGATAACGTGGGTGTGGTATGAAATGGAAGCTGCGTAGATCACGTGAGTGGGTACAACTAGTTGTTGTGCTTGTTGCCTCCGTAATGAATGGTATGTTTGATTGTGTAGCTTATGCTATATTGGTTGCGATGCATTACTGCAGGCTGATTTGTTTGTCGGCGGCAGCTGCTGCCGTGCCGTTTGACGCATCTAATATCCGCATCAGACGGACTGAGGTAGAGCCGTGGAGCGCGCGATGGATATGGATGTGAGACGTCTTGTTGTTGGAGGTGGTAAGGCCTTTGTACAACTAGTTGTTGTGCTTGTTGCATCCCTAATGAGCCAGTGTCTCGGCGACCACTAACCAGAAATGTTTGATTTACAATTGTGTCCTAGGGGAATAAACCGAATAACATCCTGTTTTTGTGCTGAAATGGAAGCTGTGTAGATCTCTTCAGTTGCGCTGTTCGAATGTGTAGCTTCGTAGGTCACGTCGGTGTGGCGATCGAATGGAAGCTGCGTAGACCACGTCGGTGTGGGGTTCGAATGGAAGCTGCATAAGATCACGTCGGCTGTGGCGTTGAAATGGGTGCCGAAGCTGCGTACATCACGTGGGTGTGGAACGAAATGGAAGCGGCGTAGTTCACGTGAGTGTGGCATGAAATGGAAGCTGCGTAGATCACGTGAGTGGGTACATCTAGTTGTTGTGCTTGTTGCCTCCGTAATGAATGGTATGTTTGATTGTCTAGCTTATGCTCTATTGGTTGCTATGCATTACTGCAGGCTGATTTGTTTGTCTTCGGCGGCTGCGGTGCCGTTTGATGCATCGAAATTCCGCTAAAGATGGACTGAGGTGGAGCCGTGTGGCGCACGATGCATGTGGATGTGAGACGTGTGGCTGTTGGAGGTGGCAACGCCGTGGTACAACTATTAGTTGTGCTTGTTGCCTCCGTAATGAGCCAGTGTCTCGGCGACCACTAGCCAGAAATCTGTGGTTACGATTGTGTCCAAGGGGAGTAAACCGAATAACATCCTGTTTTTGTGTTGAAATGGAAGCTGGGTAGATCACTTCAGTTGTGGTGTTCGAATGTGTAGCTTCGTAGGTAACTTCGGTGTGGCGTTCGAATGGAAGCTACGTAGACCACGTCGGTGTGGCGTTCGAATAGAAGCTGCGTAGACCACGTCGGTGTGGTGTTGGATTGGAAGCTGCATAGACCACGTCGGTGTGGGTTTCAAATGGAAGCTGCTTAAGATCACGTCGGCTGTGGCGTTGAAATGGATGATGAAGCTGCGCAGATGAGGTGGGTCTGGTATGAATTGGGAGCTGCGTAGGTCACGTGAGTGTAGTGTGAAATGGAAGCTGCGTAGATAACGTGGGTGTGGTATTGAAATATAAACTGCGTAGGTTCCGTTGATTGTAGAGTGGCTACAAGATCACGTCGGCTGTGTCGTTGAAATGGTTGCTGAAGCTTCGTAGATCACGTGGGTGTGGTATGAAATGGAAGCTGCGTAGATCACGTGAGTGTGGTATGAAATGGAATCTGCGTAGATCACGTGGGTGTGGTATGGAAATGGAAGCTGCGTAGGGTGCGTTGATTGTCGAGTGGCTACAAGATCACGTCGGGGTCACCAATGTGTGTCTCAGATAATTGGACACTAACTAAATTTCTTCGATATTTGCAACTACGCAGTAGAAATTCCAATGTAGCGTTCTATTGGGAGTATTTCCTTGATGCCAACTATTAGGTTTCTGAACGCCTCTTTAAAGATGATAATACCAGGGAAATTAAAGACTGTGTTTATATAAAATGATTAACAAATCACATCAACGAATTTAATGATAGAAAAAGACGACAGACTTCGATAGGTTGAAAACCAGACGGGAATTATTTAAATGTTGGGAAGTTCCCTTTTGGGACTTTTCTGTACATTTCACAATTAGGAATATTATTTGTTTCCCTGTTAGGTACAGTAGGAGTCAACCTATTGCATTACACTTAGAGTCAGGTTTCTGGAACTTGGTGTTCAGACCTAGATGTTGCGACTGGCGATGCAGTGTCGCCATAGTACTTCCCCTTGAGTAGGTCTTATCAGCTGGTTCTTAGCTGGTTTATGAAACTTCACGGCTCGATTCTGTTCGTGAGTTGGTTGTGGGAGGTCCATATAGAAATCACAGAGAAGTGGATGTTGTTGATGATTATGATGATATGAGCTCGTTGTTGTTGATGATGAGCTTGTTGTTGTTGATGATTATGATGATGAGCTTGTTGTATTGGTAGCTATGGTCCATCTAGTTGTTGTGCTTGATGCCTGGTAAACAGGTGGTTCAAGGTGGGTACACCTATTTGTTGTGCTTGTTGCCTTGGTAATGAATGGTATGTTTGATTGTGAAGCTTATGCTGTATTGGTTGCTATGCATAACTACATGCTGATTTGTTTGTCGGCGGCGCGCGGCTGCTGCGGTGCCATTTGATGCATTGAAATTCCGCTAACGATGAACTGAGGTGGAGCCGTGGGGCGCACGATGCATGTGGATGTGAGACATATGGCTGTTTGAGGTGGTAAAGTCGTGGTACAACTAGTTATTGTGCTTGTTGCCTCCGTAATGAGCCAGTGTCTCGGCCACCACTAACCAGAAATCTGTGGTTTACGATTGTGTCCCAGGGGAGTAATCCGAATAACGTCCTGTTTTTGTGTTGAATTGGAAGCTGGGTAGATCACTTCAGTTGTGGTGTTCGACTGTGAAGCTTCGTAGGTAACGTCGGTGTGGCGTTCGAATGGAAGCTGCGTAGACCACGTCGGTGTGGCGTTCGAATGGAAGCTGCGTAGACGACGTCGGTGTGGGGTTCAAATGGAAGCTGCGTAGGATCACGTCGGTGTGGGGTTCGAATGGAAGCTGCATAAAATCACGTCGGCTGTGGCGTTGAAATGGATGCTGAAGCTGCGCAGATCACGTGGGTCTGGTATGAAATGGAAGCTGCGTAAGTCACGTGAGTGTGGTATGAAATGGAAGCTGCGTAGATAACGTGGGTGTGGTATTGAAATGGAAGCTGTGTAGGTTGCGTTAATTGTAGAGTGGCTACAAGATCACGTCGGGGTCACCACGGTTTTTCATGATGAACTTGTTGTTGTTGATGATTATGATGATAATCTTGTTTTTTGGTCCCAATGTATGGTCAAATGCTAATGGCAAAGCGTGAAGAGGCGTCTGTTGCTATATGTAGACGAGCGCCGAAGTCTTCGGTGTTTGTGGTGAGTGGCTTGAAGCTATGGTCCATCTAGTTGTTGTGCTTGATGCCTGGTAAGGAAGTGGTTCAAGCTGGGTATTGAAATGGTGTAAGAGGAGTGGACGGGATTAGGATATAGGACAAGAAAGGGATTTTTGGATAGGTTAGGATCGGTAGGAGGTAGGATTGGGACGGGCAATATGTTTTGATGAGAGGGTTTAGGGTAGGGAAAGAATTTCTGCTATGAAGGCGATGGCATGCTCGCGATGCTCAGCTCAGCTCGTCGGATGTAGGGGGGGATCTTGCCCCCGCCGCTAGACCTCACCTATTTCAAAAAAAAAACATAAAACATGCCAAAAACTATATCCACTTAACCACCACAAAACCAAGAATCACTGCGGCTGTCGTTGCAGTTTGGCCTTGTCCCACCCGACCTGGAATTCGTACGTTTAAACTATCGATAAGGTCTGAAATTATAAGCAAAGTTGGATAAAATTGTCGAGAATTCTGGACGTTTATTCAATTGCTAACGGACCAGAGTGCGGCTATTTATACCGCCTAACCGTGGCTTAAGTTCCCGTTTCCAACCGGCACTTCGTTGAATCCCTTTTTTTCTTTCCGAAGGGATTCTTATACCGCCTTTTTCCTACCTGCACAGAGCTCTATGTGGGTATCTAAGGACGGGCGAAATCTCGCTTACGACTACTGGTGGTTTGAAGGAACCTAACTCACGGCTATTTGGCAATTATCACGAACAAAACTATTCTCAAAAAAAACTATTATGGTACAAGATGTTCTATAACACTTTTGCCCAAAACTTTAAGGCTTTTAAAAAGGTAGTATCAACTAATATCCTATACCAAAACCTTTATAATAATATGCTCAAACCTTATTCCCTTAGGTTCCAATAAATTACATACCTAGTTCCCTTTCAATTCCTCCCCCTTATTTTATTCATAGGATACCTTCCTTTTCTAATATTTTTTTATTTAAACATTTAATGTGCCTACCTTACTTTAACCCCTTGAATCCCCATCGGCGACTCTTCTAATAAAACTCCTGCATAAATATCTCTTTCACTCGCTCTTTTCTGCCTTCTATTTATTATTTAAGTAATTCACGTGTTGCACGCCGCCGGTCAGGGATATTTCTTTAAAAAAAAAGCAAACATCATTGTTCTATAACTAGCATTCGCGATTACTTTTTCGTTTTCTGCATATAATTATATATTTAAAGTGTTCTTAGTGAAAAAGGAAAAAGAAGAAACTCTCGGAATAACAAAGCAAGCAGAATTATCTGGCCCTCTTGGAATCGCCCGGACTTGACTTAGGCCACCTCTGTGAGGGCTCTATGTGGCATTTGCATCCCGTCGGTCAGTCGAAGTTATTTCGGACAAATAAATAATAATTCACGACAAGCAACTTTATTATTATGTTTTGGTTCATTTGATCGTGAATATTAACTAAGCGATTAATTAAGTGCTTTTGATCAAAAAAATAACGAATTATCATAATGGTATCCCATCCTCGCCGCCATCTTAACTATCGGCCCAACCAACTTAAAATGCCGAATAGCGAAAGCAAATGCTACCCAGTTCCTTCCTGTGAATAACAGCTAAACAAGCAAAAGACGAGAACCTCCCTTCGCCAACCACGCGTTCCTCCCCGATATGGTACCGACTCCTGGTCAGGTCATTGACATGTCGCGGCATGATGATGCCATCATGATTCCGCTGGAAGGTGCAAGCTTGGTAAAAATAGATAGTAAATATATAATGTACGTACCTACACATAAGTTATTTTTATTTGTAAGAAAGCTAATTTCAAATTTGAAATTAATCTAACTCGGACAAACAACTTACAATAATGTTTTCTGTAGGTGTTACTTTAAAATTACTTATTTGAATCGTTGATAATCGCGCATTTTCTTAAGAGCTTACAATCTAATTCGAATAATATTTAGGCTAGTCCTAGGGTAGCCGCAACAGTACAACTATTTGTTGTGCTTGTTGCCTCCGTAGTAAGCCAGTGTCTCGGCGACCACTAACCAGAAATCTGTGGTTTACGATTATGCCCAAGGGGAGTAAACCGAATAACATCCTGTTTTTGTGTTGAAATGGAAGCTGTGTAGATCACTTCGATTGTGGTGTTCGAATATGTAGCTTCGTAGGTCACGTCGGTGTGGCGTTCGAATGGAAGCTGCGTAGACCACGTCGGTGTGGCGTTCGAATGGAAGATGCGTAGACCACGTCGGTGTGGGGTTCGAAGCTGCGTGGGGAAGCTACGTAGGTCACGTGAGTGTGGTATGAAATGGAGTCTGCGTACATCACGTGGGTGTGGTATTGAAATGGAAGCTCCATAAGTTGCGTTGATTGTAGAGTAGCTACAAGATCACGTCGGGGTCACCAATGTAGTGTCTAAGATAATTTGACACTAACTAAATTTGTTCGATATTTGCAACTACGCAGTAAAAATTCCAATGTAGCGTTCTATTGGGAGTATTTCCTTGATGCCAATTATTAGGTTTCTGAACGCCTCTTTAAAGATGATAATACCAGTGAAATTAAAGACTGTGTTTATATTAAATGATGAACAAATCACGTCAACCAATTTAATGATTATAAAAGTTAACAAGTATTTGAGAATATAAATTAATTTAATGCGTGTGATCTACTGGACGCCAGACGACAGACTTCGATCGGCTGAAGCCCAGACGTGAATTATTTAAATGTTGGGAAGTTCCCTTTTGGGACTTTTCTGTACAGTTCACAATTATGAATATTATTTGTTCCCCTTTTAGGTACAGTAGGAGTCAACCTATTGAATTACACTTAGAGTCAGGTTTCCGGAACTTGGTATTCACACCTAAATGTTGCGACTGGCGATGCAGTGTCGCCATAGTACTTCCCCTTGAGTGGGTCATATCAGCTGGTTCTTAGCTGGTTAATGAAACTTCACGGTTCGATTCTGTTGGTGAGTTGGTTGTAGTGATGTGTCAGCCCGGTTTAATAACCCGAGTCAACCCGAGTTGTGCCCATACCTTGTCAACTCGGGTTACATTTTTGCAAACCGAGTTGGCGAACCGATGAAAAAACCGAACCGACAGCCGAGTAATTGAATGAATGCAAAGGCAAACAGAAAACCGAATTGAACATAATCAAAAATTCACAACTACCCTCCTTCTGTTGGGGCTGGTACCAAACACAATGCATCGAACACATATTGAGTCGATAGTCGATTTCACCCATTGTTCGTTCTCGTAGTTATTTTTTTTGTCAAAATTAAGTGTTGTTTGTTTTGTGTATGCGCTAATTTTGTTGTCGTATCTCGTATATATGAAGCATCTAACCAAGCGAATTGATCGCAAGCATACACATACATCTGTCATGATGGTAGACGGTCCACGATAGCTATAACTACAGCTAACATAGCTCGGTTTTATGTTGAATGTTTTGTTACCTAGTCGAGTTGGAAATGAAATTTAAATCTTTTTAAAATAAACCGAGTTAAATGAAACCGAGTTGCACTGCGCATTGGGTAACGGTTCGGTTTTTTCATTGTCGTTGTATAACTTCGTTTCCAACGTGTGGTATGGTAACTCGGGTTGAAATTAAATTTTTTTTATATAGAATTGGAATGGACTATGGACATAGTCAAACAGAGTTGCTTTTAAAGAGTTGCAATCTAATGATTCTGGTTTTTAATGTTTTTTTTTTTTAGTTTCTTGTGTGGCGGCTGATGGGGCGTTGAAAGTTAGTTTAGTTTTGTATTGTTTTGGCTTCAGTTTACTTGTGTTCTAAATATAATAAGTTTATTTTTTTTGTGAAAAATACCCGGCCCAAAAAAGGGTCCTTAGTGTGGGAAGTTCTTAATAAACCAGAGGCAGGAAAAGTAACTTGCAAAAAATGTTCATCGGCATATTCATACTCAGGAAATACAAGTACATTAATGGTACGCATTAAAAAAAAAATACCCAGGTGAGTTGCTAGTCATGATAGATGGAGTTGTTAATAATACTGATGCAGACAGTAACAGTATTATCATCGAAACGCATCCTTCTACTTCAACCAACCAAGTAGTGTCTGGTACTGGAATTGGTACTCTATTATTATCAAATCCTTAACAACCTGCTGCTAACAGACTGAGGGAAACAGTGCCTACCAAAATAAACCAAAATCTTGGAGATGATGCACTGCTTGACTTAATAGTGGTTGATTTTCAACTGCTCCAAGTAGTTGAGAATTATGGGTTTCAAAAATATTCCCAGGTGCTTAGCCCTGATTACATTATTAGGTCCCGAAAAAAAATTACGGAAATTCTTGAAGCGAGTTACACGATTGAGGCAACATCGTTACAGAGGAACTTAGATGACATTAACTTCAGACATTTGGACATCCGATGCCAACAAGTGTTTTATAAGCATAACAGCTCATTACATCGAAAAAACTTGTATGAAATCGTTCGTTATAACTACTTCTGATCTACAGGAGAGTCACACTGCTGAAAATATAGCCAACACAATTCAAAGCATATTAGACAAATGGCAAATAGGTGCAAAGGTTCTGACTATTGTCACGGACAACGGCGCATCCATGAAAAAAGCAGTCAGTGAAATGCTAAATAAACACAATCACTTATGAGTGGCGCATACACTGAATCTTGCCGTTAAGGACTGCATAGAAAAGTCCAGTTCGGAGGAACACCCCGTGAATGAACCTTCACCAATTTCAATTCCACACGTCTTGAGCAAATGCAGAGGCATAATATCGCATTTCAAGCATAGCGCCAAGTCATCATATGTACTGCTTGATATGCAGAAGAATATGAAATTGGACACAATTACTCTAAAACAAGATGTTCGGAATTGGTGGAATAGAACTTTTAATATGCTTGAGCGGTTATTAAAAGTTAAAGCGCCTCTTTCTGCAACACTGCCCCTTTTAGAAGCGGCACCGTGTAATCTGGATTTCAACGAATGGCTTTTAGTAGAAGATATGGTAGCACTTTTACAACCATTCGATAAAATAACTGTCATTTTAAGTGGAGAGTCATACCCCTCATTATCATGCATTATTCCGCTAGTGAAGGACGGAAAAGCACAGCGACCAGTAAACACCTTGGTACAGAGACTGCTAAACTCTTGCAGAGAAATCTGCTAAGTGCGATAGAGAAGCGGTTTGATGTTTATGCATCCAATAGAATAGCAGCTAAGTTAACCTTTTTGGATCCACGATTCAAAAAAAAGGGATTTGGTACTGAGAGTCAAGCACATAATGCAGAAATGTGGATAATAACAGAGCTAAAGGATTGCTAATGGGTAGCAGCTCTTCAGCCTCAACTGTGCAAAATTGTCTAATTGGTATGTAATATATTTAATTTTCTTCTTATTTTTCCGTTCGTGGAATATAACATCAAAATATAAAATGCTTAAAATATTTTTCTTTTGATTTCTAGCTACGGCTTATAAAGAATACGATGAAATCTGGGGTTCTCTTGACAAAAAAAAATGCAGAAACACAAATTTCAATTACACCATTTTCTTCATCAGCAGCTTGTAATGAAGCATTACAATTTCACCCCCCACCCGACTACGCGCCTGCCCAATATTGGTATGCGTTACCAGCTGCCTGCCGCCCGTCATACATATATCCCGTATACTCGTTCTTTTTCCAATATCCCCTTTCCATTTACCATCCTGTCCCCATATCAGAAACAAATATTTACAATAAATTACCGACCTGCATACCTCCTTACCTAACCAATAAATTCCCTTTCCCGCCTACACTTACATATAAACCTAAATACTTACCCTACCCGAACGCATGCTCCAATAGCATGCGCATCACGCGACAGTTCAACATCAACTGATTGCTTATCAGTTGAAGTACTAAATTCACCACACCAAGAGGAGTAGCTGATAATAAACATCCAGTGTGGTGAATATGGCAAATGCAGAAGAGCTTATCAACCAGATCTCCACTGAAGTCAACAACAGGGCAACGCGCAAGGGACCTCGATGTTGAAATAAAATATTATTTTAATAGTAGATAAAGGGTGACGTGGTGCATAGTGCAACAAGTCACAAGAAATTAAAAATTGGGACGATACAGCTCACACTTACTATTATGGAAGAGTACTATAAATAGAGCATATAGAATGCTCCAAAATGCAGTCAGACACCAGCCGTCGACCTGGAAAGAAGTCGACAATATCGGATCCGTAAAAAATAGGTAAATAATAAATAATCAAGACTACCCCCCACCAGTGGCAAGGAGTCTTTTTATTGCCAGCGAAAGTTGTTTGATTGCCGATGAAAGTCGTTTGATTGCCGGTGAGAACGTTTGATTGCCAGCGAAAGCTGTTTGATTGCCGACGAAAGTCGTTTGGTTGCCCGTGAGAACCATTTGATTGCCAGCAAAAGCTGTTTGATTGCCGACGAAAGTCGTTCGATTGCCGGTGAGAACTGTTTGATTGCCAGCGAAAGCTGTTTGATTGCCGACGAAAGTCGTTTGATTGCCGGTGAGAACCGTTTGATTACCAGCGAACGCTGTTTGATTGCCGACGAAAGTCGTTTGATTGCCGGTGAGAACCGTTTGATTGTCAGCGAAATCTCTTTGATTGCCGACGAAAGTCGTTTGATTGCCGGTGAAAACCGTCTGATTGCCAGCAAAAGTTGTTTGATTACCGACGAAAGTCGTTTGATTTCCGGTGAGAACCGTTTGATTGCCAGCGAAAGCTGTTTGATTGCCGACGAAAGTCGTTTCATTGCCTGTGAGAACTGTTTGATTGCCTGTCGACGCAAGACGTTTCTATTGCTAACGAAATCCATTGGGTGGCTGCCGCAGAATAATAAAGTGCAATAATTCAGTACCGATATCTGAGAGGAGAATATGATTTGATTAGGACAGCAAACGAAGAAGTAAGGCGGACCTTATTAACCACGGCAGAATAAAACCACGAGAATAATGATAACCACTTAATTGTACATTTAATTTTAAGAATATAAAAATCATAATAAAAGAGTTACAAATAAAAACCCTTCAAAAACTAAAGCTTTTTGTACTTACTTTGGTTAGAACCTTGGAACCCGACGAGCTAAACCTCAGCCTTTGATAACAAAGTACTTCACAAATTGGCGCCCAAGCAGGGACCTGTTAGAAGGATCAACGGAACTCTTAACCGACCGGGAATCTTTTAAAGGCAACATCGACCGTAATTTTCCGATTTATCCGATAAGTCCATTAAAAGGATTCAACCGTACCGAAGTCTCCGACAATTTTTGACCCTTCGAAAGGTTCACCGAAACCGCACCGCAAAATAAATCTAGGCGAATCCAACGAGGTACACCGAAACCTCACCGAGAACTAGATCTATCCGAACCCGATTGAATAAACCGAAAATCTCACAAGGTACACCAAATCTGAACCGAAAAATAGATATATCCGAACCCGATAGAATAAACCGAAAATCCCACGAGGTACACCGAATCCGCACCAGAAAATAGATCTAGCCGAACTAATCCCACGAGGTACACCGAAACCTCACCAAAAACTAGATCTATCCGAACCCGATTGAATAAACCGAAAATCCCACGAGGTACACCAAAATCCGAACCGAAAAATAGATCTATCCGAACCGATCCGAAGAGGTACACCGAAACCTCACAAAAACTAGATCTATCCGAACCCGATTGAATAAACCGAAAATCCCACGAGGTACACCGAATCCGCACCAGAAAATAGATCTAGGCGAGCTAATCCCACGAGGTACACCGAAACCTCACCGAAAACTTGACCTATCCGAACCCGATTAAATAAACCGAAAATCCCAAGAGGTACAAAAAAAAAGGAAAATATATACTAACTTAAATAAACCGAACCGAAAATAAAATGTCTGATACCGAAGAACGTTTTGACATATTCTCCAGCCTAGGGGCTATATACCTGCTCAAGAAAACAGAGCTTGTTGAACGGATGACTAACTTAGGGCTGGATACTGAAGGTACCATGAATGCACTCCGTGGCCGTTTCAGTGCCTACATGAAGCAGGCACGGGCTCGCAAATCCGCGCAGAACCTCTGTGAGGAAGTGGAGAAACCGGTAATCGAGCGAGAATACTCCGACCCAAGAGTAAGGACACCAAATGCGGCAAACAGCAGAAACTCCGAAATTAGTACCAAGGAAAACAGAATACCGGAACAACTGCCGTACAAAGAATACTACTATCCGGTACCCAGCCTACCAACCGCAAACCAACCCAATGTTCAAACAAACACCACCGCCGCCGCTACTTCCACGACCTACTCATTTTCGCCACATGCATACCCAGACACAGCGGAATTCGACCAATTAACCCGGTTGCTAGATTTCAGGGAATTCTATTTCCCCCAAGGACTGGACACCCATCAAAGCCATAACCCTGTGGTTCCAAACACTTCAGGGACTGTGCAGCCCATTAGGCCACAACAAGCCACATACGCACACCCGTTGAATCCCAATGAAAAATTACCACCCAGCCGAGAGGGGGAAGTAATGAACCTAGTCCGCAAATGTGGCCTTAGATTAGAAGCTTCCGGCAACGCAATGGAATTTATTAAAGGGTGGAAGAATTGACGAAGTGCTATAAAATTCTCCGTAACGAAATGTCACGTACCCTCTCGGAAAATTTTAGGGGTACTGCATTAGAATGGTATCGGATAGATCGGGTTGAATTTAAGGCTTGGGAAAATTTTCAAAACTATTTGCTAAAATATTCCGTACCAGTCCATTTTGTAAGCAAACATATGGAGCGGTTTTGTCAGATAAGAGGTAAGTCTCTTGCGAACACTCAAGAGAAACCTGTTAGAAGCTACTCCCTAGGAAAATTAGCATCGTGTCTAGAGAAGCTTCCCAAAATCACGAATGTCACCGCTCACCGTATAAAACACAACCGTAAAAAACATACACATGGGGAATTTTATAAGCCAAAAAGAATGAACTGGAAACCAGGAATACGAAAACATGTCTATAAAAGGGTGATGGCACCCTTCTCAACAATTGACCACAACGGGGCATGTGGTACTTATTCGCCATAAATTGCCAATTTTCTTTGAAACTTCGCTAGAAGCGATTTACTTATTTTTTTTTTAGTATTTACAAAGCAAAAAAACTTAATATTTAATCTGGAGAAAAAAATAAAAAAAATTATTTCATACATAAATAAAAAATAACAAAAAACGCTTCTAGCGAAGTAATCTGGGAAAATGGGAAAAGGAACAAAAATAGAAAATTATTAAAGAAAATTAGTTATTTCAACTAAAATAAATAATATGCTTCTGGCGAAGTATAACGTCATATTAGGGGGTTCTTATGGCGCATAGGTGACCCATCTCTGCTGTCCGTTAAATATTAATAACGCCACTCCCGGTCTCTTGATGAAAGCTGTGACTCGCCCCCAGCTTCTTCCGAAAGTCAGCTTCTGGCGTCGGTAGTTCGGCCTATACAGGTGGTGGCTTTTGACTATGATGTCCGTAAATGGGTCATCAGGCACCTCCTTTCTTCGGCGACCCTGGTCTCGCTTGGTGGTGTCGGGTGTTAAAATTGGAAGCTGTGAGTGGGTCGTTGCTTGGTTGTTGGGGTTAGGCATAGCTGCAGCTGGCTGTAAGTATGCCATCAGACTCTCCAGATCTATATTGGCAGCTCCGGAGTTCTCGGTCGATCTCTTTGGTTTTCTGTGACCTCTGTTGCCATCTGCTGCTCCTGGTCTTTCACTGATGGTAGGGTTGGTGATGGCGCGTGTATTTTTGGTGAGGGTACTCCCTTGTTACTAGCAACCGTGGGTCTAACCCTCTTTCTGGTGGCCTTTGAAGTCGTCTCCTGCGATTGTTCTGGAAGCTTGTCCACTTCGTCCGTTGCCTTCATACGCACTGTCCTTCTCGCGGGGTTTGTAAGCAGGGCCGCTATCTGGATTATTTTTCTTAAGACGGGTTGTTCACCTCTTCTTGGCTTAGCATCTATCGGAGGCCGAGGTGATACGTTGAGGCGTCTAGGCATTGTTGGTTGTCGCACGAAGGGATTTTTTACTGCTGACTCCATTGAATATGTTTTAAGACTGCAATCGTGAGCTGTGGTGCTCGTCCCTTTTATATCTCTGAGGTGAGTTCGTATTGTTTGTTCTCGGTTTGATTTGTTGTTGCCTGGTTTTATTCGTCTTAACACCACGATACTAAATTCACCACACCAAGAGGAGTAGCTGATAATACACATCCAGTGTGGTGAATATGGCAAATGCAGAAGAGCTTATCAACCAGATCTCCACTGAAGTCAACAACTGGGCAACGAGCAAGGGACCTCGATGGTGAAATAAAATATTATTTTAATAGTAGATAAAGGGTGACGATGTGCATAGTGCAACAAGTCACAAGAAATTAAACATTGGGACGATACAGCTCACACTTAATATTATAGAAGAGTACTATAAATAGAGCACATAGAATGCTCCAAAATGCAGTCAGACAGCAGCCGTCGACCTGGAAAGAAGTCGACAATATCGGATCCGTAAGAAATAGGTAAATAATAAATAATCAAGACTACCCCCCACCTGTGGTAAGGAGTCTTTTTATTGCCAGCGAAAGCTGTTTGATTGCCGACGCAAGTTGTTCGATTGCCGGTGAGAGCCGTTTGATTGCCAGCGAAAGCTGTTTGATTGCCGACGTAAGTCATTTGATTGCCGGTGCGAACCGTTTGATTGCCAGCGAAAGCTGTTTGATTGCCGACGAAAATCGTTTGATTGCCGGTGAAAACCGTTTTATTGCCAGCGAAAGCTGTTTGATTGCCGACGTAAGTCGTTTGATTGCCGGTGAAAACCATTTGATTGCCAACGAAAGCTGTTTGATTGCCGACGAAAGTCGTTTGATTGCCGGTGAAAACCGTTTGATTGCCAGCAAAAGCTGTTTGATTGCCGACGAAAGTCGTTCGATTGCCGGTGAGAACTGTTTAATTGCCAGCGAAAGCTGTTTGATTGCCGATGAAAGTCGTTTGATTGCCGGTGAGAACCGTTTGATTGCCAGCAAAAGCTGTTTGATTGCCGACGAAAGTCGTTTGATTGCCTGTGAGAACTGTTTGATTGCCCGTCGACGCAAGACGTTTCCATTGCTAACGAAATCCATTGGGTGGCTGCCGCAGAATAATAAAGTGCAGGGAACATAAGCATTTACCGCACCATCAGCGTATAAAAAGCAACAATAATTCAGTACCGATATCCGAGAGGATACGGTACTGAAAAACGGACCTTATTAACCACGGCAGATTAAAACCACGAGAATAATGATAACCACTTAATTGTAAATTTAATTTTAAAAATATAAAAATCATAATAAGAGATTGCAAATAAAAACCCTTCAAAAACTAAAGCTTTTTGTACTTACTTTGATTAGAACCTTGGAACCCGACGAGCTAAACCTCAGCCTTTGATAACAAAGTACATCACAAGCTATGGTGAAGCAATACATTGATTTGCCTTCTTTTGATCGGAAGAACCCCCTCGAATTTTGGGAAGAAAAAAAAGCTTGTTTCCGTCGCGTCGTTGTACAAGATGGCACATAAATACGTATGTAAACCTGCTACATCGGTTCCATCCGAAAGGTTGTTTTCCAAGGGTGGGTTATTATGTAATGATCGCAGAAATCGTTTAGCCCCTAACAAAGTTGATCAAATCATGTTCCTCCATAGTTGTAAGATATTAAACTGATTATTGTTATTGTGTTCAACATATGTTTTTACATATACATATTTTTATTTTTTTTATCTAAAAATTTTACAACACAAGTTCCTCGTACTAGAGTACCCAAATTATCTGTTTACCTTTGTTACATGAAGTTCCTTGGTTCTGGTACCAAATTTTAGTTTTTAGCTTTGTTACATGAAGTATTGTGATAGTACCAAAGATATTGTTTTTCGTAACGTAATGAATTAATTATTATTTTGTTTTTTTTTTTCTTTTTGTTTTTTAACTAATGGGTTAATATTTATTTATGTATATTTAAATTTTGATTTGTTATTGTTTTTCGTTTTTTTAATAAATTAAATTTGAATAATTTTTTTTATTTTGATTGTAAAATTTGCTTTATTTCTATTTTTCAAAACGCAGGAATGAAGGAAAAAATTCAACAATTTTTTTTATAAGCCGAGTTATCTAAATCGGTTTGTAATACCGGTTATTCAAAATCCAACTCGGGTTAACCCGGGTTGAGAATTTTTCGGTTTGGCACATCACTAGTTGGTTGTGACGGGTCCATATAAAAATCACAAAGAAGTGGATGTTGTTGATGATTATGATGATATGAGCTTGTTGTTCTTGATAATGAGCTTGTTGTTGTTGATGATTATGCTGAAGAGCTTGTTGTATTGGTCCCAATGTATGGTCGCATGCTCATGGCAAAGAGTGAAGAGGCGTCTGTTGCTATATGTAGACGAGCGCCGGAGTCTTCAGTGTTTGTGG
This sequence comes from Philhelius pedissequus, assembly GCA_910595825.1. Taxonomy (NCBI): domain Eukaryota; kingdom Metazoa; phylum Arthropoda; class Insecta; order Diptera; family Syrphidae; genus Philhelius; species Philhelius pedissequus. The sequence goes on along the minus strand of OU343160.1, from coordinate 123,802,603 downwards.
TGAGTGGCTTCAACCTACGGTCCAACTAGTTGTTGTGCTTGATGCCTGGTATTGAGGTGGTGCAAGCTGGGTACAACTAGTTGTTGTGCTTGTTGCCTCCGTAATGAATGGTATGTTTGATTGTGTAGCTTATGCTGTATTGGTTGCTATGCATAACTACAGGCTGATTTGTTTGTCGGCGGCGCCTGCTGCCGTGGCGTTTGATGCATCGAAAGTTCGCTAACGATGGACTGAGGTGGAGCCGTGGGGCGCACGATACATCTGGATGTGAGACGTGTTGTTGTTGGAGGTGGTAAGGTCGTGGTACGACTAGTTGTTGTGCTTGTTGCCTCCGTAATCAGCCAGTGTCTCGGTGACCACTAACCAGAAATGTGTGGCTTACGATTGTGTCCAAGGGGAGTAAACCGAATAACATCCTCTTGTTGTGTTGAAATGGAAGCTGTGTAGATTACTTCGGTTGTGGTGCTCGAATGTGTAGCTTCGCAGGTCACGTCGGTGTGGCGTTCGAATGGAAGCTGCGTAGAGCACGTCGGTGTGGCGTTCGAATGGAAGCTGCGTAGGTCACGTGAGTGTGGTATGATACGCAAGGTGCGTAGATAACGTGGGTGTGGTATTGAAATGGAAGCTGCGTAGATCACGTGGGTGTGGTATGAAATGGAAGCTGCGTAGGTCACATGAGTGTGGTATGATATGGAAGCTGCGTAGATAACGTGAATGTGGTATGAAATGGAAGCTGCGTCGGTCACGTGAGTGTGGTATGATACGGAAGCTGCGTAGATCACGTGGGTGTGGTATGAAATGGAAGCTGCGTAGATAAGGTAAGTGGGTACAACTAGTTGCTGTGCTTGTTGCCTCCATAATTAATGGTATGTTTGATTGTGTAGCTTATGCTGTATTGGTTGTTATACATAACTACAGGCTAATTTTTTTGTCGGCGGCGGCTGCTGCGGTGCCGTTTGATTCATCTAAAGTGCGCTAAAGATGAACTGAGGTGGAGCCGTGGGGCGCACGATGGATATGGATGTGAGACGTGTTGTTGTTGGAGGTGGTAAGGCCGTTGTACAACTAGCTGCTATGCTTGTTGCTGATTTGTTTGTCGGCGGCGGCTGCTGCGGTGCCGTTTGATGCATCAAAAGTCCGCTGACGATGGACTGAGGTTGAGCCATGGGACGCACGATGCATGTGGATGTGAGACGTGTGGCTGTTGGAGCTGGCAAAGCCGTGGTAAAACTAGTTGTTGTGCTTGTTGCCTTCGTAATGAGCCATTGTCTTGCAACCACTAACCAGAAATCTGTGGTTTACGATTGTGCCCAAGGGGAGTAAACCGAACAACATCCTGCTTTTGTTTTGAAATGGAAGCTGTGTAGATCACTTCGTTGTGGTGATCGAATGTGTAGCTTCGTAGGTCACGTCGGTGTGGCTTTCGAATGGAAGCTGCGTAGACCACGTCGGTTTGGCGTTCGAATAGAAGCTCGTAGACCACGTCGGTGTGGGGTTCTAATTTAAGCTGCGTAGGATCACGTCGGCAGTGGCGTTGAAATGGTCGCTAAAGCTGCGTATATCACGTGGGTGTGGTACAAAATGGAAGCTGCGTAGGTCACGTGATTGTGGTATGAAATGGAAGGTGCGTAGGTCACGTGAGTGTGGTATGATATGGAAGCTGCTTAGATAACGTGGGTGTGGTATTGAAATGGAAGCTGCGTAGATCACGTGGGTGTGGTACTGAAATGGAAGCTGCGTAGGTTGTGTTGATTGTAGAGTGGCTATAAGATCACGTCGGGGTCACCAATGTAGTGTCTCAGATAATTTGACACTAACTAAATTTCTTCGATATTTGCAACTACGCAGTAGAAATTCCAATTTAGCGTTCTATTGGGAGTATTTCCTTGATGCCAACTATTAGGTTTCTGAACGCCTCTCTAAATATGATAATACCAGTGAAATTAAAGACTGGGTTAATATTAAATGATTAACAAATCACAGCAACGAATTTAATGATAGACAAATGTACTTATAAAAGTTAACAAGTATATGAGAATGAAAATTAATTTAATGCGTGTGATCTACTGGACGCCAGACGACAGACTTCGATCGGTTGAAACCCAGACGGGAATTATTTAAGTGTTGGGAAGTTCCCTTTTGGGACTTTTCTTTACTGTTCAAATTAAATTACACTTAGAGTCAGGTTTGTGGAACTTGGTGTTCACACCTAGATGTTGCGATTGGTGATGCAGTGTCGCCATACTACTTCCCCTTGAGTTGGTCTTATCAGCTGGTTCTTAGCTGGTTGATGAAACTTCACGGTTCTATTCTGTTGGTGAGTTGGTTGTGGCGGGTCCATATAGAAATCACAGAGAAGTGGATGTTGTTGATGATTATGATGATATGGGCTCGTTGTTGTTGATGATGAGCTTGTTGTTGTTGATAGTGATGATGATGAGCTTGTTGTATTGGTCCCAATGTATGGTCGAATACTCATGGTAAAGCGTGAAGAGGCGTCTGTTACTATATGTAGACGAGCGCCGGAGTCTTCGGTGTTTGTGGTGAGTGGCTTGAAGCTATGGTCCATCTAGATGTTGTGCTTGTTGCCTTCGTAATGAATGGTATGTTTGATTGTGTAGCTTATGCTGTATTGGTTGCTATTCATAAAAACAGGCTGATTTGTTTGTCGGCGGCGGCTGCTGTGGTGCCGCTTGGTGCATCGAAAGTCCGCTAACGATGGACTGAGGTGGAGCCGTGGGGCGCACGATGCATGTTTTTTTTTTTTTTTTTTTTAATTTATTTATTAAGCTTTTATTTTTCTTTATATGGTTTTATAATAGTATCTGCGAAGCCGAAGCTTGTCTGCAGAAGAATATTTTTCAGTTATATTAAAATAAAAGTAAGCAAAGTTTACGATTTTATATAAAGTTCAATTTTAAAGTTCCAATTTTTTTTTAAATAAGTCTGGATTATAATAAATTATATATAAAATTTTAATTTGTAGAATTAATGAAAAATTTTTTTAGTTCTTTTTTTCTTTTTTTAAAGTTTTGAATAGTGATAATTTGTCTCGGTAGTCCGTTGATTATACTTGGTACAATCTGTTCAAGTTTACGTCTTCCGTAGTTGTTGTAGTTTCTTGGCATCTGTAACATTCCTTGTGCACGTCTTCTCGTGTTGAGTTGGTGTTGGATTGGTTGCTTAAATCGATTGTCATCAAAGTATTCTATTATTGTAGTCATCTTAAAAATATTTTCAACTTGTAGTGGCTTAAAAAGTGTATCATATGTTTGTCGATAGTTGTTGGTAATTAGTTTTATAGCTGCATTTTGGAGTTTTTGAATTTTGATAATGTGGGTTTTAGCTGCATTGCCCCAAGCAAGTATACCATACCGTATCCTGGATTCCATCAATGAGTAATAAACTTGTTTTAAAACATCGTGGTTAGTGTGGTATTTTATATGAGATAGTGCAAACATTGCTTTCCTTAGGTCCATCCTCAATTGGTCTATGTGTTCTTCCCATAAAACGTGACTATCTATTACTACTCCCAGATACTTGTAGTTGCTAACTAATTCGATGCATTCTTTTTGCGTTTTAGGGCAGTCATCATTCTGTACATAAATCCCTTGATTTGTTGGTTTAAACTGCGGACTTCTGATATGCATCATTTTTGTTTTTATTGCATTCATTACCAAGCCGTAGTCGTGACATCATCTAACTGCCATGTTGAATTCTTCTTGAATTATCTTTATTGCCGTATCAAGAGAACTATGGCGGACGACAATAGCAGTATCATCAGCAAAAGCGAATAGAATACTCTGTTTGAAAAGTCGTAGCAGTTCGTTAGTGTATAAGACAAACAAAATTGGACCCAGTTTAGATCCCTGCGAGACTCCATGTCTCATCACTTTTTTCTCACTCACAGCATCTTTGATTTTAACACAAAATGTTCTGTTTTGAAGATATTCTGTCAGCCAATCAGCCATAGAGCCCCGAATTCCAATTCTTCTTAGAGCTTCAATAAGATTTGAGTGATTTAATCTATCGAACGCCTTACTGAAGTCCATGAAGATTACTAAAACGTGATGTGTTCGATAACTCGAGAATTGAAATTATAAGAAATATAGAAAAAAAAATCAAAGTTTAAATATATATAAACGATAAATTTATTGAAATTAGTTATAAATCTTAATTTTGCTTGAATTGAATCAGAGAAAAACGATCTTAAAACGATGCGGTATGCTGCAAGAGTGGAAGATTGTAGGAGAGATTATTTGACATTTAGTAAATAGGATAGACAATAAAGCACAAAGAAAATAGATAATAGACAAATAGAAAATAGTATTGCCAGTTAAGTAAATAAAAGGTTGAAAGTTTGGATAAAAAATTTAATAGATCTTAAACATACCGCCGGGGAAGAACTACTGTTCTTAAATAAAGATACAATTCAAAATAAAGATAGAATAAGAAATTTAAAATGAAATAATTGAGTAGGATACAAAATAATATGAGTATATATGAGCATTTCCTCTCATATAAATATGATGAATGTTGAATATAGGAACAGGATTTTTAGCGCCTGTTACTCGCTAAGTGGAAAAAAAAAATAATGATGTTGTTGAAGTAACTTGAAGATGAATATGCGTTGATTGAAATTTGAAAAAAAAACGTTGCTTATGTTGATTGATAAGTTTCAAATGATGAAGTTGAAGTTGGTGTGTTGACATCAGGAAGCAGACATAACTTGGTTATGGGACGTTTGAACTGTTTTCCGTTTGCATAAACAGTTACAACTCTGCATATTCCATCTGCTCCTGGATGTACTTCTACCACTCTAGCCAGCGACCACTTCGCTGGGGGATATCTTTAATCCGTGATGATGACAATATCGTTGATTTGAATATTTTGTTTTGAAATTGTCCACTTTGGACGTTGTTGTAAACGCGACAAATATTCCTTCTGCCATCGATCCCAAAAGTGTTGAAACATCTGCTGGATCTGCTGCCATCTATTCAATCGGTTGGTTTTAAGGTCCAATAGAGATGGTTCTGCAACTACGTTAGTAGGCTCTCCTATGAGGAAATGGGTAGGAGTGAGAACGCTTAAGTCAGTTGCATCGTCAGTAAGTGGGCACAAAGGTCTGGAATTTAAAATGGATGCTATTGGAACAAGGAAAGTATTCATTTCTTCAAACGTAAATAATTTATTTAAAAGAATTCGCTTAAGATGGTACTTAACTGATTTGACTCCTGCTTCCCATAACCCACCAAAGTGTGGCGAGGCAGGAGGAATGAAACTCCATGAATTTCCTTCATTTTCCATCTGGGCACGGACATCAGGCGAAAGAAATTCGAGGAATTGATGATTCATTTGTATGAGTTCCTTGTTAGCTCCTACAAAGTTGGTCCCATTGTCACTATACAAGTGACTGCGGGCTCCTCTTCTTGAAGTAAACCGTCGGAATGCAGCCAAAAATCCTTCAGAAGTCATATCTGAGACTAGCTCGATATGAATAGCTTTTGTGACCAAACATATGAAGATACCAATGAAACCTTTGTATGTCTTAGGTGATCTTCCTTTAGATAACTTTAGGTCGAAAGGACCAGCATAGTCCACTCCGCTGTGTCGAAATGCTCGACTTTCGTTCACTCTTACCTTAGGGAGTGAACCTATTAATTGTGAAGTACGTTTTTTATTAAAGCGAGTACAGAGCACAAAATTATGAAATTCTGCTCTAGCAATATTTCTTAAATTTGTAATCCAATATTTATTACGTATAAAGGACATAATCAATTGAGGTCCACCATGTAGGGTTTTAAGATACGCATCGGCAACCAAAAGTTTTGATAAATGACAAGATCCTGATAAGATTAGCGGATATTTTGAATCTTAGTCTGTGCTGGCAAATCGAAGACGACCTCCAATTCGAAGTTATTTATTTTTATTATTTTTGTCAATGAATGGACAATGATATCCTTCTTAGATCTAAGACTTTTTATTTCGTCTGGAAATGATAACGATTGGGTTAGAGTGATGATATGTTGCAAAGTAGCTTGAAGCTCTGTGGCTTTGAGATATGCATTGAAGATTATCTTCCTTTTTGGACGAATTCCAAGAATGTATGATGTCACTCGAAGTAAACGTTGAAGTGAGCTAAATCTGCTCAGAAGATTTGTTGAAAATTTTAAAAACACATTCGTACATGTAAATATCCTTGTTCTCAGTTCAAGATCCGTACAAAAACGTGCTTTATCTTGATTAGGCCATTCGGATTTTGGCCAACTGAGAAAAATAGGGCCATTCCACCAGAGTGTGTGATTTTGTAAATCTTGGGGCTGAACTCCACGCGAAGCACAATCAGCTGGATTGTTTCCAGAATTTACTTGAAACCATTGGTTTAAAGTTGTTATTTCATGGATTTCACTCACACGATTGGCTACGAAAGTCTTCCAACGGATTGGTAAGGCGTGAATCCAACCAAGAACTATTGTGGAATCGGTCCAAAAGAATGATTCTAGCTTAGTATTTACCACTTGTGTTGCAGATATGAATTTTTTAAAAACTTTAGCCAAGAGGAACGCACCACATAACTCCAATCTTGGTAGTGAAATTTGCTTTATTGGTGCAACTTTAGTTTTTGCTGTAATTATATTTACAAAAATCTGACCATCGGGCCTTTGAGTTCTGCAGTACAAAACTGCTGAGTATGCATGAATCGAGGCATCAGAAAAGCCATGAATTTCAATTAATGATGAAGATATACTACCTATCCATCTTTGTATTTTAATAGATTGCAAAGATATAAGATTCTTCCTATAATTTTCCCATTCGGAACTTAATTTTGAAGGAAGAGGATCATCCCATTTTATACCTTCCAACCAAAGTTGTTGAAGATATATTTTAGCCAGAATAATAGTTGGGGCTAGCAAACCAAGTGGATCGAAGAGCTTAGGAAAGTAATGTTCTTTTTGTATAAATATTACATGTGTCCAATGATACTTTAAAGAAGAAATAATCATATTTTGGATTCCAAAACAATCCCAAAGCTTTAACTGTTGAATCAGACTCATCAGTATCGAATGAAAATTCACAATCCTCTGGTTGTAGATCAGAGAGAAGTTCTGGACAATTTGATGTCCATTTTCTTAGGTTAAACCCTCCGGAACTCAAAAGATCCTTCAGCTCTTTTTGAATTATCTTAGCTGATTTAATATCGTCAGCACCAGATATAATGTCATCTACATAGATGTCATTTTTCAGAATTTTAGCTCCTTGAGGAAACTTTTCTGCTTCATCATCTGCTAATTGTTGCAGAGCTCGAATTGAAAGATATGGGGCACAAGTTGTGCCATAAGTAACGGTTTGTAGTTCATACAATTGTAATGGACTGGTAGTATCAGAACGCCATAGAATCCTTTGAAACTTTGTTTCTTCCGGATGCACCACGAATTGTCGGAACATTTTTTCAATGTCCGATGTGAAAACGAATAGAAAAGTTCTTCATTTCAAAATAACTGAAGATAAATCATTTTGTAAAGTTGGTCCCGCCAGAAGCTCTTGATTAAGAGAAATTGAATTGATTGGTTTTGAAGATCCATCGAAAACAACCCTTAACTTTGTTGTAGAACTGCTTTCTTTAAATACTCCATGATGTGGTAAAATGAAACCATTTTCATTAGGAGGAAGATCCTGTAAATTGCATTTAAACTTCATATGATTAAGACTTATATATTCATTTATGAATTTGGAATACTCTTGTTTCAGAGTTTGATTATTAGAAAACACTCTAAATTCTAAATGAGTAAAACGTTTCTGAGCATTATGCAAGGAATTTTGAAAGAATGGATAATCTTCGTTGAAGACTTGGGATTTAAATGGAAGCTTTACTATATATCTCCCAGTGGAGGAACGAGAAATTGTGTTTTGGAAGTATTCTTCACAAGCTGTATCTTCCGGAGTAAATATTTTTGATGCGGAAACTTCTTCAAGTTCTCAGAACTTTCGAAGTGAATTGTCAATTCCATTGACTTGTGTATGAAAGGATATTGCATTTTGAATGGAAATGTTGTTATCCGAATTAATAGGACCAGATAAAATCCAACCCAATTCTGTTCGTTGGGCCAATGGTCCGTTTTTAGGTCTAATAATACCGTCAAGTAAAATCTCGTGGAAAATATCTGCACCTATCAGCAAATCAATATTTCCTGGCTCCAAAAACAATGGATCAGCCAGAGTTATGTTATCAAATTCTGGTGGTAAGCTGGAAGCAATTGGATATGTATTAACATAATCACTGATGGACGACATAACTAGGGCTTTTACTTGAATTCGGAAATTAGAATTTGTACACGATTTTAATAGAAACTTTACAAGACTTTTACAGACTGTTGAAATGGAAGAACCTATTCCACTGACTACGCAGTTGAAGGGATATTTTTTGAGCTTTAGACGTTGAACACATCTTTCAGTAACAAATGAAGTTTGAGATCCTTGATCTACAAGAGCTCTCAGAACATGATCACCAGAATGGGTTTATGATCCCGAAGAGCTTCAACTTTTATCTTTCAATGTGAATAACGATTATGAAATCGAACTTATTGATTCTTTTGCTAGTTTTGATTTAGTTCAATTTAATTGTTGTAAAAATGATTTTAATCGTGTACTCGATCTTGTTTTTGCAGACAGAGAATTAACTATATCAGTTGATAAATCATTGTATCCAATTTTTCCTAACTCTGTTCATCATAATGCATTATCTGTGCAATTTTCGTTTTATGATTATTTTAAATCAGTTAACCATAATAATGACAAATTTAACTACGCAAAAGCTAATTTTGATGGCATAGCGAGTTATATGTCTGAATTTTCGTGGAATTTAAATTTTCATTCGTTAAGTTTGTTACAATCTTATAATTTGTTCATGGATAATCTGAAAGAGGCAATTAATATATATGTACCAAAAGTCATAATTAAGAATAATTCAAAGCCCCCGTGGTTTAATAACAGACTTCGTAATTTATGTAATAAAAAAAATAAGGCTTACAAATTTACCCGTAATTCTCCAAACAATATTCAATTTAAGAATAATTATCTCAGATTGGCGCGTGAATTCGATGTTCTTAACAAATTTCTTTACAAAAATTATATAGTGTCAATTGAATCGAACTTAAAAAGGAATAGTAAGTGTTTTTGGTCCTTTATCAATTGTAAAAAGAAATCAATTGGTATTCCGAGCTCTATGCAATACATGGGTTCTACATATTCTGATCTCCAAACTGTATGTAATTTATTTGGCGAATATTTTAAATCTAACTACACAACCTCAAATAAAGTACATCCTCGAAGAACTGAAAATTGTACTTACCAGCATATGGTTGACATAGGTCATTTAGAGTTAAATATTTCCGAAATCGAAGAGGGTCTTCTGAACTTGGATTGTGATAACAATCCCGGTCCTGATGGAGTCCCTCCAATCGTCTTGAAAAAATGTGCAGCTGCTCTTTCTGTACCCCTCTTTTATATCTTTAATAGCTCTCTTGCGAGCGGTGAGTTTCTCTCGGAGTGGAAAAAATCTTTTATCATTCCTATTCACAAAAATGGACCTAAGCAAGAAATATCTAACTACCGTCCAATTTGTAAGCTGTCATCTATTCCTAAACTCTTTGAAAAAATTGTTTACGTTAAGTTGGCTTTTTTATTGAGAGAACATATTTCACCATTTCAACATGGATTTGTTGCAGGAAGATCAACAACTACCAATCTTTCAATCTTTTCCAATTTTATTTTGAATAAGCTCGAAGAAGGATATCAAATCGATGTGATTTACACCAATTTTGCCAAGGCCTTCGATAGAGTCAGTCATTCAATTTTGATTGAGAAGATTGAAAGTGTGGGTTTGCACTCAAGTATGTTGAAATGGCTGAATTCATACTTAATAGGTCGCATACAATTTGTATCCATTGACCAAATACTCTCGAACCCTTTAAATGTTACATCAGGAGTACCCCAAGGAAGCCACTTGGGTCCACTTCTCTTTCTCATCTTTATTAATGACATGCCTGACATCTTTAAAAATTCCGTTCGACTCCTTTTTGCTGATGATTTGAAATTCTTCCGATGCATAAAGACTGTCGATGATTGTCGTCTTTTACAAGATGACCTCCTTAGGCTAACAGAGTGGTGTAAAGTTAACCAATTGTTTTTAAACGTCTCTAAATGCCACAGCTTTTCTTTTTGTCGCAATTTTTCGTCAGTTTTCTACGAATACAAAATTGAAAATCATGTTCTAGATAGAGTTTCGGAAAAAAAAGACCTTGGTGTAGTTTTTGATTCAAAACTAAATTTTATTAAACATGTAGAATACATTGTAGCTAAAGCTAACTCCATGTTAGGTTTTATAAAACGCAACTCTACAGACTTTAAGGATCCATATACTCTAAAATCCCTATATACGGCATATATTAGGTCCATCTTAGAATATTGTTGTGTGATATGGAATCCTTACTATAACATTCATTCCAAAAGAATTGAAAGTATTCAAAAAAAGTTCACTCGTTTTGTAATATGGAAATTAGGTTGGAACATCGAAACTCCCCACTACCCTACTAGATGCAAACTTCTTGGCCTTCAGTCGCTTGCAAACAGAAGAAAAGTCTTTTCAATTATGTTCATTAGCGATATTTTAAATAATCATATTAAATGCCCTTTTCTTTTATCTTTGGTTGATATTTACGCACCATCTCGACAGCTAAGAGAAAGATGCCTGCTCCGAGAAAATGATCACAGGGTTAATTATGCACTAAATGAACCTATAACTCGCTGTGTTAGAGAAACTAACCTTATTTCTGTATATGTAGATTTCAATTTTCATTCAAGTAGATTAACTTTAAGAAATAATTTACTATTGTCCTTTTTAAATTAGCTTTTTATATTTATTGTGTATGTATAATATTATTACCAAGGCATATAACCAAATATTTACTTATTAATTTTTTGTTTATATATTCGATAGTCTAATTGAAGATGTATAAGATCTCTAATTGATGTTAATAAATAAATAAATAAATAGAATGAGTAGAAGTGATTACTTTTGCTGTAGCGAGAAGAATTTGTGGAAATGAAATAGAATTGGAATCAGTACATAACAATGATTGTGTTAACGGTTTTGATGAAAGATTATTAAAAGTACCTTGTACATTAGAAGAAGTTTTATTCAATATGCATAAGAGTATGGTGACGTTTGTTGCATATTCGACAATTGTATTTAATTTTGCACTGAGAAACAGCATGTCCTTATACCAGGCAGTTAAGACAAAGATTGTTGTTTTTCGCAAAATCAATTTTCTTGTCAGAAGTGAAGGTTTTGAACTGAGGACAAAGATATAAATAATGTGCTTCTTGACAGCAGATACACGATGGAGTTTTAAAATTGTTGCGTTTTGAAGTGTGTAAAGATCTAGAATATACTTGAAGTTTGCTTGAAATTTGAGTTTTTTCTTTGCTATGCAAAGAAACCTTGGACTCAACAGCTTCTAACGAACGAAAAGAATCTTCAAGAAAGGAAAAAAAACTTCGAGTTTTGGTAACTCATTTGTTTTTCCAAAAGCACTTGAATTTTTCTGAACTAGAAAGTTTTCCCAATTACATCTGGAAAATTTATCTAATTTGTGGGATATTAGAAAAATAATGAAGAGATCCCAGGAATCAATAGAAACGCCTAAATTTTGTATTGAATCTAAACATTCTTTTGTTGTATATAATAGTTCTCTAATTGAAGAAGCAGATTCTTTTTGCATATCTGGTTGTTCACAAAGATTTTTTAGATAAGAATCGATAATAAAACGTTTATTATCGTAACGATCACAAAGAGTCTTCCATGCAGTAGCATAGTTCACATTTGTGCACTTTATAGAACGAATTAGAGATTCAGCATCGCCGGTTAAACATTTTTTAAGAAAGTAAAGCTTTTGAGCGTTAGAAATATTAGTTTTTATATGAATCATACTAGTGTATAAATCATGAAACGCTGACCAGTTTTCATAAATTCCATCAAACTCTGGAAGTTTTACTTTTGGAAGATGAATATCGCTTTCTTCACGGAATGTATGTTCAAATGTTTGATTAACTAAACTCGAATTTGCTTCCTTCGAAGCAGATGCTTCAATTAATAGAATTTTATCTAAAATATCACCTTTAGTATTAAGGAACTTTTGTTCGAATTTTTCATATTCAGAATCCGAAAAGTAAGCCAAATGAGCTTTGGTTTTCTTGGCTCCTTTAAGAAGACCAAAAATCTTCAAATGGTTATTTTTAAATGCTATCATATAAGTTTTCGCATTGTACTAATCTGCTACTTAAGTAGCCCAATTTTAATAAACTTTCTTCACTGGATTGTGTGAAGCTGTTTTGGAAAGCCGAAAAATCTATATCGCATAAGCGTTGTTCTTCAATTAGGGCTTTCATTTGTTCCATATTTCAACAGTTTAAAATGAAATAACCGATGAACAAACCGATTAATTATTGTTTGAATTTCCAACTGCTATGAAAATTTGACCGAGCTTATATGGGCGAAGGTAACCAACCAAAATAAAGTAACGATTGAAGGTAGTTAACCAAAGAAATTTATTTAAAAATGTCAATCAAACTATATATGTAGCGAAAGGAAAATTAATTTAGCCAAAGCTTAGTTAATGAATGAATAATTGTATGAGCGAAGGTAGCAAACCAAAGAAAAAGTATATCGCTTTATCGAAATAAATAGATTATTATGAGCACTCACTCATACAAATAAAATATTTATGAGAAATGAATTCTTATGAATTTGATTTAATTATGCAAAGAAATTAAATTCGTATTGAAATTGAAAAGTACTAACGTACCAAACAAAAACTATATACGTTTACGACAGCACTGTGTTCTGTGAGTAATGATTTGACATAAGAAAAGAGAAACAATAAGAGATCGAGAGCTTTGACCAATTATGCGATAAGGCGATGCACACATGCACTGGGAAAAAATGTCTTTCAATTTTTATGATTTGAATTGATTTCAGATTAGATAGTAATCTTTTAAACTGAAAGATAATTTAGATTATAAATTAGCCAAAACTGTACCGTATACTTGCGGTAAGAACTGATTAAATAAAGGCGATTGTACCGATATACATTTGCCGTTAATTATAACGCACAAATTTACGGTTAATCAAATTCACATCACAAATCACGGTAGAAATTATTTCATCACATAAATATTATATATTATAATAATTATTTAATTAAGTTTTTTAATTAACTTTCCACTCCGTGTAATCTTTATTGATGTAATTCGATCAATCGCAAATCGATGCACTTGTATAGGCATAAATCTGTAGTGTATGCGTGATTTATGATTCAATTCTATTGATTTAATTAAAGATTTTTAATTTGTATAGAAAATTAAAGAAATTTAAATTTAATTACTTTTATTTAATTTTAAACAAACCAATATGTGTACCAATCCAATACCGCACGCGAAATTATTACCCGTGTACAGTATGTACTTATGTATATGTATGTATGCAGAAGGTACAAATGAAAAACAAAAAAAAACTTTAGTAAATTTAATTTAATGGAACTTAATTCAATATCGAATGAAATGAATCTTTCATAAATTAAATGAAAATGTTAAAAATAAATCCGGCTCGAAGGACCAAATGTTCGATAACTCGACAATTGAAAATATAAGAAATATAGAAAAAAAATTAAAGTTTATATATATATAAACGATAAATTTATTGAAATTATAAATCTTAATTTTGTTTGAATTGAATCAGAGAAAAACGATCTTAACACGAGTCGGTATGCTGCAAGAGTGGAAGATTGTAGGAGAGATTATTTGACATTTAGTAAATAGGATAGACAATAAAGCACAAAGAAAATAGATAATAGACAAATAGAAAATAGTATTGCCAGTTAAGTAAATAAAAGGTTGAAAGTTTGGATAAAAAATGTAATAGATCTTAAACATGATGTCTTTTATCTAAGCTTTCGTTGACACAATCGCAAACTCACCAAGTAACTTTCCTGTATTTGTACCCTTCTGAAAACCGTACTGGCTTCTATGAATCAGTGCATATTTGTCAACAAAACCTTGCAACCTGTTTGCAATCACACCTTCCAAACATTTTTCAATAACTGGAAGAATTGATATAGGCCTATAGTTGTTTAGTTGGTCCTTTACTCCTCCTTTGTAAATCGGCCTTACAACTGCTGTTTTCAAGGCAGATGCAATTTTTGATTGACTTATACTCAAATTAATTAATTTGCATAGAATAGGAGCAAAGACATCTTAATAGCTTTTTATATCAATTGCTCTGATTCCATCAAATCCTGGGGCTTTATTTTCTCCAAGTGTATTAAGAATACTTTCAATCTCAGTGACGTTACTTGCATATGAAAATATTGAATTTTCCACAGTGTCATTGATGTTGTATGACGTTTTCATATTGCACTTATGAATTATTTTTTCTGGCTCAGAAGAGAAAAACTCCGACAATTCCATTGATAGTGTTGTCATATCTGTTTTAAAATTTTTTTCCAATGTTTCGTCGATATTTGTTTTCTTTCGTCCTAGTATTTTGTTAATGAGACCCCATGTTTTCCTCGAATCAGTCTTAAATTGTATAAACTTGTTCTTGTAATAGTTTGATTTTTGTACTGCTATGTGTTTATTGATTTCGTTGCGAAGGGTTTTATACTCTTTTTCATACGCCAAATTTCTTCTTTTATTTTTCCATCTTCTGTATAGAAGATCCCTTTTTTTGCATTCATCTATTAATGTTGTCGTTATCCAGGGGTTGTTTTGTCTTCTTTTAACTTTCTTTCGCTGGTATGTTGATTTTTTGTATATATTGTCAATTTTTTGAAGTAGTCTATTGTACATACTCTCTGCATCTTCTTCATCCAAAACCTCTCTCCAATTTTCTTCCCTAATAAGCTGGTTAACTCTTGAGCTCGAGATGCATGAAGAAATTGGAATTTTGTTAATCTTCATTTTTTCGTACTTTTCATAAAAGATAATTGCTCGGTGATCGGTGATACCATTATCAATTACAGCTGCATTTATTACGCTGTTAACTTTGTTAAGTAGAATATGGTCGATTAAAGTTTTGGTCCCATTTCTAGGGTCAATTCGTGTGTATTTAGTTATTACGTTCATTAAGCCTTTTGATGCCCTCATGTCCAAATACTACTTCACATAATTCGAGTTGTTGTCCCTTAAGTTAATATTCATATCTCCCATAACAATTACATATTCGCTTTTTTTAATTTGCCCAATTTGATCTGATAACTCTTTACAAAATGTCGCCTTGCTGAAATCTGGTGGGCTATAAATTCCAATAACGGATGTAGTTATGTTATCTTCTAGATACTGTATTTGAATATTTTCGTACGATGTTGTTGTTGAATGTATAATTTTATGAGATAAGTTACTTTTTATAAACATCATAATACCTCCACCTCTATTTTGATTTCGATTTAACACCTCCTGTTCGAGTCCTTCTAAATTCTTTTTCTTCGTCATATAAGTTTGTTTCTACCAGTATAATTATTTTTAGTTCGTTGATAAAATGGTTTATATTTGTACAAAAAGTATTCCAATGTAAACGCATGGATCTTATATTGAAACACAAATAGAAATGATTGTATTTTTTTAATTCATTTAAATCAATGTCTTTAAAACCATACATCACTTTACAATTTATGTTCATCGATATTTCGTTGCATACTTCTATGTTGTCTTCATTTTCGT
This sequence comes from Philhelius pedissequus, assembly GCA_910595825.1. Classification (NCBI taxonomy): domain Eukaryota; kingdom Metazoa; phylum Arthropoda; class Insecta; order Diptera; family Syrphidae; genus Philhelius; species Philhelius pedissequus. The sequence continues at coordinate 123,786,829 of OU343160.1, read as the reverse complement.
TGCATTCTTTTGTGCTGGTCATTTTTTATGTATAGTTTTAAATTTCTATTTATTTAATTCTCCCTGCTCTCACAACACTATTGCGATCGCGTTATATTACTTACGTCTTTTTCTGTATATATCATAATGGACTGTGTGTTATCATTTCTACGTGCTAAAATTTTTCCTGCACTCTCCCACACATATTTCCAATTTTCTGCCATCGCCTTTTCTTTCGTTAACCACAAAGGATGTCTATTATTTTTGGTAAGCTGATTATTTACATAAATTGTTGAATCATACTCAGCCGGCATCGAGCTTAAAGCGAAGTTGGTCGTGTTGCTTCTAATTGTTGCAAGTTTAATTGGACGAGTGAATCTGGCTTGTTTAATAAATTTAGTTTTGCATGAATTAGAAATAAATTTTACAATTTTGTTACATTTTTCTGGGTTTTTTGTGTTTGGTCTATAGACATCTGTAATATCGGTTGTGTTGACTTCACAATTAATTGTTTTGCCGAGTCCTTTAACAATCTCAATAAGATTTTCTTGTGAAGTCCGTGGAATGTTTTTTATGTCAATGTTATTATTCAGTGCTTGTTGTTCAAGGTTGTTAATTTGTGTTTGCAAATTGTCTATTATCATATCTTTCTTTTTATTTGTTTCCTTAAGTTCGTTTATTTCTTTTGTGAATTGTTCAATCAAGTTCTTGTTTTTAATCATGTTAGCATTAATATCGTCGTATTTGCTTCCAAGGAATTCACAGCTAGCAGAGATTTGGTTAAGTTGTTCTCTCAATTGCCGTATTTCAAGAAGAACAGCTTGGTTGACGTTGCCGTTGTTCTCGGGGGCCGCCAGATTGATATCGGGACTATTAATTGGACGAATACGTTTTGCGGCTTGGAGATCAGGTGTTTGAGATCTTGGTGGCTCAATGCTCACATTGTTCTGTCCATCTGGTATGTTCCTACAAAACTGACATTTCCAGATTTCTTTTCTAACTCCCATAGTTCTCCATGATTTTTCAGAGACTGTTGCGCATTGAAAGTGCAATTTGCACTTGCATAGCGAGCACTCGGCGAAATCACTTTCAGCTTGCAGAGACTCCGCACAAGAACCGCAGGCAGACATTATAGAGAGGAAAAAAATGGATCTTAAACAATTCAAAAATTAAAGAGTTCAAAATTAAAAAAAAAAGAACTATAGTTATATTATTAAATAATTCACTATTTCAAACTGGCCATATAAAAATTTCAAATAAATTTTTTGTTTTAGTTTTATTTTAAAATTGGAGAAGTATTGAAACTGATGATTGGAAACACATCCGTACACTGTGACTCACTGACAATAATTGATGGATGTGAGACGTGTGGCTGTTTGAGGTGATGAAGTCGTGGTACAACTAGTTGTTGTGCTTGTTGCCTCCGCAATGAGCCAGTGTCTCGGCGACCACTAACCAGAAGTCTATGGTTTACGATTGTGTCCAAGGGGAGTAAACCGAATAACATGCTGTTGTTGTGTTGAAATGGAAGCTGTGTAGATCACTTCGGTTGTGGTGTTCGAATGGAAGCTGAGTAGGTTCACGTCGGCTGTGGCGGTGAAATGGATGCTGAAGCTGCGTCGGTCACGTTGGTGTGGTATTGAAATGGAAGCTGCGTAGGTTACGTTGATCGTAGAGTGGCTACAAGATTACGTCGGCTGTGTCGTTGAAATGGATGCTGAAGCTGCATAGATCACGTGGGTGTGGTATGAAATGGAAGCTCCGTAGATCACTTGAGCGTGTACAAATAGTTGTTGTGCTTGTTGGCTCCGTAATGAATGGTATGTTTGATTGTGTAGCTTATGCTGTATTGGTTGCTATGCATAACTACAGGCTGATTTGTTTGTCAGCGGCGCTGCTGCGGTGCCGTTTGCTGTATCTAAAGTCCGCCAACGAAGGACTGAGGTGGAGCCGTGGGGCGCACGATTGATATGGATGTAAGACGTGTTGTTGTTGGAGGTGGTGAGGCCTTTGGAAAACTAGTTGTTGTGCTTGTTGCCTCCGTACTGAGCCAGTGTCTCAACGACCACTAACCAGAAATCTGTGGTTTACGATTTTGTCCAAGGGGAATAAACCGAATAACATCCTGTTTTTGTGTTGAAATGGAAGCTGTGTAGATCACTTTGGTTGTGGGGTTAGAATGTGTAGCTTCGTAGGTCACATCGGTGTGGCGTTCGAATGGAAGCTGCGTAGACCACGTCGGTGTGGCGTTCGAATGGAAGCTGCGCAGACCACGTCGGTGTGGGGTTCGAACGGAAGCTGCGTAGGATCATGTCGGCTGTGGCGTTGAAATGGATGCTGAAGCTGCGTAGATCACGTGGGTGTGGAATGAAATGGAAGGGGCGTAGTTCTCGTGAGTGTGGTATGAAATGGAAGCTGCGTAGTTCACGTGAGTGGGTACGACTAGTTGTTGTGCTTGTTGCCTCCGCATAGAATGGTTTGTTTGATTGTGTAGCTTATGCTGTATTGGTTGCTATGTATTACTGCAGGCTGACTTGTTTGTCGGCGGCGGCTGCTTCGGTGCCGTTTTGTGCATCGAAAGTCCGCTAACGATGGACTGAGTTGGAGCCATGGGGCCCACGATGCATGCGGATGTGAGAAGTGTTGCTGTTGAAGGTGGCAAAGCCGTGGTACAACTAGATGTTCTGCGTGTTGCCTCCGTAATAAGCCAATGTCTCGGCGACCACTAACCAGAAATCTGTTGTTTACGATTGTGCCCAAGGGGAGTAAGCCGAATAACATCCTGTTTTTGTGTTGAAATGGAAGCTGTGTAGATCACTTCGGTTGCGGTGTTCGAATATGTTGCTTCGTAGGTCATATCGTTGTGGCGTTCGAATGGAAGCTGCGTAGACCACGTCGGTGTGGCGTTGAAATGGATGCTAAGGCTGGGTATATCACGTGGGTGTGGTATTGAAATGGAAGTTGCGTAGGTTGCGTTGATTGTTGAGTGGCTACAAGGTCACGTCGGGGTCACCAATATAGTGTCTCAGATAATTTGACACTAACTAAATTTGTTCGATATTTGCAACTACGCAGTAGAACTTCCAATGTAGCGTTCTATTGGGAGTATGTCCTTGATGCCAATTATTAGGTTTCTGAACGCCTCTTTAAAGATGATATTACCAGTGAAATTAAAGACTGTGTTTATATTAAATGATTAACAAATCACTTCAACGAATTTAATGATAGAACAATTTACTTATAAAAGTTAACAAGTATTTCAGAATGAAAATTAATTTAATGCGTGGGATTTACTTGAAGCCAGACGACAGACTTCGATCGGTTGAAGCCCAGACGGGAATTATTTAATGTTGGGAAGTCCCTTTTGGGACTTTTCTGTACAGTTCACAATTAGGAATATTATTTTTTCCCTCTTTAGGTACAGTAGGAGTCAACCTATTGAATTACTCCTAGATTCAGGTTTCTGGAACTTGGTGTTCACACCTAGATGTTGCGACTGGCAATGCAGTGTCGCCATAGTACTTCCCCTTGAGTGGGTCTTATCAGCTGGTTCTTAGCTGGTTGATGAAACTCCACGGTTCGATTCTGTTGGTGAGTTGGTTGTGGCGGGTCCATATAGAAATCACAGAGAAGTGGATGTTGTTGATGATTACGATGATATGAGCTCGTTGTGTTTGATAATGAGCTTGTTGTTTTTGATGATTATGATGATGAGCTTGTTGTATTGGTCCCAATGTATGTTCGCATGCTCATGGCAAATAGTGAAGAGGCGTCTGTTGCTATATGTAGACGAGCGCCGGAGTCTTCGGTGTTTGTGGTGAGTGGCTTCAAACTATGGTCCAACTAGTTGTTGTGCTTCATGCCTGGTAATAAGGTGGTTCAAGCTGGGTACAACTGTTTGTTGTACTTGTTGCCTCTGTAATGAATGGTATGTTTGATTGTATAGCTTATATTGTATTGGTTGCTAAGCATAATTACAGACTGATTTGTTTGTCGGCAGCGGTTGCTGCGGTGCCGTTTGATGCCATTTGATGCATGAAAGACGTGTTGTTGTTGGAGGTGGTGAGGCCGTTGGACAACTAGTTGTTGTGCTTGTTGCCTCCGTAATGAGCCAGTGTCTCGACGACCACTAACCAGAAATCTGTTGTTTATGATTTTGTCCAAGGGGAATAAACCGAATAACATCCTGTTTTTGTGTTGAAATGGAAGCTGTGTAGATCACTTCGGTTGTGGTGGTCGAATGTGTAGCTTCGTAGGTCGGTGTGGCGTTCGAATGGAAGCTGCGTAGACCACGTCGGTGTGGCGTTCGAATGGAAGCTGCGCAGACCACGTCGGTGTGGTGTTCGAACGGAAGCTGCGTAGGATCATGTCGGCTGTGGCGTTGAAATGGATGCTGAAGCTGCGTAGATCACGTGGGTGTGGAATGAAATGGAAGGGGCGTAGTTCTCGTGAGTGTGGTATGAAATGGAAGCTGCGTAGTTCACGTGAGTGGGTACGACTAGTTGTTGTGCTTGTTGCCTCCGCATTGAATGGTTTGTTTGATTGTGTAGCTTATGCTGTATTGGTTGCTATGTATTACTGCAGGCTGACTTTTTTGTCGGCGGCGGCTGCTTCGGTGCCGTTTTGTGCATCGAAAGTCCGCTAACGATGGACTGAGTTGGAGCCATGGGGCCCACGATGCATGCGGATGTGAGAAGTGTGGCTGTTGAAGGTGGCAAAGCCGTGGTACAACTAGTTGTTCTGCGTGTTGCCTCCGTAATAAGCCAATGTCTCGGCGACCACTAACCAGAAATCTGTTGTTTACGATTGTGCCTAAGGGGAGTAAACCGAATAACATCCTGTTTTTGTGCTGAAATGGAAGCTGTGTAGATCACTTCGGTTGCGGTGTTCGAATATGTTGCTTCGTAGGTCATGTCGTTGTGGCGTTCGAATGGAAGCTGCGTAGACCACGTCGGTGTGGCGTTGAAATGGATGCTAAGGCTGGGTATATCACGTGGGTGTGGTATTGAAATGGAAGTTGCGTAGGTTGCGTTGATTGTTGAGTGGCTACAAGGTCACGTCGGGGTCACCAATATAGTGTCTCAGATAATTTGACACTAACTAAATTTGTTCGATATTTGCAACTACGCAGTAGAACTTCCAATGTAGCGTTCTATTGGGAGTATGTCCTTGATGCCAATTATTAGGTTTCTGAACGCCTCTTTAAAGATGATATTACCAGTGAAATTAAAGACTGTGTTTATATTAAATGATTAACAAATCACTTCAACGAATTTAATGATAGAAAAATTTACTTATAAAAGTTAACAAGTATTTCAGAATGAAAATTAATTTAATGCGTGGGATTTACTTGAAGCCAGACGACAGACTTCGATCGGTTGAAGCCCAGACGGGAATTATTTAATGTTGGGAAGTCCCTTTTGGGACTTTTCTGTACAGTTCACAATTAGGAATATTATTTGTTCCCCTTTTAGGTACAGTAGGAGTCAGCCTATTGAATTACAACTAGAGTCAGGTTTCTGGAACTTGGTGTTCACACCTAGATGTTGCGACTGGCGATGCAGTGTCGCCATAGTACTTCCCCTTGAGTGGGTCTTATCAGCTGGTTCTTAGCTGGTTGATGAAACTCCACGGTTCGATTCTGTTGGTGAGTTGGTTGTGGCGGGTCCATATAGAAATCACAGAGAAGTGGATGTTGTTGATGATTATGATGATATGAGCTCGTTGTGTTTGATAACGAGCTTGTTGTTTTTGATGATTATGATGATGAGCTTGTTGTATTGGTCCCAATGTATGTTCACATGCTCATGGCAAATAGTGAAGAGGCGTCTGTTGCTATATGTAGACGAGCGCCGGAGTATTCGGTGTTTGTGGTGAGTGGCTTCAAACTATGGTCCAACTAGTTGTTGTGCTTCGTGCCTGGTAAGGAGGTGGTTCAAGCTGGGTACAACTGTTTGTTGTGCTTGTTGCCTCTGTAATGAATGGTATGTTTGATTGTATAGCTTATATTGTATTGGTTGCTAAGCAAAACTACAGACTGATTTGTTTGTCGGCGGCGGCTGCTGCGGTGCCGTTTGATGCCATTTGATGCATGAAAGACGTGTTGTTGTTGGAGGTGGTGAGGCCGTTGGACAACTAGTTTTTGTGCTTGTTGCCTCCGCAATGAGCCAGTGTCTCGACGACCACTAACCAGAAATCTGTGGTTTACGATTTTGTCCAAGGGGAATAAGCCGAATAACATCCTGTTTTTGTGTTGAAATGGAAGCTGTGTAGATCACTTCGGTTGTGGTGTTCGAATGTGTAGCTTCGTAGGTCGGTGTGGCGTTCGAATGGAAGCTGCGTAGACCACGTCGGTGTGGCGTTCGAATGGAAGCTGCGCAGACCACGTCGGTATGGGGTTCGAACGGAAGCTGCGTAGGATCATGTCGGCTGTGTCGTTGAAATGGATGCTGAAGCTGCGTAGATCACGTGGGTGTGGAATGAAATGGAAGGGGCTTAGTTCTCGTGAGTGAGGTATGAAATGGAAGCTGCGTAGTTCACGTGAGTGGGTACGACTAGTTGTTGTGCTTGTTGCCTCCGCATTGAATGGTTTGTTTGATTGTGTAGCTTATGCTGTATTGGTTGCTATGTATTACTGCAGGCTGACTTGTTTGTCGGCGGCGGCTGCTTCGGTGCCGTTTTGTGCATCGAAAGTCCGCTAACAATGGACTGAGTTGGAGCCATGGGGCCCACGATGCATGCGGATGTGAGAAGTGTGGCTGTTGAAGGTGGCAAAGCCGTGGTACAACTAGTTGTTCTGCGAGTTGCCTCCGTAATAAGCCAGTGTCTCGGCGACCACTAACCAGAAATCTGTTGTTTACGATTGTGCCCAAGGGGAGTAAACCGAATAACATACTGTTTTTGTGTTGAAATGGAAGCTGTGTAGATCACTTCGGTTGTGGTGTTCGAATGTGTTGCTTCGTAGGTCATGTCGTTGTGGCGTTCGAATGGAAGCTGCGTAGACCACGTCGGTGTGGCGTTTAAATGGATGCTAAGGCTGGGTATATCACGTGGGTGTGGTATGAAATGGAAGCTGCGTAGGTCACGTGAGTGTGTTATGAAATGGAATGTGCGTAGATCACGTGGGTGTGGTATTGAAATGGAAGTTGCGTAGGTTGCGTTGATTGTTGAGTGGCTACAAGGTCACGTCGGGGTCACCAATATAGTGTCTCAGATAATTTGACACTAACTAAATTTGTTCGATATTTGCAACCACGCAGTAGAACTTCCAATGTAGCGTTCTATTGGAAGTATGTCCTTGATGCCAATTATTAGGTTTCTGAACGCCTCTTTAAAGATGATATTACCAGTGAAATTAAAGACTGTGTTTATATTAAATGATTAACAAATCACTTCAACGAATTTAATGATAGCAAGATGTACTTATAAAAGTTAACAAGTATTTCAGAATTAAAATTAATTTAATGCGTGTGATTTACTTGAAGCCAGACGACAGACCTCGATCGGTTGAAGCCCAGACGGGAATTATTTAATGTTGGGAAGTCCCTTTTGGGACTTTTCTGTACAGTTCACAATTAGGAATATTATTTGTTCCCCTTTTAGGTACAGTAGGAGTCAACCTATTGAATTACACTTAGAGTCAGGTTTCTGGAACTTGGTGTTCACACCTAGATGTTGCGACTAGCGATGCAGTGTCGCCATAGTACTTCCCCTTGAGTGGGTCTTATCAGCCGGTTCTTAGCTGGTTGATGAAACTCCACGGTTCGATTCTGTTGGTGAGTTGGTTGTGGCGGGTCCATATAGAAATCACAGAGAAGTGGATGTTGTTGATGATTATGATGATATGAGCTCGTTGTGTTTGATAATGAGCTTGTTGTTTTTGATGATTATGATGATGAGCTTGTTGTATTGGTCCCAATGTATGTTCGCATGCTCATGGCAAATGGTGAAGAGGCGTCTGTTGCTATATGTAGACCAGCGCCGGAGTCTTCGGTGTTTGTGGTGAGTGGCTTCAAACTATGGTCCAACTAGTTGTTGTGCTTGATGCCTGGTAAGGAGGTGGTTCAAGCTGGGTACAACTGTTTGTTGTGCTTGTTGCCTCTGTAATTAATGGTATGTTTGATTGTATAGCTTATACTGTATTTGTTGCTAAGCATAACTACAGACTGATTTGTTTGTCGGCGGCGGCTGCTGCGGTGCCGTTTGATGCCGTTTGATGCATGAAAGACGTGTTGCTGTTGGAGGTGGTAAAGTCGTGGTACAACTAGTTGTTGTGCTTGTTGCCTCCGTAATGAGCCAGTGTCTCGGCGACCACCAACCAGAAATCTGTGGTTTACGATTGTGTCCAAGGGGAGTAAACCGAATAACATCCTGTTGTTGTGTTGAAATGGAAGCTGTGTAGATCACTTCGGTTGTGGTGTTCGAATGTATAGCTTCGTAGGTCACGTCGGTGTGGCGTGCGAATGGAATCTGCGTAGACCACGTGGGTGTGGCGTTCGAATGGAAGCTGGGTAGACCACGTCGGTGTGGGTTTCGAATGGAAGCTGCGTATGATCACTTCGGCTGTGGCGTTGAAATGGATGCTGAAGCTTTGTAGGTCACGTGGGTATGATATGAAATGGAAGCTGCGTAGGTCACGTGAGCGTGGTATGATATGGAAACTGCGTAGATAACGTGGGTGTGGTATTGAAATGGAAGCTGCGTAGATCACTTGAGTGTGTACAAATAGTTGTTGTGCTTGTTGCCTCCGTAATGAATGGTATGTTTGATTGTGTAGCTTTTGCTGTATTGGTTGCTATGCATAACTACAGGCTGTTTTGATTGTCGGCGGCGCTGCTGCGGTACCGTTTGCTGTATCTAAAGTCCGCTAACGATGGACTGAAGTGGAGACGTGGGGCGCACGAAGGATATGGATGTGATACGTGTTGTTGTTGGAGCGGGTAAGGCCGTTGTACAACTAGTTGTTGTGCTTGTTGCCTCCGTAATAAGCCAGTGTCTCGGTGACCACTAACCAGAAATCTATGGTTTACGATTGTATCCAAGGGGAGTAAACCTAATAACATGCTGTTGTTGTGTTGAAATGGAAGCTGTGTAGATCACTTCGATTGTGGTGTAAGAATGTGTAGCTTCATAGGTGACGTCGGTGTGGTGTTCGAATGGAATCTGCATAGACCACGTCGGTGTGGCGTTCGAATGGAAGCTGCGTAGACCACGTCGGTGTGAGGTTCGAATGGAAACTGCGTAGGATCACGTCGGCTGTGGCGTTGAAATGGATGCTGAAGCTGCGTAGGTCACGTGGGTGTGGTACGCAATGGCAGCTGCGTAGGGCACGTGAGTGTGGTATGAAATGGAAGCTTCGTAGGGGTGTATGGGTGTGGTATGAAATGGAATCTCCGAAGATCATTTGAGTGCGTACAAATAGTTGTTGTGCTTGTTGCCTCCGTAATGAGCCAGTGTCTCGGCGACCACTAACCAGAAATCTGTGGCTTACGATTGTGCCCAAGGGGAGTAAACCGAATAACATCCTGTTTCTGTGTTGAAATGGAAGCTGTTTACATCACTTCGGTTGTGGTGTTCGAATGTGTAGCTTCGTAGGTCACGTCGGTGTGGCGTTCGAATGGAAGCTGCGTAGATCACGTGAGTGTGGTATGAAATGGAATCTGCGTAGATGACGTGGGTGTGGTATGGAAATGGAAGCTGCGTAGGGTGCGTTGATTGTCGAGTGGCTACAAGATCACGTCGGGGTCACCAATGTGTGTCTCAGATAATTGGACACTAACTAAATTTGTTCGATATTTTCAACTACGCAGTAGAAATTCTAATGTAGCATTCTATTGGGAGTATTTCCTTGATGACAACTATTAGGTTTCTGAACGCCTCTTTAAAGATGATAATACCAGTGAAATTAAAGACTGTGTTTATATTAAATCATTAACAAATCACATCAACGAATTTAATGATAGAAAAAATGAACTTATAAAAGTTAACAAGTATTTGAGAATGAAAATTAATTTAATGCGTATGATCTACTGGACGCCAGACGACAGACTTCGATCGGTTGAAACCCAGACGGGGATTATTTAAATGTTGGGAAGTTCCCTTTTGGGACTTTTCTGTACAGTTCACAATTAGGGATATTATTTGTTACCCTTTTATGTACAGTAGGAGATAACCTATTGAATTACACTTAGAGTCAGGTTTCTGGAACTTGGTGTTCACACCTAGATGTTGCGACTGTTGATGCAGTGTCGTAATAGTACTTCCCCTTGAGTGGGTCTTATCAGCTGGTTCTTAGTTGGTTGATGAAACTTCACGGTTCGATTCTGTTGGTGAGTTGGTTGTGGCGGGTCCATATAGAAATCACAGAGAAGTGGATTTTGTTGATGATTATGATGATATGAGCTCGCTGTTGTTGATAATGAGCTTTTTATTGTTGATAATTATGATGATGCGCTTGTTGTATTAGTCCAATGTATGGTGGCATGATCATGGAAAAGCGTGAGGAGGCGTCTGTTGCTATATGTAGACGACCGCCGGATTCTGCGGTGTTTGTGTTGAGTGGCTTGAAGCTATAGTCCAACTAGTTGTTGTGCTGGATGCCTGGTAAGAAGGTGGTTCAAGCTGGGTACAACTATTTGTTGTGCTTGTTGCCTCCATAATGAATGTTATGTTTGATTATGTAGCTTATGCTGCATTGGTTGCAATGCATAAAAACAGGCTGATTTCTCTGTCAGCGGCGGCTGCTGTGGTGCCGTTTGATGCATCGAAACTCCGCTAACGATGGACTGAGGTGGAGCCGTGCGGCGCACGATGCATGTGGATGTGAGACGTGTGGCTGTTGGAGGTGGCAAAGTCCTAGTACAACTAGTTGTTGTGCTTGTTGCCTCCGTAAGGAGCCAGTGTCTCGGCGACCACTAACCAGAAATCTGTGGTTTACGATTGTGTCCAAGGGGAGTAAACCGCATAACATCCTGTTTTTGTATTGAAATGGAAGCTCTGTAGATCACTTCGGTTGTGGTGTTCGAATGTGCAGCTTCGTAGGTCACGTCGGTGTGGCGTTCGAATGGAAGTTGCGTAGACCACGTCGGTGTGGCGTTCGAATGGAATCTGCGTAGATCACGTGGGTGTGGTATTGAAATGGAAGCTGCGTAGGTTGCGTTCATTGTAGTGTGGCTACAAGATCACGCTGGTGTCACCAATGTAGTGTCTCAGATAATTTGATACTAACTAAATTTGTTCGATATTTGGAACTACGCAGTAGAAATTCCAATGTAGCGTTCTATTGGGAGTATTTCCTTGATGCCAACTATTAGATTTCTGAACGCCTCTTTCAAGATGATATTACCAGTGAAATTAAAGACTGTGTTTATATTAAATGATTAACAAATCACTTCAACGAATTTAATGATAGAAAAATTTACTTATAAAAGTTAACAAGTATTTCAGAATGAAAATTAATTTAATGCGTGTGATCTACTGGACGCCAGACGACAGACTTCGATCGGTTGAAATCCAGACGGGGATTATTTAAATGTTGGGAAGTTCCCTTTTGGGACTTTTCTGTACAGTTCACAATTAGGGATATTATTTGTTACCCTTTTATGTACAGTAGGAGACAACCTATTGAACTACACTTAGAGTCAGGTTTCTGGAACTTGGTGTTCACACCTAGATGTTGCGACTGTTGATGCAGTGTCGCCATAGTACTTCCCCTTGAGTGGGTCTTATCAGCTGGTTCTTAGCTGGTTGATGAAAGTTCACGGTTCGATTCTGTTGGTGAGTTGGTTGTGGCGGTTCCATATAGAAATCACAGAGAAGTGGACGTTGTTGATGATTATGATGATATGAGCTCATTGTTGTTGATGATGAGCTTGTTGTTGTTGATGATTATGATGATGAGATTGCTGTATTGGTCCCAATGTATGATCGCATGCTCAGGGCAAAACGTAAAGAGGCGTCTGTTGCTATATGTAGACGAGCGCCGGAGTCTTCGGAGTTTGTGGTGAGTGGCTTGAAGCTATGGTCCAACTAGTTGTTGTGCTTGATGCCTGGTAAGAAGGTGGTTCCAGCTGGAGACAACTATTTGTTGTGCTTGTTGCCTCCGTAATGAATGGTATGTTTGATTGTGTAGCTTATGTTGTATTGGTTGCAATGCATAACTACAGGCTGATTTGTTTGTCGGCGTTGTCCGTATGAAATGGAAGATGCGTAGATCAAGTTAGTGGGCACAACTAGTTGTTGTGCTTGTTGCCTCCGTAATGAATGGTATGTTTTATTGTGTAGTTTACACTGTCTTGGTTGCTAAGCATGACTACAGGCTGATTTGTTTGTCGGCGGCGGCTGCTGCGGTGCCGTTTGATTCATCGAAAGTAAGCTAACGATGAACTGAGGTGGAGCCATAGGGCTCACGATGGATGTGGATGTGAGACGTGTGGCTGTTGGAAGTGGCAAAGTCCTGGTTGAACTAGTTGTTGTGCTTGTTGCCTCCGTAATGAGCCAGCGTCTCGGCGACCACTAACCAGAAATCTGTGGTTTACGATTGTGTCCAAGGGGAGTTAACCGAATAACATCCTGGTTTTGTATTGAAATGGAAGCTCTGTAGATCACTTCGGTTGTGGTGTTCGAATAGGTAGCTTCGTAGGTCACGTCGGTGTTGCGTTCGAATGAAAGCTGCGTAGACCACGTCGGTGTTGGGTTCGAATGGAAGCTGCGTAGGATCACGCCGTCTGTTGCGTTGAAATGGATGCTGAAGCTGCGTAGATCACGTGGGTGTGGTATGAAATGGAAGCTGCGTAGGTCACGTGAGTGTGGTAAGAAATGGAAGCTGCGTAGATAACGTGGGTGTGGTATTGAAATGGAAGCTGCGTAGATCACGTGGGTGTGGTATTGAAATGGAAGATGCGTGGGTTGCGTTGATTGTAGAGTGGCTACAAAATCAGTGGCTGTGTCGTTGAAATGGATACTGGCTCCGTAATAGGTGTTGTAACTGGACACTGTTTAATTAGTAGACACGCCAAAAGAATTGGCGTTTTCTGCAATGCATGGATGAGGAGGAAGAAGAGACTATCTCACATCTTCTTTATTCATGTCCTGTTTTCTCCCAAGGACGAAGATTACACCTGGGGGAATACTGATCTTAAACACATTGAGATTCGCCGACTTCACCGCTTCATTCGAGGCTCCAACTGGTTTGATTAAAGAGTAAATTTCTCTTCATGTGGTATCACAATGGACCTGTCTAAGGTCTAAGTGTGCCAGCTGTTTTCCTGGCGACCACTTCAACCTAACCTAACCTAGGGTTGCCTGTAAGGCGTTTAACATTTTGCCATATTTTTGAAGGCGTGGAATTAGGGTTTAATTGTGCTGTGAATTCGCCAAAGCTTTTAAATTTACTTTTTTTAAGGGCTTTTCTAAGCTTTGCGTTGGATTTTTTATAATGAATTAACATTTTCACTTTGCGAAGTTGTTAATTCTGGATTCCACCAGAGTACAATTTTGTTTATTTTGGGATTATAGGAATAGCTTGATTGGGGGATAGAGGAATTTGCAGCTGAACGTATGGCTTTTTGGAGTGTATCCGCTTCTTTGTTGCTGTTGAGACTGGGTGGTTTGTCTGATAAATAGTTTTGAATTGCGTTTTGAAAGTGAGACCATTCAGTTAGATCGGTTTTGAATCTTGGGTTTGGGGTATATTTTGCCACAGATCTACCAATTCTGATGGTAGTAGTAAGTAGGAAGTGGTGGCTATTATGCAGAGCGGGAAGAGTTCGCCACGATATTGCGGGGAAGAGCTCAGGAGAGCAGCAAGTTATATATATATACATTATATATATATATATATATATATATATACGTATATGAAAATGCACCATTGATTGATAGGTGGGTAGGTGATCCATCGTTCTAAAGTATTAGAATTGAGTTTATTAAAAACCCTTTAATTAGTCGGCCTTTTTGTTAGTTACAAGTGACCCCAAAGCGAACTCCACGCGTTTACATCACCACCGAATTTAATAAGAGATTCGCATTGGGAAACGATATTGTCTCGGTCATTTCTTATACAGTTTTGATGTGGATGAATGTATATACATATGTATGTAATTTTGGTTTGAAGATGAAGTTCAATGAAAATGGTGACCAAATTCGAGTTGATAGGTCAAATTTTATGCGGTTGGGTGTTATAGGAACTAGGGGCCTCTAGCTGTATCTTTTCCTACACATCAAGTGCCTACATTATCTACAAGTTGATAGCCGCCGGATACTGATCTTGACTTGTTAAACTTTTAAGTGTGAATGTTGATCACGGCAAAATTGCAACACTAAACCCATGACCCTACAGATTGGAGGTTAGTGCGTTGAGCTAACGACCCGACCACAGTAAAAATAATATTCTAATCTAAAACTTGAATCTGTCCTCTCGCGGTACAAGGCAGACCTTACCGCGATCCAGGAGATACGATGGATAGGATCAGGAATAACGAAAAGGAAAGATTGCGACATGTATTACAGCTCTCATCAAGGAATGGACATGTTGGGATGCGGATTCTTCATGGGAAATCGACTCAGGTCGAAAGTCATCGATTTTAAGCGGAGTAGCGATCGCCTGGCTGTGATCAGCATGAAAGCTGCCTTCCAAAACATCAGCCTAATATGTGAACACGCCCCTACCGATGAAGGTGAGGAGCCTAACAAGGAGGAGTTTTACAACCTCCTGGACGCAGCCTACGGGGCCTGTCCGGAGTAGAATGTCAAAGTCGTGGTCGGAGACTTCAATGCTAAATCCGTAGGCTACAAACCACCCAAGAAAAACAACCCGAGGTATAATGATGAATGCGCGGTATTAAAGCAGGAGACGGAAAATTCACGAATGCCCAGATAATATACCTGCAGAGCTCTTCAAGTATGGAGGAGAAGTCCTGGTAGGGCGCGTGCACCAGCTCATCACCAGTGTGGGAGGAGGAAAGCACTGACGACTGGTCAAATAGCTCCATATACCCAATTTGCGTAGATCACGTGAGTGTGGTATGAAATGGAATCTGCGTAGATCACGTGGGTTTGGTATTGAAATGGAAGCTGCGTCAATCACGTGGGTGTGGTATGAAATGGAAGCTGCGTAGATCACGTGAGTGTGGTATAAAATGGAATCTGCGTAGAGCACGTGGGTGTTGTATTGAAATGGAAGCTGCGTCAATCTCGTGGGTGCGGTATTGAAATGGAAGCTGCGTAGGTTGCGTTGATGGTAGGGTGGCTACAAGATCAGGTCGGCTGTATTGTTGAAATGGATGCTGAAAATCTGTCAATCACGTGGGTGTGGTATTGAAATGGAAGGTGCGTAGGTTGCGTTGATGGTAGAAGAGTGGCTACAAGATCACGTCGGCTGTGTTTTTGAAATGGATGCTGAAACTGCGTAGATCACGTGGGTATGGTATGAAATGGAAGCTCCGTAGGTCACGTGAGTGTGGTATGAAAAGGAAGCTGCGTAGATAACGTGGGTGTGGTATTGAAATGGAAGCTGCGTAGATCACGTGGGTGGGGTATGAAATGGAAGCTGCGTAGATCACGTGAGTGTGGTATGAAATGGAATCTGCGTAGATCACGTGGGTATGGTATTGAAATGGAAGCGGCGTCAATCACGTGGGTGTGGTATTGAAATGGAAGCTGCGTAGGTTGCGTTCATGGTAGAGTGGCTACAATATCACGTAGGCTGTGTTGTTGAAATGGATGCTGAATGTGCGTAGATCACGTGAGTGTGGTATGAAATGGAAGCTGCGTAGATAACGTGGGTGTGGTATTGAAATTGAAGCTGTGTAGATCACGTGGGTGTTGTATGAAATGGAAGCTGCGTAGATCACGTGGGTGGGGTATGAAATGGAAGCTGCGTAGATCACGTGAGTGTGGTATGAAATGGAAGCTGCGTAGGTTGCGTTGATGGTAGACTGGCTACAATATCACGTCGGCTGTGTTGTTGAAATGGAAGTTGCGTAGATAACGTGGGTGTGGTATTGAAATTGAAGCTGTGTAGATCACCCGGGTGTGGTATGAAATGGAAGCTGCGTATATCACGTGGGTGTGGTATGAAATGGAAGTTCCGTAGGTCTCGTGAGTGTGGTAAAAAATGGAAGCTGCGTAGATAACGTGGGTGTGGTATTGAAATGGAAGCTGCGTAGATCACGTGGGTGTGGTATGAAATGCAAGCTGCGTAGATCACGTGAGTTTGGTATGAAATGGAAGCTGCGTCCATCACGTGGGTTTGGTATTGAAATGGAAGCTGCGTAGGTTGCGTTGATGGTAGAGTGGCTACAAGATCACGTCGGCTGTATTGTTGAGATGGATGCTGAAGCTGCGTAGATCACGTGGGTGTGGTATGAAATGCAAGCTGCGTAGATCACGTGGGTTTGGTATGAAATGGAAGCTGCGTAGATCACGTGAGTGTGGTATGAAATGGAATCTGCGTAGATCACGTGGGTGTGATATTAAAATGGAAGCTGCGTCAATCGCGTGGGTGTGGTATTGAAATGGAAGCTGCGTAGGTTGCGTTGGTGGTAGAGTGGCTACAAGACCACGTCGGCTGTATTGTTGAAATGGATGCTGAAGCTCCGTCAATCACGTGGATGTGGTATTGAAATGGAAGCTGCGTAGGTTGCGTTGATGGTAGAAGAGTGGCTACAAGATCACGTCGGCTGTGTTGTTGAAATGGATGCTGAAGCTTCGTAGATCACGTGGGTGTGGTATGAAATGGAAGCTGCGTAGATCACGTGAGTGTGGTATTGAAGTGGAAGCTGCGTAGATCACGTGGGTGTGGTATGAAATGGAAGCTGCGTAGATCACGTGAGTGTGGTATGAAATAAAATCTGCCTAGATCACGTGGGTGGGGTATGAAATGGAAGCTGCGTAGATCACGTGAGTGTGGTATGAAATGGAATCTGCGTGGATCACTTGGGTATGGTATTGAAATGGAAGCGGCGTCAATCACGTGGGTGTGGTATTGAAATGGAAGCTGCGTAGGTTGCGTTCATGGTAGAGTGGCTACAATATAACGTCGGCTGTGTTGTTGAAATGGATGCTGAATGTGCGTAGATCACGTGAGTGTGGTATGAAATGGAAGCTGCGTAGATAACGTGGGTGTGGTATTGAAATTGAAGCTGTGTAGATCACGTGGGTGTGGTATGAAATGGAAGCTGCGTAGATCACTTGAGTGTGGTATAAAATGGAATCTGCATAGATCACGTGGGTGTGGTATGAAATGGAAGCTGCGTAGATCACGTGAGTGTGGTATTGAAGTGGAAGCTGCGTAGATCACGTGGGTGTGGTATGAAATGGAAGCTGCGTAGATCACGTGAGTGTGGTATGAAATGGAATCTGCGTAGATCACGTGGGTGGGGTATGAAATGGAAGCTGCGTAGATCACGTGAGTGTGGTATTGAAGTGGAAGCTGCGTAGATCACGTGGGTGTGGTATGAAATGGAATCTGCGTAGATCACGTGGGTATGGTATTGAAATGGAAGCGGCGTCAATCACGTGGGTGTGGTATTGAAATGGAAGCTGCGTAGGTTGCGTTCATGGTAGAGTGGCTACAATATAACGTCGGCTGTGTTGTTGAAATGGATGCTGAATGTGCGTAGATCACGTGAGTGTGGTATGAAATGGAAGCTGCGTAGATAACGTGGGTGTGGTATTGAAATTGAAGCTGTGTAGATCACGTGGGTGTGGTATGAAATGGAAGCTGCGTAGATCACTTGAGTGTGGTATAAAATGGAATCTGCATAGATCACGTGGGTGTGGTATTGAAATGGAAGCTGTGTCAATCACGTAGGTGTAATATTTAAATGGAAGCTGCGTAGGTTGCGTTGATGGTAGAATGGCTACAAGATCACGTCGGCTGTGTTGTTGAAATGGATGCTGAATGTGCGTAGATCACGTTAGTGTGGTATGAAATGGAGCTGCGTAGATAACGTGGGTGTGGTATTGAAATTGAAGCTGTGTAGATCACGTGGGTGTTGTATGAAATGGAAGCTGCGTAGATCACGTGGGTGGGGTATGAAATGGAAGCTGCGTAGATCACGTGAGTGTGGTATGAAATGGAATCTGCTTAGATCACGTGGGTATGGTATTGAAATGGAAGCTGCGTCAATCACGTGGGTGTGGTATTGAAATGGAAGCTGCGTAGGTTGCGTTGATGGTAGAGTGGCTACAATATCACGTCGGCTGTGTTGTTGATATGGATGCTGACTGTGCGTAGATCACGTGAGTGTGGTATGAAATGGAAGTTGCGTAGATAACGTGCGTGTGGTATTGAAATTGAAGCTGTGTAGATCACGTGGGTGGGGTATGAAATGGAAGCTGCGTAGATCACGTGAGTGTGGTATGAAATGGAATCTGCGTAGATCACGTGGGTATGGTATTGAAATGGAAGCTGCGTCAATCACGTGGGTGTGGTATTGAAATGTAAGCTGCGTAGGTTGCGTTGATGGTAGAGTGGCTACAATATCACGTCGGCTGCGTTGTTGAAATGGATGCTGACTGTGCGTAGATCACGTGAGTGTGGTATGAAATGGAAGTTGCGTAGATAACGTGGGTGTGGTATTGAAATTGAAGCTGCGTAGATCACGTGAGTGTGGTATGAAATGGAATCTGCGTAGATCACGTGGGTATGGTATTGAAATGGAAGCTGCGTCAATCACGTGGGTGTGGTATTGAAATGGAAGCTGCGTAGGTTGCGTTGGTGGTAGAGTGGCTACAAGATCACGTCGGCTGTATTTTTGAAATGGATACTGAAGCTCCGTCAATCACGTGGGTGTGGTATTGAAATGGAAGCTGCGTAGGTGGCGTTGATGGTAGAAGAGTGGCTTCAAGATCACGTCGGCTGTGTTGTTGAAATGGATGCTGAAGCTTCGTAGATCACGTGGGTGTGGTATGAAATGGAAGCTGCGTAGATCACGTGAGTGTGGTATTGAAGTGGAAGCTGCGTAGATCACGTGGGTGTGGTATGAAATGGAAGCTGCGTAGATCACGTGAGTGTGGTATTGAAGTGGAAGCTGCGTAGATCACGTGGGTGTGGTATGAAATGGAAGCTGCGTAGATCACGTGAGTGTGGTATGAAATGGAATCTGCGTAGATCACGTGGGTGGGGTATGAAATGGAAGCTGCGTAGATCACGTGAGTGTGGTATTGAAGTGGAAGCTGCGTAGATCACGTGGGTGTGGTATGAAATGGAATCTGCGTAGATCACGTGGGTATGGTATTGAAATGGAAGCGGCGTCAATCACGTGGGTGTGGTATTGAAATGGAAGCTGCGTAGGTTGCGTTCATGGTAGAGTGGCTACAATATAACGTCGGCTGTGTTGTTGAAATGGATGCTGAATGTGCGTAGATCACGTGAGTGTGGTATGAAATGGAAGCTGCGTAGATAACGTGGGTGTGGTATTGAAATTGAAGCTGTGTAGATCACGTGGGTGTGGTATGAAATGGAAGCTGCGTAGATCACTTGAGTGTGGTATAAAATGGAATCTGCATAGATCACGTGGGTGTGGTATTGAAATGGAAGCTGTGTCAATCACGTAGGTGTAATATTTAAATGGAAGCTGCGTAGGTTGCGTTGATGGTAGAATGGCTACAAGCTCACGTCGGCTGTGTTGTTGAAATGGATGCTGAATGTGCGTAGATCACGTTAGTGTGGTATGAAATGGAAGCTGCGTAGATAACGTGGGTGTGGTATTGAAATTGAAGCTGTGTAGATCACGTGGGTGTTGTATGAAATGGAAGCTGCGTAGATCACGTGGGTGGGGTATGAAATGGAAGCTGCGAAGATCACGTGAGTGTGGTATGAAATGGAATCTGCCTAGATCACGTGGGTATGGTATTGAAATGGAAGCTGCGTCAATCACGTGGGTGTGGTATTGAAATGGAAGCTGCGTAGGTTGCGTTGATGGTAGAGTGGCTACAATATCACGTCGGCTGTGTTGTTGAACTGGATGCTGACTGTGCGTAGATCACGTGAGTGTGGTATGAAATGGAAGTTGCGTAGATAACATGGGTGTGGTATTGAAATTGAAGCTGTGTAGATCACGTGGGTGGGGTATGAAATGGAAGCTGCGTAGATCACGTGAGTGTAGTATGAAATGGAATCTGCGTAGATCACGTGGGTATGGTATTGAAATGGAAGCTGCGTCAATCACGTGGGTGTGGTATTGAAATGTAAGCTGCGTAGGTTGCGTTGATGGTAGAGTGGCTACAATATCACGTCGGCTGCGTTGTTGAAATGGATGCTGACTGTGCGTAGATCACGTGAGTGTGGTATGAAATGCAAGTTGCGTAGATAACGTGGGTGTGGTATTGAAATTGAAGCTGCGTAGATCACGTGAGTGTGGTATGAAATGGAATCTGCGTAGATCACGTGGGTATGGTATTGAAATGGAAGCTGCGTCAATCACGTGGGTGTGGTATTGAAATGGAAGCTGCGTAGGTTTCGTTGGTGGTAGAGTGGCTACAAGATCACGTCGGCTGTATTTTTGAAATGGATGCTGAAGCTCCGTCAATCACGTGGGTGTGGTATTGAAATGGAAGCTGCGTAGGTTGCGTTGATGGTAGAAGAGTGGCTACAAGATCACGTCGGCTGTGTTGTTGAAATGGATGCTGAAGCTTCGTAGATCACGTGGGTGTGGTATGAAATGGAAGCTGCGTAGATCACGTGAGTGTGGTATTGAAGTGGAAGCTGCGTAGATCACGTGGGTGTGGTATGAAATGGAAGCTGCGTAGATCACGTGAGTGTGGTATGAAATGGAATCTGCGTAGATCACGTGGGTGGGGTATGAAATGGAAGCTGCGTAGATCACGTGAGTGTGGTATGAAATGGAATCTGCGTAGATCACGTGGGTATGGTATTGAAATGGAAGCGGCGTCAATCACGTGGGTGTGGTATTGAAATGGAAGCTGCGTAGGTTGCGTTCATGGTAGAGTGGCTACAATATAACGTCGGCTGTGTTGTTGAAATGGATGCTGAATGTGCGTAGATCACGTGAGTGTAGTATGAGATGGAAGCTGCGTAGATAACGTGGGTGTGGTATTGAAATTGAAGCTGTGTAGATCACGTGGGTGTGGTATGATATGGAAGCTGCGTAGATCACTTGAGTGTGGTATAAAATGGAATCTGCATAGATCACGTGGCTGTGGTATGAAATGCAAGCTGCGTAGATCACGTGGGTTTGGTATGAAATGGAAGCTGCGTAGATCACGTGAGTGTGGTATGAAATGGAATCTGCGAAGATCACGTGGGTGTGATATTAAAATGGAAGCTGCGTCAATCGCGTGGGTGTGGTATTGAAATGGAAGCTGCGTAGGTTGCGTTGGTGGTAGAGTGGCTACAAGAACACGTCGGCTGTATTGTTGAACTGGATGCTGACTGTGCGTAGATCACGTGAGTGTGGTATGAAATGGAAGTTGCGTAGATAACGTGGGTGTGGTATTGAAATTGAAGCTGTGTAGATCACGTGGGTGGGGTATGAAATGGAAGCTGCGTAGATCACGTGGGTGTGGTATGAAATGGAATCTGCGTAGATCACGTGGGTATGGTATTGAAATGGAAGCGGCGTCAATCACGTGGGTGTGGTATTGAAATGGAAGCTGCGTAGGTTGCGTTCATGGTAGAGTGGCTACAATATAACGTCGGCTGTGTTGTTGAAATGGATGCTGAATGTGCGTAGATCACGTGAGTGTAGTATGAAATGGAAGCTGCGTAGATAACGTGGGTGTGGTATTGAAATTGAAGCTGTGTAGATCACGTGGGTGTGGTATGAAATGGAAGCTGCGTAGATCACTTGAGTGTGGTATAAAATGGAATCTGCATAGATCACGTGGGTGTGGTATTGAAATGGAAGCTGTGTCAATCACGTAGGTGTAATATTTAAATGGAAGCTGCGTAGGTTGCGTTGATGGTAGAATGGCTACAAGATCACGTCGGCTGTGTTATTGAAATGGATGCTGAATGTGCGTAGATCACGTTAGTGTGGTATGAAATGGAAGCTGCGTAGATAACGTGGGTGTGGTATTGAAATTGAAGCTGTGTAGATCACGTGGGTGTTGTATGAAATGGAAGCTGCGTAGATCACGTGGGTGGGGTATGAAATGGAAGCTGCGTAGATCACGTGAGTGTGGTATGAAATGGAATCTGCTTAGGTCACGTGGGTATGGTATTGAAATGGAAGCTGCGTCAATCACGTGGGTGTGGTATTGAAATGGAAGCTGCGTAGGTTGCGTTGATGGTAGAGTGGCTACAATATCACGTCGGCTGTGTTGTTGAACTGGATGCTGACTGTGCGTAGATCACGTGAGTGTGGTATGAAATGGAAGTTGCGTAGATAACGTGCGTGTGGTATTGAAATTGAAGCTGTGTAGATCACGTGGGTGGGGTATGAAATGGAAGCTGCGTAGATCACGTGAGTGTGGTATGAAATGGAATCTGCGTAGATCACGTGGGTATGGTATTGAAATGGAAGCTGCGTCAATCACGTGGGTGTGGTATTGAAATGTAAGCTGCGTAGGTTGCGTTGATGGTAGAGTGGCTACAATATCACGTCGGCTGCGTTGTTGAAATGGATGCTGACTGTGCGTAGATCACGTGAGTGTGGTATGAAATGGAAGTTGCGTAGATAACGTGGGTGTGGTATTGAAATTGAAGCTGCGTAGATCACGTGAGTGTGGTATGAAATGGAATCTGCGTAGATCACGTGGGTATGGTATTGAAATGGAAGCTGCGTCAATCACGTGGGTGTGGTATTGAAATGGAAGCTGCGTAGGTTGCGTTGGTGGTAGAGTGGCTACAAGATCACGTCGGCTGTATTTTTGAAATGGATGCTGAAGCTCCGTCAATCACGTGGGTGTGGTATTGAAATGGAAGCTGCGTAGGTTGCGTTGATGGTAGAGTGGCTACAAGATCACGTCGGCTGTATTGTTGAAATGGATGCTGAAGCTCCGTCAATCACGTGGATGTGGTATTGAAATGGAAGCTGCGTAGATCACTTGAGTGTGGTATAAAATGGAATCTGCATAGATCACGTGGGTGTGGTATGAAATGCAAGCTGCGTAGATCACGTGGGTTTGGTATGAAATGGAAGCTGCGTAGATCACGTCAGTGTGGTATGAAATGGAATCTGCGAAGATCACGTGGGTGTGATATTAAAATGGAAGCTGCGTCAATCGCGTGGGTGTGGTATTGAAATGGAAGCTGCGTAGGTTGCGTTGGTGGTAGAGTGGCTACAAGATCACGTCGGCTGTATTGTTGAAATGGATGCTGAAGCTCCGTCAATCACGTGGATGTGGTATTGAAATGGAAGCTGCGTAGGTTGCGTTGATGGTAGAAGAGTGGCTACAAGATCACGCCGGCTGTGTTGTTGAAATGGATGCTGAAGCTTCGTAGATCACGTGGGTGTGGTATGAAATGGAAGCTGCGTAGATCACGTGAGTGTGGTATTGAAGTGGAAGCTGCGTAGATCACGTGGGTGTGGTATGAAATGGAAGCTGCGTAGATCACGTGAGTGTGGTATTGAAGTGGAAGCTGCGTAGATCACGTGGGTGTGGTATGAAATGGAAGCTGCGTAGATCACGTGAGTGTGGTATGAAATGGAATCTGCGTAGATCACGTGGGTGGGGTATGAAATGGAAGCCGCGTAGATCACGTGAGTGTGGTATTGAAGTGGAAGCTGCGTAGATCACGTGGGTGTGGTATGAAATGGAATCTGCGTAGATCACGTGGGTATGGTATTGAAATGGAAGCGGCGTCAATCACGTGGGTGTGGTATTGAAATGGAAGCTGCGTAGGTTGCGTTCATGGTAGAGTGGCTACAATATAACGTCGGCTGTGTTGTTGAAATGGATGCTGAATGTGCGTAGATCACGTGAGTGTGGTATGAAATGGAAGCTGCGTAGATAACGTGGGTGTGGTATTGAAATTGAAGCTGTGTAGATCACGTGGGTGTGGTATGAAATGGAAGCTGCGTAGATCACTTGAGTGTGGTATAAAATGGAATCTGCATAGATCACGTGGGTGTGGTATTGAAATGGAAGCTGTGTCAATCACGTAGGTGTAATATTTAAATGGAAGCTGCGTAGGTTGCGTTGATGGTAGAATGGCTACAAGATCACGTCGGCTGTGTTGTTGAAATGGATGCTGAATGTGCGTAGATCACGTTAGTGTGGTATGAAATGGAAGCTGCGTAGATAACGTGGGTGTGGTATTGAAATTGAAGCTGTGTAGATCACGTGGGTGTGGTATGAAATGGAAGCTGCGTAGATCACTTGAGTGTGGTATAAAATGGAATCTGCATAGATCACGTGGGTGTGGTATTGAAATGGAAGCTGTGTCAATCACGTAGGTGTAATATTTAAATGGAAGCTGCGTAGGTTGCGTTGATGGTAGAATGGCTACAAGATCACGTCGGCTGTGTTATTGAAATGGATGCTGAATGTGCGTAGATCACGTTAGTGTGGTATGAAATGGAAGCTGCGTAGATAACGTGGGTGTGGTATTGAAATTGAAGCTGTGTAGATCACGTGGGTGTTGTATGAAATGGAAGCTGCGTAGATCACGTAGGTGGGGTATGAAATGGAAGCTGCGTAGATCACGTGAGTGTGGTATGAAATGGAATCTGCTTAGATCACGTGGGTATGGTATTGAAATGGAAGCTGCGTCAATCACGTGGGTGTGGTATTGAAATGGAAGCTGCGTAGGTTGCGTTGATGGTAGAGTGGCTACAATATCACGTCGGCTGTGTTGTTGAACTGGATGCTGACTGTGCGTAGATCACGTGAGTGTGGTATGAAATGGAAGTTGCGTAGATAACGTGCGTGTGGTATTGAAATTGAAGCTGTGTAGATCACGTGGGTGGGGTATGAAATGGAAGCTGCGTAGATCACGTGAGTGTGGTACGAAATGGAATCTGCGTAGATCACGTGGGTATGGTATTGAAATGGAAGCTGCGTCAATCACGTGGGTGTGGTATTGAAATGTAAGCTGCGTAGGTTGCGTTGATGGTAGAGTGGCTACAATATCACGTCGGCTGCGTTGTTGAAATGGATGCTGACTGTGCGTAGATCACGTGAGTGTGGTATAAAATGGAAGTTGCGTAGATAACGTGGGTGTGGTATGGAAATTGAAGCTGCGTAGATCACGTGAGTGTGGTATGAAATGGAATCTGCGTAGATCACGTGGGTATGGTATTGAAATGGAAGCTGCGTCAATCACGTGGGTGTGGTATTGAAATGGAAGCTGCGTAGGTTGCGTTGGTGGTAGAGTGGCTACAAGATCACGTCGGCTGTATTTTTGAAATGGATGCTGAAGCTCCGTCAATCACGTGGGTGTGGTATTGAAATGGAAGCTGCGTAGGTTGCGTTGATGGTAAAAGAGTGGCTACAAGATCACGTCGGCTGTGTTGTTGAAATGGATGCTGAAGCTTCGTAGATCACGTGGGTGTGGTATGAAATGGAAGCTGCGTAGATCACGTGAGTGTGGTATTGAAGTGGAAGCTGCGTAGATCATGTGGGTGTGGTATGAAATGGAAGCTGCGTAGATCACGTGAGTGTGGTATGAAATGGAATCTGCGTAGATCACGTGGGTGGGGTATGAAATGGAAGCTGCGTAGATCACGTGAGTGTGGTATGAAATGGAATCTGCGTAGATCACGTGGGTATGGTATTGAAATGGAAGCGGCGTCAATCACGTGGGTGTGGTATTGAAATGGAAGCTGCGTAGGTTGCATTCATGGTAGAGTGGCTACAATATAACGTCGGCTGTGTTGTTGAAATGGATGCTGAATGTGCGTAGATCACGTGAGTGTAGTATGAGATGGAAGCTGCGTAGATAACGTGGGTGTGGTATTGGAATTGAAGATGTGTAGATCACGTGGGTGTGGTATGATATGGAAGCTGCGTAGATCACTTGAGTGTGGTATAAAATGGAATCTGCATAGATCACGTGGGTGTGGTATGAAATGCAAGCTGCGTAGATCACGTGGGTTTGGTATGAAATGGAAGCTGCGTAGATCACGTGAGTGTGGTATGAAATGGAATCTGCGAAGATCACGTGGGTGTGATATTAAAATGGAAGCTGCGTCAATCGCGTGGGTGTGGTATTGAAATGGAAGCTGCGTAGGTTGCGTTGGTGGTAGAGTGGCTACAAGATCACGTCGGCTGTATTGTTGAAATGGATGCTGAAGCTCCGTCAATCACGTGGATGTGGTATTGAAATGGAAGCTGCGTAGGTTGCGTTGATGGTAGAAGAGTGGCTACAAGATCACGTCGGCTGTGTTGTTGAAATGGATGCTGAAGCTTCGTAGATCACGTGGGTGTGGTATGAAATGGAAGCTGCGTAGATCACGTGAGTGTGGTATTGAAGTGGAAGCTGCGTAGATCACGTGGGTGTGGTATGAAATGGAAGCTGCGTAGATCACGTGAGTGTGGTATTGAAGTGGAAGCTGCGTAGATCACGTGGGTGTGGTATGAAATGGAAGCTGCGTAGATCACGTGAGTGTGGTATGAAATGGAATCTGCGTAGATCACGTGGGTGGGGTATGAAATGGAAGCTGCGTAGATCACGTGAGTGTGGTATTGAAGTGGAAGCTGCGTAGATCACGTGGGTGTGGTATGAAATGGAATCTGCGTAGATCACGTGGGTATGGTATTGAAATGGAAGCGGCGTCAATCACGTGGGTGTGGTATTGAAATGGAAGCTGCGTAGGTTGCGTTCATGGTAGAGTGGCTACAATATAACGTCGGCTGTGTTGTTGAAATGGATGCTGAATGTGCGTAGATCACGTGAGTGTGGTATGAAATGGAAGCTGCGTAGATAACGTGGGTGTGGTATTGAAATTGAAGCTGTGTAGATCACGTGGGTGTGGTATGAAATGGAAGCTGCGTAGATCACTTGAGTGTGGTATAAAATGGAATCTGCATAGATCACGTGGGTGTGGTATTGAAATGGAAGCTGTGTCAATCACGTAGGTGTAATATTTAAATGGAAGCTGCGTAGGTTGCGTTGATGGTAGAATGGCTACAAGATCACGTCGGCTGTGTTGTTGAAATGGATGCTGAATGTGCGTAGATCACGTTAGTGTGGTATGAAATGGAAGCTGCGTAGATAACGTGGGTGTGGTATTGAAATTGAAGCTGTGTAGATCACGTGGGTGTTGTATGAAATGGAAGCTGCGTAGATCACGTGGGTGGGGTATGAAATGGAAGCTGCGTAGATCACGTGAGTGTGGTATGAAATGGAATCTGCGTAGATCACGTGGGTATGGTATTGAAATGGAAGCTGCGTCAATCACGTGGGTGTGGTATTGAAATGGAAGCTGCGTAGGTTGCGTTGATGGTAGAGTGGCTACAATATCACGTCGGCTGTGTTGTTGAACTGGATGCTGACTGTGCGTAGATCACGTGAGTGTGGTATGAAATGGAAGTTGCGTAGATAACGTGGGTGTGGTATTGAAATTGAAGCTGTGTAGATCACGTGGGTGGGGTATGAAATGGCAGCTGCGTAGATCACGTGAGTGTAGTATGAAATGGAATCTGCGTAGATCACGTGGGTATGGTATTGAAATGGAAGCTGCGTCAATCACGTGGGTGTGGTATTGAAATGTAAGCTGCGTAGGTTGCGTTGATGGTAGAGTGGCTACAATATCACGTCGGCTGCGTTGTTGAAATGGATGCTGACTGTGCGTAGATCACGTGAGTGTGGTATGAAATGGAAGTTGCGTAGATAACGTGGGTGTGGTATTGAAATTGAAGCTGCGTAGATCACGTGAGTGTGGTATGAAATGGAATCTGCGTAGATCACGTGGGTATGGTATTGAAATGGAAGCTGCGTCAATCACGTGGGTGTGGTATTGAAATGGAAGCTGCGTAGGTTTCGTTGGTGGTAGAGTGGCTACAAGATCACGTCGGCTGTATTTTTGAAATGGATGCTGAAGCTCCGTCAATCACGTGGGTGTGGTATTGAAATGGAAGCTGCGTAGGTTGCGTTGATGGTAGAAGAGTGGCTACAAGATCACGTCGGCTGTGTTGTTGAAATGGATGCTGAAGCTTCGTAGATCACGTGGGTGTGGTATGAAATGGAAGCTGCGTAGATCACGTGAGTGTGGTATTGAAGTGGAAGCTGCGTAGATCACGTGGGTGTGGTATGAAATGGAAGCTGCGTAGATCACGTGAGTGTGGTATGAAATGGAATCTGCGTAGATCACGTGGGTGGGGTATGAAATGGAAGCTGCGTAGATCACGTGAGTGTGGTATGAAATGGAATCTGCGTAGATCACGTGGGTATGGTATTGAAATGGAAGCGGCGTCAATCACGTGGGTGTGGTATTGAAATTGAAGCTGTGTAGATCACGTGGGTGTGGTATGATATGGAAGCTGCGTAGATCACTTGAGTGTGGTATAAAATGGAATCTGCATAGATCACGTGGCTGTGGTATGAAATGCAAGCTGCGTAGATCACGTGGGTTTGGTATGAAATGGAAGCTGCGTAGATCACGTGAGTGTGGTATGAAATGGAATCTGCGAAGATCACGTGGGTGTGATATTAAAATGGAAGCTGCGTCAATCGCGTGGGTGTGGTATTGAAATGGAAGCTGCGTAGGTTGCGTTGGTGGTAGAGTGGCTACAAGATCACGTCGGCTGTATTGTTGAAATGGATGCTGAAGCTCCGTCAATCACGTGGATGTGGTATTGAAATGGAAGCTGCGTAGGTTGCGTTGATGGTAGAAGAGTGGCTACAAGATCACGTCGGCTGTGTTGTTGAAATGGATGCTGAAGCTTCGTAGATCACGTGGGTGTGGTATGAAATGGAAGCTGCGTAGATCACGTGAGTGTGGTATTGAAGTGGAAGCTGCGTAGATCACGTGGGTGTGGTATGAAATGGAAGCTGCGTAGATCACGTGAGTGTGGTATGAAATGGAATCTGCGTAGATCACGTGGATGGGGTATGAAATGGAAGCTGCGTAGATCACGTGAGTGTGGTATGAAATGGAATCTGCGTAGATCACGTGGGTATGGTATTGAAATGGAAGCGGCGTCAATCACGTGGGTGTGGTATTGAAATGGAAGCTGCGTAGGTTGCGTTCATGGTAGAGTGGCTACAATATAACGTCGGCTGTGTTGTTGAAATGGATGCTGAATGTGCTTAGATCACGTGAGTGTGGTATGAAATGGAAGCTGCGTAGATAACGTGGGTGTGGTATTGAAATTGAAGCTGTGTAGATCACGTGGGTGTGGTATGAAATGGAAGCTGCGTAGATCACTTGAGTGTGGTATAAAATGGAATCTGCATAGATCACGTGGGTGTGGTATGAAATGGAAGCTGCGTAGATCACGTGAGTGTGGTATTGAAGTGGAAGCTGCGTAGATCACGTGGGTGTGGTATGAAATGGAAGCTGCGTAGATCACGTGAGAGTGGTATGAAATGGAATCTGCGTAGATCACGTGGGTGGGGTATGAAATGGAAGCTGCGTAGATCACGTGAGTGTGGTATGAAATGGAATCTGCGTAGATCACGTGGGTATGGTATTGAAATGGAAGCGGCGTCAATCACGTGGGTGTGGTATTGAAATGGAAGCTGCGTAGGTTGCGTTCATGGTAGAGTGGCTACAATATAACGTCGGCTGTGTTGTTGAAATGGATGCTGAATGTGCGTAGATCACGTGAGTGTGGTATGAAATGGAAGCTGCGTAGATAACGTGGGTGTGGTATTGAAATTGAAGCTGTGTAGATCATGTGGGTGTTGTATGAAATGGAAGCTGCGTAGATCACGTGAGTGTGGTATGAAATGGAATCTGCGTAGATCACGTGGGTATGGTATTGAAATGGAAGCTGCGTCAATCACGTGGGTGTGGTATTGAAATGGAAGCTGCGTAGGTTGCGTTGATGGTAGAGTGGCTGCAATATCACGTCGGCTCTGTTGTTGAAATGGATACTGACTGTGCGTAGATCACGTGAGTGTGGTATGAGATGGAAGTTGCGTAGATAACGTGGGTGTGGTATTGAAATTGAAGCTGTGTAGATCACGTGGGTGGGGTATGAAATGGAAGCTGCGTAGATCACGTGAGTGTGGTATGAAATGGAATCTGCGTAGATCACGTGGGTATGGTATTGAAATGGAAGCTGCGTCAATCACGTGGGTGTGGTATTGAAATGGAAGCTGCGTAGGTTGCGTTGATGGTAGAGTGGCTACAATATCACGTCGGCTGTGTTGTTGAAATGGATGCTGACTGTGCGTAGATCACGTGAGTGTGGTATGAAATGGAAGTTGCGTAGATAACGTGGGTGTGGTATTGAAATTGAAGCTGCGTAGATCACGTGAGTGTGGTATGAAATGGAATCTGCGTAGATCACGTGGGTATGGTATTGAAATGGAAGCTGCGTCAATCACGTGGGTGTGGTATTGAAATGGAAGCTGCATAGGTTGCGTTGATGGCAGAAGAGTGGCTACAAGATCACGTCGGCTGTGTTGTTGAAATGGATGCTGAAGCTTCGTAGATCACGTGGGTGTGGCATGAAATGGAAGCTGCGTAGATCACGTGAGTGTGCTATGAAATGGAATCTGCGTAGATCACGTGGGTGTGGTATTGAAATGGAAGCTGCGTAGGTTGCGTTGATTGTAGAGTGGCTACAAGATCACGTCGGGGTCACCAATATAGTGTCTCAGATAATTTGACACTAACTAAATTTGTTCGATATTTGCAACTACGCAGTAGAAATTCCAATGTAGCGTTCTATTGGAAGTATTTCCTTAATGCCAACTATTAGGCTTCTGAACGCCTCTTTAAAGATGATAACACCAGTGAAGTTAAAGACTGTGTTTATATTATATGATTAACAAATCACATCAACGAATTTAATGATAGAAAAATGTAATTATAAAAGTTAACAAGTATATGAGAATAAAAATTAATTTAATGGGTGTTTTCTACTGGACGCCAGACGACAGACTTCGATCGGTTGAAACCCAGACGGGAATTATTTAAATGTTGGGAAGTTCCATTTTAGCACTTTTCTGTACACATCACAATTAGCGATATTATTTGTTCCCCTTTTAGGTACAGTAGGATTCAACCTATTGAATTACACTTGGTCAGGTTTTTGCAACTTGGTGTTCACACCTTGATGTTGCGACCGGCGATACAGTGTCGCCATAGTACTTCCCCTTAAGTGCGTCTTATCAGCTGGTTCTTAGCTGGTTGATGAAACTTCACGGTTCGATTCTATTGGTGAGTTGGTTTGGCGGGTCCATATAGAAATCACAGAGAAGTGGATGTTGTTGATGATTATGATGATATGAGCTCGTTGTGTTTGATAATGAGCTTGTTGTTTTTGATGATTATGATGATGAGCTTGTTGTATTGGTCCCAATGTATGATCGAATGCTCATGGCAAAGCGTGAAGAGGCGTCTGTTGCTATATGTAGACGAGCGCCGGAGTCTTCGGTGTTTGTGGTGAGTTGCTCGAAGCTATGGTCCATCTAGTTGTTGTGCTTGTTTCCTTCGTAATGAATGGTATGTTTGATTGTGTAGCTTATGCTCTGTTGGATGCTATGCGTAACTACAGGCTGATTTGTTTGTCGGCAGCGTCTGCTGCGGTGCCCTTCGATGAATCGAAAATCCGCTAACGATTGGCTGAGGTGGAGCCGTCGGGCGCACGATGCATGTGAATATGAGACGTGTGGCTGTTTGAGGTGGTAAAGTCGTGGTACAAATAGTTGTTGTGCTTGTTGCCTCCGTAATGAGCCAAGACTGACAGACTGACAGACTGACAGACTGACAGACTGACAGACTGACAGACTGACAGACTGACAGACTGACAGACTGACAGACTGACAGACTGACAGACTGACAGACTGACAGACTGACAGACTGACAGACTGACAGACTGACAGACTGACTGACACTGACAGACTGACAGACTGACAGACTGACAGACTGACAGACTGACAGACTGACAGACTGACAGACTGACAGACTGACAGACTGACAGACTGACAGACTGACAGACTGACAGACTGACAGACTGACAGACTGACAGACTGACAGACTGACAGACTGACAGACTGACAGACTGACAGACTGACAGACTGACAGACTGACAGACTGACAGACTGACAGACTGACAGACTGACAGACTGACAGACTGACAGACTGACAGACTGACAGACTGACAGACTGACAGACTGACAGACTGACAGACTGACAGACTGACAGACTGACAGACTGACAGACTGACAGACTGACAGACTGACAGACTGACAGACTGACAGACTGACAGACTGACAGACTGACAGACTGACAGACTGACAGACTGACAGACTGACAGACTGACAGACTGACAGACTGACAGACTGACAGACTGACAGACTG
Organism: Philhelius pedissequus; assembly: GCA_910595825.1. NCBI lineage: Eukaryota > Metazoa > Arthropoda > Insecta > Diptera > Syrphidae > Philhelius > Philhelius pedissequus. Next base: position 123,754,463 of record OU343160.1, on the reverse strand, counting down.
ACAGACTGACAGACTGACAGACTGACAGACTGACAGACTGACAGACTGACAGACTGACAGACTGACAGACTGACAGACTGACAGACTGACAGACTGACAGACTGACAGACTGACAGACTGACAGACTGACAGACTGACAGACTGACAGACTGACAGACTGACAGACTGACAGACTGACAGACTGACAGACTGACAGACTGACAGACTGACAGACTGACAGACTGACAGACTGACAGACTGACAGACTGACAGACTGACAGACTGACAGACTGACAGACTGACAGACTGACAGCCTGACAGACTGACTGACAGACTGACAGATGACAGACTGACAGACTGACAGACTGACAGACTGACAGACTGACAGACTGACAGACTGACAGACTGACAGACTGACAGACTGACAGACTGACAGACTGACAGACTGGCAGACTGACAGACTGACAGACTGACAGACTGACAGACTGACAGACTGACAGACTGACAGACTGACAGACTGACTGACTGACAGACTGACAGACTGACAGACTGACAGACTGACAGACTGACAGACTGACAGACTGACAGACTGACAGACTGACAGACTGACAGACTGACAGACTGACAGACTGACAGACTGACAGACTGACAGACTGACAGACTGACAGACTGACAGACTGACAGACTGACAGACTGACAGTCTGTCAGTCTGTCAGTCTGTCAGTCTGTCAGTCTGTCAGTCTGTCAGTCTGTCAGTCTGTCAGTCTGTCAGTCTGTCAGTCTGTCAGTCTGTCAGTCTGTCAGTCTGTCAGTCTGTCAGTCTGTCAGTCTGTCAGTCTGTCAGTCTGTCAGTCTGTCAGTCTGTCAGTCTGTCAGTCTGTCAGTCTGTCAGTCTGTCAGTCTGTCAGTCTGTCAGTCTGTCAGTCTGTCAGTCTGTCAGTCTGTCAGTCTGTCAGTCTGTCAGTCTGTCAGTCTGTCAGTCTGTCAGTCTGTCAGTCTGTCAGTCTGTCAGTCTGTCAGTCTGTCAGTCTGTCAGTCTGTCAGTCTGTCAGTCTGTCAGTCTGTCAGTCTGTCAGTCTGTCAGTCTGTCAGTCTGTCAGTCTGTCAGTCTGTCAGTCTGTCAGTCTGTCAGTCTGTCAGTCTGTCAGTCTGTCAGTCTGTCAGTCTGTCAGTCTGTCAGTCTGTCAGTCTGTCAGTCTGTCAGTCTGTCAGTCTGTCAGTCTGTCAGTCTGTCAGTCTGTCAGTCTGTCAGTCTGTCAGTCTGTCAGTCTGTCAGTCTGTCAGTCTGTCAGTCTGTCAGTCTGTCAGTCTGTCAGTCTGTCAGTCTGTCAGTCTGTCAGTCTGTCAGTCTGTCAGTCTGTCAGTCTGTCAGTCTGTCAGTCTGTCAGTCTGTCAGTCTGTCAGTCTGTCAGTCTATCAGTCTGTCAGTCTGTCAGTCTGTCAGTCTGTCAGTCTGTCAGTCTGTCAGTCTGTCAGTCTGTCAGTCTGTCAGTCTGTCAGTCTGTCAGTCTGTCAGTCTGTCAGTCTGTCAGTCTGTCAGTCTGTCAGTCTGTCAGTCTGTCAGTCTGTCAGTCTGTCAGTCTGTCAGTCTGTCAGTCTGTCAGTCTGTCAGTCTGTCAGTCTGTCAGTCTGTCAGTCTGTCAGTCTGTCAGTCTGTCAGTCTGTCAGTCTGTCAGTCTGTCAGTCTGTCAGTCTGTCAGTCTGTCAGTCTGTCAGTCTGTCAGTCTGTCAGTCTGTCAGTCTGTCAGTCTGTCAGTCTGTCAGTCTGTCAGTCTGTCAGTCTGTCAGTCTGTCAGTCTGTCAGTCTGTCAGTCTGTCAGTCTGTCAGTCTGTCAGTCTGTCAGTCTGTCAGTCTGTCAGTCTGTCAGTCTGTCAGTCTGTCAGTCTGTCAGTCTGTCAGTCTGTCAGTCTGTCAGTCTGTCAGTCTGTCAGTCTGTCAGTCTGTCAGTCTGTCAGTCTGTCAGTCTGTCAGTCTGTCAGTCTGTCAGTCTGTCAGTCTGTCAGTCTGTCAGTCTGTCAGTCTGTCAGTCTGTCAGTCTGTCAGTCTGTCAGTCTGTCAGTCTGTCAGTCTGTCAGTCTGTCAGTCTGTCAGTCTGTCAGTCTGTCAGTCTGTCAGTCTGTCAGTCTGTCAGTCTGTCAGTCTGTCAGTCTGTCAGTCTGTCAGTCTGTCAGTCTGTCAGTCTGTCAGTCTGTCAGTCTGTCAGTCTGTCAGTCTGTCAGTCTGTCAGTCTGTCAGTCTGTCAGTCTGTCAGTCTGTCAGTCTGTCAGTCTGTCAGTCTGTCAGTCTGTCAGTCTGTCAGTCTGTCAGTCTGTCAGTCTGTCAGTCTGTCAGTCTGTCAGTCTGTCAGTCTGTCAGTCTGTCAGTCTGTCAGTCTGTCAGTCTGTCAGTCTGTCAGTCTGTCAGTCTGTCAGTCTGTCAGTCTGTCAGTCTGTCAGTCTGTCAGTCTGTCAGTCTGTCAGTCTGTCAGTCTGTCAGTCTGTCAGTCTGTCAGTCTGTCAGTCTGTCAGTCTGTCAGTCTGTCAGTCTGTCAGTCTGTCAGTCTGTCAGTCTGTCAGTCTGTCAGTCTGTCAGTCTGTCAGTCTGTCAGTCTGTCAGTCTGTCAGTCTGTCAGTCTGTCAGTCTGTCATCTGTCAGTCTGTCAGTCTGTCAGTCTGTCAGTCTGTCAGTCTGTCAGTCTGTCAGTCTGTCAGTCTGTCAGTCTGTCAGTCTGTCAGTCTGTCAGTCTGTCAGTCTGTCAGTCTGTCAGTCTGTCAGTCTGTCATACTCTCAGTCTGTCAGTCTGTCAGTCTGTCATACTCTCAGTCTGTCAGTCTGTCAGTCTGTCAGTCTGTCAGTCTGTCAGTCTGTCAGTCTGTCAGTCTGTCAGTCTGTCAGTCTGTCAGTCTGTCAGTCTGTCAGTCTGTCAGTCTGTCAGTCTGTCAGTCTGTCAGTCTGTCAGTCTGTCAGTCTGTCAGTCTGTCAGTCTGTCAGTCTGTCAGTCTGTCAGTCTGTCAGTCTGTCAGTCTGTCAGTCTGTCAGTCTGTCAGTCTGTCAGTCTGTCAGTCTGTCAGTCTGTCAGTCTGTCAGTCTGTCAGTCTGTCAGTCTGTCAGTCTGTCAGTCTGTCAGTCTGTCAGTCTGTCAGTCTGTCAGTCTGTCAGTCTGTCAGTCTGTCTGTCAGTCTGTCAGTCTGTCAGTCTGTCAGTCTGTCAGTCTGTCAGTCTGTCAGTCTGTCAGTCTGTCAGTCTGTCAGTCTGTCAGTCTGTCAGTCTGTCAGTCTGTCAGTCTGTCAGTCTGTCAGTCTGTCAGTCTGTCAGTCTGTCAGTCTGTCAGTGTGTCAGTTTGTCAGTCTGTCAGGCTGTCAGTCTGTCAGTCTGTCAGTCTGTCAGTCTGTCAGTCTGTCAGTCTGTCAGTCTGTCAGTCTGTCAGTCTGTCAGTCTGTCAGTCTGTCAGTCTGTCAGTCTGTCAGTCTGTCAGTCTGTCAGTCTGTCAGTCTGTCAGTCTGTCAGTCTGTCAGTCTGTCAGTCTGTCAGTCTGTCAGTATGTCAGTCTGTCAGTCTCTGAGTCTGTCAGTCTGTCAGTCTGTCAGTCTGTCAGTCTGTCAGTCTGTCAGTCTGTCAGTCTGTCAGTCTGTCAGTCTGTCAGTCTGTCAGTCTGTCAGTCTGTCAGTCTGTCAGTCTGTCAGTCTGTCAGTCTGTCAGTCTGTCAGTCTGTCAGTCTGTCAGTCTGTCAGTCTGTCAGTCTGTCAGTCTGTCAGTCTGTCAGTCTGTCAGTCTGTCAGTATGTCAGTCTGTCAGTCTCTGAGTCTGTCAGTCTGTCAGTCTGTCAGTCTGTCAGTCTGTCAGTCTGTCAGTCTGTCAGTCTGTCAGTCTGTCAGTCTGTCAGTCTGTCAGTCTGTCAGTCTCTGAGTCTGTCAGTCTGTCAGTCTGTCAGTCTGTCAGTCTGTCAGTCTGTCAGTCTGTCAGTCTGTCAGTCTGTCAGTCTGTCAGTCTGTCAGTCTGTCAGTCTGTCAGTCTGTCAGTCTGTCAGTCTGTCAGTCTGTCAGTCTGTCAGTCTGTCAGTCTGTCAGTCTGTCAGTCTGTCAGTCTGTCAGTCTGTCAGTCTGTCAGTCTGTCAGTCTGTCAGTCTGTCAGTCTTTCAGTCTGTCAGGCTGACAGTCTGTCAGTCTGTCAGTCTGTCAGTCTGTCAGTCTGTCAGTCTGTCAGTCTGTCAGTCTGTCAGTCTGTCAGTCTGTCAGTCTGTCAGTCTGTCAGTCTGTCAGTCTGTCAGTCTGTCAGTCTGTCAGTCTGTCAGTCTGTCAGTCTGTCAGTCTGTCAGACTGTCAGTCTATCAGTCTGTCAGTCTGTCAGTCTGTCAGTCTGTCAGTCTGTCAGTCTGTCAGTCTGTCAGTCTGTCAGTCTGTCAGTCTGTCAGTCTGTCAGTCTGTCAGTCTGTCAGTCTGTCAGTCTGTCAGTCTGTCAGTCTGTCAGTCTGTCAGTCTTTCAGTCTGTCAGGCTGTCAGTCTGTCAGTCTGTCAGTCTGTCAGTCTGTCAGTCTGTCAGTCTGTCAGTCTGTCAGTCTGTCAGTCTGTCAGTCTGTCAGTCTGTCAGTCTGTCAGTCTGTCAGTCTGTCAGTCTGTCAGTCTGTCAGTCTGTCAGTCTGTCAGTCTGTCAGTCTGTCAGTCTGTCAGTCTGTCAGTCTGTCAGTCTGTCAGTCTGTCAGTCTGTCAGTCTGTCAGTCTGTCAGTCTGTCAGTCTGTCAGTCTTTCAGTCTGTCAGTCTGTCAGTCTGTCAGTCTGTCAGTCTGTCAGTCTGTCAGACTGTCAGTCTATCAGTCTGTCAGTCTGTCAGTCTGTCAGTCTGTCAGTCTGTCAGTCTGTCAGTCTGTCAGTCTGTCAGTCTGCCAGTCTGTCAGTCTGTCAGTCTGTCAGTCTGTCAGTCTGCCAGTCTGTCAGTCTGTCAGTCTGTCAGTCTGTCAGTCTGTCAGTCTGACAGTCTGTCAGTCTGTCAGTCTGCCAGTCTGTCAGTCTGTCAGTCTGTCAGTCTGTCAGTCTGTCAGTCTGTCAGTCTGTCAGTCTGTCAGTCTGTCAGTCTGTCAGTCTGTCAGTCTGTCAGTCTGTCAGTCTGTCAGTCTGTCAGTCTGTCAGTCTGTCAGTCTGTCAGTCTGTCAGTCTGTCATTCTGTCAGTCTATCAGTCTGTCAGTCTGTCAGTCTGTCAGTCTGTCAGTCTGTCAGTCTGTCAGTCTGTCAGTCTGTCAGTCTGTCAGTCTGTCAGTCTGTCAGTCTGTCAGTCTGTCAGTCTGTCAGTCTGTCAGTCTGTCAGTCTGTCAGTCTGTCAGTCTGTCAGTCTGTCAGTCTGTCAGTCTGTCAGTCTGTCAGTCTGTCAGTCTGTCAGTCTGTCAGTCTGTCAGTCTGTCAGTCTGTCAGTCTGTCAGTACCTGTCAGTCTGTCAGTACCTGTCAGTCTGTCAGTCTGCCAGTCTGTCAGTCTGTCAGTCTGTCAGTCTGTCAGTCTGTCAGTCTGTCAGTCTGTCAGTCTGTCAGTCTGTCAGTCTGTCAGTCTGTCAGTCTGTCAGTCTGTCAGTCTGTCAGTCTGTCAGTCTGTCAGTCTGTCAGTCTGTCAGTCTGTCAGTCTGTCAGTCTGTCAGTCTGTCAGTCTGTCAGTCTGTCAGTCTGTCAGCCTGTCAGTGTGTCAGTCTGTCAGTCTCTGAGTCTGTCAGTCTGTCAGTCTGTCAGTCTGTCGGTCTGTCAGTCTGTCAGTCTGTCAGTCTGTCAGTCTGTCAGTCTGTCAGTCTGTCAGTCTGTCAGTCTGTCAGTCTGTCAGTCTGTCAGTCTGTCAGTCTGTCAGTCTGTCAGTCTGTCAGTCTGTCAGTCTGTCAGTCTGTCAGTCTGTCAGTCTGTCAGTATGTCAGTCTGTCAGTCTCTGAGTCTGTCAGTCTGTCAGTCTGTCAGTCTGTCAGTCTGTCAGTCTGTCAGTCTGTCAGTCTGTCAGTCTGTCAGTCTCTGAGTCTGTCAGTCTGTCAGTCTGTCAGTCTGTCAGTCTGTCAGTCTGTCAGTCTGTCAGTCTGTCAGTCTGTCAGTCTGTCAGTCTGTCAGTCTGTCAGTCTGTCAGTCTGTCAGTCTGTCAGTCTGTCAGTCTGTCAGTCTGTCAGTCTGTCAGTCTGTCAGTCTGTCAGTCTGTCAGTCTGTCAGTCTGTCAGTCTGTCAGTCTGTCAGTCTTTCAGTCTGTCAGGCTGACAGTCTGTCAGGCTGACAGTCTGTCAGTCTGTCAGTCTGTCAGTCTGTCAGTCTGTCAGTCTGTCAGTCTGTCAGTCTGTCAGTCTGTCAGTCTGTCAGTCTGTCAGTCTGTCAGTCTGTCAGTCTGTCAGTCTGTCAGTCTGTCAGTCTGTCAGTCTGTCAGTCTGTCAGTCTGTCAGTCTGTCAGTCTGTCAGTCTGTCAGTCTGTCAGTCTGTCAGACTGTCAGTCTATCAGTCTGTCAGTCTGTCAGTCTGTCAGTCTGTCAGTCTGTCAGTCTGTCAGTCTGTCAGTCTGTCAGTCTGTCAGTCTGTCAGTCTGTCAGTCTGTCAGTCTGTCAGTCTGTCAGTCTGTCAGTCTGTCAGTCTGTCAGTCTGTCAGTCTGTCAGTCTGTCAGTCTGTCAGTCTGTCAGTCTTTCAGTCTGTCAGGCTGTCAGTCTGTCAGTCTGTCAGTCTGTCAGTCTGTCAGTCTGTCAGTCTGTCAGTCTGTCAGTCTGTCAGTCTGTCAGTCTGTCAGTCTGTCAGTCTGTCAGTCTGTCAGTCTGTCAGTCTGTCAGTCTGTCAGTCTGTCAGTCTGTCAGTCTGTCAGTCTGTCAGTCTGTCAGTCTGTCAGTCTGTCAGTCTGTCAGTCTGTCAGTCTGTCAGTCTGTCAGTCTGTCAGTCTGTCAGTCTGTCAGTCTGTCAGTCTGTCAGTCTGTCAGTCTGTCAGTCTGTCAGTCTGTCAGTCTGTCAGTCTGTCAGTCTGTCAGTCTGTCAGTCTGTCAGTCTGTCAGTCTGTCAGTCTGTCAGTCTGTCAGTCTGTCAGACTGTCAGTCTATCAGTCTGTCAGTCTGTCAGTCTGTCAGTCTGTCAGTCTGTCAGTCTGTCAGTCTGTCAGTCTGTCAGTCTGCCAGTCTGTCAGTCTGTCAGTCTGTCAGTCTGTCAGTCTGCCAGTCTGTCAGTCTGTCAGTCTGTCAGTCTGTCAGTCTGTCAGTCTGACAGTCTGTCAGTCTGTCAGTCTGCCAGTCTGTCAGTCTGTCAGTCTGTCAGTCTGTCAGTCTGTCAGTCTGTCAGTCTGTCAGTCTGTCAGTCTGTCAGTCTGTCAGTCTGTCAGTCTGTCAGTCTGTCAGTCTGTCAGTCTGTCAGTCTGTCAGTCTGTCAGTCTGTCAGTCTGTCAGTCTGTCAGTCTGTCAGTCTGTCAGTCTGTCAGTCTGTCAGTCTGTCAGTCTGTCAGTCTGTCAGTCTGTCAGTCTGTCAGTCTGTCAGTCTGTCATTCTGTCAGTCTATCAGTCTGTCAGTCTGTCAGTCTGTCAGTCTGTCAGTCTGTCAGTCTGTCAGTCTGTCAGTCTGTCAGTCTGTCAGTCTGTCAGTCTGTCAGTCTGTCAGTCTGTCAGTCTGTCAGTCTGTCAGTCTGTCAGTCTGTCAGTCTGTCAGTCTGTCAGTCTGTCAGTCTGTCAGTCTGTCAGTCTGTCAGTCTGTCAGTCTGTCAGTCTGTCAGTCTGTCAGTCTGTCAGTCTGTCAGTCTGTCAGTCTGTCAGTCTGTCAGTACCTGTCAGTCTGTCAGTACCTGTCAGTCTGTCAGTCTGTCAGTCTGCCAGTCTGTCAGTCTGTCAGTCTGTCAGTCTGTCAGTCTGTCAGTCTGTCAGTCTGTCAGTCTGTCAGTCTGTCAGTCTGTCAGTCTGTCAGTCTGTCAGTCTGTCAGTCTGTCAGTCTGTCAGTCTGTCAGTCTGTCAGTCTGTCAGTCTGTCAGTCTGTCAGTCTGTCAGTCTGTCAGTCTGTCAGTCTGTCAGTCTGTCAGTCTGTCAGTCTGTCAGTCTGTCAGTCTGTCAGTCTGTCAGTCTGTCAGTCTGTCAGTCTGTCAGTCTGTCAGTCTGTCAGTCTGTCAGTCTGTCAGTCTGTCAGTCTGTCAGTCTGTCAGTCTGTCAGTCTGTCAGTCTGTCAGTCTGTCAGTCTGTCAGTCTGTCAGTCTGTCAGTCTGTCAGTCTGTCAGTCTGTCAGTCTGTCAGTCTGTCAGTCTGTCAGTCTGTCAGTCTGTCAGTCTGTCAGTCTGTCAGTCTGTCAGTCTGTCATTCTGTCAGTCTATCAGTCTGTCAGTCTGTCAGTCTGTCAGTCTGTCAGTCTGTCAGTCTGTCAGTCTGTCAGTCTGTCAGTCTGTCAGTCTGTCAGTCTGTCAGTCTGTCAGTCTGTCAGTCTGTCAGTCTGTCAGTCTGTCAGTCTGTCAGTCTGTCAGTCTGTCAGTCTGTCAGTACCTGTCAGTCTGTCAGTACTGTCAGTCTGTCAGTCTGCAGTCTGTCAGTCTGTCAGTCTGTCAGTCTGTCAGTCTGTCAGTCTGTCAGTCTGTCAGTCTGTCAGTCTGTCAGTCTGTCAGTCTGTCAGTCTGTCAGTCTGTCAGTCTGTCAGTCTGTCAGTCTGTCAGTCTGTCAGTCTGTCAGTCTGTCAGTCTGTCAGTCTGTCAGTCTGTCAGTCTGTCAGTCTGTCAGTCTGTCAGTCTGTCAGTCTGTCAGTCTGTCAGTCTGTCAGTCTGTCAGTCTGTCAGTCTGTCAGTCTGTCAGTCTGTCAGTCTGTCAGTCTGTCAGTCTGTCAGTCTGTCAGTCTGTCAGTCTGTCAGTCTGTCAGTCTGTCAGTCTGTCAGTCTGTCAGTATGTCAGTCTGTCAGTCTCTGAGTCTGTCAGTCTGTCAGTCTGTCAGTCTGTCAGTCTGTCAGTCTGTCAGTCTGTCAGTCTGTCAGTATGTCAGTCTGTCAGTCTCTGAGTCTGTCAGTCTGTCAGTCTGTCAGTCTGTCAGTCTGTCAGTCTGTCAGTCTGTCAGTCTGTCAGTCTGTCAGTCTGTCAGTCTGTCAGTCTGTCAGTCTGTCAGTCTGTCAGTCTGTCAGTCTGTCAGTCTGTCAGTCTGTCAGTCTGTCAGTCTGTCAGTCTGTCAGTCTGTCAGTCTGTCAGTCTGTCAGTCTGTCAGTCTGTCAGTCTGTCAGTCTGTCAGTCTGTCAGTCTGTCAGTCTGTCAGTCTGTCAGTCTTTCAGTCTGTCAGGCTGACAGTCTGTCAGTCTGTCAGTCTGTCAGTCTGTCAGTCTGTCAGTCTGTCAGTCTGTCAGTCTGTCAGTCTGTCAGTCTGTCAGTCTGTCAGTCTGTCAGTCTGTCAGTCTGTCAGTCTGTCAGTCTGTCAGTCTGTCAGTCTGTCAGTCTGTCAGTCTGTCAGTCTGTCAGTCTGTCAGACTGTCAGTCTATCAGTCTGTCAGTCTGTCAGTCTGTCAGTCTGTCAGTCTGTCAGTCTGTCAGTCTGTCAGTCTGTCAGTCTGTCAGTCTGTCAGTCTGTCAGTCTGTCAGTCTGTCAGTCTGTCAGTCTGTCAGTCTGTCAGTCTGTCAGTCTGTCAGTCTGTCAGTCTGTCAGTCTTTCAGTCTGTCAGGCTGTCAGTCTGTCAGTCTGTCAGTCTGTCAGTCTGTCAGTCTGTCAGTCTGTCAGTCTGTCAGTCTGTCAGTCTGTCAGTCTGTCAGTCTGTCAGTCTGTCAGTCTGTCAGTCTGTCAGTCTGTCAGTCTGTCAGTCTGTCAGTCTGTCAGTCTGTCAGTCTGTCAGTCTGTCAGTCTGTCAGTCTGTCAGTCTGTCAGTCTGTCAGTCTGTCAGTCTGTCAGTCTGTCAGTCTGTCAGTCTGTCAGTCTGTCAGTCTGTCAGTCTGTCAGTCTGTCAGTCTGTCAGTCTGTCAGTCTGTCAGTCTGTCAGTCTGTCAGTCTGTCAGACTGTCAGTCTATCAGTCTGTCAGTCTGTCAGTCTGTCAGTCTGTCAGTCTGTCAGTCTGTCAGTCTGTCAGTCTGTCAGTCTGTCAGTCTGCCAGTCTGTCAGTCTGTCAGTCTGTCAGTCTGTCAGTCTGCCAGTCTGTCAGTCTGTCAGTCTGTCAGTCTGTCAGTCTGTCAGTCTGACAGTCTGTCAGTCTGTCAGTCTGCCAGTCTGTCAGTCTGTCAGTCTGTCAGTCTGTCAGTCTGTCAGTCTGTCAGTCTGTCAGTCTGTCAGTCTGTCAGTCTGTCAGTCTGTCAGTCTGTCAGTCTGTCAGTCTGTCAGTCTGTCAGTCTGTCAGTCTGTCAGTCTGTCAGTCTGTCAGTCTGTCAGTCTGTCAGTCTGTCAGTCTGTCAGTCTGTCAGTCTGTCAGTCTGTCAGTCTGTCAGTCTGTCAGTCTGTCAGTCTGTCAGTCTGTCAGTCTGTCAGTCTGTCAGTCTGTCAGTCTGTCAGTCTGTCAGTCTGTCATTCTGTCAGTCTATCAGTCTGTCAGTCTGTCAGTCTGTCAGTCTGTCAGTCTGTCAGTCTGTCAGTCTGTCAGTCTGTCAGTCTGTCAGTCTGTCAGTCTGTCAGTCTGTCAGTCTGTCAGTCTGTCAGTCTGTCAGTCTGTCAGTCTGTCAGTCTGTCAGTCTGTCAGTCTGTCAGTCTGTCAGTCTGTCAGTCTGTCAGTCTGTCAGTCTGTCAGTCTGTCAGTCTGTCAGTCTGTCAGTCTGTCAGTCTGTCAGTCTGTCAGTCTGTCAGTACCTGTCAGTCTGTCAGTACCTGTCAGTCTGTCAGTCTGCCAGTCTGTCAGTCTGTCAGTCTGTCAGTCTGTCAGTCTGTCAGTCTGTCAGTCTGTCAGTCTGTCAGTCTGTCAGTCTGTCAGTCTGTCAGTCTGTCAGTCTGTCAGTCTGTCAGTCTGTCAGTCTGTCAGTCTGTCAGTCTGTCAGTCTGTCAGTCTGTCAGTCTGTCAGTCTGTCAGTCTGTCAGTCTGTCAGTCTGTCAGTCTGTCAGTCTGTCAGTCTGTCAGTCTGTCAGTCTGTCAGTCTGTCAGTCTGTCAGTCTGTCAGTCTGTCAGTCTGTCAGTCTGTCAGTCTGTCAGTCTGTCAGTCTGTCAGTCTGTCAGTCTGTCAGTCTGTCAGTCTGTCAGTCTGTCAGTCTGTCAGTCTGTCAGTCTGTCAGTCTGTCAGTCTGTCAGTCTGTCAGTCTGTCAGTCTGTCAGTCTGTCAGTCTGTCAGTCTGTCAGTCTGTCAGTCTGTCATTCTGTCAGTCTATCAGTCTGTCAGTCTGTCAGTCTGTCAGTCTGTCAGTCTGTCAGTCTGTCAGTCTGTCAGTCTGTCAGTCTGTCAGTCTGTCAGTCTGTCAGTCTGTCAGTCTGTCAGTCTGTCAGTCTGTCAGTCTGTCAGTCTGTCAGTCTGTCAGTCTGTCAGTCTGTCAGTCTGTCAGTACCTCAGTCTGTCAGTCTGTCAGTCTGTCAGTCTGTCAGTACCTGTCAGTCTGTCAGTACCTGTCAGTCTGTCAGTCTGTCAGTCTGCCAGTCTGTCAGTCTGTCAGTCTGTCAGTCTGTCAGTCTGTCAGTCTGTCAGTCTGTCAGTCTGTCAGTCTGTCAGTCTGTCAGTCTGTCAGTCTGTCAGTATGTCAGTCTGTCAGTCTGTCAGTCTGTCAGTCTGTCAGTCTGTCAGTCTGTCAGTCTGTCAGTCTGTCATTCCTCCACATCACCTTGTTTACAGCCGATAAGTTTCTTAAATGCTGGACTGGTAAATGAAAATAATGTTCCATGTTGATATTGCAGTACTTGTAGTTGATTCAACATCATCGGTGTCCATTCTGTGTGTAGAACTCACTCGATAACCGGGAAAGCTAATTCAACAAACATACAACAACTTATTTCCAGACATCCTTACCCCGCTTTGCAGCAACAGATCCACTGCCTGAACAAATTTCAGTTCATATCAATTGTTAATATTTAATATAATATACACAAATATTTCGGGTGAAAGATATTCCGGGCAAAACTACCAATAGGGCTGAACATACTCTAGTGCATTTTTTATTTACATATAAAATGGATTTCATAGCCATTGCAATTTTTGCATTGCAAATAAGACTGTAAGGCGAGGAATAAAGCTCAAAATCCAAAGCAAACAACTGAGAGGTGCATGCAATCCATTTGATATGGATGAAAACTTGTACATACTTATAGATATGAATCAACAAATTTAAAAATAAATAAATCGAAATGTTTGTCGGCTGGCTGTTGCGCTGAGATTTTGGGAGAAGGTAGCAACCAGCTTGGTGCTGGTAAGGATTCCAAAATTGATATGGCGCAGTCTACATTTTCTTGCAATTTAAAAAAGCTCCCATTGCATTGGAGAGAAGACTTAAATTTGAATAAAAGTTCATTTAAAATACCTACATTTTTACTAAGACACCGTTTTCCACTTGTCTACGAGAAGAATAACTTGTCGTAGAGAAAAATGTTTTTTAATTTCCATTTCATTCGGATTCAGTGACATGAAATTCATAGCAGATTTTCCACATGGATTCTATGATAGATTTTTCAGGATTCGTAGCAGAATTCCGATTACGATGGATTCTGTGATGGGGCCGATTTATTAGTTTTGAATTTTGAGTATTCTTTAATGTAGCTAAACTTTGACGCTGTTAGTATGCAGGTGCAATTATCATTAGGTAAGTTTAAAGCTGATGTAGGTAAGTTTATTTTATTTTTATCTTTATCTTTATTTCTTACAAAACTTAAGTAGCTAGCTATAACAAGAATCTAAATTAAAGTAATTAACAATGGCTAGTGTTTGAAGAAATAGCTAAGTACTTTCTATTATTCGAAAACAAGTGGCAAAAGTACTTTTTAGTAAACAAAATGTATATACTCGTATATATGTATGATGGGGAATCATACAATATTTGAAAATAACTCTATATACGACAGATATAGACATATGGATAGTCTGTGACAAATTAGAATATATTTTGAATTTTAAGCTAATAGAATCTCAATTTCAGGAAATTTGAAAGATAAGAGCCATTTTAGCTGTAACGTAATAGAATTTTGAAAAATGTGCTTTATGAAGTCTAGGTACATTTGCAAAGTTACTGGTGTTGATACTTAAGTGAAAATTATCAACAAATCTCACATCATAATAACCGGAATTTTCAAAAAATATTTTCAAAACTTTGTAGCAATATAAATGTCTTAAAGGTAAAATTCTAAGATTTTGGATCAATTAATAAAGGTTCAATTTTATTAAAATATATGACACCCCAACAAGAAATTCCATACTGCAGTTTTGATTTGATTAAACCATTATAAACCAAATTTAATATGGAAAGATTACAATAAATTCTAAGATGATAAAGTTGTCTTACAATTCTGTTCATATATTATTTCAGATAGGAAGTATGTACAGTCCAACTAAAAGTGTGATCTAATATAATGCCTAGATATTTGAAATTATCAACACATTCAATTTTAAAGCAATATTGGCTGCATGTTAAATGTTTATCAAACAATATTGAGCCACTTCCCAAATTAAATTTTGAGCAGCCAGGACAGTGATAATATTAAGGCAGGTCCAGACAGAGGTTATCCTTGAGTTTAAAAATCATAAACTTAGTTTTATCGCTCATAATTGAGTTATGTTGATTAAACCAACGTCTAAGTACATCTAAATCAAAATTAACATCCGAAAATAAATCTAGGTAGCTTGTATTCACATAAGAAAGCGCCGAGTCATCAGCAAATGCTGTTATTTTGCCCTAAAAGGGTTGAATGCATAATGAGTTAACATATATAAGGAACACTATCGGGCCCAATACAGAGCCTTGCCGAACATCTAGATTTATAGAACATTCCGAGCTTAAAGAATTGTTAATATTTACAACTTCCCTGCGATTTCGCAAGCTAGAAGCGAACCAATCGTAAACGAAACCTCTGAAACCAGCTTTGAAAAGTTTATCTAATAATAGAGTATGGTTTACCATATGTCAGTCTGTCAGTCTGTCAGTCTGTCAGTCTGTCAGTCTGTCAGTCTGTCAGTCTGTTAGTCTGTCAGTCTGTCAGTCTGTCAGTCTGTCAGTCTGTCAGTCTGTCAGTCTGTCAGTCTGTCAGTCTGTCAGTCTGTCAGTCTGTCAGTCTGTCAGTCTGTCAGTCTGTCAGACTGTCAGTCTATCAGTCTGTCAGTCTGTCAGTCTGTCAGTCTGTCAGTCTGTCAGTCTGTCAGTCTGTCAGTCTGTCAGTCTGCCAGTCTGTCAGTCTGTCAGTCTGTCAGTCTGTCAGTCTGTCAGTCTGTCAGTCTGCCAGTCTGTCAGTCTGTCAGTCTGTCAGTCTGTCAGTCTGTCAGTCTGTCAGTCTGTCAGTCTGACAGTCTGTCAGTCTGTCAGTCTGTCAGTCTGTCAGTCTGTCAGTCTGTCAGTCTGTCAGTCTGTCAGTCTGTCAGTCTGTCAGTCTGTCAGTCTGTCAGTCTGTCAGTCTGTCAGTCTGTCAGTCTGTCAGTCTGTCAGTCTGTCAGTCTGTCAGTCTGTCAGTCTGTCAGTCTGTCAGTCTGTCAGTCTGTCAGTCTGTCAGTCTGTCAGTCTGTCAGTCTGTCAGTCTGTCAGTCTGTCAGTCTGTCAGTCTGTCAGTCTGTCAGTCTGTCAGTCTGTCAGTCTGTCAGTCTGTCAGTCTGTCAGTCTGTCATTCTGTCAGTCTATCAGTCTGTCAGTCTGTCAGTCTGTCAGTCTGTCAGTCTGTCAGTCTGTCAGTCTGTCAGTCTGTCAGTCTGTCAGTCTGTCAGTCTGTCAGTCTGTCAGTCTGTCAGTCTGTCAGTCTGTCAGTCTGTCAGTCTGTCAGTCTGTCAGTCTGTCAGTCTGTCAGTCTGTCAGTCTGTCAGTCTGTCAGTCTGTCAGTCTGTCAGTCTGTCAGTCTGTCAGTCTGTCAGTCTGTCAGTCTGTCAGTCTGTCAGTCTGTCAGTCTGTCAGTACCTGTCAGTCTGTCAGTACCTGTCAGTCTGTCAGTCTGTCAGTCTGCCAGTCTGTCAGTCTGTCAGTCTGTCAGTCTGTCAGTCTGTCAGTCTGTCAGTCTGTCAGTCTGTCAGTCTGTCAGTCTGTCAGTCTGTCAGTCTGTCAGTCTGTCAGTCTGTCAGTCTGTCAGTCTGTCAGTCTGTCAGTCTGTCAGTCTGTCAGTCTGTCAGTCTGTCATTCCTCCACATCACCTTGTTTACAGCCGATAAGTTTCTTAAATGCTGGACTGGTAAATGAAAATAATGTTCCATGTTGATATTGCAGTACTTGTAGTTGATTCAACATCATCGGTGTCCATTCTGTGTAGAACTCACTCGATAACCGGGAAAGCTAATTCAACAAACATACAACAACTTATTTCCATACATCCTTACCCCGCTTTGCAGCAACAGATCCACTGCCTGAACAAATTTCAGTTCATATCAATTGTTAATATTTAATATAATATACACAAATATTTCGGGTGAAAGATATTCCGGGCAAAACTACCAATAGGGCTGAACATACTCTAGTGCATTTTTTATTTACATATAAAATGGATTTCATAGCCATTGCAATTTTTGCATTGCAAATAAGACTGTAAGGCGAGGAATAAAGCTCAAAATCCAAAGCAAACAACTGAGAGGTGCATGCAATCCATTTGATATGGATGAAAACTTGTACATACTTATAGATATGAATCAACAAATTTAAAAATAAATAAATCGAAATGTTTGTCGGCTGGCTGTTGCGCTGAGATTTTGGGAGAAGGTAGCAACCAGCTTGGTGCTGGTAAGGATTCCAAAATTGATATGGCGCAGTCTACATTTTCTTGCAATTTAAAAAAGCTCCCATTGCATTGGAGAGAAGACTTAAATTTGAATAAAAGTTCATTTAAAATACCTACATTTTTACTAAGACACCGTTTTCCACTTGTCTACGAGAAGAATAACTTGTCGTAGAGAAAAATGTTTTTTAATTTCCATTTCATTCGGATTCAGTGACATGAAATTCATAGCAGATTTTCCACATGGATTCTATGATAGATTTTTCAGGATTCGTAGCAGAATTCCGATTACGATGGATTCTGTGATGGGGCCGATTTATTAGTTTTGAATTTTGAGTATTCTTTAATGTAGCTAAACTTTGACGCTGTTAGTATGCAGGTGCAATTATCATTAGGTAAGTTTAAAGCTGATGTAGGTAAGTTTATTTTATTTTTATCTTTATCTTTATTTCTTACAAAACTTAAGTAGATAGCTATAACAAGAATCTAAATTAAAGTAATTAACAATGGCTAGTGTTTGAAGAAATAGCTAAGTACTTTCTATTATTCGAAAACAAGTGGCAAAAGTACTTTTTAGTAAACAAAATGTATATACTCGTATATATGTATGATGGGGAATCATACAATATTTGAAAATAACTCTATATACGACAGATATAGACATATGGATAGTCTGTGACAAATTAGAATATATTTTGAATTTTAAGCTAATAGAATCTCAATTTCAGGAAATTTGAAAGATAAGAGCCATTTTAGCTGTAACGTAATAGAATTTTGAAAAATGTGCTTTATGAAGTCTAGGTACATTTGCAAAGTTACTGGTGTTGATACTTAAGTGAAAATTATCAACAAATCTCACATCATAATAACCGGAATTTTCAAAAAATATTTTCAAAACTTTGTAGCAATATAAATGTCTTAAAGGTAAAATTCTAAGATTTTGGATCAATTAATAAAGGTTCAATTTTATTAAAATATATGACACCCCAACAAGAAATTCCATACTGCAGTTTTGATTTGATTAAACCATTATAAACCAAATTTAATATGGAAAGATTACAATAAATTCTAAGATGATAAAGTTGTCTTACAATTCTGTTCATATATTATTTCAGATAGGAAGTATGTACAGTCCAACTAAAAGTGTGATCTAATATAATGCCTAGATATTTGAAATTATCAACACATTCAATTTTAAAGCAATATTGGCTGCATGTTAAATGTTTATCAAACAATATTGAGCCACTTCCCAAATTAAATTTTGAGCAGCCAGGACAGTGATAATATTAAGGCAGGTCCAGACAGAGGTTATCCTTGAGTTTAAAAATCATAAACTTAGTTTTATCGCTCATAATTGAGTTATGTTGATTAAACCAACGTCTAAGTACATCTAAATCAAAATTAACATCCGAAAATAAATCTAGGTAGCTTGTATTCACATAAGAAAGCGCCGAGTCATCAGCAAATGCTGTTATTTTGCCCTAAAAGGGTTGAATGCATAATGAGTTAACATATATAAGGAACACTATCGGGCCCAATACAGAGCCTTGCCGAACATCTAGATTTATAGAACATTCCGAGCTTGTTAATATTTACAACTTCCCTGCGATTTCGCAAGCTAGAAGCGAACCAATCGTAAACGAAACCTCTGAAACCAGCTTTGAAAAGTTTATCTAATAATAGAGTATGGTTTACCATATTAAAAGCCTTAGTTATATCAATAAATAATGTAGAAGGAATTTGTGAAAAATTTAAGCAGTTATAAATTTCACCTGTAAATTTTAGCAAAGCACTTTCAGTGGATCTGCCTGTTCTGAAGCCAAATTGAGAATCGTTAAAAAAATTAGATCTTTCCCAAAAAGATAGCATTCTAGTTTTAACAGCTTTCTCAAAGATCTTTGAAAAAACTGAAAGAGATATTGGGCAATAATTTTTTAACAACATTGAATCTCCCTTTTTGTGAAGCGGAATTACTATGGCTACCTTCAAGGATTCAGGAAAAATACCTTTCAAAATACTTAAATTGAAAATAAAGCATAGAACATCAGCTATATGGAAAGAAATTTGTTTTAATAGGAAACTAGATATATTATCAAAAGAAAAAGGGTTAGATGTTTTAAGTGAATTTATAATTTTTTGAATTTCAAGAGATGTGAATTGTTGAAAGAAACAACTCTCAAGCTGAAATTGAGTTTGCTTTAAAAAGTCATCGCAATAGCCTGAAGAAGAAAAAAAATTATTTGAGGATCCTTGAAAGACACCCACATTAGTAAAAAAAATTATTGAACAAATTAGCGACTTCCAATGGCTCACATACGTTTGAATTATTCTTGTTTATAACAAAATCGGAATTTGATTTATTTTTGTACAAAATTTCATTAATTACCTGCCATTCCTTTTTAGAATTCCCGACATTCATAGCTAATTTATTTCTAAAATAATTATTTTTATAAGAGGGTATCTCAGTTTTACTTCAAGACAAATCCTTTATAATAATTCTTTAATCTAGCGCAGTTGGGATGATTTTTAACAAGTAAGAAAAGCTGCTTTTTCTTTTTAATTTTTTTCAATAACGAGATGGACATCCATTGCTTGAGACATTTCAATTTATTATATTTGCCACATTTATTTTGGCTAAAACTTGATATATAGAACTGCAACTTATTCAGAAATAAGTCAAAAGCAATTGATGGATCATCTGCATTATAGACATCCTCCCAGAATTCAAAATTTAAATTAGATCTTAAAGCAATATAATCAATATTTTTAAGAGCCTTATATTCATAATGCTTATTTCTAAAAACCCTAGAACTCAATTGAATACCCGTCAAACTATGATCAGTTATTTTAAAATCATAGGCCCAAGTTTTAGTTCTGTAAATTAGGATGGTAATATGTACCTACACTGCATATATATATGGAGCCTAGGTATTTTAATATGTATGTGGGTACATAATATGCCTGTTTGGTAACTAGAAATGTTCACTAAGTTTCCCAAACATACATAGAGGCCACATTATTCACCGTTCTGGATAGTGGATCTACGCCAAACAAATTCTATAGGCGTGTTTGCCTGTATGTTATTGAGGATTGACAAAGCCTATCATACTTAAGAGAGGGTAAACCTGTTACCAATTTGATTTTCCTTTTCAAGAATGCGAAAGTTGATACAAAATATTAGAATTTCTTTTTAAAATATGAACATCATACTCATATGTTTGTTATATTTCCACTCCCAGAATATGCTGTCGGTTTTTGTACTTTTAGGTGGCACCTTCGGCGGATAAAGTGTAGATGCATTTTTGAATTTCATTTCAAAGCATTCATCAATTTATTTCTAACGACTTCTTATATTCTTATGAAAAAAATATATTTTAAATTTAAATTTATAATAAGAGTATGTAAATATCTTCCCGTCTTTTATTAGAAAACAAGCAAATAATTTTACCTACGGGAGCTATAACATAACATTTTCATGTAAAATTCGAACGATTCTGAGCTTGGCCAGCCTGCCTGGTACTACATTTTTTTAAGTGAAAGTAAAACGAAGTGACCTACTGCAATAACTAACAATAATTAACACTCAGAAATTAGCAATTCGAAGAAATTTCAAGGAAAATCTTGAAATCAGAACTTATACGAAGCTGCCTTATCCAACCTACTTGCTTGATCTCGATGATTATAGGATTTAAACAAAATCTATTTAGTGATTGATAATCTTATTTGAAATCAGGTTATATCATTTTGGGATAAGAAAAATATCAAAGAAGTAATAAATTAAATGTTTAAAATTCACATTCACACATTTTATACCTACATCAAAATTCTTTACAACAAATTAGGTAAAATAATATTATATGTATGAGAGAGAACTTAAATGATCAAAAACACTTATGTGAAAGTCCATACAAATTTAAAAGCCATAATGTAATTTCTTTTTAAGCACCAATCACTATATGCGTATATTTCTAGGCATAAAACCACGTTTGTCACTTTAGTATCTTAAGTGTGACTGCAATTTGAAAACAAAACAAAAACGTTTTTGTATTCCGTTGATATATTTTATTTTTAATATATAATTTTTTTGACGTTTAAACAAGTTGTTCGATCTATATATCGAACTTATATCATATATTGCATGGAGTGAAAAGTTCGAAGCATGTGTAATAAAAATTCGAGCTGACGACATTTATTGTAGGCAGGGAAAAACGCTTTGAGAATTTTCTCATGGAAATTTTAATTTATTTCGGCTTTGTTCACATTAAATTTGAACAAGTTTCATGTCTTAAGCCTCCTTCTTAAGTTCTTTCACGGTACCCTTTCGCATCTGCTTATATATCCTTGAATCTAAGAAGTTTTAAGGATGTATAAGTATAAGCCAACTATTGGTCCACAATCTGCAACTGAGCTTGGCACCTTCCAATTTCATTTTCTAAATGCTTAATTTCGGCCAATTCTTTGGGAAAATTTCCTCCAAAAAATGTACCTTAAATATCTACAACATCTTCTAATGTGATTGTACATTCAGGTCTTTGCAAATGAGTGTTTGTTAAAACACAAATTTCATGCCAGGATCAAAATATTTCTCATATTCAATCAGTGCAAGAGCCGAGTTAACATTTTCTTCGCCCACTAAATTCTGCGCGAACGTCAACTTTTGGATCAATTTGGCTTGATGAGATCTTATTAATAGGAATTATTGTAACCCTTTGTTGTAGCTGGCCTCTCCGAAGAATCGGTTTGCTAGTTACATCATCATCTGTTACATGGCTATACAAACTTTCTCCAGCGCACATCATCAGTGCGAGACAATTTTTTTCACCGCGTACCGAAAATAATTTCCAAACCATGCCTTTTACTTTACGGCGATCAAAATTAGGCACAGAGTAGCGATATTGCGGGTCATAATAATTGTCAGCATTGTTTGGTCCAGTTGATGTTGTTTCGTAGTTCATTTTATTTATTTGTAACTGTAAATTATTAATTTCTAATTGTAATTTGTCTTGCATTTATATATATTTTGTATTCGAAGAGTCATTGTTCTGCTTCGTTTTATTTCTGTTTAAGCAGTGGTCGACTGATTCGTAAATCCATCTCAGATGTTTTAATTGGTCTTGTAAAAAGGAATTGTTCTTCGTTTGTAGATACACCTTGGGTTGGTTTTTTGAGCTTCTTTATACAATTTAGTCTTGTTTATCGGTTTAATTTAGGCTCTGAAAACGGCGTCGACCTTTTTAATCTGTTCTTCCTTCTGGTGAAGTGCTTTTTGTCATCGTTGATAATTTTTTCGAAATTATTAGTTCTAATATTTATGTTCTTTTTAGTAATCCTAAAAGTTTAATGGTCTTGCAATCAAGGCTGCAGTTGCTTGTGTTTTGTTGCCGTTTTGTTTGCGTAGTTCAGCTATGACGTCCTCACGTTAAAACCCTAATTTTACTAGGTCATTTACATCAGTTTCTGAAAATTTGTCATCAATGTAATAAAATATTAAATCGACTACAAGCAGTTAAGTTAACGAACCTGTGTCCATTTTACTGGCTTCAATTGCTTTGCGGATTTCATCATTTTCAGCATTTCGCGTAGATTCTTCTACGACACTCATTTAATCGCAACCACCTGAAAGGCGAGCACAATCCGGTTGATGGCGTGTATGCCTGGTTGTTGATTTGTACTTACGCTGGCGGACGTGCGTCTGTCCGAATATCTGATAAATGTCTTGATGGCGGACATGCGTCTGTCCGAATTTGGCGATAATTGTCTTGCTGGCGGACGTGCGTCTGTCCGAATATAAGAAGATGTCTTGATGGCGGACGTGCGTATGATGAACGAAGTATGTGTGAGTGGTGAGTGCTATGCAGTGCCACGCAGAAAAAAATTAATAAGATTTTCTCGATTATCAGCGTCGTTCAGTGATGGAATCAATCAACTGATCAGACGACGACTCCTGATGACTCCGACGAGGATGATCAATGAATATACATATGTACACAAACTTTGTAAGCAGCTTATTCCAATTAGATTCAAGAAATTCACAATATTCTCGATTATCAGCGTCGTTCAGTGATGGAATCAATCAACTGATCAGACGACGACTCCTGATGACTCCGACGAGGATGATCAATGAATATACATATGTACACAAACTTTGTA
This sequence comes from Philhelius pedissequus, assembly GCA_910595825.1. Classification (NCBI taxonomy): domain Eukaryota; kingdom Metazoa; phylum Arthropoda; class Insecta; order Diptera; family Syrphidae; genus Philhelius; species Philhelius pedissequus. The sequence goes on along the minus strand of OU343160.1, from coordinate 123,732,638 downwards.
AGCAGATTATTCCAATTAGATTCAAGAAATTCACAATATTTTTCCCAGCGTATATTGTGTGACACAAGTGAGAGTGTAAAAAAAATGTTTAAAGCTGAGTCTAACAGCAGCGTTTGTTGCAATGAAAGACGAGAAACAGAGTCGTAAATAGAGTTCACTTTGTTTACATATGTTTATTAAATAACTCTTAGTTAAATGTAGATAAACCGGTTTTACGTTTTAATGGATTTTGTATTTATATGAATAAATATATAAAATGTGTTCTTTATTCGTTTTTTTTTTTTTTTTACAAGCCGAGAGCACGAAGTGCTTGCTTTGGCATCCAAATCGAAAAAGAAAGAATTAGAGGCAAAACCGGAAATGCCCACCAACTTACAATGGGGGTTTTTCCTTTTTACGTTGGCTGCCATCCTCGATTGTAGTAGATGATGGTTGCTGCCAAATTGTCATATGTGCGGTAGCACAGTTAGCACTAAATCAGTGCGGTGGCACAGGCTAAATTAATCTGACTACAATCGAGGATGGCATGAACATACCGGCCCTCCTTGGCAGACTATGCCAACAAATACTTTACTTATAACTTATACATTATATAACTTAATAATAATTAAAATTTAATATTATCGATACATTATTTTTTTTTTTTTTTTTTAATTTTGAGCACCCAAGTTTTAGGTTACTTCAACCGAAACGGGAAAGGCGGAAGCCTCATTAACTGACTTAAAGGCAGGGTAAAACGCAAAGTTTAACTATTGGTCGCGTGATTTCGCCGAGTTGAGTTTTGATTGTCGCGACTCTTACCCTCCCGTCCGTGCCAGGAGTTACTTTTATTACGCGTCCCAGCCGCCATTCCGTTGACGGTAGGTTTTCCTGTTTTATAACCACTAAGTCGTTCGGTTTGACATCCACTTTTGGCTGTTGCCATTTTTGTCGCTTATAAAGTTCCTTGAGATATTCTTCCTTCCATCGTCGACATAGTTGTTGCTGAAAGCATTTTAATCTTTCATATCGATTGATAAGCGTAAGTGGTTGTGCTTCGATTTCCTCTTCGGGGAATGATAACAGAGGGCTACCGCGAAGGAAATGACCCGGGGTTAATGCCGACAGATCTGAAGGATTGTTCGATGTTGGGGCAATCGGTCGAGAATTAAGACATGCTTCGATGCGCGCGAGCAACGTAGAGAATTCCTCGAAACTGAGGTGACAAGTTTTACCGAGTTTTCGCAGATGGGTTTTTAAGCTTTTCACACCCGCTTCCCACAAGCCACCCATGTGGGGTGCCCCAGGAGGAATGAAATTCCATTCAAGCCCTTGAATCCCGTATTTTACCCTAATATCGCTTGAGGCGGATTGTAAGAATTGTTTAAATTCTCGTTTTAGCAGAACGTTTGCCCCGACAAAATTCGTCCCATTGTCTGAAAAGACAGCTTTGGGTAGACCTCTTCTAGAAACGAACCTAGCAAACGCATCTAAAAATACACGCGACGAAAGATCGCTAGTCCCTTCAAGGTGGATGGCTTTGGTGGAAAAGCAGACGAAAAGGCATACATATCCCTTTGTCAAGCGGCAGCCTCGCAACCGAGCGCTTTTAATTTCAAAAGGGCCAGCGAAATCGATCCCAGTGTAGTGGAAGGGGGGTGAAAACGTTACTCTTTCTGGAGGAAGAGCTGCCATTAATTGCGTGCGAAGTTTTTGTTTGTGGATGCAGCATGTCTTACACCGATGCACGCAAAATTTAATCAAGTTCTTGATTTTTGGAATCCAAAACAGATTCCGGATTAGCTGCAGCATTAGGGCGTTTCCACCATGCAGCGTGAGATCGTGAATGAATTGAACTAGAAGCGAAGTAAATTGTGACCCGTAGGGTAAAATAATTGGGAAACGTTCATGCCACGTAAGGTTTGCATGGACGAGGCGACCATTTACACGTAAAATTTTATTTGAATCAAGGGCTGGATTCAAAGACAGAATTGAACTTGAGGCTGAAATTGGTTTTCCTTCAGCAAGAGCTTCATATTCACGGGAAAAATGCAATTTTTGGCTCTGAATGATTAAACGAGTTTTAACGAAGTTAATTTCCTTTTGAGAGACGCCCGACAAATCTGCCGCGAACGTAGTAGTAGTATCTCGACGGAGACGATAGTAAAAGCGGAACACGTATGTCAAAACTCGAAGCGCTCGTGGTAATGACGAGAATCGCATCAAAAGATCTTCGGTGATAGTTGCGAAAGCTACAACACCTTTGACTTCCAGCTCTTCCTGCGATTCTATGCTTGACAAGCTGTGCGGCCAACAACCTTCCGATTTGCGCAACCAGTGGGGACCTGTCCACCAAAGGTTATTAGTGCGCAGATCAGTTGGGGAGAGCCCGCGAGTAGCCAAATCAGCTGGGTTATCGATAGACCTCACATGTTTCCAGCGAAGGTTTCCGACGTTATCGAGAATCTCACTGGTTCTATTGGCCACAAAAGTTTTCCAAGTACTTGGGTGTTTTTGCAACAAAGCTATTACAATGGCGGAAAATTGGAAATTGCGGAGTGTATATTTTAATTAATTTCGAAAGTAACACAGCTCCACAGAGTTCCAGTCTGGGCAAGGACACTGTCTTTAATGGTGCAACTCGCGTTTTTGCACAGATCAAGTGAGTGCTTAAAGTGCCATCGCAACTTTGAATTCTTGCATACAGTGCGGCCGCGTAAGCTTTTTGTGATGCATCACAAAATCCGTGGAACTGCACAGTTACCGACGGCGAATATTCAACCCAACGCGGAATCTTAATAAATTGAATATCGGAAAATGATTTCACAAATGTTTGCCAAGTATCTAAGCTCCGACCGTGTATAGCTTCGTCCCAATCAGTTTTTTCCACCCAAATCGTTTGTATCAGCATTTTAGCTACGATAATAATTGGAGCTAGCCACCCTGCTGGGTCAAAAAGTTGCGCGATCCGAGAAAACACTTCTCTTTTACTTGGGCTGGTTGCCAAATGAATAAGGGGAACCGAAAAATGAAAATTATCTTCTTTAGCATTCCAGCGAATGCCTAAAGTTTTGGTTGTGCTCTCTTTATCGAGCTTTAGAAAATTATCTCTTAAGATATAATTGTCTGGAAGGCCGTTTAAAAGCTCCGGGGTGTTAGATGTCCATTTGCGCAGAGGAAACCCTCCAGATTCCAGCAGTTCTATTAACTCACCTTGTGCCTGTTGAGCAGTGGAAATATCATGAGCACCCGAAAGGACGTCGTCGACGTAAAAATCTTGTAATATAATTCTGGACGCAAGTGGGAATCTTGCTTCGTTGTCGTTTGCCAGTTGTTCAAGGGTACGTATGGCCAGAAATGGAGCGCAATTCATACCGAAAGTCACCGTGAGTAACTCACAATCGTCAATTGGAGCTTCCGGTTTTTGCCGAAATAGAATCCTTTGATACGGAGTATCACTTGGATGGACGGCGATTTGGCGATACATTTTTTCTACGTCCGCATTGAAAACATACTGGTAAAATCGCCAGCGCACGATCAACGAAGTAATATCCCTTTGAAGAACGGGTCCTGCGTAAAGGAGTTCATTCAGACTTAGTCCACTACTGGAGGCACTAGATGCGTTAAAGACAACGCGCACTTTAGTTGAGGAACTTTCGGGTTTCAGTACCGCATGGTGTGGCAAATAAAATGAGGACACGTTACCATCCTTGACAATTTCCGTACTTCCCACCTTTTTCATATGCCCCAGTTCGAGATACTCGCTAAGAACCTTAGAGTATGTGGACTGTAAATCCTTGTTTCGAGTTAGAGATTTCTCTGATTGAAGAAATTGTCTGAGTGCTATGTGTCTTGACCTACCGAGTTGTCTGGCAGACCGGTCAGATTTAAAAGGTAACCGAACCACATAACGTCCGTCCGTACGGCGAAAGGTTGTATTTTTGTACAATTCTTCGCAAAATTGGTCTTCGGCCGACGCGATCTTTTTGGTTTCCCGTACCTCTTCTAACTCCCAGAACCGTTTGATTTGCTCATCCAACTTGTCTTCTGTGTGATCTTGGACGAAGGTGTTGAATGCGTTGAAGGATTGTGGGATGGGACCCGACAAAATCCAGCCAAAAATGGTATTTTGAGCCACCAAAGATTCACAGACGATCTGCAGTCCCTCTCGGACTATAGCAGGATACAAGTCCGCACCAATAAGCAAATCGATCCTGGAGGATTTAGAAAAGGTGGGATCAGCCAAACAAAGAGCCTTTAATTGCGAAGAGCGGATATGAGTCATTGTGGAACTCGGAAGATCGTTTGTAACCTTTCGTAACACAATAGCATGACACTTGATGTTATTTGACGGATCTTCATTGTTGGCGATAGAGAACGTACATAACTTTCTTGAGCTTGCCGCATGTGAAGCGCTAACACTCGAGATTGACACATTAATTGGCAATACTGGTAAGTTTAATCGCCTTTGTACTGATTCGGAAATTAGCGACACTTCTGATCCTGGATCGATAAGTGCGCGAACAGTATGATTGGATTCGATACCAATGATCTTAACCAGCGCCGTCGCTAGCAGAACGTGCCTCTGAGAAGAGACTAAGTGTGATTGGTAATTAAAGGTTTGAGCAGTGGACTGTAAATTTGTTGCGGTACCAATGTCGGAAACATGTGGCAGACTTGTATTTGGCGAAAACCTAACATGCGTAGCCTGTAGATTATTCGTAGAATTAATGTCGGGGACATGTGAAAAACTTGGCCTTGACGGATTAAAACTGGGTGTTTGATTGGAAGTGTCAATGCTGGAAGCATGTGACACTCTTCCATTGAATGGGATTACTGAAACTCTGCTGTTCTGTTGCTCCATAGTCGTACTGTCAGTACCTCTGTGTAACAGGGTATGATGTCGTTTTCCGCACGTAATGCAAGAGAACCGACTCGTACATTTTTGTGACCGATGGTCCGGAGACAAGCAATTAAAACACAGATTGTGATTCTGAACAACCTCAGCCTTATCCGAAACAGGCATCGCTAAAAATTTGTTACAACTTCGAAGATGATGTTTATTGGAACATAATTGGCAACCCGATGCTTGAGTTTTAACTAGATGGACATTTGAGCGATTATTTGTACCACCGTTTTTCATTGACTTGGATCGCGTTGTGGAACTTGAAAATCCTGGGTTATTAGTGTCGGCAATAGTTTCCAATACCTGAAAACGGCTGCTTAAAAACTTATTGAGCTGCTCCCATTTCGGCACCTTGGACGGATCGTCCAAAGATTGTTCCCATAACGCAAGGGTGGAAGTTGGAAGTCGGCTGCAGCATGAATACACAAGTATTGGATCCCAGTTATCCACGGAAACACCGTGGCCCTTTAGTGCAGCAAGCGAATCATTAATGTGACTTGTAACCTCTTAATCTCCGAGGCAGATTCATTGGCACACAATGGAAGATTAAGTAGCTTTTTGACATGGTTATTGATGAGTATCCTTTTGTTCTCATACGTAGAACGAAGTGCTTCCCAAGCCAATGAAAAACTTGAATTCGTTAAAGGAAACTTGCTAACGATGCTGAAAGCTTCGCCTCTGGTTTTTGCCCTAAGATGGAACAATTGTTCAACTGGTCCTAACCTCGGATGGTTGATATATATCGCTTGAAACATATCTTTAAAAGCCGGCCACGAAAGGTAATCGCCATGGAATAGTTCCGTGTCGCAAGCTGGAAGCTTGATACAATGTGGCGAAGCGACTTGATTAGATAAACCATTGTTGACCATTTGATTTTGGACCGTAGACGCCGAAGGAACATTTGTTCCAAAAAAACCAGGGGAGGCCGGAGCAGTAGTGAGTTTGGCCATCAACTCAAAGAAAAACCCTAAGCATGAAATGTACGTCTCATTCGAAAGCTTGTATTTAGACTCAAATGTCTCTAAATCCTCCTCACCAAACTCGTTGGTACTCAAGCAACATCGAGTGTATCTGGATTGCACCTCAATCCATAAATCCTTCAACTCTTCTTTTCGCGCCGACAACGTGGAAACTGAATGTTTTGCCTCGGGCAAATCTTTGACCGTTGCGGAATATTTGACCAATTGATCAGCAGCGTGAATGAATTCACGTAGGTCTTGGTTGCTAGCCATGTTAATATAGACTACGTTTACGAAGCTTACGCTTAATAAAAAATTAAGAATCAACCGGTCAAATTTACTAATGGCACAGAAGGTACTCTGGTTGAGTTCACGACCGCTAAATGAAAAATGTGTACCTAATCGCAGTAACGTTGCCGAAGCCCGGTTGTCTGACCAAATCCACGAAAATTGTGTATACAACAACACTTAAAATACCGTACCGAATGAAAAGAAAGAAAAACCTAAAATCACCTGAGCGAAAAAGCACTATTTTGATGTCACGGATTTCAAACCGACCGACTCGTGGTACATGTGCAAACAGAGCGAAAACTTTCTATCAAAATGGGTACGACCCGAGCGAACCAAAATCACCGACCAATAATTAAAGAACGCGTTTATCAAATTTCTAGTAATTATTGCCACGAAAAAAAAATAAATGTATGTACATTTGATCTTGAAATGTAATATATGTGTAATATAATAATATAATGAGAATATATAATACTATAATAATATATAATAAAGAATATACTCAATTGATGATCTGATGATCCGGCTCCGATGGACCAAATGATGGCGTGTATGCCTGGTTGTTGATTTGTACTTACGCTGGCGGACGTGCGTCTGTCCGAATATCTGATAAATGTCTTGATGGCGGACATGCGTCTGTCCGAATTTGGCGATAATTGTCTTGCTGGCGGACGTGCGTCTGTCCGAATATAAGAAGATGTCTTGATGGCGGACGTGCGTATGATGAACGAAGTATGTGTGAGTGGTGAGTGCTATGCAGTGCCACGCAGAAAAAAATTAATAAGATTTTCTCGATTATCAGCGTCGTTCAGTGATGGAATCAATCAACTGATCAGACGACGACTCCTGATGACTCCGACGAGGATGATCAATGAATATACATATGTACACAAACTTTGTAAGCAGCTTATTCCAATTAGATTCAAGAAATTCACAATATTCTCGATTATCAGCGTCGTTCAGTGATGGAATCAATCAACTGATCAGACGACGACTCCTGATGACTCCGACGAGGATGATCAATGAATATACATATGTACACAAACTTTGTAAGCAGATTATTCCAATTAGATTCAAGAAATTCACAATATTTTTCCCAGCGTATATTGTGTGACACAAGTGAGAGTGTAAAAAAAATGTTTAAAGCTGAGTCTAACAGCAGCGTTTGTTGCAATGAAAGACGAGAAACAGAGTCGTAAATAGAGTTCACTTCGTTTACATATGTTTATTAAATAACTCTTAGTTAAATGTAGATAAACCGGTTTTTTTTTTACGTTTTAATGGATTTTGTATTTATATGAATAAATATATAAAATGTGTTCTTTATTCGTTTTTTTTTTTTGTACAAGCCGAGAGCACGAAGTGCTTGCTTTGGCATCCAAATCGAAAAAGAAAGAATTAGAGGCAAAACCGGAAATGCCCACTAACTTACAATGGGGGTTTTTCCTTTTTACGTTGGCTGCCATCCTCGATTGTAGTAGATGATGGTTGCTGCCAAATTGTCATATGTGCGGTAGCACAGTTAGCACTAAATCAGTGCGGTGGCACAGGCTAAATTAATCTGACTACAATCGAGGATGGCATGAACACCGGTAATTCATTTTCAGGTAATAATCCGCACTACATTCCTATGAAGATCAATGTTCATCTGAAAAGAATATTAGACAGATATAATCAGATGTGGATTACTTTAAAAAAGCTTTAAGCAGTTATAATTGTTTAGGTCATTTGGAAACAAAAAGATACCGATATAGTTATGAAAAACGTTTAAAACAATTTCATTAGTAGCAGTAATATATTTATAGTTACACTTTTTTTCCTAGTATTTTATATCTAAGATACGTGTTATATACGTAAGCAACAAAAATTGTATGGAATGCATGTAATTATGTATATATATTTATTAATATTTTATATATTTATTATATTTTTCCTGGTTTTCAAAATATTTATCTTCACTCCTTTCATTACTTTGTATTTTTATGTCGTTTGAATGATTTTTTTTCATTTTGCCGGGTGTCTTCATCTGTCAAAATACTCACCTCGAATTGAGTAAACTGGTCTTTTCATGTAGTGGAATTTAGGCACGTACGTATTAATATTATATGGTTTGCTTTTACTTTTTGATTGGATTTTCTTCATTTTGAACATACAATTAATAAATATTGCTTAATTTGTAAATCAGAATCAACAAAAAGCTTTTATTAGTATGTTTTTTGTTTGATAAATGCCTTTAAAAATAGAATTTAACTACAAAGCAATAAGTTTATTAGATTTTGAATTTAACGGATTTACATTTTGAATATATAAGCTCAATATATCTACCAAAAGTGCAAATGAGCACTCCGCCGTTTCGATAAGACTGTGTTGGTGTCTGTCCCATTTGAAATGCACGGGCAACTAACACATGCTTGTCGAAACGGAGGAAATCCTCTCAATTTAGCTTGTAGGGTGAAAGAGAACGAACCTCCGAAGTCGTGCCTCTATGTTAGTTTCTCTATGCTAAAGAGATTTAAGTAAGTTAATTTTAAATTATATTATATTGATATTAAATTATATTTATATTATATTTAATGCGAAACTCGATCATAAAAATAAATAACATCAGTCTCACAATACTGTGTAGTTCGGCAGTGCTCGGAAGCCGAGTACAGATTCTTACCATATGAGTATCCTTAAGAGAATTTGGCCAAAATCTATTGTGGAAGGATATGGCGGTTTTGGAAATCAAAATTCAAGTAGTGTTAATTTTCCTATAAGCCCCGACTCCGATCAGGATTAACTTGGAACAGATTAAACCATCATACCATAGTGCGAGAAGTATTAGATCTTTACATTATGTAACTCATTGTGCATCGACAACTGAGATTTGGGCTCGCATTTTTGGCAAGAAATATAGCGTGAGTTTGGGAATCTCATGAACGAGATCGATATATGGCAGGCGCTATTTGTCCTACAAAATTAAAATTAAAAGAAAAACAAACCCTCAAAAATATTTCAAATTAGGTTTTTTTTATTTAACCTACCATATTTCTGCTTGACTGAATGTTGATCCACAGATAGACCAAAAATCTGTTTACAAGCTACAGATACAGGCAGAGGTTTTTCGGTCAACATGTGTATATCGATCTCGGTCATGAGATTCCCAAACTCACGCTATATTTCTTGCCAAAAATATGAGCCCAAATCTCAGTTGTCGATGCACAATGAGTTACATAATGTAAAGATCTAATACTTCTCGCACTATGGTATGATGGTTTAATTTGTTCCAAGTTAATCCTGATCGGAGTCGGGCCTTATAGGAAAATTAACACTACTTGAATTTTGATTTCCAAAATCGCCATATCCTTGCACAAGAGATTTTGGCCAAATTCTCATTAGGATACTCATATGGTAAGAATCTGTACTCGGCTTCCGAGCACTGCCGAACTACACAGTATTGTTAGACTGATGTTATTTATTTTTATGATCGAGTTTCGCATTAAATATAATTTAATATCAATATAATATAATTTAAAATTAACTTACTTAAATCTCTTTAGCATAGAGAAACTAACATAGAGGCACGACTTCGGAGGTTCGTTCTCTTTCACCCTACAAGCTAAATTGAGAGGATTTCCTCCGTTTCGACAAGCATGTGTTAGTTGCCCGTGCATTTCAAATGGGACAGACACCAGCACAGTCTTATCGAAACAGCGGAGTGCTCATTTGCACTTTTGGTAGATATATTGAGCTTATATATTCAAAATGTAAATCCGTTAAATTCAAAATGTAATAAATTTATTGCTTTTTAGTTAAATTCTATTTTTAAAGGCATTTATCAAACAAAAAACATACTAATAAAAGCTTTTTGTTGATTCTGATTTACAAATTAAGCAATATTTATTAATTGTATGTTCAAAATGAAGAAAATCCAATCAAAAAGTAAAAGCAAACCATATCATATTAATGTGTACGTGCCTAAATTCCACTGCATGAAAAGACCAGTTTACTCAATTCGAGGTGAGTATTTTGACAGATGAAGACACCCGGCAAAATGAAAAAAAAAATCATTCAAACGACATAAAAATACAAAGTAATGAAAGGAGTGAAGATAAATATTTTGAAAACCAAGAAAAATATAATAAATATATAAAATATTAATAAATATATATACATAATTACATGCATTCCATACAATTTTTTTTTTTGCTTACGTATATAACACGTATCTTAGATACAAAATACTAGGAAAGAAAGTGTAACTATAAATATATTACTGCTACTAATGCAATTGTTTTATACGTTTTTCATAACTATATCGGTATCTTTTTGTTTCCAAATGACCTAAACAATTATAACTGCTTAAAGCTTTTTTAAAGTAATCCACATCTGATTATATCTGTCTAATATTCTTTTCAGATGAACATTGATCTTCATAGGAATGTAGTGCGGATTATTATCTGAAAATGAATTACCGGATTGTGCTCGCCTTTCAGGTGGTTGCGATTAAATGAGTGTCGTAGAAGAATCTACGCGAAATGCTGAAGATGATGAAATCCGCAAAGCAATTGAAGCCAGTAAAATGGACACAGGTTCGTTAACTTAACTGCTTGTAGTCGATTTAATATTTTATTACATTGATGACAAATTTTCAGAAACTGATGTAAATGACCTAGTAAAATTAGGGTTTTAACGTGAGGACGTCATAGCTGAACTACGCAAAGAAAACGGCAACAAAACACAAGCAACTGCAGCTTTGATTGCAAGACCATTAAACTTTTAGGATTACTAAAAAGAACATAAATATTAGAACTAATAATTTCGAAAAAATTATCAACGATGACAAAAAGCACTTCACCAGAAGGAAGAACAGATTAAAAAGGTCGACGCCGTTTTCAGAGCCTAGATTAAACCGATAAACAAGACTAAATTGTATAAAGAAGCTCAAAAAACCAACCCACGGTGTATCTACAAGCGAAGAACAATTCCTTTTTACAAGACCAATTAAAACATCTGAGATGGATTTACGAATCAGTCGACCACTGCTTAAACAGAAATAAAACGAGGCAGAACAATGACCCTTCGAATACAAAATATAAATAAATGCAAGACAAAGTACAATTAGAAATTAATAATTTACAGTTACAAATAAATAAAATGAACTACGAAACAACATGAACTGGACCAAACAATGCTGACAATTATGACCCGCAATATCGCTACTCTGTGCCTAATTTTGATCGCCGTAAAGTAAAAGGCATGGTTTGGAAATTATTTTCGGTACGCGGTGAAAAAAATTGTCTCGCGCTGATGATGTGCGCTGGAGAAAGTTTGTATAGCCATGTAACAGATGATGATGTAACTAGCAAACCGATTCTTCGGAGAGGCCAGCTACAACAAAGGGTTACAATAATTCCTATTAATAAGATCTCATCACGCCAAATTGATCCAAAAGTTGACGTTCGCGCAGAATTTAGTGGGCGAAGAAAATGTTAACTCGGCTCTTGCACTGATTGATTATGAGAAATATTTTGATCCTGGCATGAAATTTGTGGTTTAACAAACACTCATTTGCAAAGACCTGAATGTACAATCACATTAGAAGATGTTTGTAGGACAAATAGCGCCTGCCATTCATCTCAAAATCATGACGAACAAAAAGGTCAGACCACACAACCAATGGTTATACACAAATAAGAAATGTCCGAAATGGACCATGAAGCCACGTGCCACGAAGTCATTATTTCCGTCTTATAAAATTAGATACTTAAGGATCAATATTTTAAAGTGTTTTTTTTATATATACATTAGGTTTAAGAATTGTGATTCAATTAATTTTTTTCAATTACATTATATTAAAGAAAACTTTAAGTTTGTTGCTCAAAACAATTATTTTCTTTTCAAGGGAAATGTAAGGCTGTGTGTCTCAATGTCATAGGAGAGTATTTCTTGAATCATCCAAATAAGGTAAATGGTTCCGAAATGGCAGTATTTTAGAAAATTAATTTCTTAAATTAATTTTGTAATTTTTCATTTTTTAAAAAACACGAAAAAACTACTTTTAGATGGCAATTATTCGAAATAATTGTTTGATTATAAAATGATTTTAAGGTTGTTTGATTATAAAATGATTCAAGGCTTAGAAGCTGAGGTAAATCTACACACAGAACAGTTACAATCATCTAAATCAAGCAAGTAGTTTGGAAATGAGAGCTTTGCGTAGGTTCTGATTTCAAGATTTTCCTTGATATAAGTAGAAATTTCTTGGAATTGCTAATTTGGACAAGCTGTCATTTCCAAAGTACTTGCTTGATCTGGATGATCTAAACTGTTCTGAGTTTTAATGTATGTCAGCTTGTTAATTCTTGAAACCGTTTTGAATTCCAGCGCATGGACAAATGTCTCCATTGCAGTGGCCTTAGACTTGTGGAGCCACAACTTCCAGAGCGTTCATTACAGCTTCGGTGGCTTTCCGTCTTTCCAAGCAAAGCAAGCCCAGTATTGATGAGAGTGGAACGATTCAATTCAGCATAAAGAAATTCTTAGTCACTTATTTGTCCCAAAACGCATGGAGCAATTGTTGTTTAATGCAATCAGAAAGCAATGGATGAGCTGGATCCACTTGGTTCCGAATACCACAATTGGCGATGCTACAAGCTAACAAAGCGCCCGTCTTGTAGTGATCAGTAGCATATAAATATTTGTCAATCAGGGCCAAGCCGCCATGGACAGAATGAGCCCCAATGAAGGTGTAGCGCTCAACATTGTGCTCATTGTTGCCATGTACAGTCATTTGTTGCCATTCTCGCTCTAAAGCTTGTCCACTCCAAATCCGGCCTTGGCGAAGCCATTTACAAAACTTGCAGCCAGATTCTGCATTCCTGAGTCCACTTGAATCGATGGGAAATTACTTCTTAATTAAACTTTTTTATGTGTACAACAATTCCCAGAAGATATTTCAATCGAAACGAAGAACTAAAACTTGAAAAGAAAAACATATAACATTCATCCAATTGTGTAAGACATTCTAATAAGAACAGAATTATAAAAAAATATTTACGTACTGATTACTAGAATAATTTAATATATATTATGTATGGTCGTTAATGTTTCATAAGTTAAATAAATATGTATTTATATACCGAAGAGAATATTTTGAATAAATATATAAAAGGTAACAGAAACGCTCACTGTATTGTTTATAATTTAAGTGCAATATGTATAGGTACATACGATCCATGTGATTTTTAAAGATGCATAATTATGTACATATAGATAAATGTATGACGGCCTACAACGTGTGAAGTATTCAGTTCTGTTATTTTGGAAATAAATATTTTTTTTTAAAACTCAAAATTTCAAAAACGAATCAATAGATTTTTTCGAAACTTCGTATTTGGTAGTTTTTTGACTTTATCTTCATAGTTTTTCTTAAAATAAGAAACAACGGTACCTCCCATACAAATGTTACAAAACCGTTAAGAAAAAAATTTATTTCTCAAAAACGGTAACAGGAATTTTTATAAAAAAAATGTGTGTTCTTAAATTAGTACAGTACACTTTTAACTATAAAAATATTTAATTTTGCGTACTTATCACCGGAATTTCCCATAGAACCACTTTAGTGGATAGCCCGATTAAAATAATTTATTTTATACAAAGGCTTCCTAAAAGTGTAAATAAAACTGCATACTCCTATTTTCAAAGAAAAAGTTCTTCGATTTTTAAAAAATAAAAATATTTTCTTTTTGAAAAATCGATTTTTCAAAAACCATTTAGTAAATATTTTTGAAATTTGAATTTTAAATGTATATTAATAATATTTTCGAAATGGAGTTTCATTTTTTTTCTAAAAATATTTTTAAAATTTTATACATAAACAAATAATTCAAAAATTTTGTTCTTTTAATATAAATCTTATTTTTATTTTTATTTTATTCAAAACTATACAACTAAGCAATATGAAAACATTTAATTATGTGTATATTATCCATTTATTTCTACCATAGTATATTTCATATACAATGTAGGTCCTCATATATTTATAGATATGTACATACATAAATGATTACATGAATCTTATGTATGCATAATGCACATAAATGGCCCTCATTATGAATTGCTAATCGAACATTCGATAAGTTGGGAATAATTTAGCGAACTTCGATTTTCACGGAATTATTAATAGTGAACTTCAACATTAGCTTAAAAATAAATAGTGCCTAAAATAAGTTCCAATAAGAAAAATATTGTTAAACGTCAAATCAAATGCTGTCTGTGTTGCGTTAACTTTTTGTGAATTTTTGTTTTGTGTGCTTAATTTTGTATTTTTCGACGATTTATTAAAAATAAACGATTTATGTTTAGAAACACTTTATTTTTTGAGGTGATTGAGTTTGAAACGAAAAGGCAAAGAACAATTTATAAGCCTTCAAAATTTAATTAATTATTCAAAAAAATCAATGTTTTGTTTTCCATTAGGTTTATTTTGTTCTTCCCATTGAACAAGGATGGTGGTGTGTTATTCCCCAACCAAATAAAGCATGTATTAAAGGTAAGAACTTTAATGCAGATCCGTCCCTTTTAAAACTGGCTTGGAAGTAGTTGCTAACAAAAATGTGTCAGTAATGATTTCTGTTTAGGACTTTTACGTCAACTGTGTCAGGCGACAAGAAACTTTGGCAGTATGGCCCGCAACCAGTCACATTTTTTTGTTAAGAGTAATTTGTTTAACCGGATCAAATCTTTATACAGAAACAATCAAAGGCGAAAATAATAAAATATTTTCTTATTAACGATATGCAACTCTTTTCCCTCACGACTAGAATGCTTAAGAGAATTCAATTCGACAGGGAATTGTTCGCAATAATCTTTTTGGTTTTCTTCGAAGAACCAAACATACATGTCAGGCAGACGGCAATGCCATTGCCCACTTATTTTATTTTACTCTTGTAATAATATCATGTAAGAATTGTTGAATAACATAAATAAAATTACATATATCTATCTATTTACAAACGTCCATTTTCGATTCCATTAAAATAACTAGCTTTGCAAATTGATTTGCATTGGTCATTATGATAAATTATTATTTTTATTTATTTAATATTCACAATTTGCACATCAATACCTTTTCCGTTTGTCGGTCATTACGAAAAATAACTAGTGGCGGGTTAATGCAAGTAAATTCGAAACTTTTATCAACAATAAATAGAAAATATTTCCCGGCACAACAATTCGCTAACGTTATCACTAAATATTTTAATTCGATAGTATATCACACATACATGGGTTAGATAAGTTTGAGCGAATCGCTTTTAGTAATACGAAATTAGAGAATTCGCAAGATTTTAAGTTCGATTAGCTATTCATAATGAGGGCTTTTAGTTATATGCATATAGCTACCTACCCTACCTACATCTTTCGTGTTCATTATTATATGTATATGTTTACATATCTAGGTTACATCTATGTATGTACCTACATATTACTCTCCTATCTTACATAATTAAAATCCATACTCTAAATTTAAATATGCTTTTGTAGGTAGGTACATGTGTAACTATTCCTTGAATCATCCACTCGACAAGACATTGTACTAAGAATCAAGGTAATCATACTTACATCGGCTTCAAACTTGCATAGGATAACTAGATTACCTACGTACTAAACAGCGTAAATGTTTAGCTACATTAAAGTTGTTAGCTCCAAGATCAAGTTCGTACGTTCCAGTAGCACATTTTATTTTATAAAAATTCTTGGAGCCCTATTCGAGAAATACATTTGTGTCTTAATGGTTTTTTAACATTTGTATGGGCACTGTCGTTTTTTTTATGAATATGTCAAGATAATGATAATGTCAAAAAACTACCAAACGATGTGTGGCAGCTACTACTAAAAAAAAAACAATATGTAAGTAGCTAGTGTGAATCAAATACATCCAACCTTTTAGGCTGCACACTCGAGGACAGACAGACAAACGGAATTGAGGGTTTTTGGTTTTTTCTATGATCGTAAGCGTAATGTCATGTTTGATTGTTAGATTTTTTTTACGAATATATAACTTGCCTTATAGTACCTATAATACATACATTATGCATTTTTAAGTTTTAAATATGTTTCGTTTAATTTAAAATATACGCACTCACTTTGTTCCTTGTATTGAAAGATTATAGATGTTGCACTCCGACATAGAAAGTGTTGCAAGATTCTTTAAGCATGTATACATTTGAATCAGGATACCAACTATTACCAATGTAAGTGACCAAAGGAAGACTGACTTTAGAAAGATGCAGCAAAGTGTTTCAAATTACGTATTATTTTGGAGCAGAACGATGGTTCCTTGCTCTCCAAAGAAGCCAGGAACATTTCACGTTCATCTTCAAACACTATCTTTACTTGCAGACTATTTGCCTTTCAGATAAAATATTCAACTTTTTCAATTTGTTAACGCAAAGTTGCATTCAAATAGTTGATGCAGGAATCTGCGCTGGTCAAGGTGATGGATTTTAATTCAAAATTCAGACTCAGATCAGCCTAGAGATTCAAATATTTTATAATAAAATCTAATTATAATCGAACCATAGCATATTAATGCGTACGTGTCTAAATTCCACCACAAGAAAAGACCAGTTTTCTCAATTCGAGGTGAGTATTGACCAGCGCAGATTCCTGCATCAACTATTTGTATGCAACTTTGCGTAAACAAATTGAAAAAGTTGAATATTTTATCTGAAAGGCAAATAGTCTGCAAGTAAAGATAGTGTTCGAAGATAAACGTGAAATGTTCCTGGCTTCTTTGGAGAGCAAGGAACGATTGTTCTGCTCCAAACTAATACGTAATTTGAAACACTTTGCTGCATCTTTCTAAAGTCAGTCTTACTTTGGTCACTTACATTGGAAATTTATGGTATCCTGATTCAAATGTATACATGCTTAAAGAATCTTGCAACACTTTCTATGTCGGAGTGCAACATCTATAAGCTTTCAATACAAGGAACAAAGTAAGTGCGTATATTTTAAATTAAATGAAACATATTTAAAACTTAAAAATGCAATAAGCATAATGTATGTATTTCTTACTTGCGATTATAGGTACTATAAGGCAAGTTATATATTCGTAAAATATAACAATCAAACATGACATTACGTTTGCGATCATAGAAAACACAAAAAAAAGTGTTTCCCTTAATTCCGTTTGTCTGTCTGTCCTCGAGTCTGCAGGATAAACGGTTGGATGTAATTTATTCACACTAGCTACCTACATATTGGTTTTTTTTTAGTATTAGCTCCCATACATCGTTTGGTAGTTTTTGACATTATCATTATCTTGAATAGTTAAAAAAAAACATATTCATAAAATAAAAAACGGCACCTCCCATACAAATGTGAAAAAACCATTAAGACAAAAATGTATTTCTCGAATAGGGCTCCAAGAATTTTTATAAAATAAAATGAACTACTGGAACGTACGAACTTGATCTTGGAGCTAACAACTTTAATGTAGCTTAACATTGACGCTGTTTCGTATGTAGGTAATCTACTCGTAGTTATCCTATGCAGGTTTAAAACCGATGTAAGTATGATTACATTGATTCTAAGTACAATAACTTGTAGAATGGATGATTCAAGGAATAGTTACACATGAACCTACCTACAAAAGCATATTTAAATTTAGAGTATGGATTTTGATTATGTAAGATAGGAGAGTAATATGTAGGTGTATACATAGATGGAATCTATATATGTAAATATATACATATAATAATGAACCCGAAGGATGTAGGTGGGTAGGTAGCTATATGCATATAACTAAAAGCCCTTATTATGAATAGCTAATCGAACTTAAGATCTTGCGAATTCTCTAATTTCGATAACACATATATGTGTGATATACTCTCGAATTTAAATATTTAGTGATAACGTTAGCGAATTGTTGTGGGAAACATTTTCTATTTATTGTTGATAAAAGTTTCGAATTTACTTTCATTAACCAGTTATTTTTCGTAATGACCGACAAAAGGAAAAGGTATTGATGTGCAAATTGTGAATATTAAATAAATAAAAATAATAACTTTTCATAAGGACCAATGCAAATCAATTTGCAAAACTAGTTATTTTAATGGAATCGAATATGGACGATTGTATGTTTGGTTCTTCGAAGAAAAATAAAAAGATTATTGCGAATAATTCCCTGTCGAATTGAATTCTCCTAAGCATCCCATTCGTGAGGGAAAAGAGTTGCATATCGTTAATAAGAAAATATTTTATTATTTGTACCTTTGATTGTTTCTGTACAAGGATTTGATCGGGCTACAAGTTAAGCAAATTGCACTTAACAGAAAAATGTGACTGGTTGCGGGCCATGCTGCCAAATTTTCTTGTCTCCTGACACAGTTGACTGTGAAAGTCCCAAACCGAAATCATTACTGACACATTTTTGTTAGCAACTACTTCCAAGCCAGTTTTAAAAGAGATGGATCTGCATAGAAGTTCTTAGCTTTAATACGTGCTTTATTTGGTTGGGGAATTACACACCACCATCCTTGTTCAATGGGAAGAACTAAATAAACCTAATGGAAAACAAAAAATTGATTTTTTTGAATAATTAATTAAATTTTGAAGGCTTATAAATTATTCAGAAGTTCAAGGGGATTAAAACTGTAACGAATGTTTTTTCTTGCCTTTCGTTTGAAACTCAACCACCTCAAAAAATAAGATGTTTCTAAACATAAATCGTTTTTTGTTTTATTAAATATTCGAAAAATACAAAATTAAGCACACAAAACAAAAATTCATAAAAAAGTTAACGCCACACAGACAGCATTTGATTTGACGTTTGACATATGTTTTCTTATTGGACTTTATTTTAGGCACTATTTATTTTTAAGCGAAAGTTGAAGTTCACTATTAATAATACCGTGAACATCGACGTTCGCTAAATTATTCCCAACATATCGAATGTTCGATTACAGGACCAGGGATTCGAGGACCTACATTGTATATGAAATATACTATGGTAGAAATAAATGGATAATATACACATAATTAAATGTTTTCATATTGCTTAGTTGTATAGTTTTGAATAAAATAAAAATAAAAATAAGATTTATATTAAAAGAACAAAATTTTTGAATTATTTGTTTATGTATAAAATTTTAAAAATATTTTTAGAAAAAAAATGAAACTCCATTTCGAAAATATTATTAATATACATTTAAAATTCAAATTTCAAAAATATTTACTAAATGGTTTTTGAAAAATCGATTTTTCAAAAAGAAAATATTTTTATTTTTTAAAAATCGAAGAACTTTTTCTTTGAAAATAGGAGTATGCAGTTTTATTTACACTTTTAGGAAGCCTTTGTATAAAATAAATTCTTTTAATCGGGCTATCCACTAAAGTGGTTCTATGGGAAATTCCGGTGATAAGTACGCAAAATTAAATATTTTTATAGTTAAAAGTGTACTGTACTAATTTAAGAACACACACATTTTTTTTTATAAAAATTCTTGTAACCGTTTTTGAGAAATACATTTTTTTCCTAAGGTTTTTTTAATACTTGTATGGGAGGAACCGTTGTTTCTTATTTTAGGAAAATAGTTTTTTTTTTAACTATTAAGATAAAGTCAAAAAAATACCAAATACGAAGTTTCGAAAAAATCTATTGATTCGTTTTTGAAATTTTGAGTGTTTTAAAAATATATATTTATTTCCAAAATAAGTGAACTGAATACTTCCTAATGTAGGCCTTCATACATTTATATATACATAATTATGTATATTTAAAAATCACATGGATCTTATGTACATATGCCTATTGCACTTAGATTATAAATAATACAGTGAGCGTTTCCGTTACCTTTTTTTATTCAAAACATTCTCTTCGGTATATATATACATATTTATTTAACTTATGAAACATTAACGACCATACGTAATATATATTAAATTATTCTAGTCTGATTACTAGACGTAAATATTTTTTTTATAATTCTGTTCGTATTAGAATGTCTTACACAATTGGATGAATGTTATCTGTTTTTCTTTTCAAGTTTTAGTTCTTCGTTGCGATTGAAATATCTTCTGGGAATTGTTGTACACATAAAAAAGTTTAATTAAGAAATAATTTCATATTGATTCAAGTGGACTCAGGAATGCAGAATCTGGCTGCAAGTTTTGTAAATGGCTTCGCCAAGGCCGGATTTGGACTCGACAAGCTTTTGAGCGAGAATGGCAACAAATGACTGTACAGCAACAGCTCATTCATTGCTTTCTGATTAAATTGATAAACAATTGCTCCATGCATTTTGGGACAATTGACTAAGAATTTCTTTACGCTGGATCGAATCGTTCCACCTTCATCGATACCGGGCTTGCTTTACTTGGGAAGACGGAAAGCCACCGAAGCTGTTATGAACGCTCTGGGAGTTGTGGCATCACAAGTCTATATGGCCACTCCAATGGAGACATTTGTCCGTGCGCTGCAGGAACTGGAAAAACTCCCACTCCACCAAAGCAAAATTTTCCAATGTGCCATATAATCCATTGGTGCATACACACAATAAACCGCCATATAGCTGTAGGTATATTAGTAGAAACTTTACACAAAAATAAAATGTTATATTTAACTTCTAACTCCCAAGAGTTCCTTCATCTTCATGGCAATCGAATTCTCCAAAGAGAAAGCATTGCCAGTTAAAGAAATATATGCAGGGATTGTCTAGCATTTTCGGTGCTTCGAAGCAACTCCCACCGGATGTAAGAATAGTGTGAGACATAATCTTTTGTTAATATAACATTTCGTAATATTAAACCTTTTCTACTAACAATATTGTGCTTCCCATGTGATCGCACACAAGAGCAAGTGCATACGATACAACCGTGCATTTAATTTATTTATAAAAAATATGGAAACAATTTGCCGCAAGCGTTTACTTTCCGATGAATTTCCATATCAGGAACAAAGCAAATATTTATCAACCAACAAAGAGGTAGACCTACTCAACTACGAAAAATGAAAAGAATTCATAGTAAGTATAATAAGTTAAGTTTTATTTGTTTAATGAATTGCTAGTATATTTTATTATAATAAGTCATGTTATAGAAAAATTAATTACTATAACAAATGTACTAAAAATCAATAAAAAACTGTTTTTTTGTTATTTAGAATATGGATTACCTTTTTGCAAATTTTACACTTTAAAAAAATCGAACCCGAAACTTTAATCAAACTTGATATTCCGTCTGTCTCTATATAATATGTATATCCATTTCTTCTACCTTATTATATTTCATTTTTACTCATAATAATGACTAAATTACATACATATACATGTTTTTGCTATCTACATCACTGAATACCTACCTACTTACAGTATATACTTTTTGGGCTCTCATACATTTATATACCCATATATCATTAAAAATCAAATGAATATTATGTATATTGCACCTATCATATAAAATTATATGCATATATCTACCTACTTATCACCAACCTACACTTTTAATGTACATTGTACGTATACACATTTACATGGCTACATATTCATATCTGTATGTAGTGTAGGTACACAATTATCATCCTAATTTCCGTAATTAAAATCTATAATCTAGATTTAAATATAAATTTGTAGGTATGTAGGTACCTAAGTAAATATTCCTTGAATCATCCATTCAATCCATTATACTAAAAACTTACCTACATATTTGGACCTACCTACTAATAGCGCCAATGTTTAGCTACATTAAAAATATTCAAATTTAGTATAAAACTAATAAATAAAAATGAAAAATAGAAACTTGAAATTATGAATTTGGATCGGACCAGAGCAAATTAAATTTATAAACAAATTTTATGACTAGGGAACATAACTTGCTTTTCAACATCATAATTTTTTCATAAGCAAAATATTTATGATACAAAGGGCATATAATTCACATAAAAAACATTACCTTTTTTTTTTTTTTTTTTTTATAATCTACACGCGCTCAAAGGATTATGAATACCCTTTAAATGTTTTAACACAGCACGGGCGTGAGGGTGAGGTTAAGGAAGAGAAAGAATGATAGGAAAGATGTGTGGCGCGATATTCGGAGACTGTAGGTGGTTGTTGTCTCGGATTTTATCTCCAGGGATGGCGGCTGAACTAATGCGGAGAAATTTCCGTGTCTTATTTATCGATGTCCCTTATAATTCGCATTAATTTTTTTATTCTTTTGTCATATTTTATCGGTATACTAGTTTTACTCAATCACATGTTGTTAGTTCTATGCCTAAACAGCATGTAATGGGTAAACCAGCAACTCATTGTATGACATTTATTTTTAGAATTGGTTTTTAATGGAAAAATTAGACATAGACTACGGCAGGGATCGAACCTGCGACCATTAGGTTGACAGGAGAACACACAACTATCGTGCCCGGCCACCTGCTTTTTCATTTTCTACTATTTATTAAATTTGAGTATTCTTTTAATTTTCATTTCAAAAATAATAAATTAAGTACAAAACGCAAATCGAGTTAGTAGTTTCTGATATCTAGGTCACTGAATAGGTACCAACCTCCATACATTATGTACTAGGTGGACTCTCCGACATTTATATAAATATATATCTTTAAAAATCAAATGAATATTATGTATATTAAAACTATCATATAAACTTTTATATGCATATATGGATCTACCTAACCATAACCATCCAACAATTTCATTATATGTACATTATTATGTACCTACATATTTACATACCTAGGCTCCATATACATACGTATGTAATGTAGGTAAATTCTACCATCGCAATTTACAGAATTAAAATCCATAACATAGGTTTAAATATACATTTTTAGGTAGGTACCTAGTAACTATTTCCTGAACCATATATATATATATATGTTCCGGTAACTGCAGCCTTCGCAGCAACACTTTAACTCCTCCTGGAGCACAGGGCAGCAACAGATTCCCTCCATATATCTCGGTTCACGGCATGGTGCCTTAGCTGAGCCCACGAATGAAAGTTAAAGGACTGAGCTTCATTAAGTACAGTTGACCTCCATGTTGTTCTTGGTCTACCAACTCTCCTTACACCCTTCAGGATTCCACCCGAAGGACTCCTTTGCTATGTTCTCGTTTGGTTTCCTCAGAATATGGCCAATTCATTGCCATTTTCGTTGCCTAATGTCAAGATCTACTCTTTTTTGGTGAGTCCAATCCCACAGCTCAACATTTCTTATGATTTGTAGCCATCGAATCTTGAGAATGTAACGAAGACAGCGATTAATAAAAGCCTGTAGCCTGCTCGAGATGTCGGCGGAGCATTTCCAGGTTTCACAGGCGTACAGGGGGACGGATCTTACGTTGGACTCGGAGAGTTTTAGTTTTGTGCGTAGCGTTATTATGCTGGAGTTCCACACGGGAGAAAGCAGTCCAAAAGCACTACGAGCCTTATTTATCCTGCTGACAACATCAGATTCCGTTCCACCATCAATTGATAAGATACTGCCTAGGTAGTTGAACTGCAAAACCTTCTCAATAGTTTCTGTCTCAGAATAATCTCCTGTTGAGAGTTTCTCTCGTTTGTACCAACTGTGGCAGTCAGTACATCATCTATTGCCAATAAAAACAAAATTGGTGACAACACATCTCCTTGTCTTACTCCTTGACGCACCTCGAATGAATCGGAAAGCTGTCCATTGTGCATCACGCAGCACCTTGCATTATTGTAAGAAGTAATAGCGACTAGCTCCTCAGGGATACCTCTCATGATAAGTGATCGCCAGATGCATTCACGATTTACCCTGTCGAATGCCTTTTCAAAATCGAAGAACATGAGATATAGAGGCGACTAGTACTCATCTGATTGTTCAAGAATGATCCGCAGGGTGTTAATATGGTCGACACAAGATCGGCCACTGCGAAATCCAGCTTGTTGTCTCTTGAGTGTTGACTCTATCCTTTCTCTTATCCGCTCGAGAACAATAGTTGCCATTAGTTTTGAGAATACAGACAGGACGGTTATACCACGCCAATTATTGCAATTTCTTTGGTATCTTAACAATTACACCATTCTTCCAGTCTTCGGGGTAACTAACGTTCTCCCAAACATCCTGAATTAGTGGAAGCAAAATTGCTGCCGTTGTTTCATGATCAACCTTCAAGAACTCGGCTGGTATGCCATCAAGTCCAGCTGCTTTGTTTGTTTTGAGGAGAAGAATCGCATGCTTAATTTCTGCACTGCTTGGAGGGCCGGTGTCAATGGCCCTAGAAGATCTACGCATGTGGACCATTTGCGGTTCATCATTAACACTCTGGACGTCGTTGAGCAGTGCGCAGATGTGATCCATCCACCATTTAAGCTGATTTTCCAATATCATCAAGAGATTGCCGTTTATATCAAACACAGGACGGGATATGTTGTTACGTTGCCCAACGATTTCCTTGGTGATTCTGTACAGCTTTCTTGCGTCTCTTCTCCCTGCAGCATGTTCCGCATTTTCCGCAAGCTTGTTCAACATTGCCCTTTTATCGCGTCTCACACAGCGCTGCACTATTTTATGAGTTGCTCTATACTCATTCTGCAGATTTATTTTCCGATGCGCAACATTTTCGGCAATAATTTTCGCTTTCAATGATCGCCGGTGTGTGATTTTATCCCAGGTGTCTTGGGATATCCAGGGATCTCTACATCGTATTTTCGTCGGCACAGTTGCGGAGCCGAAGAAAATATTCTTCACTTGATCCCACTTTTCGTCAATAGACAAATTATCGTTCACAACCATGTTCGACGCTGCTTCCAATTAGTTTAACAGTGTAGTTGCGACAAATGTTAGGATCAGTTAAAGCGATTGTTTGAAATCTTGGTCTCCGTGCCGTTACCTTTGGGTGTCTCTGGACAGCCGCTGTTCGAAACTGCAGCGTTCCTAAAACGGTGTGGTGGTCGCTACCAGCATCAGCTCTACAAACATTCCGAACATCGCGAAGTGATTTCCTCCAACGTTGCTGATTTATGAAGTGGTCAATTTGGTATTTTGTTCGACCATCAGGAGAAATTCATGCGAATTTGTGACAAGTCTTGTGCAGAAATAAGGATCCACCAACTACAAGTTGACGAGCGTTGCAGAATTCGACGAGCATATCACCATTTTCGTTCATTTGACCTAAGCAATGTTTACCAAGAACGCGTTCAAGACCAACGTTGTCCGGGCCAACTTTGGCATTAAAAACACCCATGATGATGATGATGTCACCCTTAGGAACGCTACTGTACACCGAGTTTAAATGAGTATAGAATGAATTCTTGTCGTCGTATTCTGCATCATTTGTAGGAGCACAACATTGAATAATGGTTATCTTAGGAACTTTGGAGCTAAATCGGGCCGTCATAAGCCTTGCCGAAATTGGATTCCATGATATTAGACTTTTGCTAGCTTCCTTAGTTAACATAATACCCACACCATTCAATTTGGACCTCCCACGTTCTCTTCCTCACCAGAGTACAGCATTCTCGTTAGTCCTGAGTCAGCACTATATTCAGCTTTCCCCCTCCATTTCGTTTCACTCAGACCCAAAATACTAATATTAAATCTAAGCATTTTACGTTCAACTTGTTCGTACATTCCCGTCCCGTACTAAGAACGAACGTTCCATGCTCCAATATTTGTACGTGTTTTGTAGCCAAAAGTACTTTTCCTCGAACCGGAAATATTTCTGTAATCTGTTGTTGATTCATTAGGTGTGTTTTATTGGGAATATATCCATTGTACCGTAAGTAATTCCCAAAAAAACGCATCGACCGTAGCATGGACCGTAGCTTTTTTATGTTTGTAAAATTGGTACCCCTGCACAGCAGTCACAAGTAATGAAATAGTCTTTTGCAAAGTAAAATTCAAACAATATCAAAGTTATGAACAATAATTAGCTTTTATTCATATAAAAAAAAAACGTACCAATATTTAATTTATGTTACAAACCTATTTCTTGTTTTCATTTTTTCTGCAATTGCAGTTTTAAATTCGAACATTCATTTTGCACCAATAGAATGGAAATGATAAGTGAATGGCTTTGTTCATAGACTATGGTCAAATCCCTTTTTACACAGTCCAACTTTTGTATTGCTTTAAAAATGGTCTATGCATTTAACACGACGAAACAAAAATGCCGGTGAGTTAAGGCGGCTTTACATGGATCTGCATCTGCAGACTTGAAGAAAAGTAGAGCGGGCCAATAATATAAAACAAACATAAAAGTAAGACAAGGTACACACTAATAACTTACTCGAACTCTGCTATAACTTTCTTGACACATCTCACAATCACATGTTCTTAGCGTTCAGGTATGTAGTTTTGAGAAGAAAATTTTCGCTATTTTCGTTGTTTTTAAGCAAACTGAGGTGAAATGGTAAAAAAAAACTTGAAAATTCGTTATCTGAACGGAACAAATTATGGTGCAGATGAAAATGCTATAAAGAAGATGAACATGTTCATCTTCACTATAATCTGCAATCTTCAGGTTCGCACTTCCTATAATCTTCATACATGAAGATGATTTCCATTTTGGTTTTCGCTCTCTATCGCACAAGTATGAATTTTTTATTTTGTTTCCTCTTTTTTTGCAGATGTCAATGCAGATGAAGATGAAGATGCATGTAAAGCCTCCTTTACTTGTTTTCTTTTAATGTTTCTTTGTTTGGAACGCACACTACAACGTAGTTCACTCCCCTTATATTTCATGCTTTTATTTATTTTCTGAGCTTATGGATAGCTAGAGTTTTATTTTTCAAGTCAATTTACAAATTTATTTTCTGAGTATGTTTTGCTTTCAATTCAATATTTACTCATCAGACTGCACTTAACATACGCGGAGTAAGTAACAAAAAGTTAACATTTGGTTTGCCATTTCACCATTTTGGATCACAAAAATATATGCCCAGTCCATGTCCATGTAGTGAATCGAATACCGCCCATGGCCAACGTCCATTAAATAGTGAGTTCCATTAAATAGTGAGTTTCCGCTTAGTACGTTTAGGCTAGGCGCGCACATGCAATTTTGCCGAAATGAAATAGTTTAATCACTAGTTGAACGATGATCGCGCACATAAGCAACTTAAAAATCAATCAATGAGATAAACGAACACACAAACATCAGTTTGATTTAATGGGCGCGCAGTTACATTATAGTTAACTGAAGAACTTATTTGGGGATTGTGCCAATACACAAACTCTTAAGTTGCTCGAATCGCGGAGTGAATAGTTTTTGCATGTGCGCGCACTCTCGTATAAGTCAAGGGTATTCACTTTAGCAACCAAACTGTTGCAAAACTGAAAGTTGCATATGTGCGAGCCTCTGGCCTTATAGCTCATAGAATTTTATACGAATAAATATTTTGCCCGATGCGGTTTGTCTTCTCAAATTGCTTTTTTGTAGATCTAAATAAAAAAATGATTTTTTTCACCAAACTCCGTTTATTTACAACTATCAATAAAAATTGAACACAAAACGAAAATTGGGCTTGGTTAGTCAAAAATAAAAGTAAAACGGAATTCATTCGATAAATATTGGTTTCTTTTTCAAAATGGATATCAAAATTTGTTAAAATTGATTAATTGACATTAGGGGTATGCAAAATTGCAGATATAGGTGCAATTTTAGTCGTACTTCAGAAAATAATTTTGAACAAAGAATACAGTTTTTAATAGTAAAAGTCAGAAACTTTTCAGAAGAACAGCTTATAATTTATTAAAAAATGGAGTTATCTAAGATTTGAGAAATATAAACTGGCCAACTATTAAAAAAAAAGAATCAAAAAGATCGATTTGTCTCACGAATGAAATTAATAATGATAACACTCCATGTACACATCCATCGAAATTCAATTCAATTATCAATCGTACCAACAAAACTAACAAAATCAGAATCGAGACTCGACTGAACATCAACCAGCCATCCACCGTAACTTCTACTTTAGCTTTTTATCGACCGTAGCGAATTGTATGTAAAATGCTACGACGGATAAACTTACGGCGGATAAATTTCCCAATAAAACACGGCTATTATTATTTATAGCGTCTCGATTGCCGCTGCTACATGATAGATGCCGCACCCCCAAATCCGATGTGCGGTTTACTGCAGTTACAACTACAGGAGGATTCGCCAAATTTTGGTTACCCCCTGGGGAATTAATACCGTTTGTTGTCATTTTCTCATTTTCCTTCGATCCGCCGGTGGTGTATTCCCAGATAAGATTAATAACATCCTAAGCCAAGAGTTCGACAGGCACACCAGCCTTTTGGATGGTCGAACACATGCTAAAAAAGAGGCCGCCCAATTTGGGACACAGACGCCTTTCGTAGCCGCCCAATATAGAATACAGACGCTACTTGGTGCTACCGTTGACCTTTCACTATAGGCTCCTCCGCCACCAGATTTCCATGCCGTTGATCGCAACTTGCGATCCATCCGCCTTTTGGGAGCTTTTACCAATCCAAGGACAAGAATCGTGCCCTAACCAGCAGAGCTAGCTTGTTAGCTTATACCGACAGCCTTTCGGTCCCTTTCACGTTAGCGTTACCCATCCTCTACCACGGGGAGGTGTGAATAGGAGAAACTGAGACCACTCGAGTGGCATTTCTCAGCTCTCTCCTGTGCTTCAGAGGACAAAACATACAATAATTCTATTCATTATACTAAGAACTTACCTACATCGGCTTTAAACTTACCTAATGATAATTGGACCTACATACTTACAGCGTCAAAGTTTACTTACATTTAAGAAAATTCGAAATTTAAAACTAATAAATCGGCCCTATCACATAATCCATCGCAATCGAAAATCTACTACGAATCCTGAAAAATCTATCATAGCATCCATTAGTAGTCGAAAATCAAAAAATTGGATTTTATAATCTCTAAATATTTACAGATTGTTTAATTTTTATTTTACAGATAGTTTTTGTTGGAAATTTGCTGCGTGTGAATCCAATTTCTATGAAACTGCTGGCCTATGCCATGGAACCTTTTGTTCCTTGATTCAGTTCAATGGAAAAATATCTGCTGCAGCCAATGAGACCGATGACGACAGACACACCAACACCGACGACGCTAAATACAGGCGACAACTGTTGCAGATGATTCTGCGTCACAAACTGCTACATCATCTTCAACAGAAGACACCACATCATACACATCATCCAATATTGAAATAAAAAACGATCATAATAATTAACATTGATTGTGTTCCTGGCAAAAATGTGATCTTATTCTATTCTTCATAATGTTCTATATATCTCTGTGAGCAGCAAACTTATTTGTAATGAATAATAATAATAATAATTTTAATTATTTTGTGTTGTCATTAATACAATATTTATATACTGTTGTGAGTTTTAATTTATGTTAGCTTCTAAATTCTTGAACCCGTTTTAAATTCGTGCAAATATTTCAAAAAATTTGCATCTGAAAGTAATTTTGTAATTTTTCATTTTTTTTTAAACACGAAAAAACTACTTTTAGATAACAATTTTTCGAAATAATTGTTTGATTATAAAATGGTTACAAGGATTTAGGAGCTGTGGTAAATATACACTCAGAACAGTTACAGTCATCGAAATCAAGCAAGTAGTTTGGAAATGAGAGCTTTGCGTAAGTACTGATTTCAAGATTTTTCTTGATATAAATAGAAATTTCTTGGATTTGCTACTTTGGACAATCTGTCATTTCCAAAGTAATTGCTTGATCTCGTAGATTTAAACTGTTGTGAGTTTTAATTTATGTCAGCTTGTAAATTCTTGAAACCGTTTTCAATTGGGGCAAATATTTAAAAAAAATTGCATCTGAAAGTAATTTTGTAATTTTTAATTTTTTTTAAACACGAAAAAACTACTTTTAGATAGTAATTTTTCGAAATAATTGTTTGATTATAAAATGATTACAAGGATTAAGGAGCTGTGGTAA
Source organism: Philhelius pedissequus (assembly GCA_910595825.1). Taxonomy (NCBI): domain Eukaryota; kingdom Metazoa; phylum Arthropoda; class Insecta; order Diptera; family Syrphidae; genus Philhelius; species Philhelius pedissequus. The sequence continues at coordinate 123,702,570 of OU343160.1, read as the reverse complement.
ATTTACACTCAGATATGGTGAGCTTATATTTTCAAAATGGAAATCCGATAAATTCATAAATTGAAAAATTAATTGCTTTTTAGTTAAATTGTACTTTTAAAGGCCTTTATCAAACAAAAAACATACTAATAAAAGCTTTTTGTTGACTCTGGTTTACAAGTTAAACAATATTTATTAATTTTATGTTCAAAATGAAGAAAATCCAATCAAAAAGTAGAAGCAAACCCATAGAGAAAATAATTACATAGAGGCGCGACTCGTATCCCCCTTGCCTTTTACACCCGCAAATTTATTTTGAGGTGAGTAAGAGAAAACTCTCTTAAATTAAGCATTTTTTCCTATCCGTGAATTCATGTGAGTGGTGGATTAAAAAAACCCTGTTGCTCAAACTGACAGCTCGTTTTTTTTGTTGATTTGTCATAAGTCAATCTGACAGTTCTCAAATAGCTTACGAGAAATAAAATTATTTATTTTCATTTTCTCAATTGTGTCTTTTTATTTATTGTTTATTTCACAATTTTATTTACTTAAAATTGTGTGTTGTTGGCCATCGAAAATCAAATGGGAAGAATAAAACTAAAGAGATTCAAGTAAGTTCATTTTAAATTATATTATATTGATTTTAATTCGTATTGCTCTTTCTAGCAAACATTTCCGCCAAAAGTGTTCCAATTTAATACGAAACTCGATCCTGTAACATCAGTCCCACAATACTTTGTAGTAAGGCGGTGCTCGGAAGCCGAGTACACAGTCTTTCGATCGAAGTTTGCAAGTACATAGTGTTATGTCCATCAAAGCACGTAAACCAAGGAGTATCATTATGAGAATTTGGCCAAATTCTGTTGTCCTTGGATATGGCCATTGAGGAGCATTCTAAACTGAAACATCTACGCATGATAGATCTAATTTCGGAGCCCCAAATTGAATCTAACACCCGTGGAACCAACTAAACCACCATACCATATTCTGAGAAGTATTGAGAGATAAACAGCAGGCGCTGTTTATCCTACAAAATTAAAAGAAAAACAAATACTCAAAAATACAACACATTAGGTTTTTTTGTATTTAACGTACCTTATTTCTGCTTGACTGAATGCTGATCCACAGACAGACCAAAAATCTGTTTAGAAGCTACAGATACAGACCGAGGTGTTTCGGTCAACATGTGCATATCGATCTCGTTCATGTGATTGCCACTCACGATATATTTCTTCCAAAAAGACGAGCCCAAATCTTCGTTGTCGACACACAATGAGTTACATATTCCAATACTTCTCAGAATATGGTATGGTTGTTTAGTTGGTTCCAAGGGTGTTAGATTCAATTTCAGGCTCCGAAATTAGATCTATCATGCGTAGATGTTTCAGTTTAGAATGCTCTTCAATGGCCATATCCAAGGACAACAGAATTTGGCCAAATTCTCATAAGGATACTCGTTGGTTTACGTGCTTTGATTGACATAACACTATGTACTTGCAAATTTCGATCGAAAGACTGTGTACTCAGCTTCCGAGCACCGCCTAACTACAAAGCATTGTGGGACTGATGTTACAGGATCGAGTTTCGTATTAAATTGGAACACTTTTGGCGGAAATGTTTGCTAGAAAGAGCAATACAAATTAAAATCAATAAAATATAATTTAAAATGAACTTACTTGAATCTCTTTAGTTTTATTCTTCCCATTTGATTTTCGATGGCCAACAACACACAATTTTAAGTAAATAAAATTGTGAAATAAGCAATAAATAAAAAGAAACAATTGAGAAAATGAAAGTAAATAATTTTATTTCTCGTAAGCTATTTGAGAACTGTCAGATTGACTTATGACAAATCAACAAAAAAAAACGAGCTGTCTGTTTGAGCAGTAGGGTTTTTTAATCCACCACTCACATGTATTCACGGATAGGAAAAAATGCTTAATTTAAGAGTTTTCTCTTACCTAAAAAAAATTTGCGGGATTAAAAGGCAAGGGGGATACGAGTCGCGCCTCTGTGTAATTATTTTCTCTATGGGTTTGCTTCTACTTTTTGATTGGATTTTCTTCACTTTGAACATAAAATTAATAAATATTGTTTACCTTGTAAACCAGAGTCAACAAAAAGCTTTTATTAGTATGTTTTTTGTTTGATAAAGGCCTTTAAAAATACAATTTAACTAAAACGCAATTAATTTTTGAATTTTTCGGATTTCCATTTTGAAAATATAAGCTCACCATATCTACCAAAAATGCAAATGCGCACTCGTCCGTTTCGAAAAGCCTGTGTTGGTGTCTTTATAACTTATAACTAATTTACTGGCCCTTTACGGGCGCTCTAAACTAAACAATAACTCTTAGAACTAATGGGTTTCGACCTAAAAACTATTTTAATTTAATCTAATTATTTTATTTTTTTTTAACCAAGAAAACTTATTGCCAAAAAACTCGGTTTCTCTGTGTTGGTGTCTGCTCCAATTAAAATCCACGGGCAACTAACACATGCTTGTCGAAACGGAGGAAATCCTCTCAATTTAGCTTGTAGGGTGAAAGAGAGTAAGCCCCCGAAGTCGGGCCCACAAAACAATTTGTTTTACTCAGATTTTTTAATACCGCAGACGTCACGTCAGCAAACAAAGACAAAAAAAGAAGTGTAGTAATCATATTTTCTTGATTCATAGGTATTAATGGCATTAACCAATCCATATATCAAACCAAACTAGATTACGACACTTCTTCTTATTTTATATTACTGACGTCATATGTGAAACAAAATCTACGAATTGTTGTTTGTGGATTAATATATCTTGTTTTACATATGACGTCAATAATAAACTGTTAAGTTTCGTAATCTTGTTTCTTCTTATATATGTTGCCCATCTTTGGTAGTATATTTTCTCGTTCCTGTTTTGATAGAAAAAATTTTAAGCAACATTTTGTTGGTGAATGCTCTTTTTTGAACTTTTTAATTATTTTTTTCGGAAGTATCCGAGTTTATCGGATTAAAGTGTTACGAGAAGTAACTGCAGCATGTCTAACGCAAAAGGTCGAAAAAACAATTCGCCAGGCTGGGAAGAGGCTGGTGGTGAATTTTATCAAGAGTGTTATCCAGCTGAATGGGAAGGGTTTCAACGGGATCCTGCAGCAATTGCCACTCTTTTACCTTCCAAACAAAGCCGTGTTGGTAAGATTTATATTGGGGCGACTTTGAAGCACGCCTACAACTTTGATGTTTTTTAGAGTGAATTATTATGCAGAATTAGTTTTAAACTATTTCGGTGATTTTTTCAGTTCTGGAATTTTTCGTTCTTTGGCTCATTTTGTCTTTAAAATAGAAATTTTAACACGGATATTTTTATTCGTTAATTTATCGTTGCAAGTAGTAAAACAGTTTTAATGTTAAAATATTTGTTTTTCTATTTTTGATTTTCAATATGAGATACAAATCCGCGGCTACAAATAACTAATGGAGATTTCGTTTCAATAAATAGGATTCGCTTCTAAAACCAATACTTTTTAGCGTAACAAACGCCCAGTAGGAAATTTCAAAAAAATCATGCATGAATTACAGACTTTCACCAATGAGTGGAAGCTACACCCTATGAATATGGTATGAAAACATTGATGAATTTAACATGGGGCTGTCATAGGCGTTCACCAAGTCATTTTCGAGGTGATTATTTACCTAGGGGGTCATTACGTAACTCGATTATCGTCTGTACTATAGTGATGCCTTTATTTGCTTCACGTAATTCGACAATCGTCAAATCGCTATCGTCAAAATGATTGGGTTTGGACGATAGATAAATAGGTATCGTCTTGCATTAATTTTGAGTAGTGTGTAGGTGACTGTAGTTGAATAATTAAGATTGTTCAGCGACGAAAAGGTTGCAACAGAACAGATTCGTGAGAAACTTCAGAACAAGATAAAACAACTTAGAACAGTCAGTAATCTGGCAAAAAAAAATATTGTTTACCTACTATTCAAATTCATTTATTTTTGGAGAAACGTTCTTAAAAATAATCTGAATGGAATTGAATTCATTTAAAAAAATATTTTTCATGAAATTGAGATGATTCCGGCACGGAAAATGATTTATCAACTAATTCTAAAACCGAAATGTTTATTTTTTTTTAAACAACAACAATTGGTTTTCACAGTTCTCACAAATCTGTTCTAACCTGTTCTACCTAAAAAGCAAGTGCAGAAAATCCTGTTCTAAAGTGTTCCAAACTGTTCCAAACAGACTCATTGAACACCAAACCAGAACAGTTTAGCACAGAAAATTGCTCATTGAACAGCAAAATCCTGTACTTTTCTGTTCTAAAGTGTTCTAATCTGTTCCGAACAGCCTCATTGAACACACATATTGAGTAGCACTGTAGTTTGACTTCTTGTTTTTGTCTATCTGTTGCATTTGCAAATTAAAATAAAAATTTTTCGGCGCAGCAATTTTCTTGTGTTAGAAGGTGGAAATGAAAACTCAAGTTGGGAGAAAATACAATTAATTCGAATGCGAAGACATATGAAAGACAAATTGGATGTTCATCCATATATCGAGTCAAAATACCAATCTGAGACTGTGTATCTGCCCTATATATAAATTGATGTATTTACATTTATACATATCAATTTGTAAAAAATATTACAATAAAATGACTTACATTTTTGTCCAATTATATAACTTTATTCGCACCAAATACAAAACAGTACACAACGTTGTTGACATTTATGGCAGTCCATTTGATAACTCAACAAAACTTTGAGAGTTTCTGAAATGTACCAAATACTCTCAAATTATAAACGATTGACGAGACGATAGTGGTTGAGTTACGTGAAGTAAATTAAAGACGATCTCGTCGACGCCCATCGTTTTGACGATTATCGTTGTGAAAATTATGGAATGACCCTCCTGTGAAATCACAAAGTAGGGGCAACTAGTTTATTCATAAGTAAATTATATGTGATGAAAAATAGCATGGACGTTAAGCTGTGAAATCACTAGATAACTTAGGCCCGTTTACTGATACACAACTTAAGCATTTAAGTTCTACTTAAGAACTTATGCGACAGTTTAGGCAGAGGAAAAAGCAGACCATAAGCGTTTTCAATTGAACATAAATATTTATGATGCGTATCACCAAACGGGCCTTAGAGTTTGCTTATTCAGCAGGTGAAAAATTACATGAATGCCCATCCATTAATTCACTCTTTTAATGTAACTCATTAATTCGCATATGAATTATATATGATACAAAAATGCCATGAATGTTCAATTATGAAATCACTAGGTAAAGCCCGTATGATACCTACTTTTTTCCCTCATTTTTAATGTATTAAATCACATGAAAGTGTCAGTTTTCTGTGAAAGAGGAAACATGTTTTTCTTACATGGTGTTGAAGCGCCAGAATTAAATCAAAGGTTATAAATATCGTAAATCAAAATTACAATTTTATTTTCTAAAAAAAAGCAAATATTTTTAAGAATTATCTAGAAGAAACTTAATCTATGAAAATCTACTTACATTCCTTTTATTTAAATTTAAAAAACTTGACGAATTCAACTATTTGACGAAAGCAATAATAATGAAAAAATAATGGCGCAAAATTTTAAACAAACCATTGTTAAGTGATTAACGTTTTACTAGTAAGCAATTTCCTAAGTGCTTATTGATTGAATAACTATTTCAAAATTCTTAAACCTTTTCTAAACTAGTAAATTGCTAATTAAGCAGAAAGCTGGGCATTTGTAGGGTTTGAATTTTGATGAACACAATTATTGTTGTTATGCGTTCTAAATTAATTACATGTTGATGAAAACCCAACATGTGCTCTAAAAAGGTATTAGTTATTTCTATTTTCATCACTTTAACTTCATTATTTACAATAAAACAAAAAAAAATGTGCACCAGCAGGACTCGCACCTGGGCACCCCGCGCGCAAGGCTGATATACTATTAGATTCTATAATGGATTTAGAATAGAAGAAAACGCAAATAATATATTTTTGTTTTTGTTTTTGTGGACTGTGTGGAGTAAAGCCAAATTGAAGATTTTATTGACCTGTAGTCCAAACTGCATTTCGACCAGGTGCGTAATTCCACACAGTTATTTTATAATAGTCGGTAATCATCGACCGAAAAAAATTGCGTTTTAGAAAAGGGTACGATAGCATCTAACGGATGAGCCCAACTATCGTACCTGGGCGAAACGCATTTTGGACTACAGGTCGTAAAAATCTTCAATTTGGCTTTATTCCACACAGTCCACAAAAACACAAACAAAAATATATTATTATTTGCGTTTCCTTCTATTCTATTACTGGCCAGACCACGGGCATAACATACATTTAGGTGCACGAATTTAACCAAATTCCCCTAAATAATATAATTTGCAGTGTGTAAATGCTGCAAATTTTATAATAGTCGGTAACCATCGACCGAAAAACATTGCGTCTTTGAAGGGTACGATAGCATCTAACTGATGAGCCCTACTATCGTACTTGGGCGAAATATTTTAGACTACAAGTCATAAAAAACTTCAATAATGGAATTAGCAAATTGCTAAAAGTTTAAGTAGCCATTCTATGATTTAGCTTTAGTAAAATGTTAAAATCGTTTAAAATTAGCTCAATCATCTTCCTAGCTTAATAAATTGCTAAAAGTGACTTTAACATTTTACGAAATCGTTTAAAATTTTGCGGCATTAAATTTAAACTAATAACAAACTGCTTTTATAGTTACTAAAAAAAAGAAAGTAAGTAGTAGTGAAGTATACAAAGTAAAATAGAAATAATAAGTATATACTTAGTTGTAATTGAAAATAATATTTATTTGAATTTGGCTCGATGACATCCCGGGGCCGTCTGAAACTAAGAAGATGACTCAAGAACAGCGAGCCGTCCAACTGATCTCTTTGCATTAACAAATCCATTTGGCAACTGTACGTCAGCAATTCTAACTATTCCATCTTGTCCAGAGTAGATCTTAGTAACTCGATCGAACTTCAGTAGGTTCTCTAATTAGAACTAAGCTACCTTCTTTGACGGACTTAGTACTCTAAATACTCGTAGTACGAACGCCAAATAAGCTGTGAGATCAAATGTTGGGTTCTTCTACTATAAAGCCAGCTGCAATAGTCTTTCTCATAAAAAACACCAGGCGCTATTACATATCGAAAATCTTCACCAAAAAGCATCGAATTGGGAGTGAGTGGCCTTGAGTCTTCTGGATCCACAGGAATATGAGTAAAAGGACGCATATTGATTTGACCTTGAGCTTCCATAAGGGCGTTTTTCAAAACATCTCTTGGAATGGTACCCTTTAACACGAACCCGATACTTCGTTTTATAGATTGGATAAGGCGCTCCCAGTCCCTACCCGAAGAAGATCGTTAAAAAACAGCGATTACAATCCCATTTGGTCTCTTCGAATTTAATGTCATGGTTTTTGGATTACGCAATGCTAGTCAGACATTTCAAAGATATATGAACCAAATTTTTCAAGACTTAGATTTCGTTATTGTCTACATTGATGATATATGCATTGCTTCATCGACTTCAGAAGATCATTTGGAACATTTCCGTATTGTTCTCCAGCGCTTACGCGAAAACAATCGTAGATTAAACGTTTCAAAATGCAAATTCGCTCAATCTGAAGTAAATTTTTTGTGACATAAAGTCTCAAAAGATGGTATTGCCCCTATAAAAGAAAAAGTCGAGGCTATTTCATCGTTTAAAAAACCTACCTTCGCATTTGAACTCAAAAGATTTATTGCAATGTTGAATTTTTACCGTAGATATCTTCCACATGCAGCTTTTGTACAGGGCAAATTCCAAAAACTCATCAAAGGCAACAAGAAAAATGACAAATCCGTGATTAATTGGAATCAAGAAGCTGACCACGCATTTGAAAAATGCAAGCATGATTTAGCAAACGCAGTTCTCTTAGCACATCCTACTCCAAATGCTAAACTCGTCCTTCATGTAGATGCAAGCAACCATTGTATTGGCGCTGCAATTCACGAATTAGTAAATGGTGAACTTAGACCCCTAGGATTCTATTCGAAGAAAATGACCGAATCCCAAAAAGAAAAGAGCACATACGACAGAGAATTGCTTGCAGCATATAAGTCGGTCCAATATTTCCATCACCTAATTGAGGGCAGAAGTTGTACGATTCTAACAGACCACAAGCCGTTAACTTTCGCCTTTATCCAAAAACCGGATGTCAAAATACCTCAGCGAATCAATCAGTTGAATTATATCAGCCTTTTCACAACAGATATTCGTCATATTAAAGGCAAAGATAATATTGTAGCTGATCTACTATCTCGAGTCGAATCCATCTTCAAAAGCGAGCAAATTAATTTTGAAAAATTAGCTGATGATCAAAAAGACGACGAAGAATTAAAACAATTGAAATATGACACATCATTGCAACTGAAACTCATTGCAATTCCTGGAACAACCGTTTCACTATTATGCGATGTTTCTACTTCACGCGTTCGTCCTTACATTACAAAAATCTATCGCAAACAAGCATTCGATTCAACCCATAACATTGCTCATAAGATCTTCAATCAAATTAATAACCGATCGATTTGTCTGGTTAAATATGAAAAGCGATATCAAGCAGATGGTTGAAAAATGCGTTAACTGTCAAAAAGCCAAAATAAGTAAACACAATCGAGCAGCGGTAGAACAATTCAAAGTGCCAAGTCGCAGATTCAAACACATCAATATCGATATCGTTGGACCATTACCATTCTCAGGCGGATTCAAATACTGCTTGACATGCATCGACCGCTATACAAGATGGCCAACAGCAATTCCGATCCCAGACATAGCAGCAGAAACCGTTGCAAGAGCTTTCGTTCATGGATGGATAACGTATTTTGGTGTACCACAAGCAATCACAACTGATCAGGGTAAACAATTTGAATGTAAGTTATTTAACGAATTATCCAAATTAATAGGCGCAAAGCATTTTCGAACCACTGCGTACCACCCACAAGCAAATGGTATGATTGAACCTATGCATCGAACTTTGAAAACTGCCATTAAATGCCATACAGACAGCAATTGGACAGAAAGTTTAGCAATCGTACTACTTGGACTTCGAACGACTTTCAAAGAAAATTTGAAAGCAACACCAGCTGAAATGGTTTTCGGCGAAAACCTCTCGCTACCAGCAGAATTCTTCGATAATCCTTCAGATGAATACATCGAAAGTGACTTTGTTGTGAATCTTCGAAAAATTATCCAAAACATTAAACCTGTTCCAGCTTCTAATCATTCTGTGAGAAAATCATTTATTCATGATAATCTCAAGTCATGCACGAATGTTTTCGTTAGAGATGATACAGTAAAACCACCATTAAAGACGCCTTATGACGGTCCTTTCAAAATTATAAATCGTTATGATAAAAATGTTGAGGTTGAAATAGGTATCAGGGTAGTAAAAATGACCGTAGATAGACTCAAAGCATCACATATATATATCCCAAGAAGACGAACAATATTTACAAAAGAAGTTACCAGTACCTTCGGAAATAAAAGTTTCTTAAAAAAGATCTTCAGACGAACATAAAAATACTAAATCGTCGGTCGAAGACAAAAGGCAAACTACGTGCACAAGTTGTATCGGAAGACGCGTCCATTTCCCAAAAAAATTCAACGATTTTATTTAACAATCATTCTGGAGGGGAGTGGATGTAGCAGTTAGCAGCTAATCATTTATTATTATTAATTTACTAAATTTCAATTCAAAATAATCAACTCTTAGATAATCAAAATTCACTCCTCTTAAATAAATTAACGTAGTAACTTTTGACAAATCATTTGCTGAGATTTGATATTTTCGTTTTTAATTATTCAGTCTGGTATAGATTTTGTTAGAAAAAACTGTCTTTAATTAATAAATAATTGGTTATAATTTTTTATATACACTTTTGTGTTTTAATTTTTTATTAAAATATATTGAATGGATATTGGTTAATTCCAAATCTGAATAAACAACCAAAATCCATATATCAAACCAAACTAGATTAGGACACTTCTTCTTATCTTATATTACTGACGTCATATGTGAAACAAAATCTACGAATTGTTGTTGTTTGTGGATTAATATATCTTGTTTCACATATGACGTCAGTAATAAACTGTTAAGTTTCGTAATCTTGTTTCTTCTTATATATGTTACCCATCTTTGGTAGTATATTTTCTCGTTCCTGTTTTGATAGAAAAATTGTAAGCAACATTTTGTTGGTGAATGCTGTTTTTTGAACTTTTTAATTATTGTTTTCGGAAGTATCCGAGTTTATCGGATTAAAGTGGTACGAGAAGTAACTGCAGCATGTCTAACGCAAAAGGTCGAAAAAACAATTCGCCAGGCTGGGAAGAGGCTGGTGGTGAATTTTATCAAGAGTGTTATCCAGCTGAATGGGAAGGGTTTCAACGGGGTCCTGCAGCAATAGCCACTCTTTTACCTTCCAAACAAAGCCGTGTTGGTAAGATTTATATTGGGGCGACTTTGTAGCACGCCTACAACTTTGATGTTTTTTAGAGTGAATTATTATGCAGAATTAGTTTTAAACTATTTCGGTGATTTTTTCAGTTCTGGAATTTTTCGTTCTTTGGCTCATTTTGTCTTTAAAATAGGAATTTTAACACGGATATTTTTATTCGTTAATTTATCGTTGCAAGTAGTAAAACAGTTTTAATGTTAAAATATTTGTTTTTCTATTTTTTATTTTCAATATGAGATACAAATCCGCGGCTACAAATAACTAATGGAGATTTCGTTTCAATAAATAGGATTCGCTTCTAAAACCAATACTTTTTAGCGTAAGAAACGCCCAGTAGGAAATTTCAAAAAAATCATGCATAAATTACAGACTTTCACCAATGAGTGGAAGCTACACCCTATGAATATGGTATGAAAACATTGATGAATTTAACATGGGTCTGTCATAGGCGTTCACCAAGTCATTTTCGAGGTGATTATTTACCTACGGGGTCATTACGTAACTCGATTATCGTCTGTACTATAGTGATGCCTTTATTTGCTTCACGTAATTCGACAATCGTCAAATCGCTATCGTCAAAATGATTGGGTTTGGACGATAGATAAATAGGTATCGTCTTGCATTAATTTTGAGTAGTTTGTAGGTGACTGTAGTTGAATAATTAAGATTGTTCAGCGACGAAAAGGTTGCAACAGAACAGATTCGTGAGAAACTTCAGAACAAGATAGAACAACTTAGAACAGTCAGTCATCTGGCAAAAAAAAATATTGTTTACCTACAATTCAAATTCATTTATTTTTGGAGAAACGTTCTTAAAAATAATTTGAATTCATTTAAAAAAATATTTTTAATGAAATTGAGATGATTCCGACACGGAAAATGATTTATCAACTAATTCTAAAACCGAAATGTTTATTTTTTTTAAACAACAACAATTGGTTTTCACAGTTCTCACAAATCTGTTCTAACCTGTTCTACCTAAAAAGCAAGTGCAGAAAATCCTGTTCTAAAGTGTTCCAAACTGTTCCAAACAGACTCATTGAACACCAAACCAGAACAGTTTAGAACAGAAAATTTCTCATTGAACAGCAAAATCCTGTACTTTTCTGTTCTAAAGTGTTCTAATCTGTTCCGAACAGCCTCATTGAACACACATATTGAGTAGCACTGTAGTTTGACATCTAGTTTTTGTCTATCTGTTGCATTTGCAAATTAAAATTAAAATTTTTCGGCGCAGCAATTTTCTTGTGTTAGAAGGTGGAAATGAAAACTCAAGTTGGGAGAAAATACAACTAATTCCAATGCGAAGACATATGAGAGACAAATTGGATGTTCATCCATATATCGAGTCAAAATACCAATCTGAGACTGTGTGGCTGCCCTATATATAAATTGATGTATTTACATTTATACATATCAATTTGTAAAAAATATTACAATAAAATGACTTACATTTTTGTCCAATTATATAACTTTATTCGCACCAAATACAAAACAGTACACAGCGTGGTTGACATTTATGGCAGTCCATTTGATAACTCAACAAAACTTTGAGAGTTTCTGAAATGTACCAAATACTCTCAAATTATAAACGATTGACGAGACGATAGTGGTTGAGTTACGTGAAGTAAATTAAAGACGATCTCGTCGACGCCCATCGTTTTGACGATTATCGTTGTGAAAATTATGGAATGACCCTCCTGTGAAATCACGAATAAGGGGCAACTAGTTTATTCATAAGTAAATTATATGTGATGAAAAATAGCATGGACGTTAAGCTGTGAAATCACTAGATAACTTAGGCCCGTTTACTGATACACAACTTAAGCATTTAAGTTCTACTTAAGAACTTATGCGACAGTTTAGGCAGAGGAAAAAGTAGACCATAAGCGTTTTCAATTGAACATAAATATTTATGATGCGTATCAGCAAACGGCCCTTAGAGTTGCTTATTCAGCAGGTGAAAAATTACATGAATGCCCATCCATTAATTCACTCTTTTAATGTAACTCATTAATTCGCATATGAATTATATATGATACAAAAATGCCATGAATGTTCAATTATGAAATCACTAGGTAAAGCCCGTATGATACCTACTTTTTTCCCTCATTTTTAATGTATTAAATCACATGAAAGTGTTAGTTTTCTGTGAAAGAGGAAATATGTTTTTTTTACATTATTTACAAATTACAATTTTATTTTCTAAAAAAAAACAAATATTTTTAAGAATTATCTAGAAGAAACTTAATCTATGAAAATCTACTTACATTCCTTTTATTTCTCATTGTTAAGTGATTAACGTTTTACTAGTTAGCAATTTCCTAAGTGCTTATTGATTGAATAACTATTTCAAAATTCTTAAACCTTTTCTAAGCTAGTAAATTGCTAATTAAGCAGAAAGCTGGGCATTTGTAGGGTTTGAATTTTGATGAACACAATTATTGTTGTTATGCGTTCTAAATTAATTACATGTTGATGAAAACCCAACATGTGCTCTAAAAAGGTATTAGTTATTTCTATTTTCATCACTTTAACTTCATTATTTACAATAAAACAAAAAAAAAAATGTGCACCAGCAGGACTCGCACCTGGGCACCCCGCGCGCAAGGCTGATATACTATCAGATTCTATAATGGATTTAGAATAGAAGAAAACGCAAATAATAATATGTTTTTGTTTTTGTGGACTGTGTGGAGTAAAGCCAAATTGAAGATTTTTATGACCTGTAGTCCAAAATGCGTTTCGACCAGGTGCGTAATTCCACACAGTTATTTTATAATAGTCGGTAACCATCGACCGAAAAACATTGCGTTTTAGAAAAGGGTACGATAGCATCTAACGGATGAGCCCAACTATCGTACCTGGGCGAAACGCATTTTGGACTACAGGTCGTAAAAATCTTCAATTTGGCTTTATTCCACACAGTCCACAAAAACACAAACAAAAATATATTATTATTTGCGTTTCCTTCTATTCTATTACTGGCCAGACCACGGGCATAACATACATTTAGGTGCACGAATTTAACCAAATTCCCCTAAATAATATAATTTGCAGTGTGTAAATGCTGCAAATTTTATAATAGTCGGTAACCATCGACCGAAAAACATTGCGTCTTTGAAGGGTACGATAGCATCTAACTGATGAGCCCTACTATCGTACTTGGGCGAAATATTTTAGACTACAAGTCATAAAAAACTTCAATAATGGAATTAGCAAATTGCTAAAAGTTTAAGTAGCCATTCTATGATTTAGCTTTAGTAAAATGTTAAAATCGTTTAAAATTAGCTCAATCATCTTCCTAGCTTAATAAATTGCTAAAAGTGGCTTTAACATTTTACGAAATCGTTTAAAATTTTGCGGCATTAAATTTAAACTAATAACAAACTGCTTTTATAGTTACTAAAAAAAAGAAAGTAAGTAGTAGTGAAGTATAAAAAGTAAAATAGAAATAATAAGTATATACTTAGTTGTAATTGAAAATAATATTTATTTGAATTTGGCTCGATGACATCCCGGGGCCGTCTGAAACTAAGAAGATGACTCAAGAACAGCGAGCCGTCCAACTGATCTCTTTGCATTAACAAATCCATTTGGCAACTGTACGTCAGCAATTCTAACTATTCCATCTTGTCCAGAGTAGATCTTAGTAACTCGATCGAACTTCAGTAGGTTCTCTAATTAGAACTAAGCTACCTTCTTTGACGGACTTAGTACTCTAAATACTCGTAGTACGAACGCCAAATAAGCTGTGAGATCAAATGTTGGGTTCTTCTACTATAAAGCCAGCTGCAATAGTCTTTCTCATAAAAAACACCAGGCGCTATTACATATCGAAAATCTTCACCAAAAAGCATCGAATTGGGAGTGAGTGGCCTTGAGTCTTCTGGATCCACAGGAATATGAGTAAAAGGACGCATATTGATTTGACCTTGAGCTTCCATAAGGGCGTTTTTCAAAACATCTCTTGGAATGGTACCCTTTAACACGAACCCGATACTTCGTTTTATAGATTGGATAAGGCGCTCCCAGTCCCTACCCGAAGAAGATCGTTAAAAAACAGCGATTACAATCCCATTTGGTCTCTTCGAATTTAATGTCATGGTTTTTGGATTACGCAATGCTAGTCAGACATTTCAAAGATATATGAACCAAATTTTTCAAGACTTAGATTTCGTTATTGTCTACATTGATGATATATGCATTGCTTCATCGACTTCAGAAGATCATTTGGAACATTTCCGTATTGTTCTCCAGCGCTTACGCGAAAACAATCGTAGATTAAACGTTTCAAAATGCAAATTCGCTCAATCTGAAGTAAATTTTTTGGGACATAAAGTCTCAAAAGATGGTATTGCCCCTATAAAAGAAAAAGTTGAGGCTATTTCATCGTTTAAAAAACCTACCTTCGCATTTGAACTCAAAAGATTTATTGCAATGTTGAATTTTTACCGTAGATCTCTTCCACATGCAGCTTTTGTACAGGGCAAATTCCAAAAACTCATCAAAGGCAACAAGAAAAATGACAAATCCGTGATTAATTGGAATCAAGAAGCTGACCACGCATTTGAAAAATGCAAGCATAATTTAGCAAACGCAGTTCTCTTAGCATATCCTACTCCAAATGCTAAACTCGTCCTTCATGTAGATGCAAGCAACCATTGTATTGGCGCTGCAATTCACGAATTAGTAAATGGTGAACTTAGACCCCTAGGATTCTATTCGAAGAAAATGACCGAATCCCAAAAAGAAAAGAGCACATACGACAGAGAATTGCTTGCAGCATATAAGTCGGTCCAATATTTCCATCACCTAATTGAGGGCAGAAGTTGTACGATTCTAACAGACCACAAGCCGTTAACTTTCGCCTTTATCCAAAAACCGGATGTCAAAATACCTCAGCGAATCAATCAGTTGAATTATATCAGCCTTTTCACAACAGATATTCGTCATATTAAAGGCAAAGATAATATTGTAGCTGATCTACTATCTCGAGTCGAATCCATCTTCAAAAGCGAGCAAATTAATTTTGAAAAATTAGCTGATGATCAAAAAGACGACGAAGAATTAAAACAATTGAAATATGACACATCATTGCAACTGAAACTCATTGCAATTCCTGGAACAACCGTTTCACTATTATGCGATGTTTCTACTTCACGCGTTCGTCCTTACATTACAAAAATCTATCGCAAACAAGCATTCGATTCAACCCATAACATTGCTCATGAGATCTTCAATCAAATTAATAACCGATCGATTTGTCTGGTTAAATATGAAAAGCGATATCAAGCAGATGGTTGAAAAATGCGTTAACTGTCAAAAAGCCAAAATAAGTAAACACAATCGAGCAGCGTTAGAACAATTCAAAGTGCCAAGTCGCAGATTCAAACACATCAATATCGATATCATTGGACCATTACCATTCTCAGGCGGATTCAAATACTGCTTGACATGCATCGACCGCTATACAAGATGGCCAACAGCAATTCCGATCCCAGACATAGCAGCAGAAACCGTTGCAAGAGCTTTCGTTCATGGATGGATAACGTATTTTGGTGTACCACAAGCAATCACAACTGATCAGGGTAAACAATTTGAATGTAAGTTATTTAACGAATTATCCAAATTAATAGGCGCAAAGCATTTTCGAACCACTGCGTACCACCCACAAGCAAATGGTATGATTGAACCTATGCATCGAACATTGAAAACTGCCATTAAATGCCATACAGACAGCAATTGGACAGAAAGTTTAGCAATCGTACTACTTGGACTTCGAACGACTTTCAAAGAAGATTTGAAAGCAACACCAGCTGAAATGGTTTTCGGCGAAAACCTCTCGCTACCAGCAGAATTCTTCGATAATCCTTCAGATGAATACATCGAAAGTGACTTTGTTGTGAATCTTCGAAAAATTATCCAAAACATTAAACCTGTTCCAGCTTCTAATCATTCTGTGAGAAAATCATTTATTCATGATAATCTCAAGTCATGCACGAATGTTTTCGTTAGAGATGATACAGTAAAACCACCATTAAAGACGCCTTATGACGGTCCTTTCAAAATTATAAATCGTTATGATAAAAATGTTGAGGTTGAAATAGGTATCAGGGTAGTAAAAATGACCGTAGATAGACTCAAAGCATCACATACATATATCCCAAGAAGACGAACAATATTTACAAAAGAAGTTACCAGTACCTTCGGAAATAAAAGTTTCTTAAAAAAGATCTTCAGACGAACATAAAAATACTAAATCGTCGGTCGAAGACAAAAGGCAAACTACGTGCACAAGTTGTATCGGAAGACGCGTCCATTTCCCAAAAAATTCAACGATTTTATTTAACAATCATTCTGGAGGGGAGTGGATGTAGCAGTTAGCAGCTAATCATTTATTATTATTAATTTACTAAATTTCAATTCAAAATAATCAACTCTTAGATAATCAAAATTCACTCCTCTTAAATAAATTAACGTAGTAACTTTTGACAAATCATTTGCTGAGATTTGATATTTTCGTTTTTAATTATTCAGTCTGGTATAGATTTTGTTAGAAAAAACTGTCTTTAATTAATAAATAATTGGTTATAATTTTTTATATACACTTTTGTGTTTTAATTTTTTATTAAAATATATTGAATGGATATTGGTTAATTCCAAATCTGAATAAACAACCAAAATCCATATATCAAACCAAACTAGATTAGGACACTTCTTCTTATCTTATATTACTGACGTCATATGTGAAACAAAATCTACGAATTGTTGTTGTTTGTGGATTAATATATCTTGTTTCACATATGACGTCAGTAATAAACTGTTAAGTTTCGTAATCTTGTTTCTTCTTATATATGTTACCCATCTTTGGTAGTATATTTTCTCGTTCCTGTTTTGATAGAAAAAATTGTAAGCAACATTTTGTTGGTGAATGCTGTTTTTTGAACTTTTTAATTATTGTTTTCGGAAGTATCCGAGTTTATCGGATTAAAGTGGTACGAGAAGTAACTGCAGCATGTCTAACGCAAAAGGTCGAAAAAACAATTCGCCAGGCTGGGAAGAGGCTGGTGGTGAATTTTATCAAGAGTGTTATCCAGCTGAATGGGAAGGGTTTCAACGGGATCCTGCAGCAATAGCCACCCTTTTACCTTCCAAACAAAGCCGTGTTGGTAAGATTTATATTGGGGCGACTTTGTAGCACGCCTACAACTTTGATGTTTTTTAGAGTGAATTATTATGCAGAATTTGTTTTAAACTATTTCGGTGATTTTTTCAGTTCTGGAATTTTTCGTTCTTTGGCTCATTTTGTCTTTAAAATAGGAATTTTAACACGGATATTTTTATTCGTTAATTTATCGTTGCAAATAGTAAAACAGTCTTAATGTTAAAATATTTGTTTTTCTATTTTTTATTTTCAATATGAGATACAAATCCGCGGCTACAATTAACTAATGGAGATTTCGTTTCAATAAATAGGATTCGCTTCTAAAACCAATACTTTTTAGCGTAACAAACGCCCAGTAGGAAATTTCAAAAAAATCATGCATGAATTACAGACTTTCACCAATGAGTGGAAGCTACACCCTATGAATATGGTATGAAAACATTGATGAATTTAACATGGGGCTGTCATAGGCGTTCACCAAGTCATTTTCGAGGTGATTATTTACCTAGGGGGTCATTACGTAACTCGATTATCGTCTGTACTATAGTGATGCCTTTATTTGCTTCACGTAATTCGACAATCGTCAAATCGCTATCGTCAAAATGATTGGGTTTGGACGATAGATAAATAGATATCGTCTTGCATTAATTTTGAGTAGTTTGTAGGTGACTGTAGTTGAATAATTAAGATTGTTCAGCGACGAAAAGGTTGCAACAGAACAGATTCGTGAGAAACTTCAGAACAAGATAGAACAACTTAGAACAGTCAGCCATCTGGCGAAAAAAAATATTGTTTACCTACAATTCAAATTTATTTATTTTTGGAGAAACGTTCTTAAAAATAATTTGAATTCATTTAAAAAAATATTTTTCATGAAATTGAGATGATTCCGACACGGAAAATGATTTATCAACTAATTCTAAAACCGAAATGTTTATTTTTTTTAAACAACAACAATTGGTTTTCACAGTTCTCACAAATCTGTTTTAACCTGTTCTACCTAAAAAGCAAGTGCAGAAAATCCTGTTCTAAAGTGTTCCAAACTGTTCCAAACAGACTCATTGAACACCAAACCAGAACAGTTTAGAACAGAAAATTTCTCATTGAACAGCAAAATCCTGTACTTTTCTGTTCTAAAGTGTTCTAATCTGTTCCGAACAGCCTCATTGAACACACATATTGAGTAGCAATGTAGTTTGACATCTTGTTTTTGTCTATCTGTTGCATTTGCAAATTAAAATTAAAATTTTTCGGCGCAGCAATTTTCTTGTGTTAGAAGGTGGAAATGAAAACTCAAGTTGGGAGAAAATACAATTAATTCGAATGCGAAGACATATGAGAGACAAATTGGATGTTCATCCATATATCGAGTCAAAATACCAATCTGAGACTGTGTGGCTGCCCTATATATAAATTGATGTATTTACATTTATACATATCAATTTGTAAAAAATATTACAATAAAATGACTTACATTTTTGTCCAATTATATAACTTTATTCGCACCAAATACAAAACAGTACACAACGTGGTTGACATTTATGGCAGTCCATTTGATAACTCAACAAAACTTTGAGAGTTTCTGAAATGTACCAAATACTCTCAAATTATAAACGATTGACGAGACGATAGTGGTTGAGTTACGTGAAGTAAATTAAAGACGATCTCGTCGACGCCCATCGTTTTGACGATTATCGTTGTGAAAATTATGGAATGACCCTCCTGTGAAATCACGAATTAGGGGCAACTAGTTTATTCATAAGTAAATTATATGTGATGAAAAATAGCATGGACGTTAAGCTGTGAAATCACTAGATAACTTAGGCCCGTTAACTGATACACAACTTAAGCATTTAAGTTCTACTTAAGAACTTATGCGACAGTTTAGGCAGAGGAAAAAGTAGACCATAAGCGTTTTCAATTGAACATAAATATTTATGATGCGTATCAGCAAACGGGCCTTAGAGTTGCTTATTTAGCAGGTGAAAAATTACATGAATGCCCATCCATTAATTCACTCTTTTAATGTAACTCATACGAGAAGTAACTGCAGCATGTCTAACGCAAAAGGTCGAAAAAACAATTCGCCAGGCTGGGAAGAGGCTGGTGGTGAATTTTATCAAGAGTGTTATTCAGCTGAATGGGAAGGGTTTCAACGGGATCCTGCAGCAATAGCCACTCTTTTACCTTACAAACAAAGCCGTGTTGGTAAGATTTATATTGGGGCGACTTTGTAGCACGCCTACAACTTTGATGTTTTTTAGAGTGAATTATTATGCAGAATTAGTTTTAAACTATTTCTGTGATTTTTTCAGTTCTGGAATTTTTCGTTCTTTGGCTCATTTTGTCTTAAAATAGGAATTTTAACACGGATATTTTTATTCGTTAATTTATCGTTGCAAGTAGTAAAACAGTTTTAATGTTAAAATATTTGTTTTTCTATTTTTTATTTTCAATATGAGATACAAATCCGCGGCTACAAATAACTAATGGAGATTTCGTTTCAATAAATAGGATTCGCTTCTAAAACCAATACTTTTTAGCGTAAGAAACGCCCAGTAGGAAATTTCAAAAAAATCATGCATAAATTACAGACTTTCACCAATGAGTGGAAGCTACACCCTATGAATATGGTATGAAAACATTGATGAATTTAACATGGGGCTGTCATAGGCGTTCACCAAGTAATTTTCGAGGTGATTATTTACCTACGGGGTCATTACGTAACTCGATTATCGTCTGTACTATAGTGATGCCTTTATTTGCTTCACGTAATTCGACAATCGTCAAATCGCTATCGTCAAAATGATTGGGTTTGGACGATAGATAAATAGGTATCGTCTTGCACTAATTTTGAGTAGTTTGTAGGTGACTGTAGTTGAATAATTAAGATTGTTCAGCGACGAAAAGGTTGCAACAGAACAGATTCGTGAGAAACTTCAGAACAAGATAGAACAACTTAGAACAGTCAGTCATCTGGCAAAAAAAATATTGTTTACCTACAATTCAAATTCATTTATTTTTGGAGAAACGTTCTTAAAAATAATTTGAATTCATTTAAAAAAATATTTTTCATGAAATTGAGATGATTCCGACACGGAAAATGATTTATCAACTAATTCTAAAACCGAAATGTTTATTTTTTTTAAACAACAATTGGTTTTCACAGTTCTCACAAATCTGTTCTAACCTGTTCTACCTAAAAAGCAAGTGCAGAAAATCCTGTTCTAAAGTGTTCCAAACTGTTCCAAACAGACTCATTGAACACCAAACCAGAACAGTTTAGAACAGAAAATTTCTCATTGAACAGCAAAATCCTGTACTTTTCTGTTTTAAAGTGTTCTAATCTGTTCCGAACAGTCTCATTGAACACACATATTGAGTAGCAATGTAGTTTGACATCTTGTTTTTGTCTATCTGTTGCATTTGCAAATTAAAATTAAAATTTTTCGGCGCAGCAATTTTCTTGTGTTAGAAGGTGGAAATGAAAACTCAAGTTGGGAGAAAATACAATTAATTCGAATGCGAAGACATATGAGAGACAAATTGGATGTTCATCCATATATCGAGTCAAAATACCAATCTGAGACTGTGTGGCTGCCCTATATATAAATTGATGTATTTACATTTATACATATCAATTTGTAAAAAATATTACAATAAAATGGCTTACATTTTTGTCCAATTATATAACTTTATTCGCACCAAATACAAAACAGTACACAACGTTGTTGACATTTATTGCAGTCCATTTGATAACTCAACAAAACTTTGAGAGTTTCTGAAATGTACCAAATACTCTCAAATTATAAACGATTGACGAGACGATAGTGGTTGAGTTACGTGGAGTAAATTAAAGACGATCACGCCGACGCCCATCGTTTTGACGATTATCGCTGTGAAAATTACGGAATGACCCTCCTGTGAAATCACGAAGCAGGGGCAACTAGTTTACTCATAAGTAAATTATATGTGATGAAAAATAGAATGGACGTTAAGCTGTGAAATCACTAGATAACTTAGGCCCGTTTACTGATACACAACTTAAGCATTTAGGTTCTACTTAAGAACTTATGCGACAGTTTAGGCAGAGGAAAAAGTAGACCATAAGCGTTTTCAATTGAACATAAATATTTATGATGCGTATCAGCAAACGGGCCTTAGAGTTGCTTATTCAGCAAGTGAAAAATTACATTATTGCCCATCCATTAATTCACTCTTTTAATGTAACTCATTAATTCGCATATGAATTATATATGATACAAAAATGCCATGATTGTTCAATTATGAAATCACTAGGTAAAGCCCGTATGATACCTACTTTTTCCCTCATTTTTAATGTATTAAATCACATGAAAGTGTCAGTTTTCTGTGAAAGAGGAAATATGTTTTTTTTACATGGTGTAGAAGCGCCAGAATTAAATCAAAGGTTATAAATATCGTAAATCAAAATTACAATTTTATTTTCTAAAAAAAAAACAAATATTTTTAAGAATTATCTAGAAGAAACTTAATCTATGAAAATCTACTTACATTCCTTTTATTTCAATTTTTAAAAAATTGACGACTTCAACTATTTGACGAAAGCAATAATAATGAAAAAATAATGGCGCAAAATTTTAAACAACCCATTGTTAAGTTCTTAACATTTTACTAGTTAGCAATTTCCTAAGTGCTTATTGGTTGAATAACTATTTCAAAATTCTTCTAAACTAGTAAATTGCTAATTAAGGGTTTGAATTTTGATGAACACAATTATTCTTGTTATGCGTTCTAAATTAATTACATGTTGATGAAAACCCAATATGTGCTCTAAAAAGGTATTAGTTATTTCTATTTTCATCACTTTAACTTCATTATTTACAAAAAAAAAAAAAAAAAAAAATATATGTGCACCAGCAGGACTCGAACCTAGGCACCCCGCGCGCAAGGCTGATATACTATCAGATTCTACAATGGATTTAGAATAGAAGAAAACGCAAATAATAATATATTTTTGTTTTTGTTTTTGTGGACTGTGTGGAGTAAAGCCAAATTGAAGATTTTTATGACCTGTAGTCCAAAATGCGTTTCGACCAGGTGCGTAATTCCACACAGTTATTTTATAATAGTCGGTAACCATCGACCGCAAATCATTGCGTTTTAGAAAAGGGTACGATAGCATCTAACGGATGAGCCCAACTATCGTACCTGGGCGAAACGCATTTTGGACTACAGGTCATAAAAATCTTCAATTTGGCTTTATTCCACACAGTCCACAAAAACACAAACAAAAATATATTATTATTTGCGTTTCCTTCTATTCTATTACTGGCCAGACCACGGGCATAACATACATTTAGGTGCACGAATTTAACCAAATTCCCCTAAATACTATAATTTGCAGTGTGTAAATGCTGCAAATTTTATAATAGTCGGTAACCATCGACCGAAAAACATTGCGTCTTTGAAGGGTACGATAGCATCTAACTGATAAGCCCTACTATCGTACTTGGGCGAAACATTTTGGACTACAGGTCATAAAAATCTTCAATAATGGATTTAGCAAATTGCTAAAAGTTTAAGTAGCCATTCCATGATTTTAACTTTAGTAAAATGTTAAAATCGTTTAAAATTAGCTCAATCATCTTCTTAGCTTAATAAATTGCTAAAAGTGGCTTTAACATTTTACGAAATCGTTTAAAATTTTGCGACATTAAATTTAAACTAATAACAAACTGCTTTTATAGTTACTAAAAAAAAGAAAGTAAGTAGTAGTGAAGTATAAAAAAGTAAAATAGAAATAATAAGTATATACTTAGTTGTAATTGAAAATAATATTTATTTGAATTTGGCTCGATGACATCCCGGGGCCGTCTGAAACTAAGAAGATGACTCAAGAACAGCGAGCCTTCCAACTGATCTCTTTGCATTAATAAATCAATTTGGCAACTGTACGTCAGCAATTCTAACTATTCCATCTTGTCCAGAGTAGATCTTAATAACTCGATCGAACTTCAGTAGGTTCTCTAATTAGAACTAAGCTACCTTCTTTGACGGACTTAGTACTCTAAATACTCGTAGTACGAACGCCAAATAAGCTGTGAGATCAAATGTTGGGTTCTTCTACTATAAAGCCAGCTGCAATAGTCTTTTTCATAAAAAACACCAGGCGCTATTACATATCGAAAATCTTCACCAAAAAGCATCGATTCCACAGGAATATGAGTAAAAGGACGCATATTGATTTGACCTTGAGCTTCCATAAGGGCGTTTTTCAAAACATCTCTTGGAATGGTACCCTTTAACACGAACCCGATACTTCGTTTTATAGATTGGATAAGGCGCTCCCAGTCCCTACGCGAAGAAGATCGTTAAAAAACAGCGATTACAACCCCATTTGGTGTCTTCGAATTTAATGTCATGGTTTTTGGATTACGCAATGCTAGTCAGACATTTCAAAGATATATGAACCAAATTTTTCAAGACTTAGATTTCGTTATTGTCTACATTGATGATATATGCATTGCTTCATCGACTCCAGAAGATCATTTGGAACATTTCCGTATTGTTCTCCAGCACTTACGCGAAAACAATCTTAGATTAAACGTTTCAAAATGCAAATTCGCTCAATCTGCAGTAAATTTTTTGGGACATAAAGTCTCAAAAGATGGTATTGCCCCTATAAAAGAAAAAGTCGAGGCTATTTCATCGTTCAAAAAACCTACCTTCACATTTGAACTCAAAAGATTTATTGCAATGTTGAATTTTTAACGTAGATCTCTTCCACATGCAGCTTTTGTACAGGGCAAATTCCAAAAACTCATCAAAGGCAACAAGAAAAATGACAAATCCGTGATTAATTGGAATCAAGAAGCTGACCACGCATTTGAAAAATGCAAGCATGATTTAGCAAACGCAGTTCTCTTAGCACATCCTACTCCAAATGCTAAACTCGTCCTTCATGTAGATGCAAGCAACCATTGTATTGGCGCTGCAATTCACGAATTAGTAAATGCTGAACTTAGACCCCTAGGATTCTATTCGAAGAAAATGACCGAATCCCAAAAAGAAAAGAGCACATACGACAGAGAATTGCTTGCAGCATATAAGTCGGTCCAATATTTCCATCACCTAATTGAGGGCAGAAGTTTTACGATTCTAACAGACCATAAGCCGTTAACTTTCGCCTTTATCCAAAAACCGGATGTCAAAATACCTCAGCGAATCAATCAGTTGAATTATATCAGCCTTTTCACAACAGATATTCGTCATATTAAAGGCAAAGATAATATTGTAGTTGATCTACTATCTCGAGTCGAATCCATCTTCAAAAGCGAGCAAATTAATTTTGAAAAATTAGCTGATGATCAAAAAGACGACGAAGAATTAAAAAAATTGAAATATGACACATCATTGCAACTGAAACTCATTGCAATTCCTGGAACAACCGTTTCACTATTATGCGATGTTTCTACTTCACGCGTTCGTCCTTACATTACAAAAATCTATCGCAAACAAGCATTTGATTCAACCCATAACATTGCTCATAAGATCTTCAATCAAATTAATAACCGATCGATTTGTCTGGTTAAATATGAAAAGCGATATCAAGCAGATGGTTGAAAAATGCGTTAACTGTCAAAAATCCAAAATAAGTAAACACAATCGAGCAGCGTTAGAACAATTCAAAGTGCTAAGTCGCAGATTCAAACACATCAATATCGATATCATTGGACCATTACCATTCTCAGGCGGATTCAAATACTGCTTGACATGCATCGACCGCTATACAAGATGGCCAACAGCAATTCCGATCCCAGACATAGCAGCAGAAACCGTTGCAAGAGCTTTCGTTCATGGATGGATAACGTATTTTGGTGTACCACAAGCAATCACAACTGATCAGGGTAAACAATTTGAATGTAAGTTATTTAACGAATTATCCAAATTAATAGGCGCAAAGCATTTTCGAACCACTGCGTACCACCCACAAGCAAATGGTATGATTGAACCTATGCATCGAATTTTGAAAACTGCCATTAAATGCCATACAGACAGCAATTGGACAGAAAGTTTAGCAATCGTACTACTTGGACTTCGAACGACTTTCAAAGAAGATTTGAAAGCAACACCAGCTGAAATGGTTTTCGGCGAAAACCTCTCGCTACCAGCAGAATTCTTCGATAATCCTTCAGATGAATACATCGAAAGTGACTTTGTTGTGAATCTTCGAAAAATTATCCAAAACATTAAACCTGTTCCAGCTTCTAATCATTCTGTGAGAAAATCATTTATTCATTATAATCTCAAGTCTTGCACGCATGTTTTCGTTAGAGATGATACAGTAAAACCACCACGCCTTATGACGGTCCTTTCAAAATTATAAATCGTTATGATAAAAATGTTGAGGTTGAAATAGGTAACAGGGTAGTAAAAATAACCGTAGATAGACTCAAAGCATCACATACATATATCCCAAGAAGACGAATAATATTTACAAAAGAAGTTACCAGTACCTTCGGAAATAAAAGTTTCTTAAAAAAGATCTTCAGACGAACATAAAAATACTAAATCGTCGGTCGAAGACAAAAGGCAAACTACGTGCACAAGTTGTATCGGAAGACGCGTCCATTTCCCAAAAAAATTCAACGATTTTATTTAACAATCATTCTGGAGGGGAGTGGATGTAGCAGTTAGCAGCTAATCATTTATTATTATTAATTTACTAAATTTCAATTCAAAATAATCAACTCTTAGATAATCAAAATTCACTCCTCTTAAATAAATTAACGTAGTAACTTTTGACAAATCATTTGCTGAGATTTGATATTTTCGTTTTTAATTATTCAGTCTGGTATAGATTTTGTTAGAAAAAACTGTCTTTAATTAATAAATAATTGGTTATAATTTTTTATATACACTTTTGTGTTTTAATTTTTTATTAAAATATATTGAATGGATATTGGTTAATTCCAAATCTGAATAAACAACCAAAATCCATATATCAAACCAAACTAAATTAGGACACTTCTTCTTATCTTATATTACTGACGTCATATGTGAAACAAAATCTACGAATTGTTGTTGTTTGTGGATTAATATATCTTGTTTCACATATGACGCCAGTAATAAACTGTTAAGTTTCGTAATCTTGTTTCTTCTTATATATGTTACCCATCTTTGGTAGTATATTTTCTCGTTCCTGTTTTGATAGAAAAAATTGTAAGCAACATTTTGTTGGTGAATGCTGTTTTTTGAACTTTTTAATTATTGTTTTCGGAAGTATCCGAGTTTATCGGATTAAAGTGGTACGAGAAGTAACTGCAGCATGTCTAACGCAAAAGGTCGAAAAAACAATTCGCCAGGCTGGGAAGAGGCTGGTGGTGAATTTTATCAAGAGTGTTATCCAGCTGAATGGGAAGGGTTTCAACGGGATCCTGCAGCAATAGCCACCCTTTTACCTTCCAAACAAAGCCGTTTTGGTAAGATTTATATTGGGGCGACTTTGTAGCACGCCTACAACTTTGATGTTTTTTAGAGTGAATTATTATGCAGAATTTGTTTTAAACTATTTCGGTGATTTTTTCAGTTCTGGAATATTTCGATGTTTGGCTCATTTTGTCTTTAAAATAGTAATTTTAACACGGATATTTTTATTCGTTAATTTATCGTAGCAAGTAAAAACAGTAAAGTAAAAACAGTTTTAATGTTAAAATATTTGTTTTTCTATTTTTTATTTTCAATATGAGATACAAATCCGCGGCTACAAATAACTAATGGAGATTTCGTTTCAATAAATAGGAGTCGCTTCTAAAACCAATACTTTTTAGCGTAACAAACGCCCAGTAGGAAATTTCAAAAAAATCATGCATGAATTACAGACTTTCACCAATGAGTGGAAGCTACACCCTATGAATATGGTATGAAAACATTGATGAATTTAACATGGGGCTGTCATAGGCGTTCACCAAGTCATTTTCGAGGTGATTATTTACCTGGGGGGTCATTACGTAACTTGATTATCGTCTGTACTATAGCGATGCCTTTATTTGCTTCACGTAATTCGACAATCGTCAAATCGCTATCGTTAAAATGATTGGGTTTGGACGATAGATAAATAGGTATCGCCTTGCATTAATTTTGAGTAGTTTGTAGGTGACTGTAGTTGAATAATTAAGATTGTTCAGCGACGAAAAGGTTACAACAGAACAGATTCGTGAGAAACTTCAGAACAAAATAGAACAACTTAGAACAGTCAGTCATCTGGCAAAAAAAAAATATTGCTTACCTACAATTCAAATTCATTTATTATTTATTTTTGGAGAAACGTTCTTAAAAATAATCTGAATGGAACTGAATTTATTTAAAAAAATATTTTTCATGAAATTGAGATGATTCCGACACGGAAAATGATTTATCAACTAATTCTAAAACCGAAATGTTTATTTTTTTTTAAACAACAACAATTGGTTTTCACAGTTCTCACAAATCTGTTCTAACCTGTTCTACCTAAAAAGCAAGTGCAGAAAATCCTGTTCTAAAGTGTTCCAAACAGACTCATTGAACACCAAACCAGAACAGTTTAGAACAGAAAATTTCTCATTGAACAGCAAAATCCTGTACTTTTCTGTTCTAAAGTGTTCTAATCTGTTCCGAACATCCTCATTGAACACACATATTGAGTAGCACTGTAGTTTGACATCTTGTTTTTGTCTATCTGTTGCATTTGCAAATTAAAATTTAAATTTTTCGGCGCAGCAATTTTCTTGTGTTAGAAGGTGGAAATGAAAACTCAAGTTGGGAGAAAATACAATTAATTCGAATGCGAAGACATATGAGAGACAAATTGGATGTTCATCCATATATCGAGTCAAAATACCAATCTGAGACGTGTGGCTGCCCTATATATAAATTGATGTATTTACATTTATACATATCAATTTGTAAAAAATATTACAATAAAATGACTTACATATTTGTCTAATTATATAACTTTATTCGCACCAAATACAAAACAGTACACAACGTTGTTGACATTTATGGCAGTCCATTTGATAAATCAACAAAACTTTGAGAGTTTCTGAAATGTACCAAATACTCTCAAATTATAAACGATTGACGAGACGATAGTGGTTGAGTTACGTGAAGTAAATTAAAGACGATCTCGTCGACGCCCATCGTTTTGATGATTATCGTTGTGAAAATTACGGAATGACCCTCCTGTGAAATCACGAAGTAGGGGCAACTAGTTTATTCATAAGTAAATTATATGTGATGAAAAATAGCATGGACGGTAAGCTGTGAAATCACTAGATAACTTAGGCCCGTTTACTGATACACAACTTAAGCATTTAAGTTCTACTTAAGAACTTATGCGACAGTTTAGGCAGAGGAAAAAGTAGACCATAAGCGTTTTCAATTGAACATAAATATTTATGATGCGTATCAGCAAACGGGCCTTAGAGTTGCTTATTCAGCAAGTGAAAAATTACATGAATGCCCATCCATTAATTCACTCTGTTAATGTAACTCATTAATTCGCATATGAATTATATATGATACAAAAATGCCATGAATGTTCAATTATGAAATCACTAGGTAAAGCCCGTATGATGCCTACTTTTTTCCCTCATTTTTAATGTAATATTTTTAGTGTCAGTTTTCTGTGAAAGAGGAAATATGTTTTTTTTACATGGTGTTGAAGCGCCAGAATTAAATCAAAGGTTATAAATATCGTAAATCAAAATTACAATTTTATTTTCTAAAAAAAAAAACAAATATTTTTAAGAATTATCTAGAAGAAACTTAATCTATGAAAATCTACTTACATTCCTTTTATTTAAATTTAAAAAATTGACGACCTCAACTATTTGACGAAAGCAATAATAATGAAAAAATAATGGCGCAAAATTTTAAACAACCCATTTTTAAGTGATTAACGTTTTACTAGTTAGCAATTTCCTAAGTGCTTATTGATTGAATAACTATTTCAAAATTCTTAAACCTTTTCTAAACTAGTAAATTGCTAATTAAGCAGAAAGCTGGGCATTTGTAGGGTTTGAATTTTGATGAACACAATTATTGTTGGTATGCGTTCTAAATTAATTACATGTTGATGAAAACCCAACATGTGCTCTAAAAAGGTATTAGTTATTTCTATTTTCATCACTTTAACTTCATTATTTACAATAAAACAAAAAAAAATGTGCACCAGCAGGACTCGCACCTGGGCACCCCGCGCGCAAGGCTGATATACTATTAGATTCTATAATGGATTTAGAATAGAAGAAAACGCAAATAATATATTTTTGTTTTTGTTTTTGTGGACTGTGTGGAGTAAAGCCAAATTGAAGATTTTTATGACCTGTAGTCCAAACTGCGTTTCGACCAGGTGCGTAATTCCACACAGTTATTTTATAATAGTCGGTAATCATCGACCGAAAAAAATTGCGTTTTAGAAAAGGATACGATAGCATCTAACGGATGAGCCCAACTATCGTACCTGGGCGAAACGCATTTTGGACTACAGGTCATAAAAATCTTCAATTTGGCTTTATTCCACACAGTCTACAAAAACACAAACAAAAATATATTATTATTTGCGTTTAAATAAGTAGTAGTGAAGTATAAAAAGTAAAATAGAAATAATAAGTATATACTTAGTTGTAATTGAAAATAATATTTATTTGAATTTGGCTCGATGACATCCCGGGGCCGTCTGAAACTAAGAAGATGACTCAAGAACAGCGAGCCGTCCAACTGATCTCTTTGCATTAACAAATCCATTTGGCAACTGTACGTCAGCAATTCTAACTATTCCATCTTGTCCAGAGTAGATCTTAATAACTCTATCGAACTTCAGTAGGTTCTCTAATTAGAACTAAGCTACCTTCTTTGACGGACTTAGTACTCTAAATACTCGTAGTACGAACGCCAAATAAGCTGTGAGATCAAATGTTGGGTTCTTCTACTATAAAGCCAGCTGCAATAGTCTTTCTCATAAAAAACACCAGGCGCTATTACATATCGAAAATCTTCACCAAAAAGCATCGAATTGAGTGTGAGTGGCCTTGAGTCTTCTGGATCCACAGGAATATGAGTAAAAAAACGCATATTGATTTGACCTTGAGCTTCCATAAGGGCGTTTTTCAAAACATCTCTTGGAATGGTACCCTTTAACACGAACCCGATACTTCGTTTTATAGATTGGATAAGGCGCTCCCAGTCCCTACCCGAAGAAGATCGTTAAAAAACCGCGATTACAACCCCATTTGGTTTCTTCGAATTTAATGTCATGGTTTTTGGATTACGCAATGCTAGTCAGACATTTCAAGATATATGAACCAAATTTTTCAAGACTTAGATTTCGTTATTGTCTACATTGATGATATATGCATTGCTTCATCGACTCCAGAAGATCATTTGGAACATTTCCGTATTGTTCTCCAGCGCTTACGCGAAAACAATCTTAGATTAAACGTTTCAAAATGCAAATTCGCTCAATCTGAAGTAAATTTTTTGGGACATAAAGTCTCAAAAGATGGTATTGCCCCTATAAAAGAAAAAGTCGAGGCTATTTCATCGTTTAAAAAACCTACCTTCGCATTTGAACTCAAAAGATTTATTGCAATGTTGAATTTTTACCGTAGATCTCTTCCACATGCAGCTTTTGTACAGGGCAAATTCCAAAAACTCATCAAAGGCAACAAGAAAAATGACAAATCCGTGATTAATTGGAATCAAGAAGCTGACCACGCATTTGAAAAATGCAAGCATGATTTAGCAAACGCAGTTCTCTTAGCACATCCTACTCCAAATGCTAAACTCGTCCTTCATGTAGATGCAAGCAACCATTGTATTGGCGCTGCAATTCACGAATTAGTAAATGGTGAACTTAGACCCCTAGGATTCTATTCGAAGAAAATGACCGAATCCCAAAAAGAAAAGAGCACATACGACAGAGAATTGCTTGCAGCATATAAGTCGGTCCAATATTTCCATCACCTAATTGAGGGCAGAAGTTGTACGATTCTAACAGACCACAAGCCGTTAACTTTCGCCTTTATCCAAAAACCGGATGTCAAAATACCTCAGCGAATCAATCAGTTGAATTATATCAGCCTTTTCACAACAGATATTCGTCATATTAAAGGCAAAGATAATATTGTAGCTGATCTACTATCTCGAGTCGAATCCATCTTCAAAAGGGAGCAAATTAATTTTGAAAAATTAGCTGATGATCAAAAAGACGACGAAGAATTAAAACAATTGAAATATGACACATCATTGCAACTGAAACTCATTGCAATTCCTGGAACAACCGTTTCACTATTATGCGATGTTTCTACTTCACGCGTTCGTCCTTACATTACAAAAATCTATCGCAAACAAGCATTCGATTCAACCCATAACATTGCTCATAAGATCTTCAATCAAATTAATAACCGATCGATTTGTCTGGTTAAATATGAAAAGCGATATCAAGCAGATGGTTGAAAAATGCGTTAACTGTCAAAAAGCCAAAATAAGTAAACACAATCGAGCAGCGTTAGAACAATTCAAAGTGCCAAGTCGCAGATTCAAACACATCAATATCGATATCATTGGACCATTACCATTCTCAGGCGGATTCAAATACTGCTTGACATGCATCGACCGCTATACAAGATGGCCAACAGCAATTCCGATCCCAGACATAGCAGCAGAAACCGTTGCAAGAGCTTTCGTTCATGGATGGATAACGTATTTTGGTGTACCACAAGCAATCACAACTGATCAGGGTAAACAATTTGAATGTAAGTTATTTAACGAATTATCCAAATTAATAGGCGCAAAGCATTTTCGAACCACTGCGTACCACCCACAAGCAAATGGTATGATTGAACCTATGCATCGAACATTGAAAACTGCCATTAAATGCCATACAGACAGCAATTGGACAGAAAGTTTAGCAATCGTACTACTTGGACTTCGAACGACTTTCAAAGAAGATTTGAAAGCAACACCAGCTGAAATGGTTTTCGGCGAAAACCTCTCGCTACCAGCAGAATTCTTCGATAATCCTTCAGATGAATACATCGAAAGTGACTTTGTTGTGAATCTTCGAAAAATTATCCAAAACATTAAACCTGTTCCAGCTTCTAATCATTCTGTGAGAAAATCATTTATTCATGATAATCTCAAGTCATGCACGAATGTTTTCGTTAGAGATGATACAGTAAAACCACCATTAAAGACGCCTTATGACGGTCGTTTCAAAATTATAAATCGTTATGATAAAAATGTTGAGGTTGAAATAGGTATCAGGGTAGTAAAAATGACCGTAGATAGACTCAAAGCATCACATACATATATCCCAAGAAGACGAACAATATTTACAAAAGAAGTTACCAGTACCTTCGGAAATAAAAGTTTCTTAAAAAAGATCTTCAGACGAACATAAAAATACTAAATCGTCGGTCGAAGACAAAAGGCAAACTACGTGCACAAGTTGTATCGGAAGACGCGTCCATTTCCCAAAAAATTCAACGATTTTATTTAACAATCATTCTGGAGGGGAGTGGATGTAGCAGTTAGCAGCTAATCATTTATTATTATTAATTTACTAAATTTCAATTCAAAATAATCAACTCTTAGATAATCAAAATTCACTCCTCTTAAATAAATTAACGTAGTAACTTTTGACAAATCATTTGCTGAGATTTGATATTTTCGTTTTTAATTATTCAGTCTGGTATAGATTTTGTTAGAAAAAACTGTCTTTAATTAATAAATAATTGGTTATAATTTTTTATATACACTTTTGTGTTTTAATTTTTTATTAAAATATATTGAATGGATATTGGTTAATTCCAAATCTGAATCAAACCAAACTAGATTAGGACACTTCTTCTTATCTTATATTACTGACGTCATATGTGAAACAAAATCTACGAATTGTTGTTGTTTGTGGATTAATATATCTTGTTTCACATATGACGTCAGTAATAAACTGTTAAGTTTCGTAATCTTGTTTCTTCTTATATATGTTACCCATCTTTGGTAGTATATTTTCTCGTTCCTGTTTTGATAGAAAAAATTGTAAGCAACATTTTGTTGGTGAATGCTGTTTTTTGAACTTTTTAATTATTGTTTTCGGAAGTATCCGAGTTTATCGGATTAAAGTGGTACGAGAAGTAACTGCAGCATGTCTAACGCAAAAGGTCGAAAAAACAATTCGCCAGGCTGGGAAGAGGCTGGTGGTGAATTTTATCAAGAGTGTTATCCAGCTGAATGGGAAGGGTTTCAACGGGATCCTGCAGCAATAGCCACTCTTTTACCTTCCAAACAAAGCCGTGTTGGTAAGATTTATATTGGGGCGACTTTGTAGCACGCCTACAACTTTGATGTTTTTTAGAGTGAATTATTATGCAGAATTAGTTTTAAACTATTTCGGTGATTTTTTCAGTTCTGGAATTTTTCGTTCTTTGGCTCATTTTGTCTTTAAAATAGGAATTTTAACACGGATATTTTTATTCGTTAATTTATCGTTGCAAGTAGTAAAACAGTTTTAATGTTAAAATATTTGTTTTTCTATTTTTTATTTTCAATATGAGATACAAATCCGCGGCTATAAATAACTAATGGAGATTTCGTTTCAATAAATAGGATTCGCTTCTAAAACCAATACTTTTTAGCGTAAGAAACGCCCAGTAGGAAATTTCAAAAAAATCATGCATAAATTACAGACTTTCACCAATGAGTGGAAGCTACACCCTATGAATATGGTATGAAAACATTGATGAATTTAACATGGGGCTGTCATAGGCGTTCACCAAGTCATTTTCGAGGTGATTATTTACCTACGGGGTCATTACGTAACTCGATTATCGTCTGTACTATAGTGATGCCTTTATTTGCTTCACGTAATTCGACAATCGTCAAATCGCTATCGTCAAAATGATTGGGTTTGGACGATAGATAAATAGGTATCGTCTTGCATTAATTTTGAGTAGTTTGTAGGTGACTGTAGTTGAATAATTAAGATTGTTCAGCGACGAAAAGGTTGCAACAGAACAGATTCGTGAGAAACTTCAGAACAAGATAGAACAACTTAGAACAGTCAGTCATCTGGCAAAAAAAATATTGTTTACCTACAATTCAAATTCATTTATTTTTGGAGAAACGTTCTTAAAAATAATTTGAATTCATTTAAAAAAATATTTTTAATGAAATTGAGATGATTCCGACACGGAAAATGATTTATCAACTAATTCTAAAACCGAAATGTTTATTTTTTTTAAACAACAACAATTGGTTTTCACAGTTCTCACAAATCTGTTCTAACCTGTTCTACCTAAAAAGCAAGTGCAGAAAATCCTGTTCTAAAGTGTTCCAAACTGTTCCAAACAGACTGATTGAACACCAAACCAGAACAGTTTAGAACAGAAAATTTCTCATTGAACAGCAAAATCCTGTACTTTTCTGTTCTAAAGTGTTCTAATCTGTTCCGAACAGCCTCATTGAACACACATATTGAGTAGCACTGTAGTTTGACATCTTGTTTTTGTCTATCTGTTGCATTTGCAAATTAAAATTAAAATTTTTCGGCGCAGCAATTTTCTTGTGTTAGAAGGTGGAAATGAAAAGTCAAGTTGGGAGAAAATACAACTAATTCGAATGCGAAGACATATGAGAGACAAATTGGATGTTCATCCATATATCGAGTCAAAATACCAATCTGAGACTGTGTGGCTGCCCTATATATAAATTGGTGTATTTACATTTATACATATCAATTTGTAAAAAATATTACAATAAAATGACTTACATTTTTGTCCAATTATATAACTTTATTCGCACCAAATACAAAACAGTACACAACGTGGTTGACATTTATGGCAGTCCATTTGATAACTCAACAAAACTTTGAGAGTTTCTGAAATGTACCAAATACTCTCAAATTATAAACGATTGACGGGACGATAGTGGTTGAGTTACGTGAAGTAAATTAAAGACGATCTCGTCGACGCCCATCGTTTTGACGATTATCGTTGTGAAAATTATGGAATGACCCTCCTGTGAAATCACGAATTAGGGGCAACTAGTTTATTCATAAGTAAATTATATGTGATGAAAAATAGCATGGACGTTAAGCTGTGAAATCACTAGATAACTTAGGCCCGTTTACTGATACACAACTTAAGCATTTAAGTTCTACTTAAGAACTTATGCGACAGTTTAGGCAGAGGAAAAAGTAGACCATAAGCGTTTTCAATTGAACATAAATATTTATGATGCGTATCAGCAAACGGCCCTTAGAGTTGCTTATTCAGCAGGTGAAAAATTACATGAATGCCCATCCATTAATTCACTCTTTTAATGTAACTCATTAATTCGCATATGAATTACATATATATGATACAAAAATGCCATGAATGTTCAATTATGAAATCACTAGGTAAAGCCCGTATGATACCTACTTTTTTCCCTCATTTTTAATGTATTAAATCACATGAAAGTGTTAGTTTTCTGTGAAAGAGGAAATAATTTTTTTTTACATTATTTACAAATTACAATTTTATTTTCTAAAAAAAAAAACAAATATTTTTAAGAATTATCTAGAAGAAACTTAATCTATGAAAATCTACTTACATTCCTTTTATTTCTCATTGTTAAGTGATTAACGTTTTACTAGTTAGCAATTTCCTAAGTGCTTATTGATTGAATAACTATTTCAAAATTCTTAAACCTTTTCTAAACTAGTAAATTGCTAATTAAGCAGAAAGCTGGGCATTTGTAGGGTTTGAATTTTGATGAACACAATTATTGTTGTTATGCGTTCTAAATTAATTACATGTTGATGAAAACCCAACATGTGCTCTAAAAAGGTATTAGTTATTTCTATTTTCATCACTTTAACTTCATTATTTACAATAAAACAAAAAAAAAATGTGCACCAGCAGGACTCGCACCTGGGCACCCCGCGCGCAAGGCTGATATACTATCAGATTCTATAATGGATTTAGAATAGAAGAAAACGCAAATAATAATATGTTTTTGTTTTTGTGGACTGTGTGGAGTAAAGCCAAATTGAAGATTTTTATGACCTGTAGTCCAAAATGCGTTTCGACCAGGTGCGTAATTCCACACAGTTATTTTATAATAGTCGGTAACCATCGACCGAAAAACATTGCGTTTTAGAAAAGGGTACGATAGCATCTAACGGATGAGCCCAACTATCGTACCTGGGCGAAACGCATTTTGGACTACAGGTCGTAAAAATCTTCAATTTGGCTTTATTCCACACAGTCCACAAAAACACAAACAAAAATATATTATTATTTGCGTTTCCTTCTATTCTATTACTGGCCAGACCACGGGCATAACATACATTTAGGTGCACGAATTTAACCAAATTCCCCTAAATAATATAATTTGCAGTGTGTAAATGCTGCAAATTTTATAATAGTCGGTAACCATCGACCGAAAAACATTGCGTCTTTGAAGGGTTCGATAGCATCTAACTGATGAGCCCTACTATCGTACTTGGGCGAAATATTTTAGACTACAAGTCATAAAAAACTTCAATAATGGAATTAGCAAATTGCTAAAAGTTTAAGTAGCCATTCTATGATTTAGCTTTAGTAAAATGTTAAAATCGTTTAAAATTAGCTCAATCATCTTCCTAGCTTAATAAATTGCTAAAAGTGACTTTAACATTTTACGAAATCGTTTAAAATTTTGCGGCATTAAATTTAAACTAATAACAAACTGCTTTTATAGTTACTAAAAAAAAAGAAAGTAAGTAGTAGTGAAGTATAAAAAGTAAAATAGAAATAATAAGTATATACTTAGTTGTAATTGAAAATAATATTTATTTGAATTTGGCTCGATGACATCCCGGGGCCGTCTGAAACTAAGAAGATGACTCAAGAACAGCGAGCCGTCCAACTGATCTCTTTGCATTAACAAATCCATTTGGCAACTGTACGTCAGCAATTCTAACTATTCCATCTTGTCCAGAGTAGATCTTAATAACTCGATCGAACTTCAGTAGGTTCTCTAATTAGAACTAAGCTACCTTCTTTGACGGACTTAGTACTCTAAATACTCGTAGTACGAACGCCAAATAAGCTGTGAGATCAAATGTTGGGTTCTTCTACTATAAAGCCAGCTGCAATAGTCTTTCTCATAAAAAACACCAGGCGCTATTACATATCGAAAATCATCACCAAAAAGCATCGAATTGGGAGTGAGTGGCCTTGAGTCTTCTGGATCCACAGGAATATGAGTAAAAGGACGCATATTGATTTGACCTTGAGCTTCCATAAGGGCGTTTTTCAAAACATCTCTTGGAATGGTACCCTTTAACACGAACCCGATACTTCGTTTTATAGATTGGATAACGCGCTCCCAGTCCCTACGCGAAGAAGATCGTTAAAAAACAGCGATTACAACCCCATTTGGTGTCTTCGAATTTAATGTCATGGTTTTTGGATTACGCAATGCTAGTCAGACATTTCAAAGATATATGAACCAAATTTTTCAAGACTTAGATTTCGTTATTGTCTACATTGATGATATATGCATTGCTTCATCGACTCCAGAAGATCATTTGGAACATTTCCGTATTGTTCTCCAGCACTTACGCGAAAACAATCTTAGATTAAACGTTTCAAAATGCAAATTCGCTCAATCTGCAGTAAATTTTTTGGGACATAAAGTCTCAAAAGATGGTATTGCCCCTATAAAAGAAAAAGTCGAGGCTATTTCATCGTTCAAAAAACCTACCTTCACATTTGAACTCAAAAGATTTATTGCAATGTTGAATTTTTAACGTAGATCTCTTCCACATGCAGCTTTTGTAAAGGGCAAATTCCAAAAACTCATCAAAGGCAACAAGAAAAATGACAAATCCGTGATTAATTGGAATCAAGAAGCTGACCACGCATTTGAAAAATGCAAGCATGATTTAGCAAACGCAGTTCTCTTAGCACATCCTACTCCAAATGCTAAACTCGTCCTTCATGTAGATGCAAGCAACCATTGTATTGGCGCTGCAATTCACGAATTAGTAAATGCTGAACTTAGACCCCTAGGATTCTATTCGAAGAAAATGACCGAATCCCAAAAAGAAAAGAGCACATACGACAGAGAATTGCTTGCAGCATATAAGTCGGTCCAATATTTCCATCACCTAATTGAGGGCAGAAGTTTTACGATTCTAACAGACCATAAGCCGTTAACTTTCGCCTTTATCCAAAAACCGGATGTCAAAATACCTCAGCGAATCAATCAGTTGAATTATATCAGCCTTTTCACAACAGATATTCGTCATATTAAAGGCAAAGATAATATTGTAGTTGATCTACTATCTCGAGTCGAATCCATCTTCAAAAGCGAGCAAATTAATTTTGAAAAATTAGCTGATGATCAAAAAGATGACCAAGAATTAAAAAAATTGAAATATGACACATCATTGCAACTGAAACTTATTGCAATTCCTGGAACAACCGTTTCACTATTATGCGATGTTTCTACTTCACGCGTTCGTCCTTACATTACAAAAATCTATCGCAAACAAGCATTTGATTCAACCCATAACATTGCTCATAAGATCTTCAATCAAATTAATAACCGATCGATTTGTCTGGTTAAATATGAAAAGCGATATCAAGCAGATGGTTGAAAAATGCGTTAACTGTCAAAAATCCAAAATAAGTAAACACAATCGAGCAGCGTTAGAACAATTCAAAGTGCTAAGTCGCAGATTCAAACACATCAATATCGATATCATTGGACCATTACCATTCTCAGGCGGATTCAAATACTGCTTGACATGCATCGACCGCTATACAAGATGGCCAACAGCAATTCCGATCCCAGACATAGCAGCAGAAACCGTTGCAAGAGCTTTCGTTCATGGATGGATAACGTATTTTGGTGTACCACAAGCAATCACAACTGATCAGGGTAAACAATTTGAATGTAAGTTATTTAACGAATTATCCAAATTAATAGGCGCAAAGCATTTTCGAACCACTGCGTACCACCCACAAGCAAATAGTATGATTGAACCTATGCATCGAATTTTGAAAACTGCCATTAAATGCCATACAGACAGCAATTGGGCAGAAAGTTTAGCAATCGTACTACTTGGACTTCGAACGACTTTCAAAGAAGATTTGAAAGCAACACCAGCTGAAATGGTTTTCGGCGAAAACCTCTCGCTACCAGCAGAATTCTTCGATAATCCTCCAGATGAATACATCGAAAGTGACTTTGTTGTGAATTATCCAAAACATTAAACCTGTTCCAGCTTCTAATAATTCTGTGAGAAAATCATTTATTCATTATAATCTCAAGTCTTGCACGCATGTTTTCGTTAGAGATGATACAGTAAAACCACCATTAAAGACGCCTTATGACGGTCCTTTCAAAATTATAAATCGTTATGATAAAAATTTTGAGGTTGGAATAGGTAACAGGGTAGTAAAAATAACCGTAGATAGACTCAAAGCATCACATATATATATCCCAAGAAGACGAACAATATTTACAAAAGAAGTTACCAGTACCTTCGGAAATAAAAAAAAAAGATCTTCAGACGAACATAATAATACTAAATCGTCGGTCGAAGACCAAAGGCAAACTACGTGCACAGGTCGTATCGGAAGACACGTCCATTTCCCAAAAAAATTCAATGATTTTATTTAACAATCATTCTGGAGGGGAGTGGATGTAGCAGTTAGCAACTAATCATTTATTATTATAAATTTACTAAATTTAAATTCAAAATAATCAACTCTTAGATAATCAAAATTCACTCCTCTTAAATAAATTAACGTAGTAACTTTTGACAAATCATTTGCTGAGATTTGATATTTTCGTTTTTAATTATTCAGTCTGGTATAGATTTTGTTAGAAAAAACTTTCTTTAATTAATAAATAATTGGTTATAATTTTTTATATACACTTTTGTGTTTTAATTTTTTATTAAAATATATTGAATAGATATTGGTTAATTCCAAATCTGAATAAACAACCAAAATCCATATATCAAACCAAACTAGATTAGGACACTTCTTATCTTATATTACTGACGTCATATTTGAAACAAAATCTACGAATTGTTGTTGTTTGTGGATTAAAATATCTTGTTTCACATATCACGTCAATAATAATACAAAACTGTTAAGTTTCGTAATCTTGTTTCTTCTTATTTATGTTACCCATCTTTGGTAGTAATTTTCTCGTAGAAAAAATTTTAAGCAACATTTAGTTGCTGAATGCTGTTTTTTGGACTTTTTAATTATTGTTTTCATAAGTATCCGAGTTTACCGTATTAAAGTGGTACGAGAAGTAACTGCAGCATGTCTAATGCAAAAGGTCGAAAAAACAATTCGCCAGGCTGGGAAGAGGCTGGTGGTGAATTTTATCAATAGTGTTATCCAGCTGAATGGGAAGGGTTTCAACGGGATCCTGCAGCAATTGCCACTCTCTTACCTTCCAAACAAATCCGTGTTGGTAAGATTTATATTGGGGCGACTTTGTAGCACGCCTACAACTTTGATGTTTTTTAGAGTGAATTATGCAGAATTAGTTTTAAACTATTTCGGTGATTTTTTCAGTTCGGGAATATTTCGATCTTTGGCTCATTTTGTCTTTAAAATAGTAATTTTAACACGGATATTTTTATTCGTTAATTTATCGTAGCAAGTAAAAACAGTAAAGTAAAAACAGTTTTAATGTTAAAATATTTGTTTTTCTATTTTTTATTTTCAATATGAGATACAAATCCGCGGCTACAAATAACTAATGGAGATTTCGTTTCAATAAATAGGAGTCGCTTCTAAAACCAATACTTTTTAGCGTAACAAACGCCCAGTAGGAAATTTCAAAAAAATCATGCATGAATTACAGACTTTCACCAATGAGTGGAAGCTACACCCTATGAATATGGTATGAAAACATTGATGAATTTAACATGGGGCTGTCATAGGCGTTCACCAAGTCATTTTCGAGGTGATTATTTACCTGGGGGGTCATTACGTAACTTGATTATCGTCTGTACTATAGCGATGCCTTTATTTGCTTCACGTAATTCGACAATCGTCAAATCGCTATCGTTAAAATGATTGGGTTTGGACGATAGATAAATAGGTATCGCCTTGCATTAATTTTGAGTAGTTTGTAGGTGACTGTAGTTGAATAATTAAGATTGTTCAGCGACGAAAAGGTTACAACAGAACAGATTCGTGAGAAACTTCAGAACAAGATAGAACAACTTAGAACAGTCAGTCATCTGGCAAAAAAAAAAATATTGTTCACCTACAATTCAAATTCATTTATTTTTGGAGAAACGTTCTTAAAAATAATCTGAATGGAATTGAATTTATTTAAAAAAATATTTTTCATGAAATTGAGATGATTTCGACACGGAAAATGATTTATCAACTAATTCTAAAACCGAAATGTTTATTTTTTTTTAAACAACAACAATTGGTTTTCACAGTTCTCACAAATCTGTTCTAACCTGTTCTACCTAAAAAGCAAGTGCAGAAAATCCTGTTCTAAAGTGTTCCAAACAGACTCATTGAACACCAAACCAGAACAGTTTAGAACAGAAAATTTCTCATTGAACAGCAAAATCCTGTACTTTTCTGTTCTAAAGTGTTCTAATCTGTTCCGAACATCCTCATTGAACACACATATTGAGTAGCACTGTAGTTTGACATCTTGTTTTTGTCTATCTGTTGCATTTGCAAATTAAAATTTAAATTTTTCGGCGCAGCAATTTTCTTGTGTTAGAAGGTGGAAATGAAAACTCAAGTTGGGAGAAAATACAATTAATTCGAATGCGAAGACATATGAGAGACAAATTGGATGTTCATCCATATATCGAGTCAAAATACCAATCTGAGACGTGTGGCTGCCCTATATATAAATTGATGTATTTACATTTATACATATCAATTTGTAAAAAATATTACAATAAAATGACTTACATATTTGTCCAATTATATAACTTTATTCGCACCAAATACAAAACAGTACACAACGTTGTTGACATTTATGGCAGTCCATTTGATAAATCAACAAAACTTTGAGAGTTTCTGAAATGTACCAAATACTCTCAAATTATAAACGATTGACGAGACGATAGTGGTTGAGTTACGTGAAGTAAATTAAAGACGATCTCGTCGACGCCCATCGTTTTGATGATTATCGTTGTGAAA
Source organism: Philhelius pedissequus (assembly GCA_910595825.1). NCBI lineage: Eukaryota > Metazoa > Arthropoda > Insecta > Diptera > Syrphidae > Philhelius > Philhelius pedissequus. The sequence goes on along the minus strand of OU343160.1, from coordinate 123,659,698 downwards.
ATTTCGGAATGACCCTCCTGTGAAATCACGAAGTAGGGGCAACTAGTTTATTCATAAGTAAATTATATGTGATGAAAAATAGCATGGACGGTAAGCTGTGAAATCACTAGATAACTTAGGCCCGTTTACTGATACACAACTTAAGCATTTAAGTTCTACTTAAGAACTTATGCGACAGTTTAGGCAGAGGAAAAAGTAGACCATAAGCGTTTTCAATTGAACATAAATATTTATGATGTGTATCAGCAAACGGGCCTTAGAGTTGCTTATTCAGCAAGTGAAAAATTACATGAATGCCCATCCATTAATTCACTCTGTTAATGTAACTCATTAATTCGCATATGAATTATATATGATACAAAAATGCCATGAATGTTCAATTATGAAATCACTAGGTAAAGCCCGTATGATGCCTACTTTTTTCCCTCATTTTTAATGTAATATTTTTAGTGTCAGTTTTCTGTGAAAGAGGAAATATGTTTTTTTACATGGTGTTGAAGCGCCAGAATTAAATCAAAGGTTATAAATATCGTAAATCAAAATTACAATTTTATTTTCTAAAAAAAAAAACAAATATTTTTAAGAATTATCTAGAAGAAACTTAATCTATGAAAATCTACTTACATTCCTTTTATTTAAATTTAAAAAAATTGACGACCTCAACTATTTGACGAAAGCAATAATAATGAAAAAATAATGGCGCAAAATTTTAAACAACCCATTTTTAAGTGATTAACGTTTTACTAGTTAGCAATTTCCTAAGTGCTTATTGATTGAATAACTATTTCAAAATTCTTAAACCTTTTCTAAACTAGTAAATTGCTAATTAAGCAGAAAGCTGGGCATTTGTAGGGTTTGAATTTTGATGAACACAATTATTGTTGTTATGCGTTCTAAATTAATTACATGTTGATGAAAACCCAATATGTGCTCTAAAAAGGTATTAGTTATTTCTATTTTCATCACTTTAACTTTATTATTTACAAAAAAAAAAAAAAAAAAAATATGTGCATCCGCAGGACTCGAACCTGGGCACCCGGCGCGCAAGGCCGATATAATATCAGATTCTATAATGGATTTAGAATAGAAGAAAACGCAAATAATAATATATTTTTGTTTTTATTTTTTGTGGACTGTGTGGAGTAAAGCCAAATTGAAGATTCTGTAGTCCAAAATGCGTTTCGACCAGATGCGTAATTCAACACAGTTATTTTATAATAGTCGGTAACCATCGACCGCAAAACATTGCGTTTTAGAAAAGGGTACGATAGCATCTAACGGATGAGCCCAACTATCGTACCTGGGCGAAACGCATTTTGGACTACAGGTCATAAAAATCTTCAATTTGGCTTTATTACACACAGTCCACAAAAACACAAACAAAAATATATTATTATTTGCGTTTCCTTCTATTCTATTACTGGCCAGACCACGGGCATAACATACATTTAGGTGCACGAATTTAACCAAATTCCCCTAAATAATATAATTTGCAGTGTGTAAATGCTGCAAATTTTATAATAGTCGGTAACCATCGACCGAAAAACATTGCGTCTTTGAAGGGTACGATAGCATCTAACTGATGAGAACTACTATCGTACTTGGGCGAAACATTTTGGACTACAGGTCATAAAAATCTTCAATAACGGATTTAGCAAATTGCTAAAAGTTTAAGTAGCCATTCCATGATTTTAACTTTAGTAAAATGTTAAAATCGTTTAAAATTAGCTCAATCATCTTCTTAGCTTAATAAATTGCTAAAAGTGGATTTAACATTTTACGAAATCGTTTAAAATTTTGCGACATTAAATTTAAACTAATAACAAACTGCTTTTATAGTTACTAAAAAAAAGAAAGTAAGTAGTAGTGAAGTATAAAAAAGTAAAATAGAAATAATAAGTATATACTTAGTTGTAATTGAAAATAATATTTATTTGAATTTGGCTCGATGACATCCCGGGGCCGTCTGAAACTAAGAAGATGACTCAAGAACAGCGAGCCGTCCAACTGATCTCTTTGCATTAACAGATCCATTTGGCAAATGAACGTCAGCAATTCTAACTATTCCATCTTGTCCAGAGTAGATCTTAATAACTCGATCGAACTTCACTAGGTTCTATAATTAGAACTAAGCTACCTTCTTTGACGGACTTAGTACTCTAAATACTCGTAGTACGAACGCCTAATAAGCTGTGACATCAAATGTTGAGTTCTTCTACTATAAAGCCAGCTGCAATAGTCTTTCTCATAAAAAACACCAGGCGCTATTACATCTCGAAAATCTTCACCAAAAAGCCTCTTACTCATAATCCACAGGATTATGAGTAAGAGGACGCATATTCATTTGACCTTGAGCTTCCATAAGAGCGTTTTTCAAAACATCTCTTGGAATGGTACCCTTTAACACGAACCCGATACTTCGTTTTATAGATTGGATAAGGCGCTGCCAGTCCCTACCCATCCAAGGAGAGTATGCTGTGTTGCGGCTACCTATACCGACTAGGTGATTCATTAATCACTTAGGTAGCGGCGATAAGTGGTATGGGTTCATAATAGCACTTGCTAGTCCAAGAAGGAAAATCAAGGTTCATAACGAAAATATTGATCGCCATTATTAATATTAACTATAGGACTCACGCACATATTGATAACTTGAAATTTAGAGGGATTCTAATTAATTGAAGTTGATACTCTTCCGTAGATCCCGTCAATCCTGTTGGGCTAGGATAGTAATCGAAGCTCGGCATTGACGCGTACCTAGATAATTAGAGGCATGAATTAGCAGGATTCGGGAGTAGTAGTACCCCAACCACGAGCTATGGTTGAACACAGGAGGTACATCCGATTGTTTAACCGAAAAACCACTGGAGAGTAGGCCAAAGAATACTTATCTGGATGGGATTTCGGCGATGAGACGATGGGTAGTTTTCTTTAGGTTCTGTTTGGTTTTTGACCGATTATATTTCCGCATGGGCCCGAGTGCGTCGTTTGTGCCAGATGCGAATGATCCCGTCCTAGCGGTATGGTTAGGCGTAGCTGGGAGTGAGATGTTCCAAAAGGGCGCCTCTTCTATAAATACACTGGCACGACGGAACAATGTAAACAATTTAGGTAAATGCCCATGTGATTTAACGAATTTCACTTATTTAAAGAAATTAAACCAAAATAGATTGGAAGCGGTGAGCAGTTGACAGACGGGATATAACAAATAAAAGTGGGGTGAAAATAGAACATGCTATGATTGGGGCTAGCACCTGGGCATGAAAGGGACGACCTGTGTGGTCATCAATGAGACGGGGATATGACGTATAGATGTCCGTTTAATTATTCTGTTTGGGGAAGAGCGAGGAAGATAGGGTTGACTCCTTTCTTTCTAAAATGAAAAGCTGCCGAAAGAGATGAACTGAGGAGATACATTGAAAGGGGAACCTTAAGTTCAAACTTAATACCGATTCACAATAGTTCTTTAATAGGAATAATAGGTTCTGGAATTAGGTAGGTTAACTTATTAGCTTTTTAAAAGTAGTGAAAGTACTAGATTCGAATTGAGGAACCTGGGTCCTCAAGCCATATCTAGGCTACCGGTCAACATTAGAAGGCGTTGGGTTGCAACTGTTCAAAGACAAGGAAAAAAATTATTCTCTTGTTGCTACGTGATAACCTAGATTGTGCGGAGAACATTAGTGGTTAGTTTTCTTTAGCATTTAAAATAAAGAACGTGCAAAGAAAAAAAGGAATATTCGAGGCGGCGGTTTTTTTTAAATAGTTTTTTTCTTATTAAAATCGTTAGCGTCAGTTAGTGCAGATTTTTCTGTTTTACCTCCCTGCAAAAACGACAAACCAGACGACAAATATTCCCTTTACGCTGCCAATGGAACTCCCATCAAAATATATGGTACAAAAATCATTCAGATTGACTTCGGACTCAGAAGGAAAATGGACTGGATGTTTATTGTCGCTGACGTAACAAGACCAATAATCGGAGCAGATTTCATTCACGAATTTGGACTCCTAGTTGATCTTCGAAGAAAAAAACTCATCGACACAACAACAAGAATTGGGGTAAGTGCAATTGAATGTAATGACAAATTCGAACAAATTTTTACGTTTGCACAAAATTTACCAAAAAACATAAAGTCGTTGTTACAACAATACAAAGAGTTAACACAACCGTTTAAAGCTTCAATTTCTCCGTCGAAAACAACAATTAGACATCACATAGTTACAACAGGTCGACCAATTTTTTCGAAACCACGCCGATTAAGTCCTGAAATGTACAACATAGCGAAAGCCGAATTTGATTACATGTTGAAACATAATATCTGTCAACCAAGTAGCAGTCAATGGGCCACGCCACTTCACATGGTTTCCAAACAAGAAAAAGGGAAATGGCGACCATTTGGCGATTATCGCCGGCTTAACGCAATCACTATACCTGATCGTTATCCCATACCGCATATTCACGATTACACACATAAAATGTGCGGTAAGTCGATATTTTCAGTAATCGATTTGCATATTATCAAATTCCAATAGCCGAAGAAGATCGTTAAAAAACAGCGCTTACAACCCCATTTGGTCTCTTCGAATTTAATGTCATGGTTTTTGGATTACGCAATGCTAGTCAGACATTTCAAAGATATATGAACCAAATTTTTCAAGACTTAGATTTCGTTATTGTCTACATTGATGATATATGCATTGCTTCATCGACTCCAGAAGATCATTTGGAACATTTCCGTATTGTTCTCCAGCGCTTACGCGAAAACAATCTTAGATTAAACGTTTCAAAATGCAAATTCGCTCAATCTGAAGTAAATTTTTTGGGACATAAAGTCTCAAAAGATGGTATTGCCCCTATAAAAGAAAAAGTCGAGGCTATTTCATCGTTCGAAAAACCTACCTTCGCATTTGAACTCAAAAGATTTATTGCAATGTTGAATTTTTACCGTAGATCTCTTCTACATGCAGCTTTTGTACAGGGCAAATTGCAAAAACTCATCAAAGGCAACAAGAAAAATAACAAATCCGAGATTAATTGGAATCAAGAAGCTGACCACGCATTTGAAAAATGCAAGCATGATTTAGCAAACGCAGTTCTCTTAGCACATCCTACTCCAAATTCTAAACTCGTCCTTCATGTAGACGCATGCAACCATTGAATTAGCGCTGCAATTCACGAATTAGTAAATGGTGAACTTAGACCCCTAGGATTCTATTCGAAGAAAATGACCGAATCCCAAAAAGAAAAGAGCACATACGACAGAGAATTGCTTGCAGCATATAAGTCGGTCCAATATTTCCATCACCTAATTGAGGGCAGAAGTTGTACGATTCTAACAGACCACAAGCCGTTAACTTTCGCCTTTATCCAAAAACCGGATGTCAAAATACCTCAGCGAATCAATCAGTTGAATTATATCAGCCTTTTCACACCAGATATTCGTCATATTAAAGGCAAAGATAGTATTGTAGCTGATCTACTATCTCGAGTCGAATCCATCTTCAAAGGCGAACAAATTAATTTTGAAAAATTAGCTGATGATCAAAAAGACGATGAAGAATTAAAACAATTGAAATATGACACATCATTGCAACTGAAACTCATTGCAATTCCTGGAACAACCGTTTCACTATTATGCGATGTTTCTACTTCACGCGTTCGTCCTTACATTACAAAAATCTATCGCAAACAAGCATTCGATTCAACCCATAACATTGCTCATTAGATCTTCAATCAAATTAATAACCGATCGATTTGTCTGGTTAAATATGAAAAGCGATATCAAGCAGATGGTTGAAAAATGCGTAAACTGTCAAAAAGCCAAAATAAGTAAACACAATCGAGCAGCGTTAGAACAATTCAAAGTGCCAAGTCGCAGATTCAAACACATCAATATCGATATCATTGGACCATTACCATTCTCAGGCGGATTGAAATACTGCTTGACATGCATCGACCGCTATACAAGATGGCCAACAGCAATTCCGATCCCAGGCATAGCAGCAGAAACCGTTGCAAGAGCTTTCGTTCATGGATGGATAACGTATTTTGGTGTACCACAAGCAATCACAACTGATCAGGGTAAACAATTTGAATGTAAGTTATTTAACGAATTATCCAATTAATAGGCGCAAAGCATTTCCGAACCACTGCGTACCACCCACAAGCAAATGGTATGATTGAAACTATGCATCGAACTTTGAAAACTGCCATTAAATGCCATACAGACAGCAATTGGACAGAAAGCTTACCAATCGTACTACTTGGACTTCGAACGACTTTCAAAGAAGATTTGAAAGCAACACCAGCTGAAATGGTTTTCGGCGAAAACCTCTCGCTACCAGCAGAATTCTTCGATAATCCTTCAGATGAATACATCGAAAGTGACTTTGTTGTGAATCTTCGAAAAATTATCCAAAACATTAAACCTGTTCCAGCTTCTAATCATTCTGTGAGAAAATCATTTATTTATGATAATCTCAAGTCATGCACGCATGTTTTCGTTAGAGATGATACAGTAAAACCACCATTAAAGACGCCTTATGACGGTCCTTTCAAAATTATAAATCGTTATGATAAAAATTTTGAGGTTGAAAAAGGTAACAGGGTAGTAAAAATAACCGTAGATAGACTCAAAGCATCACATACATATATCCCAAGAAGACGAACAATATTTACAAAAGAAGTTACCAGTACCTTCGGAAATAAAAGTTTCTAAAAAAAGATCTTCAGACGAACATAATAATACTAAATCGTCGGTCGAAGACCAAAGGCAAACTACGTGCACAAGTCGTATCGGAAGACACGTCCATTTCCCAAAAAATTTCAACGATTTTATTTAACAATCATTCTGGATGGGAGTGGATGTAGCAGTTAGCAGCTAATCATTTATTATTATAAATTTACTAAATTTCAATTCAAAATAATCAACTCTTAGATAATCAAAATTCACTCCACTTAAATAAATTAATATAGTAACTTTTGACAAATCATTTGCTGAGATTTGATATTTTCGTTTTTAATTATTCAGTCTGGTATAGATTTTGTTAGAACAAATTTTCTTTAATTAATAAATAATTGGTTATAATTTTTTATATACACTTGTGTTTTAATTTTTTATTAAAATATATTGAATGGATATTGTTTAATTCCAAATCTGAATAAACAACCAAAAATTCATATATCAAACCAAACTAGATTAGGACACTTCTTCTTATCTTATATTACTGACGTCATATTTGAAACAAAATCTACGAATTGTTGTTGTTTGTGGATTAATATATCTTGTTTCACATATGACGTCAATAATAATACAAAACTGTTCAGTTTCGTAATCTTGTTTCTTCTTATTTATGTTACCCATCTTTGGTAGTATATTTTCTCGTTCCTATTTTGATAGAAAAAATTTTAAGCAACATTTTGTTGGTGAATGCTGTTTTTTGGACTTTTAAATTATTGTTTTCGGAAGTATCCGAGTTTATCGGATTAAAGTGGTACGAGAAGTAACTGCAGCATGTCTAATGCAAAAGGTCGAAAAAACAATTCGTGGGTTGGGAAGAGTCTGGTGGTGAATTTTATCAAGAGTGTTATCCAGCTGAATGGGAAGGGTTTCAACGGGATCCTGCAGCAATTGCCACTCTTTTACCTTCCAAACAAAGCCGTATTGGTAAGATTTATATTGGGGCGACTTTGTAGCACGTCTACAACTTTGATGTTATTTAGAGTGAATTATTATGCAGAATTAGTTTTAAACTATTTCGGTGATTTTTTCAGTTCTGGAGTTTTTCGTTCTTTGGCTCATTTTGTCTTTAAAATAGTAATTTTAACACGGATATTTTTATTCGTTGATTTATCGTAGCAAGTAGTAAAACAGTTTTAATGTTAAAATATTTGTTTTTCAATTTTTTATTTTCAATATGAGATATAAATCCGCGGCTACAAATAACTAATGGAGATTTCGTTTCAATAAATAGGATTCGCTTCTAAAACCAATGGCGCAAAATTTTAAACAACCCATTGTTAAGGGCTTAACATTTTACTAGTTAGCAATTGAATAACTATTTCAAAATTTTTAAACCTTTTCTAAACTAGCAAATTGCTAATTATGCAGAAAGCTGAGCATTTGTAGGGTTTGAATTTTAATGAACACAATTATTGTTGTTATGCGTTGTAAATTAATTATATGTTGATGAAAACCCAACATGTGCTCTAGAAAGGTATTAGTTATTTCTATTTTCATCATTTTAACTTCATTATTTACAAAAAAAAAACAAAAAAAATTGTGCACCAGCAGGACTCGAACCTGGGCACCCCGCGTGCAAGGCTGATATACTATTAGATTCTATAATGTATTTCGAATAGAAAAAACGCAAATAATAATATATTTTTGTTTTTGTTTTTGCGGACTGTGTGGAGTAAAGCCAAATTGAAGATTTTTATGACCTGTAGTCCAAACTGCGTTTCGACCAGGTGCGTAATTCCACACAGTTATTTTATAATAGTCGGTAATCATCGACCGAAAAAAATTGCGTTTTAGAAAAGGGTACGATAGCATCTAACGGATGAGCCCAACTATCGTACCTGGGCGAAACGCATTTTGGACTACAGGTCATAAAAATCTTCAATTTGGCTTTATTCCACACAGTACACAAAAACACAATCAAAAATATATTATTATTTGCGTTTCCTTCTATTCTATTACTGGCCAGACCACGGGCATAACATACATTTAGGTGCACGAATTTAACCGAATTCCCCTAAATAATATAATTTGCAGTGTGTAAATGCTGCAAATTTTATAATAGTCGGTAACCATCGACCGAAAAACATTGCGTCTTTGAAGGGTACGATAGCATCTAACTGATGAGCCCAACTATCGTACCTGGGTGAAACATTTTGGACTACAGGTCATAAAAATCTTCAATAATGGATTTTTTATAAATTGCTAAAAGTTTAAGTAGCCATTCCATGATTTTAACTTTAGAAAAATGTTAAAATCGCTTAAAATTAGCTCAATCATCTTCTTAGCTTAATAAATTGCTAAAAGTGGCTTTAACATTTTACGAAATCGTTTAAAATTTTGCGGCATTAAATTTAAACTAATAACAAACTGCTTTTATAGTTACTAAAAAAAAGAAAGTAAGTAGTAGTGAAGTATAAAAAAGTAAAATAGAAATAATAAGTATATTACTTAGTTGTAATTGAAAATAAAATTTATTTGAATTTGGCTCGATGACATCCCGCGGCCGTCTGAAACTAAGAAGATTACTCACGAACAGCGAGGTCCAACTGATCTCTTTGCATTAACAGATCCATTTGGCAACTGTACGTCAGCAATTCTAACTATTCCATCTTGTCCAGAGTAGATCTTAATAACTCGATCGAACTTCACTAGGTTCTATAATTAGAACTAAGCTACCTTCTTCGACGGACTTAGTATTCTAAATACTCGTAGTACGAACGCCTAATAAGCTGTGACATCAAATGTTGGGTTCTTCTACTATAAAGCCAGCTGCAATAGTCTTTCTCATAAAAAACACCAGGCGCCTATACATCTCGAAAATCTTCACCAAAAAGCATCGAATTGATAACTTGAAATTTAGAGGGATTCTAATTAATTGAAGTTGATACTCTTCCGTAGATCCCGTCAATCCTGTTGGGCTAGGATAGTAATCGAAGCTCGGCATTGACGCGTACCTAGATAATTAGAGGCATGAATTAGCAGGATTCGGGAGTAGTAGTACCCCAACCACGAGCTATGGTTAAACACAGGAGGTACATCCGATTGTTTAACCGAAAAACCACTGGAGAGTAGGCCAAAGAATACTTATCTGGATGGGATTTCGGCGATGAGACGATGGGTAGTTTTTTTTAGGTTCTGTTTGGTTTTTGACCGATTATATTTCCTCATGGGCCCGAGTGCGTCGTTTGTGCCAGATGCGAATGATCCCGTCCTAGCGGTATGGTTAGGCGTAGCTGGGAGTGAGATGTTCCAAAAGGGCGCCTCTTCTATAAATACACTGGCACGACGGAACAATGTAAACAATTTAGGTAAATGCCCATGTGATTTAACGAATTTCACTTATTTAAAGAAATTAAACCAAAATAGATTGGAAGCGGTGAGCAGTTGACAGACGGGATATAACAAATAAAAGTGGGGTGAAAATAGAACATGCTATGATTGGGGCTAGCACCTGGGCATGATAGGGACGACCTGTGTGGTCATCAATGAGACGGGGATATGACGTATAGATGTCCGTTTAATTATTCTGTTTGGGGAAGAGCGAGGAAGATAGGGTTGGCTCCTTTCTTTCTAAAATGAAAAGCTGCCGAAAGAGATGAACTGAGGAGATACATTGAAAGGGGAACCTTAAGTTCAAACTTAATACCGATTCACAATAGTTCTTTAATAGGAATAATAGGTTCTGGAATTAAGTAGGTTAACTTATTAGCTTTTTAAAAGTAGTGAAAGTGCTAGATTCGAATTGAGGAACCTGGGTCCTCAAGCCATATCTAGGCTACCGGTCAACATTAGAAGGCGTTGGGTTGCAACTGTTCAAAGACAAGGAAAAAAATTATTCTCTTGTTGCTACGTGATAACCTAGATTGTGCGGAGAACATTAGTGGTTAGTTTTCTTTAGCATTTAAAATAAAGAACGTGCAAAGAAAAAAAGGAATATTCGAGGCGGCGGTTTTTTTTAAATAGTTTTTTCTTATTAAAATCGTTAGCGTCAGTTAGTGCAGATTTTTCTGTTTTACCTCCCTGCAAAAACGACAAACCAGACGACAAATATTCCCTTTACGCTGCCAATGGAACTCCCATCAAAACATATGGTACAAAAATCATTCAGATTGACTTCGGACTCAGAAGGAAAATGGACTGGATGTTTATTGTCGCTGACGTAACAAGACCAATAATCGGAGCAGATTTCATTCACGAATTTGGACTCCTAGTTGATCTTCGAAGAAAAAAACTCATCGACACAACAACAAGAATTGGGGTAAGTGCAATTGAATGTAATGACAAATTCGAACAAATTTTTACGTTTGCACAAAATTTACCAAAAAACATAAAGTCGTTGTTACAACAATACAAAGAGTTAACACAACCGTTTAAAGCTTCAATTTCTCCGTCGAAAACAACAATTAGACATCACATAGTTACAACAGGTCGACCAATTTTTTCGAAACCACGCCGATTAAATCCTGAAATGTACAACATAGCGAAAGCCGAATTTGATTACATGTTGAAACATAATATCTGTCAACCAAGTAGCAGTCAATGGGCCACGCCACTTCACATGGTTTCCAAACAAGAAAAAGGGAAATGGCGACCATTTGGCGATTATCGCCGGCTTAACGCAATCACTATACCTGATCGTTATCCCATACCGCATATTCACGATTACACACATAAAATGTGCGGTAAGTCGATATTTTCAGTAATCGATTTGCATATTATCAAATTCCAATAGCCGAAGAAGATCGTTAAAAAACAGCGCTTACAACCCCATTTGGTCTCTTCGAATTTAATGTCATGGTTTTTGGATTACGCAATGCTAGTCAGACATTTCAAAGATATATGAACCAAATTTTTCAAGACTTAGATTTCGTTATTGTCTACATTGATGATATATGCATTGCTTCATCGACTCCAGAAGATCATTTGGAACATTTCCGTATTGTTCTCCAGCGCTTACGCGAAAACAATCTTAGATTAAACGTTTCAAAATGCAAATTCGCTCAATCTGAAGTAAATTTTTTGGGACATAAAGTCTCAAAAGATGGTATTGCCCCTATAAAAGAAAAAGTCGAGGCTATTTCATCGTTCGAAAAACCTACCTTCGCATTTGAACTCAAAAGATTTATTGCAATGTTGAATTTTTACCGTAGATCTCTTCCACATGCAGCTTTTGTACAGGGCAAATTGCAAAAACTCATCAAAGGCAACAAGAAAAATAACAAATCCGAGATTAATTGGAATCAAGAAGCTGACCACGCATTTGAAAAATGCAAGCATGATTTAGCAAACGCAGTTCTCTTAGCACATCCTACTCCAAATTCTAAACTCGTCCTTCATGTAGACGCATGCAACCATTGAATTAGCGCTGCAATTCACGAATTAGTAAATGGTGAACTTAGACCCCTAGGATTCTATTCGAAGAAAATGACCGAATCCCAAAAAGAAAAGAGCACATACGACAGAGAATTGCTTGCAGCATATAAGTCGGTCCAATATTTCCATCACCTAATTGAGGGCAGAAGTTGTACGATTCTAACAGACCACAAGCCGTTAACTTTCGCCTTTATCCAAAAACCGGATGTCAAAATACCTCAGCGAATCAATCAGTTGAATTATATCAGCCTTTTCACAACAGATATTCGTCATATTAAAGGCAAAGATAGTATTGTAGCTGATCTACTATCTCGAGTCGAATCCATCTTCAAAGGCGAACAAATTAATTTTGAAAAATTAGCTGATGATCAAAAAGACGATGAAGAATTAAAACAATTGAAATATGACACATCATTGCAACTGAAACTCATTGCAATTCCTGGAACAACCGTTTCACTATTATGCGATGTTTCTACTTCACGCGTTCGTCCTTACATTACAAAAATCTATCGCAAACAAGCATTCGATTCAACCCATAACATTGCTCATTAGATCTTCAATCAAATTAATAACCGATCGATTTGTCTGGTTAAATATGAAAAGCGATATCAAGCAGATGGTTGAAAAATGCGTAAACTGTCAAAAAGCCAAAATAAGTAAACACAATCGAGCAGCGTTAGAACAATTCAAAGTGCCAAGTCGCAGATTAAAACACATCAATATCGATATCATTGGACCATTACCATTCTCAGGCGGATTCAAATACTGCTTGACATGCATCGACCGCTATACAAGATGGCCAACAGCAATTCCGATCCCAGGCATAGCAGCAGAAACCGTTGCAAGAGCTTTCGTTCATGGATGGATAACGTATTTTGGTGTACCACAAGCAATCACAACTGATCAGGGTAAACAATTTGAATGTAAGTTATTTAACGAATTATCCAATTAATAGGCGCAAAGCATTTCCGAACCACTGCGTACCACCCACAAGCAAATGGTATGATTGAAACTATGCATCGAACTTTGAAAACTGCCATTAAATGCCATACAGACAGCAATTGGACAGAAAGTTTACCAATCGTACTACTTGGACTTCGAACGACTTTCAAAGAAGATTTGAAAGCAACACCAGCTGAAATGGTTTTCGGCGAAAACCTCTCGCTACCAGCAGAATTCTTCGATAATCCTTCAGATGAATACATCGAAAGTGACTTTGTTGTGAATCTTCGAAAAATTATCCAAAACATTAAACCTGTTCCAGCTTCTAATCATTCTGTGAGAAAATCATTTATTTATGATAATCTCAAGTCATGCACGCATGTTTTCGTTAGAGATGATACAGTAAAACCACCATTAAAGACGCCTTATGACGGTCCTTTCAAAATTATAAATCGTTATGATAAAAATTTTGAGGTTGAAAAAGGTAACAGGGTAGTAAAAATAACCGTAGATAGACTCAAAGCATCACATACATATATCCCAAGAAGACGAACAATATTTACAAAAGAAGTTACCAGTACCTTCGGAAATAAAAGTTTCTAAAAAAAGATCTTCAGACGAACATAATAATACTAAATCGTCGGTCGAAGACCAAAGGCAAACTACGTGCACAAGTCGTATCGGAAGACACGTCCATTTCCCAAAAAATTTCAACGATTTTATTTAACAATCATTCTGGATGGGAGTGGATGTAGCAGTTAGCAGCTAATCATTTATTATTATAAATTTACTAAATTTCAATTCAAAATAATCAACTCTTAGATAATCAAAATTCACTCCACTTAAATAAATTAATATAGTAACTTTTGACAAATCATTTGCTGAGATTTGATATTTTCGTTTTTAATTATTCAGTCTGGTATAGATTTTGTTAGAACAAATTTTCTTTAATTAATAAATAATTGGTTATAATTTTTTATATACACTTGTGTTTTAATTTTTTATTAAAATATATTGAATGGATATTGTTTAATTCCAAATCTGAATAAACAACCAAAATTCATATATCAAACCAAACTAGATTAGGACACTTCTTCTTATCTTATATTACTGACGTCATATTTGAAACAAAATCTACGAATTGTTGTTGTTTGTGGATTAATATATCTTGTTTCACATATGACGTCAATAATAATACAAAACTGTTCAGTTTCGTAATCTTGTTTCTTCTTATTTATGTTACCCATCTTTGGTAGTATATTTTCTCGTTCCTATTTTGATAGAAAAAATTTTAAGCAACATTTTGTTGGTGAATGCTGTTTTTTGGACTTTTAAATTATTGTTTTCGGAAGTATCCGAGTTTATCGGATTAAAGTGGTACGAGAAGTAACTGCAGCATGTCTAATGCAAAAGGTCGAAAAAACAATTCGTGGGTTGGGAAGAGTCTGGTGGTGAATTTTATCAAGAGTGTTATCCAGCTGAATGGGAAGGGTTTCAACGGGATCCTGCAGCAATTGCCACTCTTTTACCTTCCAAACAAAGCCGTATTGGTAAGATTTATATTGGGGCGACTTTGTAGCACGTCTACAACTTTGATGTTATTTAGAGTGAATTATTATGCAGAATTAGTTTTAAACTATTTCGGTGATTTTTTCAGTTCTGGAGTTTTTCGTTCTTTGGCTCATTTTGTCTTTAAAATAGTAATTTTAACACGGATATTTTTATTCGTTGATTTATCGTAGCAAGTAGTAAAACAGTTTTAATGTTAAAATATTTGTTTTTCAATTTTTTATTTTCAATATGAGATATAAATCCGCGGCTACAAATAACTAATGGAGATTTCGTTTCAATAAATAGGATTCGCTTCTAAAACCAATGGCGCAAAATTTTAAACAACCCATTGTTAAGGGCTTAACATTTTACTAGTTAGCAATTGAATAACTATTTCAAAATTTTTAAACCTTTTCTAAACTAGCAAATTGCTAATTATGCAGAAAGCTGAGCATTTGTATGGTTTGAATTTTAATGAACACAATTATTGTTGTTATGCGTTGTAAATTAATTATATGTTGATGAAAACCCAACATGTGCTCTAGAAAGGTATTAGTTATTTCTATTTTCATCATTTTAACTTCATTATTTACAAAAAAAAAAACAAAAAAAAAATTGTGCACCAGCAGGACTCGAACCTGGGCACCCCGCGTGCAAGGCTGATATACTATTAGATTGAAGATTTTTATGACCTGTAGTCCAAAATGCGTTTCGACCGGGCGTGTAATAAAGCCAAATCTTCAATTCTTCGCATTTTGGACTACAGGTCATAAAAATCTTGAATTTAGCTTTATACCACACAGTCCACAAAAACACAAACAAAAATATATTATTATTTGCGTTTCCTTCTATTCTATTACTGCCCAGACCATGGGCATAACATACATTTAGGTGCACGAATTTACCCAATTCCCCTAAATAATATCATTTGCAGTGTGTAAATGCTGCAAATTTTATAATAGTCGGTAACCATCGACCGAAAAACATTGCGTCTTTGAAGGGTACGATAGCATGTAACTGATGAGCCCAACTATCGTACCTGGGCGAAACATTTTGGACTACAGGTCATAAAAATCTTCAATAATGGATTTAGCAAATTGCTAAAAGCTTAAGTAGCCATTCCATGATTTTAACTTTAGTAAAATGTTAAAATCGTTTAAAATTAGCTCAATCATCTTCTTAGCGTAATAAATTGCTAAAAGTGGCTTTAACAGTTTACGAAATCGTTTAAAATTTTGCGGCATTAAATTTAAACTAATAACAAACTGCTTTTATAGTTACTAAAAAAAAGAAAGTAAATAGTAGTGAAGTATAAAAAAGTAAAATAGAAATAATAAGTATATACTTAGTTGTAATTGAAAATAATATTTATTTGAATTTGGCTCGATGACATCCCGGGGCCGTCTGAAACTAAGATGACTCAAGAACAGCGAGCCGTCCAACTGATCTCTTTGCATTAACAGATCCAATTGGCAACTGTACGTCAGCAATTCTAACTATTCCATCTTGTCCAGAGTAGATTTTAATAACTCGATCGAACTTCACTAGGTTCTATAATTAGAACTAAGCTACCTTCTTTGAGGGACTTAGTACTCTAAATACTCGTAGTACGAACGCCTAATAAGCTGTGACATCAAATGTTGGGTTCTTCTACTATAAAGCCAGCTGCAATAGTCTTTCTCATAAAAAACACCAGGCGCTATTACATCTCGAAAATCTTCACCAAAAAGCATCGAATTGGGAGTGAGTGGCCTTGAGTCTTCTGGATCCACAGGAATTTGAGTAAAAGGACGCATATTGATTTGACCTTGAGCTTCCATAAGGGCGTTTTTCAAAACATCTCTTGGAATGGTACCCTTTAACACGAACCCGATACTTCGTTTTATAGATTGGATAAGGCGCTCCCAGTCCCTACCCATTCAAGGAGAGTATGCTGTGTTGCGGCTACCTATACCGACTAGGTGATTCATTAATCACTTAGGTAGCGGTGATAAGTGGTATGGGTTCATAATAGCACTTCCTAGTCCAAGAAGGAAAATCAAGGTTCATAACGAAAATATTGATCGCCATTATTAATATTAACTATAGGACTCACGCACATATTGATAACTTGAAATTTAGAGGGATTCTAATTAATTGAAGTTGATACTCTTCCGTAGATCCCGTCAATCCTGTTGGGCTAGGATAGTAATCGAAGCTCGGCATTGACGCGTACCTAGATAATTAGAGGCATGAATTAGCAGGATTCGGGAGTAGTAGTACCCCAACCACGAGCTATGGTTGAACACAGGAGGTACATCCGATTGTTTAACCGAAAAACCACTGGAGAGTAGGCCAAAGAATACTTATCTGGATGGGATTTCGGCGATGAGACGAAGGGTAGTTTTTTTTAGGTTCTGTTTGGTTTTTGACCGATTATATTTCCTCATGGGCCCGAGTGCGTCGTTTGTGCCAGATGCGAATGATCCCGTCCTAGCGATATGGTTAGGCGTAGCTGGGAGTGAGATGTACCAAAAGGGCGCTCCTCGATAAATACACTGGCACAACGGAACAATGTAAACAATTTAGGTATATGCCCATGTGGTTTAACGAATTTCACTAATTTAAAGAAATTAAACCAAAACAGATTTGAAGCGGTGAGCAGTTGACAGACGGGATATAACAAATAAATTTGGGGTGAAAATAGAACATGCTATGATTGGTGCTAGCACCTGGGCATGAAAGGGACGACCTGTGTGGTCATCCATGAGACGGGGATATGGCGTATAGATGTCCGTTTGATTATTCTGTTTGGGGAAGAGAGAGGAAGATAGGGTTGACTCCTTTCTTTCTAAAATAAAAGCTGCCGAAAGAGATGAACTGAGGAGAAAAATTGTAAGGGAAACCTTTAGTTCAAACTTAATACGGATTCACAATAGTTCTTTAATAGGACTAATAGGTTATGGAATTAGGTAGGTTAACTTATTAGCTTTTAAAAGTAGTGAAAGTGCTAGATGCGAATTGAGGAACCTGTTTAAAAGCCATATCTAGGCTACCGGTCAACATTAGAAGGCGTAAGGTTGCAACTGTTCAAAGACAAGGACAAAAATAATTCTCTTGTTGCTAAGTGATAACCTAGATTGTGCGGAGAACAGTAGTGGTTAGTTTTCTTTAGCATTTAAAATAAAGAACGTAAAAAGAAAAAAAAAAGTAATATTCGAGGCGACGGTTTTTTTGAAATAGTTTTTTTTTGAAAATCGTTAGTATCAATAAAAAAATTTCTGGATCTCGGGGAGCGTATACAAATTTATCAAACTATCGTGAAAACAAGGGGTAAGATAAGAAGCAGGATTTAATATAATACTAGTATTATAGTTATTCGTGATTACAGAGATGCTCTCAATTTAGCTTCTAGGTTGAAAGAGAATAAACCCCCGAAGTCGGACCCACATAACAATTTGTTTTGCTCAGATTTTTTAATATCGCAGACGTCACGACAGCAAAAAAGCCAAACAAAGAAGTGTAGTAATCATATTTTCTTGATTCATAGGCATTAATGGTATTAACCAATCCATGTATCAAACCAAACTAGATTACGACACTTCTTCTTATCTTATATTACTGACGTCATATGTGAAACAAAATCTACGAATTGTTGTTGTTTGTGGATTAAAATATCTTGTTTCACATATGACGTCAATAATAATACAAAACTGTTAAGTTTCGTAATCTTGTTTCTTCTTATTTATGTTACCCATCTTTGGTAGTATATTTTCTCGTTCCTATTTTGATAGAAAAAATTTTAAGCAACATTTAGTTGGTGAATGCTGTTTTTTGGACTTTTTAATTATTGTTTTCGTAAGTATCCGAGTTTACCGGATTAAAGTGGTACGAGAAGTAACTGCAGCATGTCTAAAGCAAAAGGTCGAAAAAACAATTCGCCAGGCTGGGAAGAGGCTGGTGGTGAATTTTATCAAGAGTGTTATCCAGCTGAATGGGAAGGGATTCAACGGGATCCTGCAGCAATTGCCACTCTTTTACCTTCCAAACTAATCCGTGTTGGTAAGATTTATATTGGGACGACTTTGTAGCACGCCTACAACTTTGATGTTTTTTAGAGTGAACTATTATGCAGAATTAGTTTTAAACTATTTCGGTGATTTTTTCAGTTCTGGAATTTTTCGTTCTTTGGCTCATTTTGTCTTAAAAATATTAATTTTAACACGGATATTTTTATTCGTTAATTTATCGTAGCAAGTAGTAAAACAGTTTTAATGTTAAAATATTTGTTTTTCTATTTTTTATTTTCAATATGAGATACAAATCCGCGGCTACAAATAACTAATGGAGATTTCGTTTCAATAAATAGGATTCGCTTCTAAAACCAATGGCGCAAAATTTTAAACAACCCATTGTTAAGGGCTTAACATTTTACTAGTTAGCAATTGAATAACTATTTCAAAATTTTTAAACCTTTTCTAAACTAGCAAATTGCTAATTATGCAGAAAGCTGAGCATTTGTATGGTTTGAATTTTAATGAACACAATTATTGTTGTTATGCGTTGTAAATTAATTATATGTTGATGAAAACCCAACATGTGCTCTAGAAAGGTATTAGTTATTTCTATTTTCATCATTTTAACTTCATTATTTACAAAAAAAAAAACAAAAAAAAAATTCTGCACCAGCAGGACTCGAACCTGGGCACCCCGCGTGCAAGGCTGATATACTATTAGATTGAAGATTTTTATGACCTGTAGTCCAAAATGCGTTTCGACCGGGCGTGTAATAAAGCCAAATCTTCAATTCTTCGCATTTTGGACTACAGGTCATAAAAATCTTGAATTTAGCTTTATACCACACAGTCCACAAAAACACAAACAAAAATATATTATTATTTGCGTTTCCTTCTATTCTATTACTGCCCAGACCATGGGCATAACATACATTTAGGTGCACGAATTTACCCAATTCCCCTAAATAATATCATTTGCAGTGTGTAAATGCTGCAAATTTTATAATAGTCGGTAACCATCGACCGAAAAACATTGCGTCTTTGAAGGGTACGATAGCATGTAACTGATGAGCCCAACTATCGTACCTGGGCGAAACATTTTGGACTACAGGTCATAAAAATCTTCAATAATGGATTTAGCAAATTGCTAAAAGCTTAAGTAGCCATTCCATGATTTTAACTTTAGTAAAATGTTAAAATCGTTTAAAATTAGCTCAATCATCTTCTTAGCGTAATAAATTGCTAAAAGTGGCTTTAACAGTTTACGAAATCGTTTAAAATTTTGCGGCATTAAATTTAAACTAATAACAAACTGCTTTTATAGTTACTAAAAAAAAGAAAGTAAATAGTAGTGAAGTATAAAAAAGTAAAATAGAAATAATAAGTATATACTTAGTTGTAATTGAAAATAATATTTATTTGAATTTGGCTCGATGACATCCCGGGGCCGTCTGAAACTAAGATGACTCAAGAACAGCGAGCCGTCCAACTGATCTCTTTGCATTAACAGATCCAATTGGCAACTGTACGTCAGCAATTCTAACTATTCCATCTTGTCCAGAGTAGATCTTAATAACTCGATCGAACTTCACTAGGTTCTATAATTAGAACTAAGCTACCTTCTTTGAGGGACTTAGTACTCTAAATACTCGTAGTACGAACGCCTAATAAGCTGTGACATCAAATGTTGGGTTCTTCTACTATAAAGCCAGCTGCAATAGTCTTTCTCATAAAAAACACCAGGCGCTATTACATCTCGAAAATCTTCACCAAAAAGCATCGAATTGGGAGTGAGTGGCCTTGAGTCTTCTGGATCCACAGGAATTTGAGTAAAAGGACGCATATTGATTTGACCTTGAGCTTCCATAAGGGCGTTTTTCAAAACATCTCTTGGAATGGTACCCTTTAACACGAACCCGATACTTCGTTTTATAGATTGGATAAGGCGCTCCCAGTCCCTACCCATTCAAGGAGAGTATGCTGTGTTGCGGCTACCTATACCGACTAGGTGATTCATTAATCACTTAGGTAGCGGTGATAAGTGGTATGGGTTCATAATAGCACTTCCTAGTCCAAGAAGGAAAATCAAGGTTCATAACGAAAATATTGATCGCCATTATTAATATTAACTATAGGACTCACGCACATATTGATAACTTGAAATTTAGAGGGATTCTAATTAATTGAAGTTGATACTCTTCCGTAGATCCCGTCAATCCTGTTGGGCTAGGATAGTAATCGAAGCTCGGCATTGACGCGTACCTAGATAATTAGAGGCATGAATTAGCAGGATTCGGGAGTAGTAGTACCCCAACCACGAGCTATGGTTGAACACAGGAGGTACATCCGATTGTTTAACCGAAAAACCACTGGAGAGTAGCCCAAAGAATACTTATCTGGATGGGATTTCGGCGATGAGACGAAGGGTAGTTTTTTTTAGGTTCTGTTTGGTTTTTGACCGATTATATTTCCTCATGGGCCCGAGTGCGTCGTTTGTGCCAGATGCGAATGATCCCGTCCTAGCGATATGGTTAGGCGTAGCTGGGAGTGAGATGTACCAAAAGGGCGCTCCTCGATAAATACACTGGCACAACGGAACAATGTAAACAATTTAGGTATATGCCCATGTGGTTTAACGAATTTCACTAATTTAAAGAAATTAAACCAAAACAGATTTGAAGCGGTGAGCAGTTGACAGACGGGATATAACAAATAAATTTGGGGTGAAAATAGAACATGCTATGATTGGTGCTAGCACCTGGGCATGAAAGGGACGACCTGTGTGGTCATCCATGAGACGGGGATATGGCGTATAGATGTCCGTTTGATTATTCTGTTTGGGGAAGAGCGAGGAAGATAGGGTTGACTCCTTTCTTTCTAAAATAAAAGCTGCCGAAAGAGATGAACTGAGGAGAAAAATTGTAAGGGGAACCTTTAGTTCAAACTTAATACGGATTCACAATAGTTCTTTAATAGGACTAATAGGTTATGGAATTAGGTAGGTTAACTTATTAGCTTTTAAAAGTAGTGAAAGTGCTAGATGCGAATTGAGGAACCTGTTTAAAAGCCATATCTAGGCTACCGGTCAACATTAGAAGGCGTAAGGTTGCAACTGTTCAAAGACAAGGACAAAAATAATTCTCTTGTTGCTAAGTGATAACCTAGATTGTGCGGAGAACAGTAGTGGTTAGTTTTCTTTAGCATTTAAAATAAAGAACGTAAAAAGAAAAAAAAAAGTAATATTCGAGGCGACGGTTTTTTTGAAATAGTTTTTTTTTGAAAATCGTTAGTATCAATAAAAAAATTTCTGGATCTCGGGGAGCGTATACAAATTTATCAAACTATCGTGAAAACAAGGGGTAAGATAAGAAGCAGGATTTAATATAATACTAGTGTTATAGTTATTCGTGATTACAGAGATGCTCTCAATTTAGCTTCTAGGTTGAAAGAGAATAAACCCCCGAAGTCGGACCCACATAACAATTTGTTTTGCTCAGATTTTTTAATATCGCAGACGTCACGACAGCAAAAAAGCCAAACAAAGAAGTGTAGTAATCATATTTTCTTGATTCATAGGCATTAATGGTATTAACCAATCCATGTATCAAACCAAACTAGATTACGACACTTCTTCTTATCTTATATTACTGACGTCATATGTGAAACAAAATCTACGAATTGTTGTTGTTTGTGGATTAAAATATCTTGTTTCACATATGACGTCAATAATAATACAAAACTGTTAAGTTTCGTAATCTTGTTTCTTCTTATTTATGTTACCCATCTTTGGTAGTATATTTTCTCGTTCCTATTTTGATAGAAAAAATTTTAAGCAACATTTAGTTGGTGAATGCTGTTTTTTGGACTTTTTAATTATTGTTTTCGTAAGTATCCGAGTTTACCGGATTAAAGTGGTACGAGAAGTAACTGCAGCATGTCTAAAGCAAAAGGTCGAAAAAACAATTCGCCAGGCTGGGAAGAGGCTGGTGGTGAATTTTATCAAGAGTGTTATCCAGCTGAATGGGAAGGGATTCAACGGGATCCTGCAGCAATTGCCACTCTTTTACCTTCCAAACTAATCCGTGTTGGTAAGATTTATATTGGGACGACTTTGTAGCACGCCTACAACTTTGATGTTTTTTAGAGTGAACTATTATGCAGAATTAGTTTTAAACTATTTCGGTGATTTTTTCAGTTCTGGAATTTTTCGTTCTTTGGCTCATTTTGTCTTAAAAATATTAATTTTAACACGGATATTTTTATTCGTTAATTTATCGTAGCAAGTAGTAAAACAGTTTTAATGTTAAAATATTTGTTTTTCTATTTTTTATTTTCAATATGAGATACAAATCCGCGGCTACAAATAACTAATGGAGATTTCGTTTCAATAAATAGGATTCGCTTCTAAAACCAATGGCGCAAAATTTTAAACAACCCATTGTTAAGGGCTTAACATTTTACTAGTTAGCAATTGAATAACTATTTCAAAATTGTTAAACCTTTTCTAAACTAGCAAATTGCTAATTATGCAGAAAGCTGAGCATTTGTAGGGTTTGAATTTTAATGAACACAATTATTGTTGTTATGCGTTGTAAATTAATTATATGTTGATGAAAACCCAACATGTGCTCTAGAAAGGTATTAGTTATTTCTATTTTCATCATTTTAACTTCATTATTTACAAAAAAAAAAACAAAAAAAAAATTGTGCACCAGCAGGACTCGAACCTGGGCACCCCGCGTGCAAGGCTGATAAACTATTAGATTCTATAATGTATTTCGAATAGAAAAAACGCAAATAATAATATATTTTTGTTTTTGTTTTTGCGGACTGTGTGGAATAAAGTCAAATTGAAGATTTTTATGACCTGTAGTCCAAAATGCGTTTCGACCGGGCGTCTTCAATTTGGCTTTATTCCACACAGTCACAAAAAACAAAAATATATTATTATGTGCGTTTTCTTCTATTCTATTACTGGCCGGACCACGGGCATAACATACATTTAGGTACACGAATTTAGCCAAATTCCCCTAAATAATACAATTTTCAGTGTGTAAATGCTGCAAATTTTATAATAGTCGGTAACCATCGACCGAAAAACATTGCGTTTTAGAAGGGTACGATAACATCTAACGGATGAGCCCAACTATCGTACATGGGCGAAACGCATTTTGGACTACAGGTCATAAAAATCTTGAATTTAGCTTTATACCACACAGTCCACAAAAACACAAACAAAAATATATTATTATTTGCGTTTCCTTCTATTCTATTACTGCCCAGACCATGGGCATAACATACATTTAGGTGCACGAATTTACCCAATTCCCCTAAATAAGATCATTTGCAGTGTGTAAATGCTGCAAATTTTATAATAGTCGGTAACCATCGACCGAAAAACATTGCGTCTTTGAAGGGTACGATAGCATGTAACTGATGAGCCCAACTATCGTACCTGGGCGAAGCATTTTGGACTACAGGTCATAAAAATCTTCAATAATGGATTTAGCAAATTGCTAAAAGCTTAAGTAGCCATTCCATGATTTTAACTTTAGTAAAATGTTAAAATCGTTTAAAATTAGCTCAATCATCTTCTTAGCGTAATAAATTGCTAAAAGTGGCTTTAACAGTTTACGAAATCGTTTAAAATTTTGCGGCATTAAATTTAAACTAATAACAAACTGCTTTTATAGTTACTAAAAAAAAGAAAGTAAATAGTAGTGAAGTATAAAAAAGTAAAATAGAAATAATAAGTATATACTTAGTTGTAATTGAAAATAATATTTATTTGAATTTGGCTCGATGACATCCCGGGGCCGTCTGAAACTAAGATGACTCAAGAACAGCGAGCCGTCCAACTGATCTCTTTGCATTAACAGATCCAATTGGCAACTGTACGTCAGCAATTCTAACTATTCCATCTTGTCCAGAGTAGATCTTAATAACTCGATCGAACTTCACTAGGTTCTATAATTAGAACTAAGCTACCTTCTTTGAGGGACTTAGTACTCTAAATACTCGTAGTACGAACGCCTAATAAGCTGTGACATCAAATGTTGGGTTCTTCTACTATAAAGCCAGCTGCAATAGTCTTTCTCATAAAAAACACCAGGCGCTATTACATCTCGAAAATCTTCACCAAAAAGCATCGAATTGGGAGTGAGTGGCCTTGAGTCTTCTGGATCCACAGGAATTTGAGTAAAAGGACGCATATTGATTTGACCTTGAGCTTCCATAAGGGCGTTTTTCAAAACATCTCTTGGAATGGTACCCTTTAACACGAACCCGATACTTCGTTTTATAGATTGGATAAGGCGCTCCCAGTCCCTACCCATTCAAGGAGAGTATGCTGTGTTGCGGCTACCTATACCGACTAGGTGATTCATTAATCACTTAGGTAGCGGTGATAAGTGGTATGGGTTCATAATAGCACTTCCTAGTCCAAGAAGGAAAATCAAGGTTCATAACGAAAATATTGATCGCCATTATTAATATTAACTATAGGACTCACGCACATATTGATAACTTGAAATTTAGAGGGATTCTAATTAATTGAAGTTGATACTCTTCCGTAGATCCCGTCAATCCTGTTGGGCTAGGATAGTAATCGAAGCTCGGCATTGACGCGTACCTAGATAATTAGAGGCATGAATTAGCAGGATTCGGGAGTAGTAGTACCCCAACCACGAGCTATGGTTGAACACAGGAGGTACATCCGATTGTTTAACCGAAAAACCACTGGAGAGTAGGCCAAAGAATACTTATCTGGATGGGATTTCGGCGATGAGACGAAGGGTAGTTTTTTTTAGGTTCTGTTTGGTTTTTGACCGATTATATTTCCTCATGGGCCCGAGTGCGTCGTTTGTGCCAGATGCGAATGATCCCGTCCTAGCGATATGGTTAGGCGTAGCTGGGAGTGAGATGTACCAAAAGGGCGCTCCTCGATAAATACACTGGCACAACGGAACAATGTAAACAATTTAGGTATATGCCCATGTGGTTTAACGAATTTCACTAATTTAAAGAAATTAAACCAAAACAGATTTGAAGCGGTGAGCAGTTGACAGACGGGATATAACAAATAAATTTGGGGTGAAAATAGAACATGCTATGATTGGTGCTAGCACCTGGGCATGAAAGGGACGACCTGTGTGGTCATCCATGAGACGGGGATATGGCGTATAGATGTCCGTTTGATTATTCTGTTTGGGGAAGAGAGAGGAAGATAGGGTTGACTCCTTTCTTTCTAAAATAAAAGCTGCCGAAAGAGATGAACTGAGGAGAAAAATTGTAAGGGAAACCTTTAGTTCAAACTTAATACGGATTCACAATAGTTCTTTAATAGGACTAATAGGTTATGGAATTAGGTAGGTTAACTTATTAGCTTTTAAAAGTAGTGAAAGTGCTAGATGCGAATTGAGGAACCTGTTTAAAAGCCATATCTAGGCTACCGGTCAACATTAGAAGGCGTAAGGTTGCAACTGTTCAAAGACAAGGACAAAAATAATTCTCTTGTTGCTAAGTGATAACCTAGATTGTGCGGAGAACAGTAGTGGTTAGTTTTCTTTAGCATTTAAAATAAAGAACGTAAAAAGAAAAAAAAAAGTAATATTCGAGGCGACGGTTTTTTTGAAATAGTTTTTTTTTGAAAATCGTTAGTATCAATAAAAAAATTTCTGGATCTCGGGGAGCGTATACAAATTTATCAAACTATCGTGAAAACAAGGGGTAAGATAAGAAGCAGGATTTAATATAATACTAGTATTATAGTTATTCGTGATTACAGAGATGCTCTCAATTTAGCTTCTAGGTTGAAAGAGAATAAACCCCCGAAGTCGGACCCACATAACAATTTGTTTTGCTCAGATTTTTTAATATCGCAGACGTCACGACAGCAAAAAAGCCAAACAAAGAAGTGTAGTAATCATATTTTCTTGATTCATAGGCATTAATGGTATTAACCAATCCATGTATCAAACCAAACTAGATTACGACACTTCTTCTTATCTTATATTACTGACGTCATATGTGAAACAAAATCTACGAATTGTTGTTGTTTGTGGATTAAAATATCTTGTTTCACATATGACGTCAATAATAATACAAAACTGTTAAGTTTCGTAATCTTGTTTCTTCTTATTTATGTTACCCATCTTTGGTAGTATATTTTCTCGTTCCTATTTTGATAGAAAAAATTTTAAGCAACATTTAGTTGGTGAATGCTGTTTTTTGGACTTTTTAATTATTGTTTTCGTAAGTATCCGAGTTTACCGGATTAAAGTGGTACGAGAAGTAACTGCAGCATGTCTAAAGCAAAAGGTCGAAAAAACAATTCGCCAGGCTGGGAAGAGGCTGGTGGTGAATTTTATCAAGAGTGTTATCCAGCGGAATGGGAAGGGATTCAACGGGATCCTGCAGCAATTGCCACTCTTTTACCTTCCAAACTAATCCGTGTTGGTAAGATTTATATTGGGACGACTTTGTAGCACGCCTACAACTTTGATGTTTTTTAGAGTGAACTATTATGCAGAATTAGTTTTAAACTATTTCGGTGATTTTTTCAGTTCTGGAATTTTTCGTTCTTTGGCTCATTTTGTCTTAAAAATATTAATTTTAACACGGATATTTTTATTCGTTAATTTATCGTTGCAAGTAGTAAAACAGTTTTAATGTTAAAATATTTGTTTTTCTATTTTTTATTTTCAATATGAGATACAAATCCGCGGCTACAAATAACTAATGGAGATTTCGTTTCAATAAATAGGATTCGCTTCTAAAACCAATGGCGCAAAATTTTAAACAACCCATTGTTAAGGGCTTAACATTTTACTAGTTAGCAATTGAATAACTATTTCAAAATTTTTAAACCTTTTCTAAACTAGCAAATTGCTAATTATGCAGAAAGCTGAGCATTTGTAGGGTTTGAATTTTAATGAACACAATTATTGTTGTTATGCGTTGTAAATTAATTATATGTTGATGAAAACCCAACATGTGCTCTAGAAAGGTATTAGTTATTTCTATTTTCATCATTTTAACTTCATTATTTACAAAAAAAAAAAACAAAAAAAAAATTGTGCACCAGCAGGACTCGAACCTGGGCACCCCGCGTGCAAGGCTGATAAACTATTAGATTCTATAATGTATTTCGAATAGAAAAAACGCAAATAATAATATATTTTTGTTTTTGTTTTTGCGGACTGTGTGGAATAAAGTCAAATTGAAGATTTTTATGACCTGTAGTCCAAAATGCGTTTCGACCGGGCGTCTTCAATTTGGCTTTATTCCACACAGTCACAAAAAACAAAAATATATTATTATGTGCGTTTTCTTCTATTCTATTACTGGCCGGACCACGGGCATAACATACATTTAGGTACACGAATTTAGCCAAATTCCCCTAAATAATACAATTTTCAGTGTGTAAATGCTGCAAATTTTATAATAGTCGGTAACCATCGACCGAAAAACATTGCGTTTTAGAAGGGTACGATAACATCTAACGGATGAGCCCAACTATCGTACATGGGCGAAACGCATTTTGGACTACAGGTCATAAAAATCTTGAATTTAGCTTTATACCACACAGTCCACAAAAACACAAACAAAAATATATTATTATTTGCGTTTCCTTCTATTCTATTACTGCCCAGACCATGGGCATAACATACATTTAGGTGCACGAATTTACCCAATTCCCCTAAATAAGATCATTTGCAGTGTGTAAATGCTGCAAATTTTATAATAGTCGGTAACCATCGACCGAAAAACATTGCGTCTTTGAAGGGTACGATAGCATGTAACTGATGAGCCCAACTATCGTACCTGGGCGAAGCATTTTGGACTACAGGTCATAAAAATCTTCAATAATGGATTTAGCAAATTGCTAAAAGCTTAAGTAGCCATTCCATGATTTTAACTTTAGTAAAATGTTAAAATCGTTTAAAATTAGCTCAATCATCTTCTTAGCGTAATAAATTGCTAAAAGTGGCTTTAACAGTTTACGAAATCGTTTAAAATTTTGCGGCATTAAATTTAAACTAATAACAAACTGCTTTTATAGTTACTAAAAAAAAGAAAGTAAATAGTAGTGAAGTATAAAAAAGTAAAATAGAAATAATAAGTATATACTTAGTTGTAATTGAAAATAATATTTATTTGAATTTGGCTCGATGACATCCCGGGGCCGTCTGAAACTAAGATGACTCAAGAACAGCGAGCCGTCCAACTGATCTCTTTGCATTAACAGATCCAATTGGCAACTGTACGTCAGCAATTCTAACTATTCCATCTTGTCCAGAGTAGATCTTAATAACTCGATCGAACTTCACTAGGTTCTATAATTAGAACTAAGCTACCTTCTTTGAGGGACTTAGTACTCTAAATACTCGTAGTACGAACGCCTAATAAGCTGTGACATCAAATGTTGGGTTCTTCTACTATAAAGCCAGCTGCAATAGTCTTTCTCATAAAAAACACCAGGCGCTATTACATCTCGAAAATCTTCACCAAAAAGCATCGAATTGGGAGTGAGTGGCCTTGAGTCTTCTGGATCCACAGGAATTTGAGTAAAAGGACGCATATTGATTTGACCTTGAGCTTCCATAAGGGCGTTTTTCAAAACATCTCTTGGAATGGTACCCTTTAACACGAACCCGATACTTCGTTTTATAGATTGGATAAGGCGCTCCCAGTCCCTACCCATTCAAGGAGAGTATGCTGTGTTGCGGCTACCTATACCGACTAGGTGATTCATTAATCACTTAGGTAGCGGTGATAAGTGGTATGGGTTCATAATAGCACTTCCTAGTCCAAGAAGGAAAATCAAGGTTCATAACGAAAATATTGATCGCCATTATTAATATTAACTATAGGACTCACGCACATATTGATAACTTGAAATTTAGAGGGATTCTAATTAATTGAAGTTGATACTCTTCCGTAGATCCCGTCAATCCTGTTGGGCTAGGATAGTAATCGAAGCTCGGCATTGACGCGTACCTAGATAATTAGAGGCATGAATTAGCAGGATTCGGGAGTAGTAGTACCCCAACCACGAGCTATGGTTGAACACAGGAGGTACATCCGATTGTTTAACCGAAAAACCACTGGAGAGTAGGCCAAAGAATACTTATCTGGATGGGATTTCGGCGATGAGACGAAGGGTAGTTTTTTTTAGGTTCTGTTTGGTTTTTGACCGATTATATTTCCTCATGGGCCCGAGTGCGTCGTTTGTGCCAGATGCGAATGATCCCGTCCTAGCGATATGGTTAGGCGTAGCTGGGAGTGAGATGTACCAAAAGGGCGCTCCTCGATAAATACACTGGCACAACGGAACAATGTAAACAATTTAGGTATATGCCCATGTGGTTTAACGAATTTCACTAATTTAAAGAAATTAAACCAAAACAGATTTGAAGCGGTGAGCAGTTGACAGACGGGATATAACAAATAAATTTGGGGTGAAAATAGAACATGCTATGATTGGTGCTAGCACCTGGGCATGAAAGGGACGACCTGTGTGGTCATCCATGAGACGGGGATATGGCGTATAGATGTCCGTTTGATTATTCTGTTTGGGGAAGAGAGAGGAAGATAGGGTTGACTCCTTTCTTTCTAAAATAAAAGCTGCCGAAAGAGATGAACTGAGGAGAAAAATTGTAAGGGAAACCTTTAGTTCAAACTTAATACGGATTCACAATAGTTCTTTAATAGGACTAATAGGTTATGGAATTAGGTAGGTTAACTTATTAGCTTTTAAAAGTAGTGAAAGTGCTAGATGCGAATTGAGGAACCTGTTTAAAAGCCATATCTAGGCTACCGGTCAACATTAGAAGGCGTAAGGTTGCAACTGTTCAAAGACAAGGACAAAAATAATTCTCTTGTTGCTAAGTGATAACCTAGATTGTGCGGAGAACAGTAGTGGTTAGTTTTCTTTAGCATTTAAAATAAAGAACGTAAAAAGAAAAAAAAAAGTAATATTCGAGGCGACGGTTTTTTTGAAATAGTTTTTTTTTGAAAATCGTTAGTATCAATAAAAAAATTTCTGGATCTCGGGGAGCGTATACAAATTTATCAAACTATCGTGAAAACAAGGGGTAAGATAAGAAGCAGGATTTAATATAATACTAGTATTATAGTTATTCGTGATTACAGAGATGCTCTCAATTTAGCTTCTAGGTTGAAAGAGAATAAACCCCCGAAGTCGGACCCACATAACAATTTGTTTTGCTCAGATTTTTTAATATCGCAGACGTCACGACAGCAAAAAAGCCAAACAAAGAAGTGTAGTAATCATATTTTCTTGATTCATAGGCATTAATGGTATTAACCAATCCATGTATCAAACCAAACTAGATTACGACACTTCTTCTTATCTTATATTACTGACGTCATATGTGAAACAAAATCTACGAATTGTTGTTGTTTGTGGATTAAAATATCTTGTTTCACATATGACGTCAATAATAATACAAAACTGTTAAGTTTCGTAATCTTGTTTCTTCTTATTTATGTTACCCATCTTTGGTAGTATATTTTCTCGTTCCTATTTTGATAGAAAAAATTTTAAGCAACATTTAGTTGGTGAATGCTGTTTTTTGGACTTTTTAATTATTGTTTTCGTAAGTATCCGAGTTTACCGGATTAAAGTGGTACGAGAAGTAACTGCAGCATGTCTAAAGCAAAAGGTCGAAAAAACAATTCGCCAGGCTGGGAAGAGGCTGGTGGTGAATTTTATCAAGAGTGTTATCCAGCGGAATGGGAAGGGATTCAACGGGATCCTGCAGCAATTGCCACTCTTTTACCTTCCAAACTAATCCGTGTTGGTAAGATTTATATTGGGACGACTTTGTAGCACGCCTACAACTTTGATGTTTTTTAGAGTGAACTATTATGCAGAATTAGTTTTAAACTATTTCGGTGATTTTTTCAGTTCTGGAATTTTTCGTTCTTTGGCTCATTTTGTCTTAAAAATATTAATTTTAACACGGATATTTTTATTCGTTAATTTATCGTTGCAAGTAGTAAAACAGTTTTAATGTTAAAATATTTGTTTTTCTATTTTTTATTTTCAATATGAGATACAAATCCGCGGCTACAAATAACTAATGGAGATTTCGTTTCAATAAATAGGATTCGCTTCTAAAACCAATGGCGCAAAATTTTAAACAACCCATTGTTAAGGGCTTAACATTTTACTAGTTAGCAATTGAATAACTATTTCAAAATTTTTAAACCTTTTCTAAACTAGCAAATTGCTAATTATGCAGAAAGCTGAGCATTTGTAGGGTTTGAATTTTAATGAACACAATTATTGTTGTTATGCGTTGTAAATTAATTATATGTTGATGAAAACCCAACATGTGCTCTAGAAAGGTATTAGTTATTTCTATTTTCATCATTTTAACTTCATTATTTACAAAAAAAAAAAACAAAAAAAAAATTGTGCACCAGCAGGACTCGAACCTGGGCACCCCGCGTGCAAGGCTGATAAACTATTAGATTCTATAATGTATTTCGAATAGAAAAAACGCAAATAATAATATATTTTTGTTTTTGTTTTTGCGGACTGTGTGGAATAAAGTCAAATTGAAGATTTTTATGACCTGTAGTCCAAAATGCGTTTCGACCGGGCGTGTAATAAAGCCAAATCTTCAATTTGGCTTTATTCCACACAGTCACAAAAAACAAAAATATATTATTATGTGCGTTTTCTTCTATTCTATTACTGGCCGGACCACGGGCATAACATACATTTAGGTACACGAATTTAGCCAAATTCCCCTAAATAATACAATTTGCAGTGTGTAAATGCTGCAAATTTTATAATAGTCGGTAACCATCGACCGAAAAACATTGCGTTTTAGAAGGGTACGATAACATCTAACGGATGAGCCCAACTACCGTACCTGGGCGAAACGCATTTTGGACTACAGGTCATAAAAATCTTGAATTTAGCTTTATACCACACAGTCCACAAAAACACAAACAAAAATATATTATTATTTGCGTTTCCTTCTATTCTATTACTGCCCAGACCATGGGCATAACATACATTTAGGTGCACGAATTTACCCAATTCCCCTAAATAATATCATTTGCAGTGTGTAAATGCTGCAAATTTTATAATAGTCGGTAACCATCGACCGAAAAACATTGCGTCTTTGAAGGGTACGATAGCATGTAACTGATGAGCCCAACTATCGTACCTGGGCGAAGCATTTTGGACTACAGGTCATACAAATCTTCAATAATGGATTTAGCAAATTGCTAAAAGCTTAAGTAGCCATTCCATGATTTTAACTTTAGTAAAATGTTAAAATCGTTTAAAATTAGCTCAATCATCTTCTTAGCGTAATAAATTGCTAAAAGTGGCTTTAACAGTTTACGAAATCGTTTAAAATTTTGCGGCATTAAATTTAAACTAATAACAAACTGCTTTTATAGTTACTAAAAAAAAAGAAAGTAAGTAGTAGTGAAGTATAAAAAAGTAAAATAGAAATAATAAGTATATACTTAGTTGTAATTGAAAATAATATTTATTTGAATTTGGCTCGATGACATCCCGGGGCCGTCTGAAACTAAGATGACTCAAGAACAGCGAGCCGTCCAACTGATCTCTTTGCATTAACAGATCCAATTGGCAACTGTACGTCAGCAATTCTAACTATTCCATCTTGTCCAGAGTAGATCTTAATAACTCGATCGAACTTCACTAGGTTCTATAATTAGAACTAAGCTACCTTCTTTGAGGGACTTAGTACTCTAAATACTCGTAGTACGAACGCCTAATTAGCTGTGACATCAAATGTTGGGTTCTTCTACTATAAAGCCAGCTGCAATAGTCTTTCTCATAAAAAACACCAGGCGCTATTACATCTCGAAAATCTTCACCAAAAAGCATCGAATTGGGAGTGAGTGGCCTTGAGTCTTCTGGATCCACAGGAATTTGAGTAAAAGGACGCATATTGATTTGACCTTGAGCTTCCATAAGGGCGTTTTTCAAAACATCTCTTGGAATGGTACCCTTTAACGCGAACCCGATACTTCGTTTTATAGATTGGATAAGGCGCTCCCAGTCCCTACCCATTCAAGGAGAGTATGCTGTGTTGCGGCTACCTATACCGACTAGGTGATTCATTAATCACTTAGGTAGCGGTGATAAGTGGTATGGGTTCATAATAGCACTTCCTAGTCCAAGAAGGAAAATCAAGGTTCATAACGAAAATATTGATCGCCATTATTAATATTAACTATAGGACTCACGCACATATTGATAACTTGAAATTTAGAGGGATTCTAATTAATTGAAGTTGATACTCTTCCGTAGATCCCGTCAATCCTGTTGGGCTAGGATAGTAATCGAAGCTCGGCATTGACGCGTACCTAGATAATTAGAGGCATGAATTAGCAGGATTCGGGAGTAGTAGTACCCCAACCACGAGCTATGGTTGAACACAGGAGGTACATCCGATTGTTTAACCGAAAAACCACTGGAGAGTAGGCCAAAGAATACTTATCTGGATGGGATTTCGGCGATGAGACGAAGGGTAGTTTTTTTAGGTTCTGTTTGGTATTTGACCGATTATATTTCCTCATGGGGCCGAGTGCGTCGTTTGTGCCAGATGCGAATGATCCCGTCCTAGCGATATGGTTAGGCGTAGCTGGGAGTGAGATGTACCAAAAGGGCGCCTCCTCGATAAATACACTGGCACAACGGAACAATGTAAACAATTTAGGTATATGCCCATGTGGTTTAACGAATTTCACTAATTTAAAGAAATTAAACCAAAACAGATTTGAAGCGGTGAGCAGTTGACAGACGGGATATAACAAATAAAATTGGGGTGAAAATAGAACATGCTATGATTGGTGCTAGCACCTGGGCATGAAAAGGACGACCTGTGTGGTCATCCATGAGACTGGGATATGGCGTATAGATGTCCGTTTGATTATTCTGTTTGGGGAAGAGCGAGGAAGATAGGGTTGACTCCTTTCTTTCTAAAATAAAAGCTGCCGAAAGAGATGAACTGAGGAGATAAATTGAAAGGGGAACCTTTAGTTCAAACTTAATACGGATTCACAATAGTTCTTTAATAGGACTAATAGGTTATGGAATTAGGTAGGTTAACTTATTAGCTTTTAAAAGTAGTGAAAGTGCTAGATTCGAATTGAGGAACCTGGGTCCGGCTGTTTAAAAGCCATATCTAGGCTACCGGTCAACATTAGAAGGCGTAAGGTTGCAACTGTTCAAAGACAAGGACAAAAATAATTCTCTTGTTGCTAAGTGATAACCTAGATTGTGCGGAGAACAGTAGTGCTTAGTTTTCTTTAGCATTTAAAATAAAGAACGTAAAAAGAAAAAAAAAAGTAATATTCGAGGCGACGGTTTTTTTGAAATAGTTTTTTTTTTGAAAATCGTTAGTATCAATAAAAAAATTTCTGGATCTCGGGGAGCGTATACAAATTTATCAAACTATCGTGAAAACAAGGGGTAAGATAAGAAGCAGGATTTAATATAATACTAGTGTTATAGTTATTCGTGATTACAGAGATCCTCTCAATTTAGCTTCTAGGTTGAAAGAGAATAAACCCCCGAAGCCGGACCCACATAACAATTTGTTTTGCTCAGATTTTTTAATATCGCAGACGTCACGACAGCAAAAAAGACAGACAAAGAAGTGTAGTAATCATATTTTCTTGATTCATAGGCATTAATGGTATTAACCAATCCATGTATCAAACCAAACTAGATTACGACACTTCTTCTTCTCTTATATTACTGACGTCATATGTGAAACAAAATCTACGAATTGTTGTTGTTTGTGGATTAAAATATCTTGTTTCACATATGACGTCAATAATAATACAAAACTGTTAAGTTTCGTAATCTTGTTTCTTCTTATTTATGTTACCCATCTTTGGTAGTATATTTTCTCGTTCCTATTTTGATAGAAAAAATTTTAAGCAACATTTAGTTGGTGAATGCTGTTTTTTGGACATTTTAATTATTGTTTTCGTAAGTATCCGAGTTTACCGGATTAAAGTGGTACGAGAAGTAACTGCAGCATGTCTAATGCAAAAGGTCGAAAAAACAATTCGCCAGGCTGGGAAGAGGCTGGTGGTGAATTTTATCAAGAGTGTTATCCAGCTGAATGGGAAGGGTTTCAACGGGATCCTGCAGCAATTGCCACTCTTTTACCTTCCAAACTAATCCGTGTTGGTAAGATTTATATTGGGACGACTTTGTAGCACGCCTACAACTTTGATGTTTTTTAGAGTGAATTATTATGCAGAATTAGTTTTAAACTATTTCGGTGATTTTTTCAGTTCTGGAATTTTTCGTTCTTTGGCTCATTTTGTCTTAAAAATAGTAATTTTAACACGGATATTCTTATTCGTTAATTTATCGTAGCAAGTAGTAAAACAGTTTTAATGTTAAAATATTTGTTTTTCTATTTTTTATTTTCAAAATGAGATACAAATCCGCGGCTACAAATAACTAATGGAGATTTCGTTTCAATAAATAGGATTCGCTTCTAAAACCAATACTTTTTAGCGTAACAAACGCCCAGTAGGAAATTTCAAAAAAATCATGCATGAATTACAGACTTTTTCACCAATGAGTGGAAGCTACACCCTATGAATATGGTATGAAAACATTGATGAATTTAACATGGGGCTGTCATAGGCGTTCACCAAGTAATTTTCGAGGTGATTATTTACCTGGGGGGTCATTACGTAACTCGATTATTGTCAGACAATATCGTCTGTACTATAGTGATGCCTTTATTTTCTTCACGTAAGTCGACAATCGTCAAAATGATTGGGTTTGGACGATAGATAAATAGGTATCGTCTTGAATTAATTTTGAGTAGTTTGTAGGTGACTGTAGTTGAATAATTAAGATTGTTCAGTGACGAAAAGGTTACAACAGAACAGAATAGAACAGGGCAGAACAGAACAGGTTCGTGAGAAACTTCAGAACAACTTAGAACAGTCAGTCATCTGGCAAAAAAAATATTGTTTACCTACAATTCAAATTCATTTATTTTTGCAGAAACGTTCTTAAAAATAATCTGAATGGAATTGAATTTATTTAAAAAAAATATTTTTTCATGAAATTAAGATGATCCCGACACGGAAAATGATTTATCAACTAATTCTAAAACCGAAATATTTATTTCTTTTAAACAACAACAATTGGTTTTGACAGTTCTCACAAATCTGTTCTAACCTGTTTTACCTAAAAAGCAAGTGAAGAAAATCCTGTTCTAAAGTGTTCCAAACTGTTCCAAACAGACTCATTGAACACCAAACCAGAAGAGTTTAGAACAGAAAATTTCTCATTGAACAGCAATATCCTGTACTTTTCTGTTCTAAAGTCTTCTAATCTGTTCCGAACAGCCTCATTGAACACACATATTGAGTAGCCACTGTAGTTTGACATCTTGTTTTTGTCTATCTGTTGCATTTGCAAATTAAAATTAAAATTTTTCGGCGCATCAATTTTCTTATGTTAGAAGGTGGAAATGAAAACTCAAGTTGGGAGAAAATACAATTAATTCGAATGCGAAGACATATTTCGTAATCTTGTTTCTTCTTATTTATGTTACCCATCTTTGGTAGTATATTTTCTCGTTCCTATTTTGATAGAAAAAATTTTAAGCAACATTTTGTTGGTGAATGCTGTTTCTTGGACTTTTTAATTTTTACTTTTAAGTTTATCGGATTAAAGTGGTAAGAGAAGTAACTGCAGCATGTCTAATGCAAAAGGTCGAAAAAAAAATTCGCCGGGTTGGGAAGAGTCTGGTGGTGAATTTTATCAAGAGTGTTATCCAGCTGAATGGGAAGGGTTTCAACGGGATCCTGCAGCAATTGCCACTCTTCTAATTCTAATTCTAAACCCGAAATGTTTATTTTTTTTAAACAACAACAATTGGTTTTGACAGTTCTCACAAATCTCTTCTAACCTGTTCTACCTAAAAAGCAAGTGCAGAAAATCCTGTTCTAAAGTGTTCCAAACTGTTCCAAACAGACTCATTGAACACCAAACCAGAACAGTTTAGAACAGAAAATTTCTCATTGAACAGCAATATCCTGTACTTTTCTGTTCTAAAGTGTTCTAATCTGTTCCGAACAGCCTCATTGAACACACATATTGAATAGCCACAGTAGTTTGACATCTTGTTTTTGTCTATCTGTTGCATTTGCAAATTAAAATTAAAATTTTTCGGCGCAGCAATTTTCTTGTGTTAGAAGGTGGAAATGAAAACTCAAGTTGGGAGAAAATACAATTAATTCGAATGCAAAGACATATGAGAGACAAATTGGGATGTTCATCCACATATCGAGTCAAAATACCAATCTGAGACTGTGTGGCTGCTCTATATATAAATTGATGTATTTACAGTTATACATATCAATTTGTAAAAAATATTACAATAAAATGACTTACATTTTTGTCCAATTATATAACTTTATTCGCACCAAATACAAAAAAGTACACAACTTTGTTGACATTT
Source organism: Philhelius pedissequus (assembly GCA_910595825.1). Taxonomy (NCBI): domain Eukaryota; kingdom Metazoa; phylum Arthropoda; class Insecta; order Diptera; family Syrphidae; genus Philhelius; species Philhelius pedissequus. The sequence goes on along the minus strand of OU343160.1, from coordinate 123,621,565 downwards.
ATGACAGTCCATTTGATAACTCAACAAAACTTTGAGAGTTTCTGAAATGTACCAAATACTCTCAAATTATAAACGATTGACGAGACGATAGTGGTTGAGTTACGTGAAGTAAATTAAAGACGATCTCGTCGACGCCCATCGTTTTGACGATTATCGTTTTGAACATTACGGAATGACACTCCTGTGAAATCACGAAGTAGGGGCAACTACTCGTAGTTTATTCATAAGTAAATTATATGTGATGAACAGAAATAAAATCTCTGAAACAAGATTATCTTTTGCTTCAAGCTCAGCTTGACAAAATGCAGACCAGATGCCTCTCTCTTGAGCGACAAGTAGAGTCTCTGTCAAAGAGGGTAAATGAAAAAAATATAATTTTACATTTTCCGGCTCAAATGGGTGTTAGCCGGTGGAAAAAGCGAAAGCACTGTGTATGGATTTGCTCGAAACACAAAACCAAGGAGTAATTTCAGATACACGTCTTATTCGCACAAGAAATGCTCAAATTGAAAACGTAATTGTGGAATTACAAAACAGAGAAGATGTGGGACGTATTCTAAGTTCAGCAAAAAAATTGAGAGGTACCGGTATTTCCCTCCATAAAGATTATCCCGCTGCGACAAGAGAAAGAAGACGAAAACTATTCGAAATGAAAACAAAAATAACATCTAAAAATAGAAATATAAAAACATTTATTCGAGGAGAAACACAACAAATCGAGGGTAAAATATTTTATTATAACCTAAACAATGTTTTGACATGTGACGAAGACGGAGGAATGACGTTTCTGGAGCAGCTGTTAGATGAGATGTCAATAAACGAAAATCATACCCGAGCTTCTCAAACTGCAAGACAAGAAGTGCTGCCAAAACGTTTTTAACGTAAATGCCGTCAGCCACGTTCACATTAATAGTCTTTTAAATGAAATAAAAAATAATAGTATTCCTTTTAAAATTATTTCATATAATATATCAGGTTTAGGTAGTAAACTAGTTTTTAAGAATTTCTTTGATAAAATAAGAGAAGGCGACATTTTTGTACTATTTGAAACTTTCATCTATGGCGACACAACACAATATGAAAACTATTTTCCAGAATTTATATTGAAATGGACCCCAGCCACAAGAACTCATGTATATGGAAGAGCAAGTGGAGGATGTCTATTTGGAATCAAAAAATCATTTAAGGAATGTACTAGATGCCGATTTGTCACGGAGATGAACAGGATTGTTATTGAAATGACCATTACACATCAGAAATTTTACATCGTTCCGGTTTATATTAACTGTAATAAATGGATGGATGACTTCGCAGAATTGTACGACTTCTTAATGGAACTAGGCAAAGAAAATATTATGTTGATCGGAGACTGCAATGCTAGGGTAGGAATTTCTCCGATGTTACAGATGGAACCAGACTTTACACCAGCGTCAATTAGTATAATTAGATCTGCTCGGGACGAGAAAATAGATGGAAATGGGAGAAGATTCATAGAAATGTGTGAATCGATTGGTCTGACAATGTTAAACGGGAGAACTGAAAGTGATAGAGAAGGTCATTTTAATTTTATAAGAGGAACATCTTGTTCCACAATAGATTACTGTCTCATTCGTGGAAAATGGTTGGAGTATGTAGATGATTTAAAAGTAGATGAGCTGGTTTATTCTGACCATTTGCCACTGAATGTTAAATGTCGATTTGATGAAGAACCGGGTTACACCAACGAAAACATGAAGCTGTTACCAAAACTTCAATGGAAGAATTCTTTTTTGGAACTGTATCAAATAATTCTTAACCAATCTCTTGATTCTGTAAGTAATGAGCAAATTGAATCGGTCCATGGTATTGAGACATTAGTTACATGCGTATCTCAGGTCGCACAATCATTTCAAAGAGTCCGATTGCAAAGCTGGAAAGATCCATGGTTTGATGCAAATTGTGAGAGAGCAAGAAAAAAGTCGTTTGGTTTTTTGCGACTCCTCAGGGCAACAAAATCGAATTTCGCAAAAAGGATGTATCAAGAGGCGAATAAAGCTTTCAAACACCTTTGCAAAGAAAAACAAAAGCAATACTCCCAATACCTCATGCAAAGATTGTCGGAAGTAAGAGACAGTCGATCCTTTTGCAAGCTGGCACGTACACTCAACGGTATACCTTTTGCAAGGAAAACAATAATAAGTACGAGTATACTTGCTCACCATTTCGAACAACTTCTAGGTGCACCACCAAGACCAAGTCAAATATTATATGCTAGTCCTTTGGTAGAAAATGAAGATTTCGACCGTGCTTTCTCAGTTCAAGAAGTAATGAGAGTCCTACACAGATGCAATCTTAACAAGGCTCCAGGGGATGACCGTGTTTCGTACGAATTTTACAAATACACTACAGAAACTTTTTTGATTAAGCTTACTGAAAGCTATAATTATATTTTCAATTCTGGTGAAATTCCTGAAAGCTTTAGGAGGAATATTATCGTCCCACTGTTTAAAAAAGGCGATGTAAACGACCCTAACAATTACAGAGGCATATCCTTTATGAACTCTGTTATGAAAATTTTTACTGGTGTCATTCAAGACAGACTGTTAAACTGGATACAACAAAATAATCTTCTAAGCGAGTTTCAAGCCGGCTTCAGGAAAGAATATGCAACAGTCGATAACATATTTTCACTAACTTGCATTGCTAGATCATACCTAGACAAGGGGAAAAAGTAATATGCTTTCTTCGTTGACTTCAAGGCTGCCTTCGACTCAATCGACAGAAATGCCCTTTTCTACAAACTTTGTTGTCTAGGCTTATCGTCGAAAATACTCAAAATATTACGAGGTCTGTATGAGCAAAACCTCACAGCAGTGTGGGATGGAAATGAAGGATCATCCTGGTTTCATACTTCTTCCGGGGTCAAGCAGGGTTGTCTTTTGAGTCCACTTCTGTTTTCGCTTTTCTTGGATGACCTTACATCGTTTTTGCCTGGAGGTATTAGTTTTGCTGGTACAGTAATAAAAACTTTGATGTATGCGGACGACATTGTCATTTTTGCGGAGACTCCAAATATGATGCAAATAATGATTAATAAATTGCAACTGTACTGCCGTAATTGGGGTCTTACAGTTAACACTAACAAATCCAAAGTAATGATATTTCGAAATGGCACAGGGCGATATGCAAGGGAGGAGAAATGGATGTGGGAAAATGTGGAGCTTGAGTTGGTGAGGGAATTTAAATATCTTGGAGTCATCATTACGCCTCAGATGTCGTTCAAAAAGCATCTGCAGGAAAAGCTTATAGAAGAAAAAAAAGCCATCAACTGCAACTGGAGGGGGGTCCTTGGGAAAAAACAGATAACCCCGAGTGCTAAATATAAACTTTTCGAAGCAGTTATGAGGTCAGTGATGTGCTATGCTGGTCAAGTATGGGGGTTTCTTCAATATGAGGAAGTAGAAAAATTACTGAGGTATTTTTTGAAAAAGATCTTTTGGCTCCCCGAAAACACACCTACATATATGCTACATTTGGAGACCGGGGTGTCTCCGCTCTACGTCTTTTCCCTCAAGTTGCATTTGTTCTACATTGCAAAGGTTATGGCTCTCCCAAATCACCGTCTGCCAAATATTATCGCAAAATATCTGCTATCACAAAAATCACAGTTCTTCGAAGAATGGTCACGACTTGAAGTTCAGCACGACATCCAGTTGGTAGAAAGAAATACTGGTGATTGGAAAGACGTTTTTCCAGAATTGTTACTAAGGATTGAAGATTCTTTCTTTGTTAAATTTAAGGAGTCAGCCCAACGGAGTTGTACCCGAAACATGTATAAACTCCTGAGATACGACCTTGGACCTAAAAAATTACTTCAACGACCGATATACAATAGAAACAATCTCTTTAATTTTCAAAACCAGAGGAGAATTACTACGACTGAACTACATACCATACGGACCTGATGGAAGTACGGAATGCAGTTTATGCAATCTACGTACGACAGAAAATGTTCTCCATTTTATAGGAACATGTCCGATCCTGCAAGCAATACGGAGACAGCACTTGAAGAAAAACTATTTAACTGTTGATGAAGCTGCAAATGTCTTGAATGGTCAAGATTGGATAATGTTATCAAGCTACGTTAAAACAGCCCTTGACTACAGAAATCAAATTTTAAATGAAGCTTTTTAATAAGAAAACAAAATATGTATTTTTATTTTTTGTTGTGATCATCTTAAAGGAGTCTAATCTTTTCAATTTCAATTTTACTTTAATCTATACTATACATAATGTTTGAATAATACCTTTTTTTCTGGCTGACGGCAAAAGCCAATGCTTTACTTGTGAATTTGTAAATATATGTAAACTTCTGTAAATTATCAAATAAAATCACATTCTACTACTACTACTATGTGATGAAAAATAGCATGGACGTTAAGCTGTGAAATCACTAGATAACATAGGCCCGTTTACTGATACACAACTTAAGCATTTAAGTTCTACTTAAAAACTTATGCGACAGTTTAGGCAGAGGAAAAAGTAGGCCATAAGCGTTTTCAGTTGAACATAAATATTTATGATGCGTATCAGCAAACGGTCCTTAGAGTGGCTTATTCAGCAGGTGAAAAATTACATGAATGCCCATCCATTAATTCACTCTGTTAATGTAACTCATTAATTCGCATATGAATTATATATGATAAAAAAATGCCATGAATGCTCAATTATGAAATCACTAGGTAAAGCCCGTATGATACCTACTTTTTTCCCCTCATTTTTAATGTATTAAATCACATGAAAGTGTCAGTTTTCTGTGAAAGAGGAAATATGTTTTTTTACATGGTGTTGAAGCGCCAAAATTAAATCAAATGTTATAAATATCGTAAATCAAAATTACAATTTTATTTTCTAAAAAAAAACAAATATTTAAGAATTATCCAGAAGAAACTTAATCTATGAAAATATACTTACATTCCTTTATTTAAATTTAAAAAAATTGACGACTTCAACTCTTTGACGAAAGCAATAATAATGAAAAAATAATGGTGTAAAATTTTAAACAACCCATTGTTAAGTTCTTAACATTTTGCTAGTTAGCAATTTCCTAAGTGCTTATTGATTGAATAACTATTTCAAAATTCTTAAACCTTTTCTAAACTAGTAAATTGCTAATTAAGCAGAAAGCTGGGCATTTGTAGGGTTTGAATTTTGATGAACACAATTATTGTTGTTATGCGTTCTAAATTAATTACATGTTGATGAAAACCCAATATGTGCTCTAAAAAGGTATTAGTCATTTCTATTTTCATCACTTTAACTTTATTATTTACAAAAAAAAAAAAAAAAAAAAATATGTGCACCAGCAGGACTCGAACCTGGGCACTCCGCGCGCAAGGCCGATATAATATCAGATTCTATAATGGATTTCGAATAGATAAAAACGCAAATAATGATATATTTTTGTTTTTGTTTTTGTGGACTGTGTGGAATAAAGCCAAATTGAAGATTTTTATGACCTGTAGTCCAAAATGCTGCAAATTTTATAATAGTCGGTAACCATCGACCGAAAAACATTACGTTTTAGAAGGGTAGGATAGCATCTAACGGATGAGCCCAACTATCGTACCTGGGCGAAACGCATTTTGGACTACAGGTCATAAAAATCTTCAATTTGGCTTAATTCCACACAGTCCACAAAAACACAAACAAAAATATATTATTATATGCGTTTCCTTCTATTCTATTACTGGCCAGACCACGGGCATAACATACATTTAGGTGCACGAATTTAACCAAATTCCCCTAAATAATATAATTTGCAGTGTGTAAATGCTGTAAATTTTATAATAGTCGGTAACCATCGACCGAAAAACATTGCGTCTTTGAAGGGTACGATAGCATCTAACTGATGAGCCCAACTATCGTACCTGGGCGACACATTTTGGATTTTTGCTAAAAGTTTAAGTAGCCATTCCATGATTTTAACTTTAGTAAAATGGTAAAATCGTTTTAAATTAGTTCAATCATCTTCTTAGCTTAATAAATGGCTAAACGTGGCCTTAACATTTTACGAAATCGTTTAAAATTTTGCGGCATTAAATTTAAACTAATCACAAACTACTTTTATAGTTACTAAAAAAAAGAAAGTAAGTAGTAGTGAAGTATAAAAAAGTAAAATAGAAATAATAAGAATAAATAGCACTTAGTTGTATATACTCGATGACATCCCGGGGCCGTCTGAAACTAAGAAGATGACTCAAGAACAGCGAGCCGTCCAACTGATCTCTTTGCATTAACAGATCCATTTGGCAACTGTACGTCAGCAATTCTAACTATTCCATCTTGTCCAGAGTAGATCTTAATAACTCGATCGAACTTCACTAGGTTCTATAATTAGAACTAAGCTACCTTCTTTGACGGACTTAGTACTCTAAATACTCGTAGTACGATTGCCTAATAAGCTGTGACATCAAATGTTGAGTTCTTCTACTATAAAGCCAGCTGCAATAGTCTTTCTCATAAAAAACACCAGGCGCTATTACATCTCAAAAATGTTCACCAAAAAGCATCGAACTGGGAGTGAGTGGCCTTGGGTCTTCTGGATCCACAGGAATATGAGTAAGAGGACGCATATTGATTTGACCTTGAGCTTCCATAAGGGCGTTTTTCAAAACATCTCTTGGAATGGTACCCTTTAACACGAACCCGATACTTCGTTTTATAGATTGGATAAGGCGCTCCCAGTCCCTACCCATCCAAGGAGAGTATGCTGTGTTGCGGCTACCTATAGCGACTAGGTGATTCATTAATCACTTAGGTAGCGGCGATAAGTGGTATGGGTTCATAATAGCACTTCCTAGTCCAAGAAGGAAAATCAAGGTTCATAACGACAATATTGATCGGCATTATTAATATTAACTCTAGGACTCACGCACATATTGATAACTTGAAATTTAGAGGGATTCTAATTAATTGAAGTTGATACTCTTCCGTAGATCCCGTCAATCCTGATGGGCTAGGATAGTAATCAAAGCTCGGCATTGACGCGTACCTAGATAATTAGAAGATGCATGAATTGGCAGGATTCGGGAGTAGTAGTACCCCAACCACGAGCTATGGTTGAACACAGGAGGTACATCCGATTGTTTAACCGAAAAACCACTGGAGAGTAGACCAAAGAATACTTATCAGGATGGGATTTCGACGATGGGGTAGTTTTTTTTAGGTTCCGTTTGGTTTCTGATCGATTATATTTCCTCATGGGCCCGAGCGCGTCGTTTGTCCCAGATGCGAATGATCCCGTCCTAGCGATATGGTTAGGCGTAGCTGGGAGTGAGATGTACCAAAAGGGCGCCTCCTCGATAAATACACTGGCACGACGGAACAATGTAAACAATTTAGGTATATGCCCATGTGGCTTAACGAATTTCACTAATTTAAAGAAATTAAACCAAAACAGATTGGAAGCGGTGAGCAGTTGACAGACGGGATATAACAAATAAAATTGGGGTGAAAATAGAACATGCTATGATTGGTGCTAGCACCTGGGCATGAAAGAGACGACCTGTGTGGTCATCCATGAGACGGGGATATGGCGTATAGATGTCCGTTTGATTATTCTGTTTGGGGAAGAGCGAGGAAGATAGGGTTGACTCCTTTCTTTCTAAAATAAAAGCTGCCGAAAGAGATGAACTGAGGAGATAAATTGTAAGGGGAACCTTTAGTTCAAACTTAATACGGATTCACAATAGTTCTTTAATAGGACTAATAGGTTATGGAATTAGGTAGGTTAACTTATTAGCTTTTAAAAGTAGTGAAAGTGCTAGATGCGAATTGAGGAACCTGGGTCCGGCTGTTTAAAAGCCATATCTAGGCTACCGGTCAACATTAGAAGGCGTAAGGTTGCAGCTGTTCAAAGACAAGGACAAAAATAATTCTCTTGTTGCTAAGTGATAACCTAGATTGTGCGGAGAACAGTAGTGGTTAGTTTTCTTTAGCATTTAAAATAAAGAACGTAAAAAGAAAAAAAAAAGTAATATTCGAGGCGGCGGTTTTTTTGAAATAGTTTTTTTTTGAAAATCGTTAGTATCAATAAAAAAATTTCTGGATCTCGGGGAGCGTATACAAATTTATCAAACTATCGTGAAAACAAGGGGTAAGATAAGAAGCAGGATTTAATATAATACTAGTGTTATAGTTATTCGTGATTTCAGAGATCCTCTAAATTTAGCTTCTAGGGTGAAAGAGAATAAACCCCCGAAGTCGGACCCACAAAACAATTTGTTTTGCTCAGATTTTTTAATATCGCAGACGTCACGATAGCAGAAAAGACAAAAAAGAAGTGTAGTAATCATATTTTCTTGATTCATAGGTATTAATAGTATTAACCAATCCATGTATCAAACCAAACTAGATTACGACACTTCTTCTTATCTTATATTACTGACGTCATATGTGAAACAAAGTCTACGAATTGTTGTTGTTTGTGGATTAAAATATCTTGTTTCACATATGACGGCAATAATAATACAAATCTGTTAAGTTTCGTAATCTTGTTTCTTCTTATTTATGTTACCCATCCTTGGTAGTATATTTTCTCGTTCCTATTTTGATAGAAAAAAATTTAAGCAACATTTAGTTGGTGAATGCTGTTTTTTGGACTTTTTAATTATTGTTTTCGTAAGTATCCGAGTTTACCGGATTAAAGTGGTACGAGAAGTAACTGCAGCATGTCTAATGCAAAAGGTCGAAAAAACAATTCGCCAGGCTGGGAAGAGGCTGGTGGTGAATTTTATCAAGAGTCTTATCCAGCTGAATGGGAAGGTTTTCAACGGGATCCTGCAGCAATTGCCACTCTTTTACCTTCCAAACAAATCCGTGTTGGTAAGATTTATATTGGGGCGACTTTGTAGCACGCCTACAAATTTGATGTTTTTTAGAGTGAATTATTATGCAGAATTAGTTTTAAACTATTTCGGTGATTTTTTCAGTTCTGGTATTTTTCGTTCTTTAAAATAGTAATTTTAACACGGATATTTTTATTCGTTAATTTATCGTAGCATGTAGTAAAACAGTTTTAATGTTAAAATATTTGTTTTTCTATTTTTTATTTTCAATATGAGATAAAAATCCGCGGCTACAAGTAACTAATGGAGATTTCGTTTCAATAAATAGGATTCGCTTCTAAAACCAATACCTTTTAGCGTAACAAACGCCCAGTAGGAAATTTAAAAAAAATCATGCATGCATTACAGACTTTTTAACCAATGAGTGGAAGCTACACCCTATGAATATGGTATGAAAACATTGATGGATTTAACATGGGGCTGTCATAGGCGTTCACCAAGTCATTTTCGAGGTGATTATTTACCTGGGGAGTCATTACGTAACTCGATTATCGTCAGACGATATCTTCTGTACTATACTGATGCCTTTATTTTCTTCACGTAAGTCGACAATCGTCAAATCGCTATCGTCAAAATGATTGGGTTTGGACGATAGATAAATAGGTATCGTCTTGCATTAATTTTGAGTAGTTTGTAGGTGACTGTAGTTGAATAATTAAGATTGTTCAGTGACGAAAAGGTTACAACAGAACAGAATAGAACAGGGCAGAACAGAACAGATTCGTGAGAAACTTCAGAACAACTTAGAACAGTCAGTCATCTGGCAAAAAAAAAATATTGTTTACCTACAATTCAAATTCATTTATTTTTGCAGAAACGTTCTTAAAAATAATCTGAATGGAAGTGAATTTATTTAAAAAAATATTTTTCATGAAATTGAGATGATTCCGACACGGAAAATGATTTATCAACTAATTCTAAAACCGAAATGTTTATTTTTTTTCAACAACAACAATTGGTTTTGACAGTTCTCAGAAATCTGTTCTACTTAAAAAGCAAGTGCAGAAAATCCTGTTCTAAAGTGTTCCAAACTGTTCCGAACAGACTCATTGAACACCAAACCAGAACAGTTTAGAACAGAAAATTTCTCATTGAACAGCAGAATCCTGTACTTTTCTGTTCTAAAGTGTTCTAATCTGTTCCGAACAGCCTCATTGAACATACATATTGAGTAGCACTGTAGTTTGACATCTTGTTTTTGTCTATCTGTTGCATTTGCAAATTAAAATTAAAATTTTTCGGCGCAGCAATTTTCTTGTGTTAGAAGGTGGAAATGAAAACTCAAGTTGGTTTTGACAGTTCTCACAAATCTGTTCTAACCTGTTCTACCTAAAAAGCAAGTGCAGAAAATCCTGTTCTAAAGAGTCTGTTCCAAACAGACTCATTGAACACCAAACCAGAACAGTTTAGAACAGAAAATTTCTCATTGAACAGCAAAATCCTCTACTTTTCTGTTCTAAAGTGTTCTAATCTGTTCCGAACAGCTTCATTGAACACACATATTGAGTAGCACTGTAGTTTGACATCTTGTTTTTGTCTATCTGTTGCATTTGCAAATTAAAATTGAAATTTTTCGGCGCAGCAATTTTCTTGTGTTAGAAGGTGGAAATGAAAACTCAAGTTGGGAGAAAATACAATTAATTCGAATGCGAAGACATATGAGAGACAAGTTGGGATGTTCATCCATATATCGAGTCAAAATACCAATCTGAGACTGTGTGGCTGCTCTATATATAAATTGATTTATATACATATCAATTTGTAAAAAATATTACAATAAAATGACTTACATTTTTGTCCAATTATATAACTTTATTCGCACCAAATACAAAACAGTACACAACTTTGTTGACATTTATGACAGTCCATTTGATAACTCAACAAAACTTTGAGAGTTTCTGAAATGTACCAAATACTCTCAAATTATAAACGATTGACGAGACGATAGTGGTTGAGTTACGTGAAGTAAATTAAAGACGATCTCGTCGACGCCCATCGTTTTGACGATTATCGTTTTGAACATTACGGAATGACCCTCCTGTGAAATCACGAAGAAGGGGCAACTAGTTTATTCATAAGTAAATTATATGTGATGAAAAATAGCATGGACGTTAAGCTGCGAAATCACTAGATAACTTAGGCCCGTTTACTGATACACAACTTAAGCATTTAAGTTCTACTTCAGAACTTATGCGACAGTTTAGGCAGAGGAAAAAGTAGGCCATAAGCGTTTTCTGTTGAACATAAATATTTATGATGCGTATCAGCAAACGGTCCTTAGAGTCGCTTATTCAGCATGTGAAAAATTACATGAATGCCCATCCATTAATTCACTCTGTTAATGTAACTCATTAATTCGCATATGAATTATATATGATAAAAAAATGCCATGAATGCTCAATTATGAAATCACTAGGTAAAGCCCGTATGATACCTACTTTTTTCCCCTCATTTTTAATGTATTAAATCACATGAAAGTGTCAGTTTTCTGTGAAAGAGGAAATATGTTTTTTTTTACATGGTGTTTAAGCGCCAAAATTAAATCAAATGTTATAAATATCGTAAATCAAAATTACAATTTTATTTTCTAAAAAAAAAACAAATATTTAAGAATTATCCAGAAGAAACTTAATCTATGAAAATATACACATTCCTTTTATTTAAATTTAAAAAAATTGACGACTTCAACTCTTTGACGAAAGCAATAATAATGAAAAAATAATGGCGCAAAATTTTAAACAACCCATTGTTAAGTTCTTAACATTTTACTAGTTAGCAATTTCCTAAGTGCTTATTGATTGAATAACTATTTCAAAATTCTTAAACCTTTTCTAAACTAGTAAATTGCTAATTAAGCAGAAAGCTGGGCATTTGTAGGGTATTATTGTTGTTATGCGTTCTAAATTAATTACATGTTGATAAAAACCCAACATGTGCTCTAAAAAGGTATTAATTATTTCTATTTTCATCACTTTAACTTCATTATTTACAAAAAAAAAAAATATGTGCACCGGCAGGACTCGAACCTGGGCACCCCGCGAGTTACATATAAAACTCAGCCGGACAAGTACGATGAACTTATCCGGGAAATTAACAAAAATATTGAAAGTATCGCATAAATTGCTGACCTAGTGTCTGTAATTTATGCAATAATAAATTGTATTTAAATAAGCCAACTGCGATTGGCAATTTTCTTAGAATTAAGTAAAATGCAATGTAAGCATTGTAGTACTAAGAATAAATAAAATGTAAGACACCAAGGTGTCAGTAGAAAAGAAAGATCAGAATAATAAAGACATAATAATTTAACTGAAGAAAGTGGTAGTGTTGTTTTTTTAAAAAAGCTTAAGTTGGAACAAATAATTTAACTGGCGCAGTCGGTAGGATAATTCAACTTTACCGAATTATCCAGTGATTAACGAACTCTTACTACGTGCTACAATAAAATCGTTCAAGATTAAGGTGCAAAGCACACAAATAAAATCGTCTAAGATTAGTGTATATTCAGCACACAAATAAAATCGTCTAAGATTAGTGTATATTCAGCACACAAATAAAATCGCATAAGATTAGTGTATGTTCAGCACACAAATAAAATCGCATAAGATTAGTGTATATTCAGGACACAAATAAAATCGCATAAGATTAGTGTCTATACAACAGTGAAAAAAAAAAAACAATGGCAGATAATAACCAAAATATAGAAGAGCTACAACAAGAGCTCCAACGGAGAAACAACCAACTTGAAGCATTGAGGAACGCCTACCACAACCTTCAAGACAGAGATAGGGACGCAAGAAGGGATACTATGTTAAACCAAGTGCAACACATGTCCACATTTACTGGACAAGGAGAGATAACAATAAATTCGTTTATTCGTACTGTGGAATATTACTTAGCCGGAAGAAATACTGAGGAAGCCAGACGATCGCTCACATTGGCGATATACCATGAGAAGATACAAGGAGAAGCCAAAAGTACAATTCTAAATGTGCCACAACCTGACAACTGGGACCTGATCAAAGCAACTCTAAAATTACGATACAAGCCAGACATCGAGCCGTTTCAACTATACAGAAGAATCAGCAACCTAAGAGTTAACAATGTAAGTGAATTAGCAACTGAAGTTCAAAATATTAAATATAAGGCTGATGAATTAATAGTTTATTATCAAGGTGAAAATTTTATCGATTTAAGTAATGTAAATGGAATTTTGGTAAATACAATTAAGGAAATGACACAGGGAACACTTTTAGATAAAATATATGAGGAACATATTTTAGAAAATATACTTTTAATAATGAGAAGACGTAGGTACGAAGATTCATGCATAAGACTAGAATTCACAAAAGGTAGAAATTTTGTTAATAAGGATGATAGAAAACCATTACCAAATAATTTTAGGCAGGAAAATAGAAATTTTAATAATCAACGAAATTTCAATAACAATAATAATTATAATGATCCTTTCAATAACCGCCCACAAAATTTTAACCCAAATTATAATCAGTATGCTAACCGATCAGGGCAAAGTAGGAGATATAACCCAAATTTAAATAATAATAGAAACTCTGGGCAGTATCGACAGCAATATAATAGACAACCCGAAGCAATGGATGTCTCAAATGTGCAAAGCGGACAAGTAAACACAGTAGTCAGACAAAACCTACAATCAGGAAACCTTGGTTCATATTCGGGCCAAAATTGCCTTCAACAGGATATGACTAAGCAAAGATTAGAAGAATCTGTCTGCAACATTGACCAAACAATAATATAATTCCGATTTTTTTATCAACTAGCCTCGGATGACCTACCAATAATTGAATTAACTATATTGAAACAAAAATATTTAGCCTTAATTGATACAGGGTCTTCACTTAGTCTTATAGATGATAAGATTAAACATTTAAAACTATTAAAATTAAGCCAATACAATTTTCAACAATTAACAGCAAGGGATCAATTGACTTAGAAGTTCATACACCTGCACCCGATGAATTAAAGCACCAACAGGAGCTCTTATTCGTTGGAAAGTAAAAAGCTTAGCAGAAAGAAAATATCAGTTTATAATAGGCACATACCTACTAAACAAATTAAACACGTTAATAGATCTAGAAACAGGAATGATTAAACTTAATGGGCAGATAATTAGTTTTCAACATAAACCAATCTTATTCGAAGAAATACATACATTAGAATACGTTGAAGATAGTATTAAATATTTAAAACTAGACCGTCTGAATTCAGAGGAATATCGAGAAATTGAAAAAATAATTAAAAAGTTTAATTCGTTGCTTTTCAAAGAGATGATAAGTTGACAAGCACACCAGAAATAGAGCATGAAATAGTAACAACCACCGATCAACAGGTGAATGCTAGATTGTATAGGTACCCACCTCAACACGAAGAAGAGGTAAGGAGACGAATTAGAGATATGGAGGCTCAAGGGATAATAAGAAAAAGCAACTCTAAGTACTCAAGTCCTTTAATAGTGGTTCCCAAAAAGATGGACAATTCTGGACTGAAGAAGTTCCGAATTGTGATCTATTATAGAAAATTGAACGATATCACAATTGATCATAAGTTCCCATTACCGCACATAGATTCTATTTTAGATAAGTTGGGGAAAGCCCAGTATTTAGTACAATAGATTTGGCCAAAGGCTACCATCAAATTCTTGTGAAAGAACAAGATAGAAAGAAAACAGCATTTTTTTTTTTTTTTTTAATTCATTTTTATTTCATTTTAACTTATAACTATCTTAAAGCTAGACAAAAATGTTTAAAACTAGCCTAATTATCAATAACTTACAACTAATTTACTGGCCCTTTACGGGCGCTCTAAATTAAACAATAACTCTTACGACTAATGTCTTTCGACCTAAACAAATAGACGAACTAATAACACTACTAAAATTAATATTACAACAAAATTACTTTACATTTAACAATATATACTACGTACAACATGAAGGCCTAGCAATGGGTTCCCCCTTAAGCGGCTTAATCGCAGAATTCTACCTAAACCACTTTGAAAACCAATACATACTGTCTCCTCTTAATGCACTTTTCCCAAAAATCATCACATACTCCAGATATGTTGATGACACATTTATCATCATAGATGGTACATTTAGACAAATAGACGTAATGAGAAAATACCTCAATAACTTAAACGCTAAAATTAAATTCACTGCTGAATTAGAAAATGATAACCAAATAAATTTCTTAGACCTAAACATAAAAAAGAACAACAACAAGCTCATCTATAAAGTATACAGAAAACCAACCACCACTGACAGCACTATCCATATTGATTCACACCACCCACAAATACAAAAAACAGCAGCCTACAATGCATTTGTTAATAGATTATTAACAATCCCTATGACGAATGCAGATTATGAAGATGAGGTTAACACAATAAAACATATAGCGAGAGCAAACGGATATAAAATCGAAATGATCGACGAACTTATAAATAAAAAGAAACAGAAAATAAACAAAAACAATACAAATAACTACAACAATATTCAAATAGAAACACCCAAATACATTTCCGTAGAATATACAAATTTACTACCACAAATAATTAAAAACTCTTTTAAAAAACAAAATATTAAAATATCATTCAAAACAAATAACCATATATCAAAACTTTTACAGCCAAAAACCAAAAATGACATAAAAACAAACACAGGTGTATACAAATTAAAGTGTAGCGATTGCAACAAATACTACATTGGTCAAACAGAGCGATCATTTATAGAAAGGTTCAACGAACACAAACCTAAACCTAACCACATCTAATTTCGCAATACACCTGATAGAGACAAACCATACCTACACAAACTTCGAAATTAATTTGACCCCCCTACACCGTTGTAAAAAAGGTAAACTCATGGACGCACTCGAAGAATATGAGATATACAAATCGCATAAACTAGAGGAAGACAACATAATCAATGACAAATTAATATTTAAAAGAAATGTACTATATGATACTGCAATTAATAATACATAAATCAACAAAGAAGAAGATAACACAAAAAAAGGAAGATGACAAACAAATAAACAAAAAATAAAATTTAAACAAAGTTGCCAACAGCCCGATGATGGAATGATAATTCCGAAACGCGTAGCAAATTAATTAAAAAAGTTGTGATTAAAAAAAAAAAACTAAGTTTTATTTATGAATTAAATATCTAATTAAAATTTAAAAATCTTTTATTTTATATTTACTTTTATTTCTTATGTGTAGTATACTTAGATGACATACTAATTTTTAGTACGTCACTAAAAGAACATGTTAAAGCTATAACTGACATCTTTCAAGTTTTAGAATCTAAAAATTTAAAGATCCAAATTGACAAATGCAGTTTCATGAAAAAGAGACAGCATTTTTAGGGCATTTGGTAACTGAAGAAGGTTTAAAGCCCAACCCCAATAAAATTGAAGCAATTAAAAAAGTAAGCATTCCAAAGACCCAAACAGAAATAAAGAGCTTCTTAGGCCTTAGTGGTTATTACCGCAAATTTGTCAAAGATTACGCTAAAATAGCTCAACCCATGACAAAATACTTACAAAAAAATTGTAAGGTAAATTGTCATGATCCAAATTATGTCGAAGCATTTGAAAAGTTAAAAAATTATATAACCAGTCATCCGATATTACGTTTTCCCAATTTTGAGAAAATATTCACACTTACGACAGATGCATCGAACTATGCAATAGGCGCCGTTCTTTCTCAAGAAGGTCACCCTGTTTGCTTTGCATCCCGAACGCTGAATAAACATGAACGTAATTATTCAGCAACAGACAACGAATTTTTGGCCATTATGTGGTCCGTAAACTATTTCAGACCATATCTATATGGAAACAAATTCAAGATTATAACTGACCATCAGCCAATAAAATATCTTCATGCCAAATATCGAGGGAAAGACATGTCACCAAGGCATCAACGCTGGTTACTTAAATTGGGAGAATACCAATTTGAGATCGAATACCTAAAAGGGAAAGATAACAAAGTGGCCTATTTTCTTAGCCGAATTAACGAGGACGTTATATCTTAGGAGGGAGAGAAATCAGAACCCCCTAACATAGAAAATTTTTCGCCAATTTCTAGCATTAGTGATACAGACTCAGACATAGTATTTAACATAGAGGGCAGCATTACAATGGCAACCATGCACTCAGGTGAAGAAGAGTTACTTGATCATATACCGATCAAAGAAGAAATTGTAAACAAATACAAAACGCAAATTATATTAACAAATGATAAAACTGAAGACATAGCAGTTATAAAAGGAAAAAGGATAATTTACGTAGCAGAGTACGACTTGAATAATTTAGCAGATATATTTAGGAGATTCATAAAAAAGGTATAACTGGGATATATTCCGAACTTTCTGATCATCAATATAATATTGTTCAAGAAAAGCTTATAGAATTATTTTCTAATGATCCACAAATAAAATTCATTAAATGTTCATATAGAGCTCTAGATATAAAAACAGAAGTAGAAGCAGTTAAACAAATATCTTTGTACCATGTCAGGGAAGCTTGCATTACGGCATCCAAGAAACTTTTAATCAGATTAAATTTAAAATTTACTACCCCAAATTATTAGAATTGATTCAAATAGTTATAAATCAATGTGACGTCTGTAAAGCAGTAAAATATGACCGCAATCCAATTAAACCAAAATTTGAATTTTCAGAAACACCAACAGACACAAACCAAATTATTCACATAGATACTTATGTTTTTAAGAGGTGTAATTTTTTGACAGCAATAGATAAATTTTCTAAATTTGGTGCCGCTTATTACTTAACCGATAGGAACCATATAACCATCATTGAACAGTTAGATGAACATTTTGCTAAAATAGGTAAACCAAGTAAGATAGTAGCAGATAATGAATTTAAGGCAATCCAATTAAAGGAACTTTTAGAAAAAAAAGAAATAACTTTACATCTAACCAAGCCAAATTCGCATACAGGCAACTCAGACGTAGAGAGGTTTCATAATACATTGGCAGAAAAACTAAGAATATTATTGCATAACGATAGTAATATTACAATAAAGCAAGCAATGCAACAGGCTGTAAGAAACTATAATGAAAGGTTCCATTCAACAATAAAAACTACTCCGCAACAGGTACAAACAAGAAGAGTTAGTTTAGAAAAGGTTTATGAAAATATGAATTTAGCCAAGAAAAAGAGACTCAATAAACTTAATATTAGAAGAGAAGAAAGACGAACAACAGGTTTTATAAAAAACTATAAGGCAGTTAGGCATAAGAATCAACCGAAATATAAGAAAGCAAAACTAGACAAAATTCACAAAGCAAATATTAAAAGACCACTTAAATTTTCAGCTGATGATTTGGATAATGATTCTGATGACGGCCACACAGACTAATTGTCAACACTTTCTAAATACACAGGTCATCAATGAACAGGATGGATTTGTTAAATTAAAGCTAGGTGATATTACAATAACAAATGAAACAGATTTAATATTACACTTAATTAATCCTATCGAAATAATAGAATTAGTCAAAAATATATCTTTTAATTCGGGACTTTTGGAACCGCAACACAGGCTCATGTTGAATCAGGAAAGTGAAAACATTTTACATAAAATTAGAACATTAATGCCATTAGATAATAGAGAGAAAAGAGGCCTTATCAATATAGTAGGTAGCGCACAAAAGTGGTTATTTGGAACAATGGATGAAGCAGATAGAGAAATTATTACTAAACATTTAGATGAAGTTCGTCAAAATAACCATAAAGCTATAAGCGTTATAAATAAACAAGTTAAAATAAATGAATACTTTAACAATGCTTTTCAGATATTAAAAGAAACAATCAGAAATGATAGGGAAACTATATTGAGACAGTCTAAAACTATGCAAAGAGTAGAAAAACAACTAAGAATGAAACAAAATTATTTCGATCAACTTTTTAAACTAAAATATATAAACAGTAGAGTAGAGCATATTCAGGAAAACATAGTTTCAGCGAAAAACAATATTTTGCATCCTAGTATTTTAACTAATGAAGAAATAGAAACTTACGAAATTGATTTCTTTAAATTAAAACATATAAAACTAGGTGTCACAAGATACAATGAGAATACGATAATATTTGCGATAAAAATTCCGAAAAATTTTGTTACCCTTCCACTCAAGTTATTAACTCCAGTTCCCAATAAAAATTTTATGGAAATTGATGCTGAAAAACAATTTGTGATTGAAATCAATAATAAAATATTTAAATACGAACAAGATCAAAGTATTTCTGAATTAGAACAAAGTAAACATTGTACTATAAGAAAAAATTGTAAACTAATAGAACATGCTTATACTGAAATTATACCTTTAGATGATGAAACTATATTTATTAAAAATATCAAAACTAATTTAAATCAAACTTGCGATGATAGAAAATTTATGCTTGAAGGAAATTATCTTATTAATTTCATAAATTGTACTTTATACTTTTTAGATCAAAAATTCTCTAATATAAAACAAATTCAAAAACAAAGATTTTATTACCCAAACAATAAAGAAACATACAACATGAGTGAGCCATTAAAATTTGAAAAAAATTATATTGAATTCAGTAAACAATATAAAAGAAATACAAGAAATAGAATCTAAGAAAAACATGTCATATATTGTAAATGTAATATGTTTAATAATAATTTTATCTATGTTCGCAATACTGCCATATGTATACTTTCAAAGAAAAAGAATACTTTTTAAAATAGAGAAACCTAAAATTCAACTTAAAGGAGGGAGACGTTACATATAAAACTCAGCCGGACAAGTACGATGAACTTATCCGGGAAATTAACAAAAATATTGAAAGTATCGCATAAATTGCTGACCTAGTGTCTGTAATTTATGCAATTATAAATTGTATTTAAATAAGCAAACTGCGATTGGCAATTTTCTTAGAATTAAGTAAAATGCAATGTAAGCATTGTAGTATTAAGAATAAATAAAATGTAAGACACCAAGGTGTCAGTAGAAAAGAAAGATCAGAATAATAAAGACATAATAATTTAACTGAAGAAAGTGGTAGTGTTGTTTTTTTTAAAAAGCTCAAGTTGGAACAAATAATTTAACTCGCGCGCAAGGCTGATATACTATCAGATTCTATAATGGATTTCGAATAGAAAAAAACGCAAATAATAATATATTTTTGTTTTTGTTTTTTGGACTGTGTGGAATAAAGCCAAATTGAAGATTTTTCTGACCTGTAGTCCAAAATGCGTTTCGACCAGGTGTGTAATAAAGCCAAATCTTCAATTTGGCTTCATTCCACACAGTCCACAAAAACAAAAACAAAAATATTTTATTATTTGCGTTTTCTTCTATTCTATTACTGGCCGGACCACGGGAATAACATACATTTAGGTACACGAATTTAGCCAAATTCCCCTAAATAATACAATTTGCAGTGTGTAAATGCTGCCAATTTTATAATAGTCGGTAACCATCGACCGAAAAACATTACGTTTTAGAAGGGTACGATAGCATCTAACGGATGAGCCCAACTATCGTACCTGGGCGAAACGCATTTTGGACTACAGGTCATAAAAATCTTCAATTTGCCTTTATTCCACACAGTCCACAAAAACACAAACAAAAATATATTATTATTTGCGTTTCCTTCTATTCTATTACTGACCAGACCACGGGCATAACATACATTAAGGTGCACAAATTTAACCAAATTCCCCTAAATAATATAATTTGCAGTGTGTAAATGCTGTAAATTTTATAATAGTCGGTAACCATCGACCGAAAAACATTGCGTCTTTGAAGGGTACGATAGCATCTAACTGATGAGCCCAACTATCGTACCTGGGCGAAACATTTTGGATTTTTGCTAAAAGTTTAAGTAGCCATTGCATGATTTTAACTTTAGTAAAATGTTAAAATTGTTTAAAATTAGTTCAATCATCTTCTTAGCTTAATAAATTGCTAAAAGTGGCTTTAACATTTTACGAAATCGTTTAAAATTTTGCGGCATTAAATTTAAACTAATAACAAACTGCTTTTATAGTTACTGAAAAAAAGAAAGTTAGTAGTAGTGAAGTATAAAAAAGTAAAATAGAAATAATAAGTATATACTTAGTTATAATTGAAAATAATATTTATTTGAATTTGGCTCGATGACATCCCGGGGCCGTCTGAAACTAAGAAGATGACTCAAGAACAGCGAGCCGTCCAACTGATCTCTTTGCATTAACAGATCCATTTGGCAACTGTACGTCAGCAATTCTAACTATTCCATTTTGTCCAGAGTAGATCTTAATAACTCGATCGAACTTCACTAGGTTCTATAATTAGAACTAAGCTACCTTCTTTGACGGACTTAGTACTCTAAATACTCGTAGTACGAACGCCTAATAAGCTGTGACATCAAATGTTGAGTTCTTCTACTATAAAGCCAGCTGCAATAGTCTTTCTCATAAAAAACACCAGGCGCTATTACATCTCGAAAATCTTCACCAAAAAGCATCGAATTGGGAGTGAGTGGCCTTGGGTCTTCTGGACCCACAGGATTATGAGTAAGAGGACGCATATTCATTTGGCCTTGAGCTTCCATAAGGGCGTTTTTCAAAACATCTCTTGGAATGGTACCCTTTAACACGAACCCGATACTTCGTTTTATAGATTGGATAAGGCGCTGCCAGTCCCTACCCATCCAAGGAGAGTATGCTGTGTTGCGGCTACCTATAGCGACTAGGTGATTCATTAATCACTTAGGTAGCGGCGATAAGTGGTATGGGTTCATAATAGCACTTCCTAGTCCAAGAAGGAAAATCAAGGTTCATAACGACAATATTGATCGGCATTATTAATATTAACTCTAGTACTCACGCACATATTGATAACTTGAAATTTAGAAGGATTCTAATTAATTGAAGTTGATACTCTTCCGTAGATCCCGTCAATCCTGATGGGCTAGGATAGTAATCGAAGCTCGGCATTGACGCGTACCTAGATAATTAGAAGAGGCATGAATTAGCAGGATTCGGGAGTAGTAGTACCCCAACCACGAGCTATGGTTGAACACAGGAGGTATATCCGATTGTTTAACCGAAAAACCACTGGAGAGTAGGCCAAAGAATACTTATCTGGATGGGATTTCGGCGATGAGACGATGGGTAGTTTTTTTTTAGGTTCCGTTTGGTTTTTGACCGATTATATTTCCTCATGGGCCCGAGCGCGTCGTTTGTCCCAGATGCGAATGATCCCGTCCTAGCGATATGGTTAGGCGTAGCTGGGAGTGAGATGTACCAAAAGGGCGCCTCCTCGATAAATACACTGGCACGACGGAACAATGTAAACAATTTAGGTATATGCCCATGTGGTTTAACGAATTTCACTAATTTAAAGAAATTAAACCAAAACAGATTGGAAGCGGTGAGCAGTTGACAGACGGGATATAACAAATAAAATTGGGGTGAAAATAGAACATGCTATGATTGGTGCTAGCACCTGGGCATGAAAGCGACGACCTGTGTGGTCATCCATGAGACGGGGATATGGCGTATAGATGTCCGTTTGATTATTCTGTTTGGGGAAGAGCGAGGAAGATAGGGTTGACTCCTTTCTTTCTAAAATAAAAGCTGGCGAAAGAGATGAACTGAGGAGATAAATTGAAAGGGGAACCTTAAGTTCAAACTTAATACCGATTCACAATAGTTCTTTAATAGGACTAATAGGTTATGGCATTAGGTATGTTAACTTATTAGCTTTTAAAAGTAGTGAAAGTGCTAGATTCGAACTAAGGACCCTGGGTCCGGCTGTTTAAAAGCCATATGTAGGCTACCGGTCAACATTAGAAGGCGTTAGGTTGCAACTGTTCAAAGACAAGGACAAAAATAATTCTCTTGTTGCTAAGTGATAACCTAGATTGTGCGGAGAACAGTAGTGGTTAGTTTTCTTTAGCATTTAAAATAAAGAACGTAAAAAGAAAAAAAAAAGGAATATTCGAGGCGACGGTTTTTTTTGAAATAGTTTTTTTTTATGAAAATCGTTAGTGTCAATAAAAAATTTCTGGATCTCGGGGAGCGTATACAAATTTATCAAACTATCGTGAAAATAAGGGGTAAGATAAGAAGCAGGATTTAATATAATACTAGTGTTATAGTTATTCGTGATTTCAGAGATCCTCTCAATTTAGCTTGTAGGGTGAAAGAGAATAAACCCCCGATGTCGGACCCACAAAACAATTTGTTTTGCTCAGATTTTTTTAATATCGCAGACGTCACGACAGCAAAAAATGACAAACAAAAAAGTGTAGTAATCATATTTTCTTGATTCATAGGTATTAATGGTATTAACCAATCTATGTATCAAACCAAACTAGATTACGACACTTCTTCTTATCTTATATTACTGACGTCATATATGAAACAAAATCTACGAATTGTTGTTCTTTGTGGATTAAAATATCTTGTTTCACATATAACGTCAATAATAATACAAAACTGTTAAGTTTCGTAATCTTGTTTCTTCTTATTTATGTTACCCATCCTTGGTAGTATATTTTCTCGTTCCTATTTTGATAGAAAAAATTTTAAGCAACATTTAGTTGGTGAATGCTGTTTTTTGGACTTTTTAATTATTGTTTTCGTAAGTATCCGAGTTTACCGGATTAAAGTGGTACAAGAAGTAACTGCAGCATGTCTAATGCAAAAGGTCGAAAAAACAATTCGCCAGGCTGGGAAGAGGCTGGTGGTGAATTTTATCAAGAGTTGTATCCAGCTGAATGGGAAGGGTTTCAACGGGATCCTGCAGCAATTGCCACTCTTTAACCTTCCAAACAAATCCGTGTTGGTAAGATTTATATTGTTGCGACTTTGTAGCACGCCTACAACTTTGATATTTTTTAGAGTGAATTATTATGCAGATTTAGTTTTAAACTATTTCGGTGATTTTTTCAGTTCTGGCATTTTTCGTTCTTTGGCTCATTTTGTCTTTAAAATAGTAATTTTAACACGGATATTTTTATTCGTTAATTTATCGTAGCAAGTAGTAAAACATTTTTAATGTTAAAATATTTGTTTTTCTATTTTTTATTTTCAATATGAGATACAAATCCGCGGCTACAAATAACTAATGGAGATTTCGTTTCAATAAATAGGATTCGCTTCTAAAACCAATACCTTTTAGCGTAACAAACGCCCAGTAGGAAATTTAAAAAAAATCATGCATGCATTACAGACTTTTTAACCAATGAGTGGAAGCTACACCCTATGAATATGGTATGAAAACATTGATGAATTTAACATGGGGCTGTCATAGGCATTCACCAAGTCATTTTCGAGGTGATTATTTACCTGGGGATTCATTACGTAACTCGATTATCGTCAGACGATATCTTCTGTACTATACTGATGCCTTTATTTTCTTCACGTAAGTCGACAATCGTCAAATCGCTATCGTCAAAATGATTGGGTTTGGACGATAGATAAATAGGTATCGTCTTGCATTAATTTTGAGTAGTTTGTAGGTGACTGTAGTTGAATAATTAAGATTGTTCAGTGACGAAAAGCTTACAACAGAACAGAATAGAACAGGGCAGAACAGAACAGATTCGTGAGAAACTTCAGAACAACTTACAACAGTCAGTCATCTGGCAAAAAAAAAAAAATATTGTTTACCTAAAATTCAAATTTATTTATTTTTGCAGAAACGTTCTTAAAAATAATCTGAATGGAATTGAATTTATTTAAAAAAATATTTTTCATGAAATTGAGATGATTCCGACACGGAAAATGATTTATCAACTAATTCTAAAACCGAAATGTTTATTTTTTTTCAACAACAACAATTGGTTTTGACAGTTCTCACAAATCTGTTCTAACCTGTTCTACCTAAAAAGCAAGTGCAGAAAATTCTGTTCTAAAGTGTTCCAAACTGTTCCAAACAGACTCATTGAACACGAAACCAGAACAGTTTAGAACAGAAAATTTCTCATTGAACAGCAATATCCTGTACTTTTCTGTTCTAATGTGTTCTAATCTGTTCCGAACAGCTCATTGAACACACATATTGAGTACCCACTGTAGTTTGACATCTTGTTTTTGTCTATCTGTTGCATTTGCAAATTAAAATTAAAAATTTTCGGCGCAGCAATTTTCTTGTGTTAGAAGGTGGAAATGAAAACTCAAGTTGGGAGAAAATACAATTAATTCGAATGCGAAGACATATGAGAGACAAATTGGGATGTTCATCCATATATCGAGTCAAAATACCAATCTGAGACTGTGTGGCTGTTCTATATATAAATTGATGTATTTACAGTTATACAGATCAATTTGTAAAAAATATTACAATAAAATGACTTACATTTTTTGTCCAATTAAATAACTTTATTCGCACCAAATACAAAACAGTACACAATTTTGTTGACATTTATGGCAGTCCATTTGATAACTCAACAAAATGTTGAGAGTTTCTGTAATGTACCAAATACTCTCAAATTATAAACGATTGACGAGACTATAGTGGTTGAGTTACGTGAAATAAATTAAAGACGATCTCGTCGACGCCCATCGTTTTGACGATTATCGTTTTGAACATTACGGAATGACCCTCCTGTGAAATCACGAAATAGGGGCAACTAGTTTATTCATAAGTAAATTATATGTGATGAAAAATAGCTTTGACGTTAAGCTTTGAAATCACTAGATAACTTAGGCCCGTTTACTGATACACAACTTAAGCATTTAAGTTCTACTTAAGAACTTATGCGACAGTTTAGGCAGAGGAAAAAGTAGGCCATAAGCGTTTTCAGTTGAACATAAATATTTATGATGCGTGTCAGCAAACGGTCCTTGTGACTTATTCAGCAGGTGAAAAATTACATAAATGCCCATCCATTAATTCACCCTGTTAATATAACTCATTAATTCGCATATGAATTATATATGATAAAAAAATGCCATGAATGTTCAATTATGAAATCACTAGGTAAAGCCCGTATTATACCTACTTTTTTCCCCTGATTTTTAATGTATTAAATCACATGAAAGTGTCAGTTTTCTGTGAAAGAGGAAATATGTTTTTTTTAAATCAAATGTTATAAATATCGTAAATCAAAATTACAATTTTGTTTTCTAAAAAAAACAAATATTTAAGAATTATCTAGAAGAAACTTAATCTATGAAAATATACTTACATTCTTTTTTTTTAATTTAAAAAAATTGACGACTTCAACTCTTTGACGAAAGCAATAATAATGAAAAAATAATGGCGCAAAATTTTAAACAACCCATTTTTAAGCTCTTAACATTTTACTAGTTAGCAATTTCCTAAGTGCTTATTGATTGAATAACTATTTCAATCTTCTTAAATCTTTTCTAAACTAGTAAATTGCAGAAAGCTGGCCATTTGTAGGGTTTGAATTTTGATGAACACAATTATTGTTGTTATGCGTTCTAAATTAATTACATGTTGATAAAAACCCAACATGTGCTCTAAAAAGGTATTAGTTATTTCTATTTTCATCACTTTAACTTCATTATTTACAACAAAAAAAAAAATATGTGCACCGGCAGGACTCGAACCTGGGCACCCCGCGCGCAAGGGTGATATACTATCAGATTCTATAATGGATTTAGAATAGAAGAAAACGCAAATAATAATATATTTTTGTTTTTGTTTTTGTGGACTGTGTGGAGTAAAGCCAAATTGAAGATTTTTATGACCTGTAGTCCAAAATGCGTTTCGACAGGTGTGTAATAAAGCCAAATCTTCAATTTGGCTTCATTCCACACAGTCCACAAAAACAAAAACAAAAATATATTATTATTTGCGTTTTCTTCTATTCTATTACTGGCCGGACCACGGGAATAACATACATTTAGGTACACGAATTTAGCCAAATTCCCCTAAATAATACAATTTGCAGTGTGTAAATGCTGCAAATTTTATAATAGTCGGTAACCATCGACCGAAAAACATTGCGTCTTTGAAGGGTACGATAGCATCTAACTGATGAGCCCAACTCTCCTACCTGGGCGAAACATTTTGGACTACAGGTCATAAAAATCTTCAATAATGGATTTAGCAAATTGCTAAAAGTTTAAGTAGCCATTCCATGATTTTAACTTCAGAAAAATGTTAAAATCGTTTAAAATTAGCTCAATCATCTTGTTAGCTTAATATTTTACGAAATCGTTTAAAATTTTGCGGCATTAAATTTAAACTAATAACAAACTGCTTTTATAGTTACTAAAAAAAAGAAAGTAAGTAGTAGTGAAGTATAAAAAAGTAAAATAGAAATAATAAGTATATACTTATTTGTAATTGAAAATAATATTTATTTGAATTTTCCTCGATGACATCCCGCGGCCGTCTGAAACTAAGAAAATGACTCAAGAACAGCAAGCCGTCCAACTGATCTCTTTGCATTAAGAGATCCATTTGGCAACTGTACGTCAGCAATTCTAACTTTTCCATCTTGTCCAGAGTAGATCTTAATAACTCGATCGAACTTCACTAGGTTCTATAATTAGAACTAAGCTACCTTCTTCGACGGATTTAGTACTCTAAACACTCGTAGTACGAACGCCTAACAAGCTGTGACATCAAATGTTGGGTTCTTCTACTATAAAGCCAGCTGCAATAGTCTTTCTCATAAAAAACACCAGGCGCCTATACATCTCGAAAATCTTCACCAAAAAGCATCGAATTGATAACTTGAAATTTAGAGGGATTCTAATTAATTGAAGTTGATACTCTTCCGTAGATCCCGTCAATCCTGATTGACTGGATAGTAATCGAAGCTCGGCATTGACGCGTACCAAGATAATTAGAAGAGGCATGAATTAGCAGGATTCGGGAGTAGTAGTACCCCAACCACGAGCTATGGTTGAACACAGGAGGTACATCCGATTGTTTAACCGAAAAACCACTGGAGAGTAGGCCAAAGAATACTTATCTGGATGGGATTACGGCGATGAGACGATGGGTAATTTGTTTTTAGGTTCCATTTGGTTTTTGACCGATTATATTTCCTCATGGGCCTGAGCGCGTCGTTTATCCCAGATGCGATTGATCCCGTCCTAGCGATATGGTTAGGCGTAGCTGGGAGTGAGATGTACCAAAAGGGCGCATCCTCGATAAATATACTGGCACGACGGAACAATGTAAACAATTTAGGTATATGCCCGTGTGGTTTAACGAATTTCACTAATTTAAAGAAATTAAACCAAAACAGATTGGAAGCGGTGAGCAGTTGACAGACGGGATGTAACAAATAAAATTGGGGTGAAAATAGAACATGCTATGATTGGTGCTAGCACCTGGGCATGAAAGGGACGACCTGTGTGGTCATCCATGAGACGGGGATATGGCGTATAGATGTCCGTTTGATTATTCTGTTTGGGGAAGAGCGAGGAAGATAGGGTTGACTCCTTTCTTTCTAAAATAAAAGCTGCCGAAAGAGATGAACTGAGGAGATAAATTGAAAGGGGAACCTTAAGTTCAAACTTAATACCGATTCACAATAGTTCTTTAATAGGACTAATAGGTTCTGGAATTAGGTAGGTTAACTTATTAGCTTTTAAAAGTAGTGAAAGTGCTAGATTCGAATTGAGGAACCTGGGTCCGGCTGTTTAAAAGCCATATCTAGGCTACCGGTCAACATTAGAAGGCGTTAGGTTGCAACTGTTCAAAGACAAGGAAAAAAATAATTCTCTTGTTGCTAAGTGATAACCTAGATTGTGCGGAGAACAGTAGTGGTTAGTTTTCTTTAGCATTTAAAATAAAAAACGTAAAAAGAAAAAAAAGGAATATTCGAGGCGACGGTTTTTTTTGAAATAGTTTTTTTTTATGAAAATCGTTAGTGTCAATAAAAAATTTCTGGATCTCGGGGAGCGTATACAAATTTATCAAACTATCGTGAAAATAAGGGGTAAGATAAGAAGCAGGATTTAATATAATACTAGTGTTATAGTTATTCGTGATTACAGAGACGGTGAATTTTAGCGGTCGGCAACAGAGACGTGGGGTCGTGTCCGCCCTTATTGATTCTACGGATAAACAGGAGTGCTGAAAAACTGAAAAACTCACTTTGTTAAAGCGTCAGCGAACTCCTTATACCACGGAGGACTTAACTCCTCTTGGAGCCCGCAGTCGAGGATTAAGGATTAAAGTCCGTGGGTGTCCCGGACTAGCAAGTAACCACTACCCAAGTTATATGCAGTCGTAATGATGAAAAAGATATACATATATGGAAATTATATTCCGGTGTAATACGGGTAAGATTCTGGATTGGTAGAAGAGTGGGATTGGATGTTATAACTTCCATTCTTTCGTTTTTCTTTGGTTCATATATGTATAGCCGGCCGCGGATTTGAAGTTACCCAAAGCACCCGTCGATTGTGCAACATTTTGCGACCCCCATAGGTTCCCACAAAGAGCTCTCTTTAGGTAGGAAAAAGGGAGGGCGGAGGAGCTTCGTTCGGGAAAGGAAGCCGCAGGAAATCAAAGCCGACAGGGACTCAGGGAACTGATTACCGTTAATATGAGGTTTCATGTTACTGGATGATATCCCCTTTTAGCCCAACCGAGAACCTTGCTTGAACATCAAATTATAGATGAATTCAAATCTTTAATTAGCATTTTAATCAATATTGAATATTTAAATTTAACTTAGTTATACGAAGCTTGTTTTTTATTTTTGTTTAACGCCTATAGGTATATTCCTTGATATCAATGGTTCCCGTATATTACCTTTTTTTATTTCCTGATACGATCTAATCAAATTTTTGTAAATCACGTCATATGTGGATGAAACACTTTAGTTTTTATTGTTGAGCTTCGGTGAGGCTTAATGTCTTATTAAGCAGATTTATTTTAGGGGGTGCGGTAAGGCTGGCCTCATGGTGACCCGGAGGAGTATGATCCAGCAGCAGAGTAACTTTTGATGTGCTAGCTTTCAGAGAAGAGGGATTCGAGAACGCGGCCGAGCGAATCCTAGGTAGGGTGGGACAAGGCCGCGCTGTACCAACATCCACAGCGCCCCCAGAGTGTGGTACTTTGTGTGCGGAGGCAAAAGTAATTTTAGTTGTCTTGGCATGTATATGTTTTTTTTTAAATATGCGAGGTCTGACTACGGGGGCAAGATCCCCCCTTATCCAGCGAGTGGAGGCGTGTGTAGCCAGCATGCCATCACCCCCGTAGCAGGCATTCTACCCATCCCAGTTTCATCCCTATCCGTGTGGGGGTATTTATTTTTATTTTATATTCCCTTCACGAAGTTTCTTAGTCAACCTACCCAGCCCCTCCTATTGTCTTATTTCAGCTGGTATAAATCTCCAAAGAATTCCCTCGTAATTCGATACGTATTCACCAAGGGTCGACTCCATTTCTTTGATATCTTTTTCTAGCTGGTTTTTTGTTTCGATGAAATTGAGTCCTTTGTCAATGAACAGATATTTAGTTACAACACGATTGATGACTAACCAGCGAACAGCCATTGTACATTGGTCCAATGAAAGATCATTTAAAAGCTCTATTTGTACTACTTTAAACTTTAGACAGGTAAAAATCATCCCATACCGTTTTGCTGTTCCTCGTCCAAATTTAACTAGCATCGGTCAACATGAGTGAAAGGGTTTTGATTAAAAACTAATTGAGCTTTCGGAAGTTGACCCATTATCGGCATCATCGCCTTGGCTTTTAAACGCTTAAACATATTGCTTTTCGATTTGACTCTTTCCACTGCAATTCGAATGCTGATTATCCAGGCCCTTTATCTGATATCTGAGATAACTGATGCAGTTCCTACATGACTGTTATTTTCATTAGGGTGGGTAATGAACAAGTCTACCAAAAGATGTGATTTTGGTAAGATCGCTGGATTTCTTGATGCATACGAAATAAACGCCTTTTGACCTCTTCAGCTCATACGGATTGTTTGATTTTCGTCCATGAACGGTGAAAAATTAATTAATTTACTGAAACTGCTAACTTTCCTTTTTAACAAGCTACCTACATCTTCTGGAAATACTTCATTTTGAATTTTCCTGAATAACCAATTTTCAGCTCTGGAATATTCATTTGGAGATATAAAAAAAAACTTCTCAACAGATTTTTTTCGTATGATGTCTTTAAAGCGTAATAAATAAGCAATAACACGAACACGCTTCGTAAATGTTATAAGATACTAGGGTTTCTATTTTATGCATCAACCAGTCAGTTTCTAATACATTAGCGATTCGTTGGGTAACAGGTCATGAGCTAACTGGCAAACGTAGGAACTCAGGCCTTTTAAACCATATTGTTTTATTATCACCAACAGATGAATTCTTCCATCTTGTAGCATCGTCAGCAACATTTTCTTTGGTTTCCACATGGTACCATTGGCGAGTCGAAGTCGAATCTAAAATTTCCCCAACTCTTACGGCGACGAAAGATGGAAAATAGAACTTAGTAGAGTTTATCCAAGATAATGGCCCTTATTCTGTAAGGCGTTGAACCCCATACAAAAAAACTACAGTGTGAATTCGGTATTACGTAGGGCGTTTAACGCCAAATAAACGTCAATTTGTCGATTCTCTCTTGTGGAACGCGTTCACTATATTTTTTTCGTATTCTGATAGTCGTTTCTATAGAAAAAATGTCTCGTCGAGAAATTTGTTGACACAAGAGTAAAAGCTTAATATTTTTTTAACTTATATTAGTTTTTTATAATTTAAAATTCTTTGCTTAGTGTAAAAATATCAACCTAAATTCATATGCGACGACTGATCGAGCTCATAGACGAGAATGAGCGCCTCGGCATAGCTTTAAGAGGTTATGAAACAAATATTGGATGGGATTTTTGCTTAGAGTATGCTGGACCTGTTCCCAAAAAGTGGTTGTCAACCCCTTTTTGGTAGCTCCCTTTAGCAAAAAATCTAAGGGTGGCGGTTAGTTTTAAAACCATTGGAATTGCCACAGAACGTTGCTGAGGAAAATGTTTTCTATTAAAGCTAAAACATACTTTAAAGCTTCTTTGTCCCGATAAAAGAACATTTGAATTTGTTAACAATTGCGATGAAATCAAGAGTCAAAACCATTGTTAGAATTACGTACAGCATATGTTTTTTCATTAATTATGTATATACATACTTTGTGCCAAGCAAATCAAAAGGATCGAATGCACCTCCTGCAGTATCAAATCTTTCTTTTTTGTTCTTCCTCTTCGTCGTCACTGCTGCTCAAAGAAAAATAACTTGCTAAATTATAGGTATATTTTTCTTTTTTTTCTTATGTTTAAAACAAATTTACACAAATATCGTTTTCAGAAACCAAACACAGTTAAATTCGCTTATAGTGACTTCGGTTATAACGACATTTCGGTTATAAAGACGAAACTTAAAGGTAAAGTTTGGTTTCGCACTAAATAATGATTAATATGTTTCGGTTATAACGACTTCGACTATAATGATCATTTCGGTTTTAATGACTATTATGACGGGTTCTGTTTGTCCGGAAATTCGGATATAATGACCGAAAACAAAATTAAAGAGAATTTTCCCATTTTTTTCCTTTTTCCTGTGTTGCGTGTCTATACATAATACAGTTAGGCTTACATATTTAGATACATAGTTTATTTTAGTTGATACAAATTTGAGTTATTTTTCTTGAAAAGTGTTATTTGTTTATGGTACATACCTCAAAGTTTATGTAAAGTAAGAAAACTATTCATTCAATGTTGGCGGAATACAAATAAAAAAATGACACGAATCAAAAAACTACAGTTGGCGTTTTAAAAAAACGCCCATCGGAATAAGGGTGAATACTGCGTTTGAATCAGGAAAACAAAAACTGTTGCGAAATCAGAGTGTGAAGTTTTCACTGTATTTGCCACCCGTTCACCTAGAACTACTGCCTGCAACTTTAACCTTGGCACAGATAACTTTTTCACAGGAGCGAGTTTGGCCTTTGCTATTAGAAGAACGAACTCTACCTTATAATTTTTTTTCGAAACGTAAGTACGCCACTGCTGCAATATCCTGTTCTGAAGCATCAACAAAAACAATTAAACTCAGCTCGGAATCATCTGGGTTCCATGAAAGGTATCACGAGGAATTCTTAAGTTTTCAATGTTTTTAACTCTGTGATAAAATTCAGCCACTGAATTTATTAGTCCTTAGTTCCAATTAGTTCTTCTGATACGTGGTCGTCCCAATCGCAACCTTCACGCCATACTTCCTGGACAAGTGGTTCAAAAATCCTCATAACCATCTTGAGAATTTATCTCTTCGAAACTTTTGCGTCAAGATAGAGCATATCATTTATGGAGTTATTACTTGACAAGTTGTATGTAAAATGGTCCAGAACATACCTAAAATTTTGGTTATTATATTGTCGCAATTATTTAAATCCAAGCTAACAAGTTTTCAGTTGACGTTGCTTTGAGATGTTTTCTGGAGAAAATCTTGACTGTTCGACTGCACACCCACCAGGTCAAAGTTCATTGAGTTGCATATACCAATCGTGTCTTCAGTTACAGATACAGCCTTTTCCACAGTATCGTGGCTGCTAAAGTAGTCGTCTACATAAGTACGCTGCGTCAATCCATCTACTGCTTCTGGACATTTCAACCGAAGTTTTTCAGCATTACGATTTTTTATTAATTGAGCACAGGCTGGAGAACAAGTAGGACCGAACATCATGACTTGCATAATATATACTGTTGGTTCTCGAGAGGTATCTCCATTTCCTCATAAAATCCTTTGGCATTGCCGATCTTCTTCCTTGATACGAATTCTGTGAAACATTTCTTTAACATCTGCAATAACAGCGACTGCACGTTCTCTCTAAACTTAAATAGACCTGCATGGAGTGGAACTAAGTTATCTGGGCCTTTTAATAAAAAGTGTTGAGTGATACACCATTTACTTTAGCTGCAACATCAGCCTGGGATTAACAACTATAAAAGTAGGTGCCTGCCATACCCGAGGCCAAGGCTTCTGGAAATCTGCAACAGACGCTATTCTTGCATTACGTTTTAGCAGATGCTCCTTTACGTGATTGTTTTTCCACTGAAGTAGATGAGGTTTCTTTTCAGATACTATTCCAAAAATTTCAACTTATTTAGAACCATTGGGTAGCTGTCCGCAAGTTTCACATTGTCCTTGTTCCATAGTAAACCTATTTCATATTTCACACCAACTTGCCTTAGAGTACGTTGCATAACCTCAGAAGCTCGATCCACATCTTGGTTTACCAAATTTGCTTTGGGGGCCTTAACACCAAATTCTTCTGTTGAAAAATTGAGCTTTACTAGTTCATGCCAATCATCCTCAATTTTTATAGCATCATGGAAGAGGAAATGCATCGTTGATTTAGCTGATTTAGTAAGCCATGAAATGTTGTAAGTGGGTGCAGATTTGCCAAAAACAACCCATCCCAAAAGTGTTTTAATTGCGCATGGTTCTTCATGTCGTTTTCCATGACCCCACAAAAATTTGGTCTGATCTAATCCAACAAGAATCTTTGGTTTCACATTTACCTGATTGTTAATTGGCAGTCCCCTCAAATGTGGATAAGAACGTTTTAACTCTGCTGCATCGATTGATTGTACAGGCAAATCTAAATTCTTTACCGTGTATACATTGTTCAATTGATGACGCTTGCGATTATGAATTCCAGAAACTTCCAACGAACTACGAATCGAGTCTACATGTCTTGAAACTCCTCTAGTCCACTGAAGTATCAAATTTTCTGCACTTCCACAGAGCCCAAGCGCATCAAAGAGATCCCTTTCAACCATTGATAATGATGGTCCATCATCAAGAAAAGCATATGTATCTACATATTTGTCATTCATGCCATATATTCGAAAAGGCGCAATCTTAAACAAAATGGATGAATTTGTTCTAATATGCGATGAGTGAACATGTTGTGTCGGCACAAAAGGATCTGCAGAATCTTTCAACTGGGATTTTATAGTAGCTATTGGCTGATGCCAAAGGTGGTGGTGACGTCCTGAACATCCTAAGATGTTATGCTGTTTTAATTATGCGACATTTCGAGCATGGTTACGCTCATCATCAGGCCTTTATTTCACAAAAATAAATAAACACAATACATAAATACAATTAGTTAACCCTATTTTCAAAGTGTCGTCAACAAAACTTACATAAAAGCATTTTGAATATAGGATTAAAATCCGAACAATCTAACACTTGCAATGTCAAAAAAACTATATGAAAAGACAATAAGAAAATAATTGAAAACTGTTGAAAACATTAATAAAAAAAAATTATTTAAAATTACTGGTAATTAATCGCATCATGTATTAACACTTCACACACAAAAATTACTTTATCTTATTTATTTGAGTTTTGCAGTGTCGACGTTAGATTGTTTCTTAGTACTCTAAAAACGTTTCTGTCTCCCATTATGTCTTGCATTTTGCTGATGTAGGCAGTCTTGTACATTGCACTTATCAGCAGGGACAATGTACACATCTTTATGTCGTTTAAAATTCTTACTCTCAACAAAAACTGTGTTCAAATATTTATCAAATGATGGAACATATTGTGATCTTAAATGGTTTTGTAAAATTTCTGTGAAATTTGACCTAATTGTTTCTTGGTCACCCTGTTCTAATGTTTTGATCAGTTCTCAGTTCAGGCAAATCTCCTTTCATAAACGGAGAGCAAACTTTGGACCCATGTAACGAGCTGTATTGTGCCGTGCGGTTCATGCTGACTATCGTTTTCGAACCCTTAGCTCAGCATTGGGTGTGGTTCTTGAACCTATAGCCCGTCACAAAAAAAAGAGTCAGCATTGCATCGTGCTGTTAGTCGATGCGCTAGATATTAACTCTACCCACCCTACCTGGTTGCCTCCGTCGCCAGAGCAACCCCTTTAGATGGCTTTCTTCTCCGTTGGAATCACATCTTTCTCATTTCATCCTCCTCACCCTTCTTTAAAAAAAATTTATTCACAATTCATAGTGCGATGTTAATTTAAAATTTTTTGAGTGGTAACCCTGCTGCTGATAGCAAAAAAAATTAATTAAAAACGAATTAAAATTGGGCTCATCAGTTAGATGCTATCGTACCTTTCTAAGACGCAATATTTTTGGTCGAGGTCTACCGACTCTAATAGAATTTGCAGCATATATATACTGCAAATTATATTTTTCTACGGGAATTTGGTTAATTTCATGCACCTAGAAATATGTATTGATTTTATGCCCGTGGTCTGTCCAGTAATTATATTCGAAGAAAACGCAAACAATATTTACATATTATTTTTGTTTTTGATTTTGTGGACTGTGTGGATTAAAGCCAATTGAAATATTTTGTGACCTATAGTCCAAATTGTGTTTCGCAACTAGAAATATGTATTGATTTTATGCCCGTGGTCAGTAATTATATTCGCAGAAAACGCAAACAATATTTACATATTATATTCTTTTTGTCTTTGTGGACTGTGTAGATTAAAGCCAATTGAAATATTTTGTGACCTATAGTCCAAAATGCGTTTCGCCCGGGCACGATAGTTGGGCTCATCAGTTAGATGCTATCGTATCTTTCTAAGACGCAATATTTTTGGTCGATGTCTACCGACTCTAATAGAATTTGCAGCATATATATACTGCAAATTATATTTTTCTACGGGAATTTGGTTAAATTCATGCACCTAGAAATATGTATTGATTTTATGCCCGTGGTCTGGCCAGTAATTATATTCGAAGAAAACGCAAACAATATTTACATATTATTTTTGTTTTTGTTTTTGTGGACTGTGTAGATTAAAGCCAATTGAAATATTTTTTGACCTATAGTCCAAAATGCGTTTCGGCCGGGCACGATAGTTGGGCTCATCAGTTAGATGCGATCGTACCTTTCTAAGACGCAATATTTTTGGTCGATATCTACCGACTCGAATAGAATTTGTAGCATATATATACTGCAAATTATATTTTTCTAGGGGAATTTGGTTAAATTCATGCACCTAGAAATATGTATTGATTTTATGCCCCTGGTCTGGCCAGTAATTATATTCGAAGAAAACGCAAACAATATTTACATATTGTTTTTGTTTTTGTGGACTGTGTAGATTAAAGCCAATTGAAATATTTTGTGACCTATAGTCCAAAATGAGTTTCGCCCGGGCACGATAGTTGGGCTCATCAGTTAGATGCTATCGTACCTTCCTAAAACGCAATATTTTTGGTCGATGTCTACCGACTCTAATAGAATTTGCAGCATATATATACTGCAAATTATATTTTTCTAGGGGAATTTGGTTAAATTCATTCACCTAGAAATATGTATTGATTTTACGCGCGTGGTCTGGCCAGTAATTATATTCGAAGAAAACGCAAACAATATTTACATATTATTTTTGTTTTTGTGGACTGTGTGGATTAAAGCTAATTGAAATATTTTGTGACCTATAGTCCAAAATGCGTTTCGCCCGGGCACGATAGTTGGGCTCATCAGTTAGATGCTATCGTACCTTTCTAAGACGCAATATTTTTGGTCGATGTCTACCGACTCTAATAGAATTTGCAGCATATATATACTGCAAATTATATTTTTCTACGGAAATTTGGTTAAATTCATGCACCTAGAAATATGTATTGATTTTATGCCCGTGGTCTGGCCAGTAATTATATTCGAAGAAAACGCAAACAATATTTACATATTATTTTTGTTTTTGATTTTGTGGACTGTGTGGATTAAAGTCAATTGAAATATTTTGTGACCATTAGTCCGAAATGCGTTTCGCCCGGGCACGATAGTTGGGCTCATCAGTTAGATGCGATCGTACCTTTCTAAGACGCAATATTTTTGGTCGATGTCTACCAAATGGAATAGAATTTGTAGCATATATATACTGCAAATTATATTTTTCTAGGGGAATTTGGTTAAATTCATGCACCTAGAAATATGTATTGATTTTATGCCCGTGGCCTGTCCAGTAATTATATTCGAAGAAAACGCAAACAATATTTACATATTATTTTTGTTTTTGTTTTTGTGGACTGTGTAGATTAAAGCCAATTGAAATATTTTGTGACCTATATTCCAAATTGCGTTTCGCCCGGGCACGACAGTTGGGCTCATCAGTTAGATGCTATCGTACCTCTCTAAGACGCAATATTTTTGGTCGAGGTCTACCGACTCTAATAGAATTTGCAGCATATATATACTGCAAATTATATTTTTCTACGGGAATTTGGTTAAATTCATGCACCTAGAAATATGTATTGATTTTATGCCCGTGGTCTGTCCAGTAATTATATTCGAAGAAAACGCAAACAATATTTACATATTATTTTTGTTTTTGATTTTGTGGACTGTGTGGATTAAAGCCAATTGAAATATTTTGTGACCTATAGTCCAAATTGCGTTTCGCAACTAGAAATATGTATTGATTTTATGCCCGTGGTCTGGCCAGTAATTATATTCGCAGAAAACGCAAACAATATTTACATATTATTTTTCTTTTTGTCTTTGTGGACTGTGTAGATTAAAGCCAATTGAAATATTTTGTGACCTATAGTCCAAAATGAGTTTCGCCCGGCACGATAGTTGGGCTCATCAGTTAGATGTTATCGTACATTTCTAGGCACGAGTACGATAACTTTGGCGCCAAGATATAATAACGGTTTTTGGTAGAGGGGCATAATACAAGCATTTTTTACTACGGGAGGGAGGGGGTCTATCTTCCCTCGTTTAGGCGGGAGGGGCAATTTTATAAAAATTTACTTAAAATCTTTAAAAAAATATTAAAAAAGAACGGCAACACTTACAGTTATAAATTATACCTTTTTCAAAAGTCAGAACTCTACAATTTATAATAAATTTTAAGTAAAGTTGTTTCAGTCAATAGTTTTTGAAATAATTGACTTCAAACTCAAAATTTATCAAAAAAAAGTTAAAAAATCACTTTGAGTATTATTTTTCTCATGATTATAAATACCAATAAAGAAGTAATTGATGTAGTTAACTGTTCCAATTATTTTTTAATCAAACACTGAAAACTATTCGTTTCTATGTTTTCTAGTTTTTGAGAAAATTGAAAAACAAAAAAAAATAATTTTGTATCAGACGGGTACATGTAAAGTTTCTTTTGCATTTAAATAATCTGGATTTAAAAAAATAATTGTTATTATATACATAAACGTATGTACATATGTCATGTCCATTTCAATCTCTTTTTTCTAAATATCCGGTTAGGTACTTGGCCAAAACTTCAACATTTAATATATTTGAGCATAAAATTTATTGCATTACCTTTACGACAACACAACGGCAGCAAATTCTCATAGTTTCTTAATATGCTCATATGTTTGTGTCATACATAGATATGCATATAACTATGTACACACATATAATGCAGCCATAGTAAAAAGTATGTATATAGTTAGATCATAAAAAACAAGAGCAAGCATTCGATGTTTGTACCGTTTTTTTTTTATACAGGTTTGGTGCAGGTTATTGTTTACCAAAGCCATTCTTCATTTAACGTTTGAAAGAGTAGTGATTCCATTTTAAGAATGGCGGCTAAGCATCCACTTCTTCACCCAAAATTAAATAATTTTTCGATTTTTTGTTCGTTTAAGGATTTGGTGTCAACAAACGAAAAAAGTATGGCGTTTTTAGAAGAAATCGGGTTAATTCCCTCCAAAACGTCTACTCCACCTCTGTGTTGTGATATTTTAATGACCGTGGAAAATTCAAAAAGTGCAAAGTTCGGTTGGTAAATAACCGCATTAACTGTAATAAAATCACAAAGGTATATATGAAATTTACGATGCAAACAGTGAGATGCCTAAGGGGGGGCATGCTGCCCCCCTGCAACCCCCCTGCTTGGGCTCACTATAGGCTTTGGGGAGGGTGAAAATGATATTATATGCAAAGTTTCTTTAAAATTAAAGAATCTTTTGGGTTTAAAGAAAAAGTATAGTTTTACTAATTTTCAATTACATATCTTAAAAACTAGAAGACATAAAAAGAAGTAGTATTCTGTGTTTAATAAAAAAATAATTGGAGCAGTTAACTACATCAATTATTTTTTTATCGATATCCATAATCATGAGAAAAATAATATTCATGTGATTTTTGTAACTTTTTTTTCATAAATTTTGACTTTGAAGTCAATTATTTAAAAAACTATTGACAAAAACATCTTTATTTAAAATTAATTATAAATTGTAGAGTTCTGACTTTTGAAAAAGGTATAATTTATAACTGTAAGTGTTGCCGTTCTTTTTTAATATTTTTTTAAAGATTTTAAGTAAATTTTTATAAAATTGCCCCTCCCGCCTAAACGAGGGGAGATAGACCCCCCCCCCTACCATAGCAAAAAATGCTTGTATTAAGCCCCTCTACCAAAAACCGTTATTATATCTTGGCGCCAAAGTTATCGTACTCTCCCCCATTTCTAAGACGCAATATTCTTGGTCGATGTCTACCGACTCTAATAGAATTTGCAGCATTTATGTACTGCAAATTATATTTTTCTAGGGGAATTTGGTTACATTCATGCACCTAGAAATATGTATTGATTTTATGCCCGTGGTCTGGGCAGTAATTATATTCGAAGAAAACGCAAACAATATTTACATATTATTTTTGTTTTTGTTTTTGTGGACTGTGTAGATTAAAGCCAATTGAAATATTTTGTGACCTATAATCCAAAATGCGTTTCGGCCGGGCACGATAGTTGGGCTCATCAGTTAGATGCGATCGTACCTTTCGATTCGAATAGAATTTGCAGCATATATATACTGCAAATTATATACATATATAATTTTTTTTTAGGGGAATTTGGTTTCATTCATGCACCTAGAATTATGTATTGATTTTATGCCCGTGGTCTGGCCAGTAATTATATTCGAAGAAAACGCAAACAATATTTACATATTATTTTTGTTTTTGTGGACTGTGTGGATTAAAGCTAATTGAAATATTTTGTGACCTATAATCCAAAATGCGTTTCGCCCGGGCACGATAGTTGGGCTCATCAGTTAGATGCTGTCGTACCTTCCTAAAACGCAATATTTTTGGTCGATGTCTACCGACTCTAATAGAATTTGCAGCATATATATACTGCAAATTATATTTTTCTAGGGGAATTTGGTTAAATTCATTCACCTAGAAATATGTATTGATTTTATGCCCGTGGTCTGGGCAGTAATTATATTCGAAGAAAACGCAAACAATATTTACATATTATTTTTGTTTTTGTTTTTGTGGCCTGTGTAGATTAAAGCCAATTGAAATATTTTGTGACCTATAGTCCAAAATGCGTTTCGGCCGGGCACGATAGTTGGGCTCATCAGTTAGATGCGATCGTACCTTTCTAAGACACAATATTTTTGGTCGATATCTACCGACTCGAATAGAATTTGTAGCATATATATACTGCAAATTACATTTTTCTAGGGAAATTTGGTTATATTCATGCACCTAGAAATATGTATTGATTTTATGCCCGTGGCCTGTCCAGTAATTATATTCGAAGAAAACGCAAACAATATTTACATATTATTTTTGTTTTTGTTTTTGTGGACTGTGTAGATTAAAGCCAATTGAAATATTTTGTGACCTATAGTCCAAATTGCGTTTCGCCCGGGCACGACA
Organism: Philhelius pedissequus; assembly: GCA_910595825.1. Taxonomy (NCBI): domain Eukaryota; kingdom Metazoa; phylum Arthropoda; class Insecta; order Diptera; family Syrphidae; genus Philhelius; species Philhelius pedissequus. The sequence continues at coordinate 123,580,026 of OU343160.1, read as the reverse complement.
GTTGGGCTCATCAGTTAGATGCTATCGTACCTCTCTAAGACGCAATATTTTTGGTCGAGGTCTACCGACTCTAATAGAATTTGCAGCATATATATACTGCAAATTATATTTTTCTACGGGAATTTGGTTAAATTCATGCACCTAGAAATATGTATTGATTTTATGCCCGTGGTCTGTCCAGTAATTATATTCGAAGAAAACGCAAACAATATTTACATATTATTTTTGTTTTTGATTTTGTGGACTGTGTGGATTAAAGCCAATTGAAATATTTTGTGACCTATAGTCCAAATTGCGTTTCGCAACTAGAAATATGTATTGATTTTATGCCCGTGGTCTGGCCAGTAATTATATTCGCAGAAAACGCAAACAATATTTACATATTATTTTTCTTTTTGTCTTTGTGGACTGTGTAGATTAAAGCCAATTGAAATATTTTGTGACCTATAGTCCAAAATGAGTTTCGCCCGGCACGATAGTTGGGCTCATCAGTTAGATGTTATCGTACATTTCTAGGCACGAGTACGATAACTTTGGCGCCAAGATATAATAACGGTTTTTGGTAGAGGGGCATAATACAAGCATTTTTTACTACGGGAGGGAGGGGGTCTATCTTCCCTCGTTTAGGCGGGAGGGGCAATTTTATAAAAATTTACTTAAAATCTTTAAAAAAATATTAAAAAAGAACGGCAACACTTACAGTTATAAATTATACCTTTTTCAAAAGTCAGAACTCTACAATTTATAATAAATTTTAAGTAAAGTTGTTTCAGTCAATAGTTTTTGAAATAATTGACTTCAAACTCAAAATTTATCAAAAAAAAGTTAAAAAATCACTTTGAGTATTATTTTTCTCATGATTATAAATACCAATAAAGAAGTAATTGATGTAGTTAACTGTTCCAATTATTTTTTAATCAAACACTGAAAACTATTCGTTTCTATGTTTTCTAGTTTTTGAGAAAATTGAAAAACAAAAAAAAATAATTTTGTATCAGACGGGTACATGTAAAGTTTCTTTTGCATTTAAATAATCTGGATTTAAAAAAATAATTGATATTATATACATAAACGTATGTACATATGTCATGTCCATTTCAATCTCTTTTTTCTAAATATCCGGTTAGGTACTTGGCCAAAACTTCAACATTTAATATATTTGAGCATAAAATTTATTGCATTACCTTTACGACAACACAACGGCAGCAAATTCTCATAGTTTCTTAATATGCTCATATGTTTGTGTCATACATAGATATGCATATAACTATGTACACACATATAATGCAGCCATAGTAAAAAGTATGTATATAGTTAGATCATAAAAAACAAGAGCAAGCATTCGATGTTTGTACCGTTTTTTTTTTATACAGGTTTGGTGCAGGTTATTGTTTACCAAAGCCATTCTTCATTTAACGTTTGAAAGAGCAGTGATTCCATTTTAAGAATGGCGGCTAAGCATCCACTTCTTCACCCAAAATTAAATAATTTTTCGATTTTTTGTTCGTTTAAGGATTTGGTGTCAACAAACGAAAAAAGTATGGCGTTTTTAGAAGAAATCGGGTTAATTCCCTCCAAAACGTCTACTCCACCTCTGTGTTGTGATATTTTAATGACCGTGGAAAATTCAAAAAGTGCAAAGTTCGGTTGGTAAATAACCGCATTAACTGTAATAAAATCACAAAGGTATATATGAAATTTACGATGCAAACAGTGAGATGCCTAAGGGGGGGCATGCTGCCCCCCTGCAACCCCCCTGCTTGGGCTCACTATAGGCTTTGGGGAGGGTGAAAATGATATTATATGCAAAGTTTCTTTAAAATTAAAGAATCTTTTGGGTTTAAAGAAAAAGTATAGTTTTACTAATTTTCAATTACATATCTTAAAAACTAGAAGACATAAAAAGAAGTAGTATTCTGTGTTTAATAAAAAAATAATTGGAGCAGTTAACTACATCAATTATTTTTTTATCGATATCCATAATCATGAGAAAAATAATATTCATGTGATTTTTGTAACTTTTTTTTCATAAATTTTGACTTTGAAGTCAATTATTTAAAAAACTATTGACAAAAACATCTTTATTTAAAATTAATTATAAATTGTAGAGTTCTGACTTTTGAAAAAGGTATAATTTATAACTGTAAGTGTTGCCGTTCTTTTTTAATATTTTTTTAAAGATTTTAAGTAAATTTTTATAAAATTGCCCCTCCCGCCTAAACGAGGGGAGATAGACCCCCCCCCCTCCCATAGCAAAAAATGCTTGTATTAAGCCCCTCTACCAAAAACCGTTATTATATCTTGGCGCCAAAGTTATCGTACTCTCCCCCATTTCTAAGACGCAATATTCTTGGTCGATGTCTACCGACTCTAATAGAATTTGCAGCATTTATGTACTGCAAATTATATTTTTCTAGGGGAATTTGGTTACATTCATGCACCTAGAAATATGTATTGATTTTATGCCCGTGGTCTGGGCAGTAATTATATTCGAAGAAAACGCAAACAATATTTACATATTATTTTTGTTTTTGTTTTTGTGGACTGTGTAGATTAAAGCCAATTGAAATATTTTGTGACCTATAATCCAAAATGCGTTTCGGCCGGGCACGATAGTTGGGCTCATCAGTTAGATGCGATCGTACCTTTCGATTCGAATAGAATTTGCAGCATATATATACTGCAAATTATATACATATATAATTTTTTTTTAGGGGAATTTGGTTTCATTCATGCACCTAGAATTATGTATTGATTTTATGCCCGTGGTCTGGCCAGTAATTATATTCGAAGAAAACGCAAACAATATTTACATATTATTTTTGTTTTTGTGGACTGTGTGGATTAAAGCTAATTGAAATATTTTGTGACCTATAATCCAAAATGCGTTTCGCCCGGGCACGATAGTTGGGCTCATCAGTTAGATGCTGTCGTACCTTCCTAAAACGCAATATTTTTGGTCGATGTCTACCGACTCTAATAGAATTTGCAGCATATATATACTGCAAATTATATTTTTCTAGGGGAATTTGGTTAAATTCATTCACCTAGAAATATGTATTGATTTTATGCCCGTGGTCTGGCCAGTAATTATATTCGAAGAAAACGCAAACAATATTTACATATTATTTTTGTTTTTGTTTTTGTGGCCTGTGTAGATTAAAGCCAATTGAAATATTTTGTGACCTATAGTCCAAAATGCGTTTCGGCCGGGCACGATAGTTGGGCTCATCAGTTAGATGCGATCGTACCTTTCTAAGACGCAATATTTTTGGTCGATATCTACCGACTCGAATAGAATTTGTAGCATATATATACTGCAAATTACATTTTTCTAGGGAAATTTGGTTATATTCATGCACCTAGAAATATGTATTGATTTTATGAACGTGGTCTGGCCAGTAATTATATTCGAAGAAAACGCAAACAATATTTACATATTGTTTTTGTTTTTGTGGACTGTGTAGATTAAAGACAATTGAAATATTTTGTGACCTATAGTCCAAAATGAGTTTCGCCGGGCACGATAGTTGGGCTCATCAGTTAGATGCTATCGTACCTTCCTAAAACGCAATATTTTTGGTCGATGTCTACCGACTCTAATAGAATTTACAGCATATATATACTGCAAATTATATTTTTCTAGGGGAATTTGGTTAAATTTATTCACCTAGAAATATGTATTGATTTTATGCCCGTGGTCTGGCCAGTAATTATATTCGAAGAAAACGCAAACAATATTTACACATTATTTTTGTTTTTGTGGACTGTGTGGATTAAAGCTAATTGAAATATTTTGTGACCTATAGTCCAAAATGCGTTTCGCCCGGGCACGATAGTTGGGCTCATCAGTTAGATGCTATCGTACCTTTCTAAGACGCAATATTTTCGGTCGATGTCTACCGACTCTAATAGAATTTGCAGCATATATAAACGCAAATTATATTTTTCTACGGGAATTTGGTTAAATTCTTGCACCTAGAAATATGTATTGATTTTATGCCCGTGGTCTGGCCAGTAATTATATTCGAAGAAAACGCAAACAATATTTACATATTATTTTTGTTTTTGATTTTGTGGACTGTGTGGATTTAAGCCAATTGAAATATTTTGTGACCTATAGTCCAAATTGCCTTTCGCACGGGCACGATAGTTGGGCTCATCAGTTATATGCGATCGTACCTTTCTAAGACGCAATATTTTTATTCGATGTCTACCGACTCGAATAGAATTTGTAGCATATATATACTGCAAATTATATATTTTCTAGGGGAATGTGGTTAAATTCATGCACCTAGAAATATGTATTGATTTTATGCCCGTGGTCTGTCCAGTAATTATATTCGAAGAAAACGCAAACAATATTTACATATTATTTTTGTTTTTGTGAACTGTGTAGATTAAAGCCAATTGAAATATTTTGTGACCTCTAGTCCAAATTGCGTTTCGCCCGGGCACGATAGTTGGGCTCATCAGTTAGATGCGAGCGTACCTTTCTAAGACGCAATATTTTTGGTCGATGTCTACCGACTCGAATAGAATTTGCAATTTGTATATATATACTGTAAATTATATATATATATTTTTTTTTTTTAGGGGAATTTGGTTTAATTCATGCACCTAGAAATATGTATTGATTTTATGCCCGTGGTCTGGCCAGTAATTATATTCGAAGAAAACGCAAACAATATTTACATATTATTTTTGTTTTTGTTGACTGTGTGGATTAAAGCTAATTGAAATATTTTGTGACCTATAGTCCAAATTGCGTTTCGCCCGGTCACGATAGTTGGGCTCATCAGTAAGATGCGATCGTACCTTTCTAAGACGCAATATTTTTGGTCGATGTCTACCGACTCGAATAGAATTTGCAATTTGTATATATATACTGTAAATTATATGTATATATATATATATTTTTTAAGGGGAATTTGGTTTAATTCATGCACCTAGAAATATGTATTGATTTTATGCCCGTGGTCTGGCCAGTAATTATATTCGAAGAAAACCCAAACAATATTTACATATTATTTTTCTTTTTGTCTTTGTGGACTGTGTAGATTAAAGCCAATTGAAATATTTTGTGACCTATAGTCCAAAATGAGTTTCGCCCGGCACGATAGTTGGGCTCATCAGTTAGATGTTATCGTACATTTCTAAGACGCAATATTTTTGGTCGATGTCTACCGACTCTAATAGAATTTGCAGCATTTATGTACTGCAAATTATATTTTTCTAGGGGAATTTGGTTACATTCATGCACCTAGTAATATGTATTGATTTTATGCCCATGGTCTGGCCAGTAATTATATTCGAAGAAAACGCAAACAATATTTACATATTATTTTTGTTTTTGTTTTTGAGGACTGTGTAGATTAAAGACAATTGAAATATTTTGTGACCTATAGTCCAAAATGCGTTTCGGTCGGGCACGATAGTTGGGCTCATCAGTTAGATACGATCGTACCTTTCTAAGACGCAATATTTTTGGTCGATGTCTACCGATTCGAATAGAATTTGCAGCATATATATACTGCAAATTATATATATATATATTTTTTTTTAGGGGAATTTGGTTTAATTCATTCACCTAGAAATATGTATTGATTTTATGCCCGTGGTCTGGCCAGTAATTATATTCGAAGAAAACGCAAACAATATTTACATATTATTTTTGTTTTTGTGGACTGTGTGGATTAAAGCTAATTGAAATATTTTGTGACCTATAATCCTAAATGCGTTTCGCCCGGGCACGATAGTTGGGCTCATCAGTTAGATGCGATCGTACCTTTCAAAGACGCAATATTTTTGGTCGATGTCTACCGACTCGAATAGAATTTGCAATTTGTATATATATACTGTAAATTATATATATATATATATATTTTTTTTAGGGGAATTTGGTTTAATTCATGCACCTAGAAATATGTATTGATTTTATGCCCGTGGTCTGGCCAGTAATTATATTCGAAGAAAACGCAAACAATATTTACATATTATTTTTCTTTTTGTCTTTGTGGACTGTGTAGATTAAAGCCAATTGAAATATTTTGTGACCTATAGTCCAAAATGAGTTTCGCCCGGGCACGATAGTTGGGCTCATCAGTTAGATGCTATCGTACCTTCCTAAAACGCAATATTTTTGGTCGATGTCTACCGACTCTAATAGAATTTGCAGCATATATATACTGCAAATTATATTTTTCTAGGGGAATTTGGTTAAATTCATTCACCTAGAAATATGTATTGATTTTATGCCCGTGGTCTGGCCAGTAATTATATTCGAAGAAAACGCAAACAATATTTACATATTGTTTTTGTTTTTATTTTTGTTGTCTGTGTAGATTAAAGCCAATTGAAATATTTTGTGACCTATAGTCCAAAATGAGTTTCGCCCGGGCACGATAGTTGGGCTCATCAGTTAGATGCTATCGTACCTTCCTAAAACGCAATATTTTTGGTCGATGTCTACCGACTCTAATAGAATTTGCAGCATATATATACTGCAAATTATATTTTTCTAGGGGAATTTGGTTAAATTCATTCACCTAGAAATATGTATTGATTTTATGCCCGTGGTCTGGCCAGTAATTATATTCGAAGAAAACGCAAACAATATTAACATATTATTTTTGTTTTTGTGGACTGTGTGGATTAAAGCTAATTGAAATATTTTGTGACCGACCTATAGTCCAAAATGCGTTTCGCCCGGGCACGATAGTTGGGCTCATCAGTTAGATGCTATCGTACCTTTCTAAGACGCAATATTTTTGGTCGATGTCTACCGACTCTAATAGAATTTGCAGCATATATATACTGCAAATTATATTTTTCTACGGGAATTTGGTTAAATTCATGCACCTAGAAATATGTATTGATTTTATGCCCGTGGTCTGGCCAGTAATTATATTCGAAGAAAACGCAAACACTATTTACATATTATTTTTGTTTTTGTTTTTGTGGACTGTGTAGATTAAAGCCAATTGAAATATTTTGTGATCTATAGTCCAAATTGCGTTTCGCCCGGGCACGATAGTTGGGCTCATCAGTTAGTTGCGATCGTACCTTTCTAAGACGCAATATTTTTGGTCGATGTCTACCGACTCGAATAGAATTTGCAATTTGTATATATATACTGTAAATTATATATATATATATATTTTTTTTTAGGGGAATTTGGTTTAATTCATGCACCTAGAAATATGTATTGATTTTATGCCCGTGGTCTGGCCAGTAATTATATTCGAAGAAAACGCAAACAATATTTACATATTATTTTTCTTTTTGTCTTTGTGGACTGTGTAGATTAAAGCCAATTGAAATACTTTGTGACATATAGTCCAAAATGAGTTTCGCCCGGCACGATAGTTGGGCTCATCAGTTAGATGTTATCGTACATTTCTAAGACGCAATATTTTTGGTCGATGTCTACCGACTCTAATAGAATTTGCAGCATATATAAACTGCAAATTATATTTTTCTAGGGGAATTTGGTTAAATTCATGCACCTAGAAATATGTATTGATTTTATGCCCGTGGTCTGGCCAGTAATTATATTCGAAGAAAACGCAAACAATATTTACATATTATTTTTGTTTTTGTGGACTGTGTGGATTAAAGCTAATTGAAATATTTTGTGACCTATAGTCCAAAATGCGTTTCGCCCGGGCACTATAGTTGGGCTCATCAGTTAGATGCTATCGTACCGTTCTAAGACGCAATATATTTGGTCGATGTCTACCGACTCTAATAGAATTTGAAGCATATATATACTGCAAATTATATTTTTCTACGGGAATTTGGTTAAATTCATGCACCTAGAAATATGTATTGATTTTATGCCCGTGGTCTGGCCAGTAATTATATTCGAAGAAAACGCAAACAATATTTACATATTATTTTTGTTTTTGATTTTGTGGACTGTGTGGATTAAAGCCAATTGAAATATTTTGTGACCTATAGTCCGAAATGCGTTTTGCCCGGGCACGATAGTTGGGCTCATCAGTTAGATGCGATCGTACCTTTCTAAGACGCAATATTTTTGGTCGATGTCTACCGACTCGAATAGAATTTGCAATTTGTATATATATACTGTAAATTATATATATATATATTCGAAGAAAACGCAAACAATATTTACATATTATTTTTCTTTTTGTCGTTGTGGACTGTGTAGATTAAAGCCAATTGAAATATTTTGTGACCTATAGTCCAAAATGAGTTTCGCCCAGCACGATAGTTGGGCTCATCAGTTAGATGTTATCGTACATTTCTAAGACGCAATATTTTTGGTCGATGTCTACCGACTCTAATAGAATTTGCAGCATTTATGTACTGCAAATTATATTTTTCTAGGGGAATTTGGTTACATTCATGCACCTAGAAATATGTATTGGTTTTATGCCCATGGTCTGGCCAGTAATTATATTCGAAGAAAACGCAAACAATATTTACATATTATTTTTGTTTTTGTTTTTGTGGACTGTGTAGATTAAAGCCAATTGAAATATTTTGTGACCTATAGTCCAAAATGCGTTTCGGTCGGGCACGATAGTTGGGCTCATCAGTTAGATACGATCGTACCTTTCTAAGACGCAATATTTTTGGTCGATGTCTACCGATTCGAATAGAATTTGCAGCATATATATACTGCAAATTATATATATATATATTTTTTTAGGGGAATTTGGTTTAATTCATGCATCTAGAAATATGTATTGATTTTATGCCCGTGGTCTGGCCAGTAATTATATTCGAAGAAAACGCAAACAATATTTACATATTATTTTTGGTTTTGTGGACTGTGTGGATTAAAGCTAATTGAAATATTTTGTGACCTATAATCCTAAATGCGTTTCGCCCGGGCACGATAGTTGGGCTCATCAGTTAGATGCGATCGTACCTTTGAAAGACGCAATATTTTTGGTCGATGTCTACCGACTCGAATAGAATTTGCAATTTGTATATATTTACTGTAAATTATATATATATATATTTTTTTTAGGGGAATTTGGTTTAATTCATGCACATAGAAATATGTATTGATTTTATGCCCGTGGTCTGGCCAGTAATTATATTCGAAGAAAACGCAAATAATATTTACATATTATTTTTCTTTTTGTCTTTGTGGACTGTGTAGATTAAAGCCAATTGAAATATTTTGTGACCTATAGTCCAAAATGAGTTTCGCCCGGGCACGATAGTTGGGCTCATCAGTTAGATGCTATCGTACCTTCCTAAAACGCAATATTTTTGGTCGATGTCTACCGACTCTAATAGAATTTGCAGCATATATATACTGCAAATTATATTTTTCTAGGGGAATTTGGTTAAATTCATTCACCTAGAAATATGTATTGATTTTATGCCCGTGGTCTGGCCAGTAATTATATTCGAAGAAAACGCAAACAATATTTACATATTGTTTTTGTTTTTGTTTAAATTTTGTTGTCTGTGTAGATTAAAGCCAATTGAAATATTTTGTGACCTATAGTCCAAAATGAGTTTCGCCCGGGCACGATAGTTGAGCTCATCAGTTAGATGCTATCGTACCTTCCTAAAACGCAATATTTTTGGTCGATGTCTACCGACTCTAATAGAATTTGCAGCATATATATACTGCAAATTATATTTTTCTAGGGGAATTTGGTTACATTCATGCACCTAGAAATATGTATTGATTTTATGCCTATGGTCTGGCCAGTAATTATATTCGAAGAAAACGCAAACAATATTTACATATTATTTTTGTTTTTGTTTTTGTGGACTGTGTAGATTAAAGCCAATTGAAATATTTTGTGACCTATAGTCCAAAATGCGTTTCGGTCGGGCACGATAGTTGGGCTCATCAGTTAGATACGATCGTACCTTTCTAAGACGCAATATTTTTGGTCGATGTCTACCGATTCGAATAGAATTTGCAGCATATATATACTGCAAATTATATATATATATATTTTTTTAGGGGAATTTGGTTTAATTCATGCACCTAGAAATATGTATTGATTTTATGCCCGTGGTCTGGCCAGTAATTATATTCGAAGAAAACGCAAACAATATTTACATATTATTTTTGGTTTTGTGGACTGTGTGGATTAAAGCTAATTGAAATATTTTGTGACCTATAATCCTAAATGCGTTTCGCCCGGGCACGATAGTTGGGCTCATCAGTTAGATGCGATCGTACCTTTCAAAGACGCAATATTTTTGGTCGATGTCTACCGACTCGAATAGAATTTGCCATTTGTATATATATACTGTAAATTATATATATATATATATATTTTTTTTAGGGGAATTTGGTTTAATTCATGCACCTAGAAATATGTATTGATTTTATGCCCGTGGTCTGGCCAGTAATTATATTCGAAGAAAACGCAAATAATATTTACATATTATTTTTCTTTTCGTCTTTGTGGACTGTGTAGATTAAAGCCAATTGAAATATTTTGTGACCTATAGTCCAAAATGAGTTTCGCCCGGGCACGATAGTTGGGCTCATCAGTTAGATGCTATCGTACCTTCCTAAAACGCAATATTTTTCGTCGATGTCTACCGACTCTAATAGAATTTGCAGCATATATATACTGCAAATTATATTTTTCTAGGGGAATTTGGTTAAATTCATTCACCTAGAAATATGTATTGATTTTATGCCCGTGGTCTGGCCAGTAATTATATTCGAAGAAAACGCAAACAATATTTACATATTGTTTTTGTTTTTGTTTTTATTTTTGTTGTCTGTGTAGATTAAAGCCAATTGAAATATTTTGTGACCTATAGTCCAAAATGAGTTTCGCCCGGACACGATAGTTGGGCTCATCAGTTAGATGCTATCGTACCTTCCTAAAACGCAATATTTTTGGTCGATGTCTACCGACTCTAATAGAATTTGCAGCATATATATACTGCAAATTATATTTTTCTAGGGGAATTTGGTTAAATTCATTCACCTAGAAATATGTATTGATTTTATGCCCGTGGTCTGGCCAGTAATTATATTCGAAGAAAACGCAAACAATATTTACATATTATTTTTGTTTTTGTGGACTGTGTGGATTAAAGCTAATTGAAATATTTTGTGACCGACCTATAGTCCAAAATGCGTTTCGCCCGGGCACGATAGTTGGGCTCATCAGTTAGATGCTATCGTACCTTTCTAAGACGCAATATTTTTGGTCGATGTCTACCGACTCTAATAGAATTTGCAGCATATATATACTGCAAATTATATTTTTCTACGGGAATTTGGTTAAATTCATGCACCTAGAAATATGTATTGATTTTATGCCCGTGGTCTGGCCAGTAATTATATTCGAAGAAAACGCAAACACTATTTACATATTATTTTTGTTTTTGTTTTTGTGGACTGTGTAGATTAAAGCCAATTGAAATATTTTGTGATCTATAATCCAAATTGCGTTTCGCCCGGGCACGATAGTTGGGCTCGTCAGTTAGTTGCGATCGTACCTTTCTAAGACGCAATATTTTTGGTCGATGTCTACCGACTCGAATAGAATTTGCAATTTGTATATATATACTGTAAATTATATATATATATATATTTTTTTTTTAGGGGAATTTGGTTTAATTTATGCACCTAGAAATATGTATTGATTTTATGCCCGTGGTCTGGCCAGTAATTATATTCGAAGAAAACGCAAACAATATTTACATATTATTTTTCTTTTTGTCTTTGTGGACTGTGTAGATTAAAGCCAATTGAAATATTTTGTGACATATAGTCCAAAATGAGTTTCGCCCGGCACGATAGTTGGGCTCATCAGTTAGATGTTATCGTACATTTCTAAGACGCAATATTTTTGGTCGATGTCTACCGACTCTAATAGAATTTGCAGCATATATAAACTGCAAATTATATTTTTCTAGGGGAATTTGGTTAAATTCATGCACCTAGAAATATGTATTGATTTTATGCCCGTGGTCTGGCCAGTAATTATATTCGAAGAAAACGCAAACAATATTTACATATTATTTTTGTTTTTGTGGACTGTGTGGATTAAAGCTAATTGAAATATTTTGTGACCTATAGTCCAAAATGCGTTTCGCCCGGGCACTATAGTTGGGCTCATCAGTTAGATGCTATCGTACCGTTCTAAGACGCAATATATTTGGTCGATGTCTACCGACTCTAATAGAATTTGAAGCATATATATACTGCAAATTATATTTTTCTACCGGAATTTGGTTAAATTCATGCACCTAGAAATATGTATTGATTTTATGCCCGTGGTCTGGCCAGTAATTATATTCGAAGAAAACGCAAACAATATTTACATATTATTTTTGTTTTTGATTTTGTGGACTGTGTGGATTAAAGCCAATTGAAGTATTTTGTGACCTATAGTCCGAAATGCGTTTTGCCCGGGCACGATAGTTGGGCTCATCAGTTAGATGCGATCGTACCTTTCTAAGACGCAATATTTTTGGTCGATGTCTACCGACTCGAATAGAATTTGCAATTTGTATATATATACTGTAAATTATATATATATATATTCGAAGAAAACGCAAACAATATTTACATATTATTTTTCTTTTTGTCGTTGTGGACTGTGTAGATTAAAGCCAATTGAAATATTTTGTGACCTATAGTCCAAAATGAGTTTCGCCCGGCACGATAGTTGGGCTCATCAGTTAGATGTTATCGTACATTTCTAAGACGCAATATTTTTGGTCGATGTCTACCGACTCTAATAGAATTTGCAGCATTTATGTACTGCAAATTATATTTTTCTAGGGGAATTTGGTTACATTCATGCACCTAGAAATATGTATTGATTTTATGCCCATGGTCTGGCCAGTAATTATATTCGAAGAAAACGCAAACAATATTTACATATTATTTTTGTTTTTGTTTTTGTGGACTGTGTAGATTAAAGCCAATTGAAATATTTTGTGACCTATAGTCCAAAATGCGTTTCGGTCGGGCACGATAGTTGGGCTCATCAGTTAGATACGATCGTACCTTTCTAAGACGCAATATTTTTGGTCGATGTCTACCGATTCGAATAGAATTTGCAGCATATATATACTGCAAATTATATATATATATATTTTTTTAGGGGAATTTGGTTTAATTCATGCACCTAGAAATATGTATTGATTTTATGCCCGTGGTCTGGCCAGTAATTATATTCGAAGAAAACGCAAACAATATTTACATATTATTTTTGGTTTTGTGGACTGTGTGGATTAAAGCTAATTGAAATATTTTGTGACCTATAATCCTAAATGCGTTTCGCCCGGGCACGATAGTTGGGCTCATCAGTTAGATGCGATCGTACCTTTCAAAGACGCAATATTTTTGGTCGATGTCTACCGACTCGAATAGAATTTGCAATTTGTATATATATACTGTAAATTATATATATATATATATTTTTTTTAGGGGAATTTGGTTTAATTCATGCACCTAGAAATATGTATTGATTTTATGCCCGTGGTCTGGCCAGTAATTATATTCGAAGAAAACGCAAATAATATTTACATATTATTTTTCTTTTTGTCTTTGTGGACTGTGTAGATTAAAGCCAATTGAAATATTTTTTGACCTATAGTCCAAAATGCGTTTCGGCCGGGCACGATAGTTGGGCTCATCAGATCGTACCTTTCTAACACGCAATATTTTTGGTCGATATCTACCGACTCGAATAGAATTTGTAGCATAACTGCAAATTATATTTTTCTAGGGGAATTTGGTTAAATTCATGCACCTAGAAATATGTATTGATTTCATGCCCGTGGTCTGGCCAGTAATTATATTCGAAGAAAACGCAAACAATATTTACATATTGTTTTTGTTTTTGTTTTTGTGGACTGTGTAGATTAAAGCCAATTGAAATATTTTGTGACCTATAGTCCAAAATGAGTTTCGCCCGGGCACGATAGTTGGGCTCATCAGTTAGATGCTATCGTACCTTCCTAAAACGCAATATTTTTGGTCGATGTCTATCGACTCTAATAGAATTTGCAGCATATATATACTGCAAATTATATTTTTCTACGGGAATTTGGTTAAATTCATGCACCTAGAAATATGTATTGATTTTATGCCCGTGGTCTGGCCAGTAATTATGTTCGAAGAAAACGCAAACAATATTTACATATTATTTTTGTTTTTGTGGACTGTGTGAATTAAAGCTAATTGAAATATTTTGTGACCTATAATCCAAAATGCGTTTCGCCCGGGCACAATAGTTGGGCTCATCAGTTAGATGCTATCGTACCTTCGTAAAACGCAATATTTTTGTTCGATGTCTACCGACTCTAATAGAATTTGCAGCATTTATGTACTGCAAATTATATTTTTCTAGGGGAATTTGGTTACATTCATGCACCTAGAAATATGTATTGATTTTATGCCCGTGGTCTGGCCAGTAATTATATTCGAAGAAAACGCAAACAATATTTACATATTCTTTTTGTTTTTGTTTTTGTGGACTGTGTAGATTAAAGCCAATTGAAATATTTTGTGACCTATAGTCCAAAATGCGTTTCGGCCGGGCACGATAGTTTGGCTCATCAGTTAGATGCGATCGTACCTTTCTAAGACGCAATATTTTTGGTCGATGTCTACCGAATCGAATAGAATTTGTAGCATATATATACTGCAAATTATATTTTTCTAGGGGAATTTGGTTAAATTCATGCACCTAGAAATATGTATTGATTTTATGCCCGTGGTCTGGCCAATAATTATATTCGAAGAAAACGCAAACAATATTTACATATTATTTTTGTTTTTGTGGACTGTGTGAATTAAAGCTAATTGAAATATTTTGTGACCTATAGTCCAAATTGCGTTTCGCCCGGGCACGATAGTTGGGCTCATCAGTTATATGCGATCGTGCCTTTCTAAGACGCAATATTTTTGGTCGATGTCTACCGACTCGAATAGAATTTGTAGCATATATATACTGCAAATTATATTTTTCTAGGGGAATTTGGTTAAATTCATGCACCTAGAAATATGTATTGATTTTATGCCCGTGGTCTGTCCAGTAATTATATTCGAAGAAAACGCAAACAATATTTACATATTATTTTTGTTTTTGATTTTGTGGACTGTGTGGATTAAAGCCAATTGAAATATTTTGTGACCTATAGTCCGAAATGCGTTTTGCCCGGGCACGATAGTTGGGCTCATCAGTTAGATGCGATCGTACCTTTCTAAGACGCAATATTTTTGGTCGATGTCTACCGACTCGAATAGAATTTGCAATTTGTATATATATACTGTAAATTATATATATATATATATTCGAAGAAAACGCAAACAATATTTACATATTATTTTTGTTTTTGCGGACTGTGTGGATTAAAGCTAATTGAAATATTTTGTGACCTATAGTCCAAAATGCGTTTCGCCCGGGCACGATAGTTGGGCTCATCAGTTAGATGCTATCGTACCTTTCTAAGACGCAATATTTTTGGTCGATGTCTACCGACTCTAATAGAATTTGCAGCATTTATGTACTGCAAATTATATTTTTCTAGGGGAATTTGGTTACATTCATGCACCTAGAAATATGTATTGATTTTATGCCCATGGTCTGGCCAGTAATTATATTCGAAGAAAACGCAAACAATATTTACATATTATTTTTATACTGCAAATTATATTTTTCTAGGGGAATTTGGTTAAATTCATTCACCTAGAAATATGTATTGATTTTACGCCCGTGGTCTGGCCAGTAATTATATTCGAAGAAAACGCAAACAATATTTACATATTATTTTTGTTTTTGTGGACTGTGTGGATTAAAGCTAATTGAAATATTTTGTGACCTATAGTCCAAAATGCGTTTCGCCCGGGCACGATAGTTGGGCTCATCAGTTAGATGCTATCGTACCTTTCTAAGACGCAATATTTGTGGTCGATGTCTACCGACTCTAATAGAATTTGCAGCATATATATACTGCAAATTATATTTTTCTACGGGAATTTGGTTAAATTCATGCACCTAGAAATATGTATTGATTTTATGCCCGTGGTCTGGCCAGTAATTATGTTCGAAGAAAAAGCAAACAATATTTACATATTATTTTTGTTTTTGTGGACTGTGTGAATTAAAGCTAATTGAAATATTTTGTGACCTATAATCCAAAATGCGTTTCGCCCGGGCACGATATTTGGGCTCATCAGTAAGATGCGATCGTACCTTTCTAAGACGCAATATTTTTGGTCGATGTCTACCGAATCGAATAGAATTTGTAGCATATATATACTGCAAATTATATTTTTCTAGGGGAATTTGGTTAAATTCATGCACCTAGAAATATGTATTGATTTTATGCCCGTGGTCTGGCCAATAATTATATTCGAAGAAAACGCAAACAATATTTACATATTATTTTTGTTTTTGTGGACTGTGTGGATTAAAGCTAATTGAAATATTTTGTGACCTATAGTCCAAAATGCGTTTCGCCCGGGCACGATAGTTGGGCTCATCAGTTAGATGCTATCGTACCTTTCTAAGACGCAATATATTTGGTCGATGTCTACCGACTCTAATAGAATTTGAAGCATATATATACTGCAAATTATATTTTTCTACGGGAATTTGGTTAAATTCATGCACCTAGAAATATGTATTGATTTTATGCCCGTGGTCTGGCCAGTAATTATATTCGAAGAAAACGCAAACAATATTTACATATTATTTTTGTTTTTGATTTTGTGGACTGTATTAAAGCCAATTGAAATATTTTGTGACCTATAGTCCGAAATGCGTTTTGCCCGGGCACGATAGTTGGGCTCATCAGTTAGATGCGATCGTACCTTTCTAAGACGCAATATTTTTGGTCGATGTCTACCGACTCGAATAGAATTTGCAATTTGTATGTATATACTGTAAATTATATATATATATATTCGAAGAAAACGCAAACAATATTTACATATTATTTTTCTTTTTGTCTTTGTGGACTGTGTAGATTAAAGCCAATTGAAATATTTTGTGACCTATAGTCCAAAATGAGTTTCGCCCGGGCACGATAGTTGGGCCCATCAGTTAGATGCTATCGTACCTTCCTAAAACGCAATATTTTTGGTCGATGTCTACCGACTCTAATAGAATTTGCAGCATATATATACTGCAAATTATATTTTTCTAGGGGAATTTGGTTAAATTCATTCACCTAGAAATATGTATTGATTTTACGCCCGTGGTCTGGCCAGTAATTATATTCGAAGAAAACGCAAACAATATTTACATATTATTTTTGTTTTTGTGGACTGTGTGGATTAAAGCTAATTGAAATATTTTGTGACCTATAGTCCAAAATGCGTTTCGCCCGGGCACGATAGTTGGGCTCATCAGTTAGATGCTATCGTACCTTTCTAAGACGCAATATTTTTGGTCGATGTCTACCGACTCTAATAGAATTTGCAGCATATATATACTGCAAATTATATTTTTCTACGGGAATTTGGTTAAATTCATGTACCTAGAAATATGTATTGATTTTATGCCCGTGGTCTGGCCAGTAATTATGTTCGAAGAAAACGCAAACAATATTTACATATTATTTTTGTTTTTGTGGACTGTGTGAATTAAAGCTAATTGAAATATTTTGTGACCTATAATCCAAAATGCGTTTCGCCCGGGCACGATAGTTGGGCTCATCAGTTAAATGCTATCGTACCTTCGTAAAATGCAATATTTTTGTTCGATGTCTACCGACTCTAATAGAATTTGCAGCATTTATGTACTGCAAATTATATTTTTCTAGGGGAATTTGGTTACATTCATGCACCTAGAAATATGTATTGATTTTATGCCCGTGGTCTGGCCAGTAATTGTATTCGAAGAAAACGCAAACAATATTTACATATTATTTTTGTTTTTGTTTTTGTGGACTGTGTAGATTAAAGCCAATTGAAATATTTTGTGACCTATAGTCCAAAATGCGTTTCGGCCGGGCACGATAGTTTGGCTCATCAGTTAGATGCGATCGTACCTTTCTAAGACGCAATATTTTTGGTCGATGTCTACCGAATCGAATAGAATTTGTAGCATATATATACTGCAAATTATATTTTTCTAGGGGAATTTGGTTAAATTCATGCACCTAGAAATATGTATTGATTTTATGCCCGTGGTCTGGCCAATAATTATATTCGAAGAAAACGCAAACAATATTTACATATTATTTTTTTTTTGTGGACTGTGTGGATTAAAGCTAATTGAAATATTTTGTGACCTATAGTCCAAAATGCGTTTCGCCCGGGCACGATATTTGGGCTCATCAGTAAGATGCGATCGTACCTTTCTAAGACGCAATATTTTTGGTCGATGTCTACCGAATCGAATAGAATTTGTAGCATATATATACTGCAAATTATATTTTTCTAGGGGAATTTGGTTAAATTCATGCACCTAGAAATATGTATTGATTTTATGCCCGTGGTCTGGCCAATAATTATATTCGAAGAAAACGCAAACAATATTTACATATTATTTTTGTTTTTGTGGACTGTGTGGATTAAAGCTAATTGAAATATTTTGTGACCTATAGTCCAAAATGCGTTTCGCCCGGGCACGATAGTTGGGCTCATCAGTTAGATGCTATCGTACCTTTCTAAGACGCAATATATTTGGTCGATGTCTACCGACTCTAATAGAATTTGAAGCATATATATACTGCAAATTATATTTTTCTACGGGAATTTGGTTAAATTCATGCACCTAGAAATATGTATTGATTTTATGCCCGTGGTCTGGCCAGTAATTATATTCGAAGAAAACGCAAACAATATTTACATATTATTTTTGTTTTTGATTTTGTGGACTGTATTAAAGCCAATTGAAATATTTTGTGACCTATAGTCCGAAATGCGTTTTGCCCGGGCACGATAGTTGGGCTCATCAGTTAGATGCGATCGTACCTTTCTAAGACGCAATATTTTTGGTCGATGTCTACCGACTCGAATAGAATTTGCAATTTGTATATATATACTGTAAATTATATATATATATATTCGAAGAAAACGCAAACAATATTTACATATTATTTTTCTTTTTGTCTTTGTGGACTGTGTAGATTAAAGCCAATTGAAATATTTTGTGACCTATAGTCCAAAATGAGTTTCGCCCGGGCACGATAGTTGGGCTCATCAGTTAGATGCTATCGTACCTTCCTAAAACGCAATATTTTTGGTCGATGTCTACCGACTCTAATAGAATTTGCAGCATATATATACTGCAAATTATATTTTTCTAGGGGAATTTGGTTAAATTCATTCACCTAGAAATATGTATTGATTTTACGCCCGTGGTCTGGCCAGTAATTATATTCGAAGAAAACGCAAACAATATTTACATATTATTTTTGTTTTTGTGGACTGTGTGGATTAAAGCTAATTGAAATATTTTGTGACCTATAGTCCAAAATGCGTTTCGCCCGGGCACGATAGTTGGGCTCATCAGTTAGATGCTATCGTACCTTTCTAAGACGCAATATTTTTGGTCGATGTCTACCGACTCTAATAGAATTTGCAGCATATATATACTGCAAATTATATTTTTCTACGGGAATTTGGTTAAATTCATGCACCTAGAAATATGTATTGATTTTATGCCCGTGGTCTGGCCAGTAATTATGTTCGAAGAAAACGCAAACAATATTTACATATTATTTTTGTTTTTGTGGACTGTGTGAATTAAAGCTAATTGAAATATTTTGTGACCTATAATCCAAAATGCGTTTCGCCCGGGCACGATAGTTGGGCTCATCAGTTAAATGCTATCGTACCTTCGTAAAATGCAATATTTTTGTTCGATGTCTACCGACTCTAATAGAATTTGCAGCATTTATGTACTGCAAATTATATTTTTCTAGGGGAATTTGGTTACATTCATGCACCTAGAAATATGTATTGATTTTATGCCCGTGGTCTGGCCAGTAATTGTATTCGAAGAAAACGCAAACAATATTTACATATTATTTTTGTTTTTGTTTTTGTGGACTGTGTAGATTAAAGCCAATTGAAATATTTTGTGACCTATAGTCCAAAATGCGTTTCGGCCGGGCACGATAGTTTGGCTCATCAGTTAGATGCGATCGTACCTTTCTAAGACGCAATATTTTTGGTCGATGTCTACCGAATCGAATAGAATTTGTAGCATATATATACTGCAAATTATATTTTTCTAGGGGAATTTGGTTAAATTCATGCACCTAGAAATATGTATTGATTTTATGCCCGTGGTCTGGCCAATAATTATATTCGAAGAAAACGCAAACAATATTTACATATTATTTTTTTTTTGTGGACTGTGTGGATTAAAGCTAATTGAAATATTTTGTGACCTATAGTCCAAAATGCGTTTCGCCCGGGCACGATAGTTGGGCTCATCAGTTAGATGCTATCGTACCTTTCTAAGACGCAATATATTTGGTCGATGTCTACCGACTCTAATAGAATTTGAAGCATATATATACTGCAAATTATATTTTTCTACGGGAATTTGGTTAAATTCATGCACCTAGAAATATGTATTGATTTTATGCCCGTGGTCTGGCCAGTAATTATATTCGAAGAAAACGCAAACAATATTTACATATTATTTTTGTTTTTGATTTTGTGGACTGTGTGGATTAAAGCGAATTGAAATATTTTGTGACCTATAGTCCGAAATGCGTTTTGCCCGGGCACGATAGTTGGGCTCATCAGTTAGATGCGATCGTACCTTTCTAAGACGCAATATTTTTGGTCGATGTCTACCGACTCGAATAGAATTGCAATTTGTATATATATACTGTAAATTATATATATATATATTCGAAGAAAACGCAAACAATATTTACATATTATTTTTCTTTTTGTCTTTGTGGACTGTGTAGATTAAAGCCAATTGAAATATTTTGTGACCTATAGTCCAAAATGAGTTTCGCCCGGCACGATAGTTGGGCTCATCAGTTAGATGTTATCGTACATTTCTAAGACGCAATATTTTTGGTCGATGTCTGCCGACTCTAATAGAATTTGCAGATTTATGTACTGCAAATTATATTTTTCTAGGGGAATTTGGTTACATTCATGCACCTAGAAATATGTATTGAATTTATGCCCATGGTCTGGCCAGTAATTATATTCGAAGAAAACGCAAACAATATTTACATATTATTTTTGTTTTTGTTTTTGTGGACTGTGTAGATTAAAGCCAATTGAAATATTTTGTGACCTATAGTCCAAAATGCGTTTCGGTCGGGCACGATAGTTGGGCTCATCAGTTAGATACGATCGTACCTTTCTAAGACGCAATATTTTTGGTCGATGTCTACCGATTCGAATAGAATTTGCAGCATATATATACTGCAAATTATATATATATATATTTTTTTAGGGGAATTTGGTTTAATTCATGCACCTAGAAATATGTATTGATTTTATGCCCGTGGTCTGGCCAGTAATTATATTCGAAGAAAACGCAAACAATATTTACATATTATTTTTGTTTTTGTTTTTGTGGACTGTGTAGATTAAAGCCAATTGAAATATTTTGTGACCTATAGTCCAAAATGCGTTTCGGCCGGGCACGATAGTTTGGCTCATCAGTTAGATGCGATCGTACCTTTCTAAGACGCAATATTTTTGGTCGATGTCTACCGAATCGAATAGAATTTGTAGCATATATATACTGCAAATTATATTTTTCTAGGGGAATTTGGTTAAATTCATGCACCTAGAAATATGTATTGATTTTATGCCCGTGGTCTGGCCAATAATTATATTCGAAGAAAACGCAAACAATATTTACATATTATTTTTTTTTTGTGGACTGTGTGGATTAAAGCTAATTGAAATATTTTGTGACCTATAGTCCAAAATGCGTTTCGCCCGGGCACGATAGTTGGGCTCATCAGTTAGATGCTATCGTACCTTTCTAAGACGCAATATATTTGGTCGATGTCTACCGACTCTAATAGAATTTGAAGCATATATATACTGCAAATTATATTTTTCTACGGGAATTTGGTTAAATTCATGCACCTAGAAATATGTATTGATTTTATGCCCGTGGTCTGGCCAGTAATTATATTCGAAGAAAACGCAAACAATATTTACATATTATTTTTGTTTTTGATTTTGTGGACTGTATGGATTAAAGCGAATTGAAATATTTTGTGACCTATAGTCCGAAATGCGTTTTGCCCGGGCACGATAGTTGGGCTCATCAGTTAGATGCGATCGTACCTTTCTAAGACGCAATATTTTTGGTCGATGTCTACCGACTCGAATAGAATTGCAATTTGTATATATATACTGTAAATTATATATATATATATTCGAAGAAAACGCAAACAATATTTACATATTATTTTTCTTTTTGTCTTTGTGGACTGTGTAGATTAAAGCCAATTGAAATATTTTGTGACCTATAGTCCAAAATGAGTTTCGCCCGGCACGATAGTTGGGCTCATCAGTTAGATGTTATCGTACATTTCTAAGACGCAATATTTTTGGTCGATGTCTGCCGACTCTAATAGAATTTGCAGATTTATGTACTGCAAATTATATTTTTCTAGGGGAATTTGGTTACATTCATGCACCTAGAAATATGTATTGAATTTATGCCCATGGTCTGGCCAGTAATTATATTCGAAGAAAACGCAAACAATATTTACATATTATTTTTGTTTTTGTTTTTGTGGACTGTGTAGATTAAAGCCAATTGAAATATTTTGTGACCTATAGTCCAAAATGCGTTTCGGTCGGGCACGATAGTTGGGCTCATCAGTTAGATACGATCGTACCTTTCTAAGACGCAATATTTTTGGTCGATGTCTACCGATTCGAATAGAATTTGCAGCATATATATACTGCAAATTATATATATATATATTTTTTTAGGGGAATTTGGTTTAATTCATGCACCTAGAAATATGTATTGATTTTATGCCCGTGGTCTGGCCAGTAATTATATTCGAAGAAAACGCAAACAATATTTACATATTATTTTTGTTTTTGTGGACTGTGTGGATTAAAGCTAATTGAAATATTTTGTGACCTATAATCCTAAATGCGTTTCGCCCGGGCACGATAGTTGGGCTCATCAGTTAGATGCGATCGTACCTTTCAAAGACGCAATATTTTTGGTCGATGTCTACCGCCTCGAATAGAATTTGCAATTTGTATATATATACTGTAAATTATATATATATATATATTTTTTTTAGGGGAATTTGGTTTAATTCATGCACCTAGAAATATGTATTGATCTTATGCCCGTGGTCTGGCCAGTAATTATATTCGAAGAAAACGCAAAAAATATTTACATATTATTTTTCTTTTTGTCTTTGTGGACTGTGTAGATTAAAGCCAATTGAAATATTTTTTGACCTATAGTCCAAAATGCGTTTCGGCCGGGCACGATAGTTGGGCTCATCAGTTAGATGCGATCGTACCTTTCTAAGACGCAATATTTTTGGTCGATATCTACCGACTCGAATAGAATTTGTAGCATATATATACTGCAAATTATATTTTTCTAGGGGAATTTGGTTAAATTCATGCACCTAGAAATATGTATTGAATTTATGCCCGTGGTCTGGCCAGTAATTATATTCGAAGAAAACGCAAACAATATTTACATATTGTTTTTGTTTTTGTTTTTGTGGACTGTGTAGATTAAAGCCAATTGAAATATTTTGTGACCTATAGTCCAAAATGAGTTTCGCCCGGGCACGATAGTTGGGCTCATCAGTTAGATGCTATCGTACCTTCCTAAAACGCAATATTTTTGGTCGATGTCTACCGACTCTAATAGAATTTGCAGCATATATATACTGCAAATTATATTTTTCTACGGGAATTTAGTTAAATTCATGCACCTAGAAATATGTATTGATTTTATGCCCGTGGTCTGGCCAGTAATTATGTTCGAAGAAAACGCAAACAATATTTACATATTATTTTTGTTTTTGTGGACTGTGTGAATTAAAGCTAAGTGAAATATTTTGTGACCTATAATCCAAAATGCGTTTCGCCCGGGCACGATAGTTGGGCTCATCAGTTAGATGCTATCGTACCTTCGTAAAACGCAATATTTTTGTTCGATGTCTACCGACTCTAATAGAATTTGCAGCATTTATGTACTGCAAATTATATTTTTCTAGGGGAATTTGGTTACATTCATGCACCTAGAAATATGTATTGATTTTATGCCCGTGGTCTGGCCAGTAATTATATTCGAAGAGAACGCAAACAATATTTACATATTATTTTTGTTTTTGTTTTTGTGGACTGTGTAGATTAAAGCCAATTGAAATATTTTGTGACCTATAGTCCAAAATGCGTTTCGGCCGGGCACGATAGTTTGGCTCATCAGTTAGATGCGATCGTACCTTTCTAAGACGCAATATTTTTGGTCGATGTCTACCGAATCGAATAGAATTTGTAGCATATATATACTGCAAATTATATTTTTCTAGGGAAATTTGGTTAAATTCATGCACCTAGAAATATGTATTGATTTTATGCCCGTGGTCTGGCCAATAATTATATTCGAAGAAAACGCAAACAATATTTACATATTATTTTTGTTTTTGTTTTTGTGGACTGTGTAGATTAAAGCCAATTGAAATATTTTGTGACCTATAGTCCAAAATGCGTTTCGGTCGGGCACGATAGTTGGACTCATCAGTTAGATACGATCGTACCTTTCTAAGACGCAATATTTTTGGTCGATGTCTACCGATTCGAATAGAATTCGCAGCATATATATACTGCAAATTATATATATATATATTTTTTTGGGGGAATTTGGTTTAATTCATGCACCTAGAAATATGTATTGATTTTATGCCCGTGATCTGGCCAGTAATTATATTCGAAGAAAACGCAAACAATATTTATATATTATTTTTGTTTTTGTGGACTGTGTGGATTAAAGCTAATTGAAATATTTTGTGACCTATAATCCTAAATGCGTTTCGCCCGGGCACGATAGTTGGGCTCATCAGTTAGATGCGATCGTACCTTTCAAAGACGCAATATTTTTGGTCGATGTCTACCGACTCGAATAGAATTTGCAATTTGTATATATATACTGTAAATTATATATATATATATATATATTTCTTTAGGGGAATTTGGTTTAATTCATGCACCTAGAAATATGTATTGATTTTATGCCCGTGGTCTGGCCAGTAATTATATTCGAAGAAAACGCAAACAATATTTACATATTATTTTTCTTTTTGTCTTTGTGGAGTAGATTAAAGCCAATTGAAATATTTTTTGACCTATAGTCCAAAATGCGTTTCGGCCGGGCACGATAGTTGGGCTCATCAGTTAGATGCGATCGTACCTTTCTAAGACGCAATATTTTTGGTCGATATCTACCGACTCGAATAGAATTTGTAGCATATATATACTGCAAATTATATTTTTCTAGGGGAATTTGGTTAAATTCATGCACCTAGACATATGTATTGATTTTATGCCCGTGGTCTGGCCAGTATTTATATTCGAAGAAAACGCAAACAATATTTACATATTGTTTTTGTTTTTGTTTTTGTGGACTGTGTAGATTAAAGCCAATTGAAATATTTTGTGACCTATAGTCCAAAATGAGTTTCGCCCGGGCACGATAGTTGGGCTCATCAGTTAGATGCTATCGTACCTTCCTAAAACGCAATATTTTTGGTCGATGTCTACCGACTCTAATAGAATTTGCAGCATATATATACTGCAAATTATATTTTTCTACGGGAATTTGGTTAAATTCATGCACCTAGAAATATGTATTGATTTTATGCCCGTGGTCTGGCCAGTAATTATGTTCGAAGAAAACGCAAACAATATTTACATATTATTTTTGTTTTTGTGGACTGTGTGAATTAAAGCTAAGTGAAATATTTTGTGACCTATAATCCAAAATGCGTTTCGCCCGGGCACGATAGTTGGGCTCATCAGTTAGATGCTATCGTACCTTCGTAAAACGCAATATTTTTGTTCGATGTCTACCGACTCTAATAGAATTTGCAGCATTTATGTACTGCAAATTATATTTTTCTAGGGGAATTTGGTTACATTCATGCACCTAGAAATATGTATTGATTTTATGCCCGTGGTCTGGCCAGTAATTATATTCGAAGAGAACGCAAACAATATTTACATATTATTTTTGTTTTTGTTTTTGTGGACTGTGTAGATTAAAGCCAATTGAAATATTTTGTGACCTATAGTCCAAAATGCGTTTCGGCCGGGCACGATAGTTTGGCTCATCAGTTAGATGCGATCGTACCTTTCTAAGACGCAATATTTTTGGTCGATGTCTACCGACTCGAATAGAATTTGCAATTTGTATATATATACTGTAAATTATATATATATATATATTTTTTTTTAGGGGAATTTGGTTTAATTCATGCACCTAGAAATATGTATTGATTTTATGCCCGTGGTCTGGCCAGTAATTATATTCGAAGAAAACGCAAACAATATTTACATATTATTTTTCTGTTTGTCTTTGTGGACTGTGTAGATTAAAGCCAATTGAAATATTTTTTGACCTATAGTCCAAAATGCGTTTCGGCCGGGCACGATAGTTGGGCTCATCAGTTAGATGCGATCGTACCTTTCTAAGACGCAATATTTTTGGTCGATATCTACCGACTCGAATAGAATTTGTAGCATATATATACTGCAAATTATATTTTTCTAGGGGAATTTGGTTAAATTCATGCACCTAGAAATATGTATTGATTTTATGCCCGTGGTCTGGCCAGTAATTATATTCGAAGAAAACGCCAACAATATTTACATATTGTTTTTGTTTTTGTTTTTGTTTTTGTGGACTGTGTAGATTAAAGCCAATTGAAATATTTTGTGACCTATAGTCCAAAATGAGTTTCGCCCGGGCACGATAGTTGGGCTCATCAGTTAGATGCTATCGTACCTTCCTAAAACGCAATATTTTTGGTCGATGTCTACCGACTCTAATAGAATTTGCAGCATATATATACTGCAAATTATATTTTTCTACGGGAATTTGGTTAAATTCATGCACCTAGAAATATGTATTGATTTTATGCCCGTGGTCTGGCCAGTAATTATGTTCGAAGAAAACGCAAACAATATTTACATATTATTTTTGTTTTTGTGGACTGTGTGAATTAAACCTAAGTGAAATATTTTGTGACCTATAATCCAAAATGCGTTTCGCCCGGGCACGATAGTTGGGCTCATCAGTTAGATGCTATCGTACCTTCGTAAAACGCAATATTTTTGTTTGATGTCTACCGACTCTAATAGAATTTGCAGCATTTATGTACTGCAAATAATATTTTTCTAGGGGAATTTGGTTACATTCATGCACCTAGAAATATGTATTGATTTTATGCCCGTGGTCTGGCCAATAATTATATTCGAAGAAAACGCAAACAATATTTACATATTATTTTTGTTTTTGTGGACTGTGTGGATTAAAGCTAATTGAAATATTTTGTGACCTATAGTCCAAAATGCGTTTCGCCCGGGCACGATAGTTGGGCTCATCAGTTAGATGCTATCGTACCTTTCTAAGACGCAATATATTTGGTCGATGTCTTCCGACTCTAATAGAATTTGAAGCATATATATACTGCAAATTATATTTTTCTACGGGAATTTGGTTAAATTCATGCACCTAGAAATATGTATTGATTTTATGCCCATGGTCTGGCCAGTAATTATATTCGAAGAAAACGCAAACAATATTTACATATTATTTTTCTTTTTGTCTTTGTGGACTGTGTAGATTAAAGCCAATTGAAATATTTTGTGACCTATAGTCCAAAATGAGTTTCGCCCGGCACGATAGTTGGGCTCATCAGTTAGATGTTATCGTACATTTCTAAGACGCAATATTTTTGGTCGATGTCTACCGACTCTAATAGAATTTGCAGCATTTATGTACTGCAAATTATATTTTTCTAGGGGAATTTGGTTACATTCATGCACCTAGAAATATGTATTGATTTTATGCCCATGGTCTGGCCAGTAATTATATTCGAAGAAAACGCAAACAATATTTACATATTATTTTTGTTTTTGTTTTTGTGGACTGTGTAGATTAAAGCCAATTGAAATATTTTGTGACCTATAGTCCAAAATGCGTTTCGGTCGGGCACGATAGTTGGGCTCATCAGTTAGATACGATCGTACCTTTCTAAGACGCAATATTTTTGGTCGATGTCTACCGCTTCGAATAGAATTTGCAGCATATATATACTGCAAATTATATATATATATATTTTTTTAGGGGAATTTGGTTTAATTCATGCACCTAGAAATATGTATTGATTTTATGCCCGTGGTCTGGCCAGTAATTATATTCGAAGAAAACGCAAACAATATTTACATATTATTTTTGTTTTTGTGGACTGTGTGGATTAAAGCTAATTGAAATATTTTGTGACCTATAATCCTAAATGCGTTTCGCCCGGGCACGATAGTTGGGCTCATCAGTTAGATGCGATCGTACCTTTCAAAGACGCAATATTTTTGGTCGATGTCTACCGACTCGAATAGAATTTGCAATTTGTATATATATACTGTAAATTATATATATATACATATTTTTTTTTAGGGGAATTTGGTTTAATTCATGCACCTAGAAATATGTATTGATTTTATGCCCGTGGTCTGGCCAGTAATTATATTCGAAGAAAACGCAAACAATATTTACATATTATTTTTCTTTTTGTCTTTGTGGACTGTGTAGATTAAAGCCAATTGAAATATTTTTTGACCTATAGTCCAAAATGCGTTTCGGCCGGGCACGATAGTTGGGCTCATCAGTTAGATGCGATCGTACCTTTCTAAGACGCAATATTTTTGGTCGATATCTACCGACTCGAATAGAATTTGTAGCATATATATACTGCAAATTATATTTTTCTAGGGGAATTTGGTTAAATTCATGCACCTAGAAATATGTATTGATTTTATGCCCGTGGTCTGGCCAGTAATTATGTTCGAAGAAAACGCAAACAATATTTACATATTATTTTTGTTGTTGTGGACTGTGTGAATTAAAGCTAAGTGAAATATTTTGTGACCTATAATCCAAAATGCGTTTCGCCCGGGCACGATAGTTGGGCTCATCAGTTAGATGCTATCGTACCTTCGTAAAACGCAATATTTTTGTTCGATGTCTACCGACTCTAATAGAATTTGCAGCATTTATGTACTGCAAATTATATTTTTCTAGGGGAATTTGGTTACATTCATGCACCTAGAAATATGTATTGATTTTATGCCCGTGGTCTGGCCAGTAATTATATTCGAAGAGAACGCAAACAATATTTACATATTATTTTTGTTTTTGTTTTTGTGGACTGTGTAGATTAAAGCCAATGAAATATTTTGTGACCTATAGTCCAAAATGCGTTTCGGCCGGGCACGATAGTTTGGCTCATCAGTTAGATGCGATCGTACCTTTCTAAGACGCAATATTTTTGGTCGATGTCTACCGAATCGAATAGAATTTGTAGCATATATATACTGCAAATTATATTTTTCTAGGGGAATTTGGTTAAATTCATGCACCTAGAAATATGTATTGATTTTATGCCCGTGGTCTGGCCAATAATTATATTCGAAGAAAACGCAAACAATATTTACATATTATTTTTGTTTTTGTGGACTGTGTGGATTAAAGCTAATTGAAATATTTTGTGACCTATAGTCCAAAATGCGTTTCGCCTGGGCACGATAGTTGGGCTCATCAGTTAGATGCTATCGTACCTTTCTAAGACGCAATATATTTGGTCGATGTCTTTAATAGAATTTGAAGCATATATATACTGCAAATTATATTTTTCTACGGGAATTTGGTTAAATTCATGCACCTAGAAATATATATTGATCTTATGCCCGTGGTCTGGCCAGTAATTATATTCGAAGAAAACGCAAACAATATTTACATATTATTTTTGTTTTTGATTTTGTGGACTGTGTGGATTAAAGCCAATTGAAATATTTTGTGACCTATAGTCCGAAATGCGTTTTGCCCGGGCACGATAGTTGGGCTCATCAGTTAGATGCGATCGTACCTTTCTAAGACGCAATATTTTTGGTCGATGTCTACCAACTCGAGTAGAATTTGCAATTTGTATATATATACTGTAAATTATATATATATATATTCGAAGAAAACGCAAACAATATTTACATATTATTTTTCTTTTTGTCTTTGTGGACTGTGTAGATTAAAGCCAATTGAAATATTTTGTGACCTATAGTCCAAAATGAGTTTCGCCCGGCACGATAGTTGGGCTCATCAGTTAGATGTTATCGTACATTTCTAAGACGCAATATTTTTGGTCGATGTCTACCGACTCTAATAGAATTTGCAGCATTTATGTACTGCAAATTATATTTTTCTAGGGGAATTTGGTTACATTCATGCACCTAGAAATATGTATTGATTTTATGCCCATGGTCTGGCCAGTAATTATATTCGAAGAAAACGCAAACAATATTTACATATTATTTTTGTTTTTGTTTTTGTGGACTGTGTAGATTAAAGCCAATTGAAATATTTTGTGACCTATAGTCCAAAATGCGTTTCGGTCGGGCACGATAGTTGGGCTCATCAGTTAGATACGATCGTACCTTTCTAAGACGCAATATTTTTGGTCGATGTCTACCGCTTCGAATAGAATTTGCAGCATATATATACTGCAAATTATATATATATATATTTTTTTAGGGGAATTTGGTTTAATTCATGCACCTAGAAATATGTATTGATTTTATGCCCGTGGTCTGGCCAGTAATTATATTCGAAGAAAACGCAAACAATATTTACATATTATTTTTGTTTTTGTGGACTGTGTGGATTAAAGCTAATTGAAATATTTTGTGACCTATAATCCTAAATGCGTTTCGCCCGGGCACGATAGTTGGGCTCATCAGTTAGATGCGATCGTACCTTTCAAAGACGCAATATTTTTGGTCGATGTCTACCGACTCGAATAGAATTTGCAATTTGTATATATATACTGTAAATTATATATATATACATATTTTTTTTTAGGGGAATTTGGTTTAATTCATGCACCTAGAAATATGTATTGATTTTATGCCCGTGGTCTGGCCAGTAATTATATTCGAAGAAAACGCAAACAATATTTACATATTATTTTTCTTTTTGTCTTTGTGGACTGTGTAGATTAAAGCCAATTGAAATATTTTTTGACCTATAGTCCAAAATGCGTTTCGGCCGGGCACGATAGTTGGGCTCATCAGTTAGATGCGATCGTACCTTTCTAAGACGCAATATTTTTGGTCGATATCTACCGACTCGAATAGAATTTGTAGCATATATATACTGCAAATTATATTTTTCTAGGGGAATTTGGTTAAATTCATGCACCTAGAAATATGTATTGATTTTATGCCCGTGGTCTGGCCAGTAATTATATTCGAAGAAAACGCAAACAATATTTACATATTATTTTTGTTTTTGTGGACTGTGTGGATTAAAGCTAATTGAAATATTTTGTGACCTATAGTCCAAAATGCGTTTCGCCCGGGCACGATAGTTGGGCTCATCAGTTAGATGCTATCGTACCTTTCTAAGACGTAATATTTTTGGTCGATGTCTACCGACTCTAATAGAATTTGCAGCATATATATACTGCAAATTATATTTTTCTACGGGAATTTGGTTAAATTCATGCACCTAGAAATATGTATTGATTTTATGCCCGTGGTCTGGCCAGTAATTATGTTCGAAGAAAACGCAAACAATATTTACATATTATTTTTGTTTTTGTGGACTGTGTGAATTAAAGCTAATTGAAATATTTTGTGACCTATAATCCAAAATGCGTTTCGCCCGGGCACGATAGTTGAGCTCATCAGTTAGATGCTATCGTACCTTCGTAAAACGCAATATTTTTGTTCGATGTCTACCGACTCTAATAGAATTTGCAGCATTTATGTACTGCAAATTATATTTTTCTAGGGGAATTTGGTTACATTCATGCACCTAGAAATATGTATTGATTTTATGCCCGTGGTCTGGCCAGTAATTATATTCGAAGAAAACGCAAACAATATTTACATATTATTTTTGTTTTTGTGGACTGTGTGGATTAAAGCTAATTGAAATATTTTGTGACCTATAGTCCAAAATGCGTTTCGCCCGGGCACGATAGTTGGGCTCATCAGTTAGATGCTATCGTATCTTTCTAAGACGCAATATTTTTGGTCGATGTCTACCGACTCTAATAGAATTTGCAGCATATATATACTGCAAATTATATTTTTCTACGGGAATTTGGTTAAATTCATGCACCTAGAAATATATATTGATTTTATGCCCGTGGTCTGGCCAGTAATTATATTCGAAGAAAACGCAAACAATATTTACATATTATTTTTGTTTTTGTTTTTGTGGACTGTGTAGATTAAAGCCAATTGAAATATTTTTTGACCTATAGTCCAAAATGCGTTTCGGCCGGGCACGATAGTTGGGCTCATCAGTTAGATGCGATCGTACCTTTCTAAGACGCAATATTTTTGGTCGATATCTACCGACTCGAATAGAATTTGTAGCATATTTATACTGCAAATTATATTTTTCTAGGGGAATTTGGTTAAATTCATGCACCTAGAAATATGTATTGATTTTATGCCCGTGGTCTGGCCAGTAATTATATTCGAAGAAAACGCAAACAATGTTTACATATTGTTTTTGTTTTTGTTTTTGTGGACTGTGTAGATTAAAGCCAATTGAAATATTTTGTGACCTATAGTCCAAAATGAGTTTCGCCCGGGCACGATAGTTATGCTCATTAGTTAGATGCTATCGTACCTTCCTAAAACGCAATATTTTTGGTCGATGTCTACCGACTCTAATAGAATTTGCAGCATATGTATACTGCAAATTATATTTTTCTAGGGGAATTTGGTTAAATTCATTCACCTAGAAATATGTATTGATTTTACGCCCGTGGTCTGGCCAGTAATTATATTCGAAGAAAACGCAAACAATATTTACATATTATTTTTGTTTTTGTGGACTGTGTGGATTAAAGCTAATTGAAATATTTTGTGACCTATAGTCCAAAATGCGTTTCGCCCGGGCACGATAGTTGGGCTCATCAGTTAGATGCTATCGTACCTTTCTAAGACGCAATATTTTTGGTCGATGTCTACCGACTCTAATAGAATTTGCAGCATATATATACTGCAAATTATATTTTTCTACGGGAATTTGGTTAAATTCATGCATCTAGAAATATGTATTGATTTTATGCCCGTGGTCTGGCCAGTAATTATATTCGAAGAAAACGCAAACAATATTTACATATTATTTTTGTGTTTGATTTTGTGGACTGTGTGGATTAAAGCCAATTGAAATATTTTGTGACCTATAGTCCGAAATGCGTTTCGCCCGGGCACGATAGTTGGGCTCATCAGTTAGATGCGATCGTACCTTTCTAAGACGCAATATTTTTGGTCGATGTCTACCAAATCGAATAGAATTTGTAGCATATATATACTGCAAATTATATTTTTCAAGGGGAATTTGGTTAAATTCATGCACCTAGAAATATGTATTGATTTTATGCCCGTGGTCTGTCCAGTAATTATATTCGAAGAAAACGCAAACAATATTTACATATTATTTTTGTTTTTGTTTTTGTGGACTGTGTAGATTAAAGCCAATTGAAATATTTTGTGACCTATAGTCCAAAATGCGTTTCGGTCGGGCACGATAGTTGGGCTCATCAGTTAGATACGATCGTACCTTTCTAAGACGCAATATTTTTGGTCGATGTCTACCGCTTCGAATAGAATTTGCAGCATATATATACTGCAAATTATATATATATATATTTTTTTAGGGGAATTTGGTTTAATTCATGCACCTAGAAATATGTATTGATTTTATGCCCGTGGTCTGGCCAGTAATTATATTCGAAGAAAACGCAAACAATATTTACATATTATTTTTGTTTTTGTGGACTGTGTGGATTAAAGCTAATTGAAATATTTTGTGACCTATAATCCTAAATGCGTTTCGCCCGGGCACGATAGTTGGGCTCATCAGTTAGATGCGATCGTACCTTTCAAAGACGCAATATTTTTGGTCGATGTCTACCGACTCGAATAGAATTTGCAATTTGTATATATATACTGTAAATTATATATATATACATATTTTTTTTTAGGGGAATTTGGTTTAATTCATGCACCTAGAAATATGTATTGATTTTATGCCCGTGGTCTGGCCAGTAATTATATTCGAAGAAAACGCAAACAATATTTACATATTATTTTTCTTTTTGTCTTTGTGGACTGTGTAGATTAAAGCCAATTGAAATATTTTTTGACCTATAGTCCAAAATGCGTTTCGGCCGGGCACGATAGTTGGGCTCATCAGTTAGATGCTGTCGTACCTTCCTAAAACGCAATATTTTTGGTCGATATCTACCGACTCGAATAGAATTTGTAGCATATATATACTGCAAATTATATTTTTCTAGGGGAATTTGGTTAAATTCATGCACCTAGAAATATGTATTGATTTTATGCCCGTGGTCTGGCCAGTAATTATATTCGAAGAAAACGCAAACAATATTTACATATTGTTTTTGTTTTTGTTTTTGTGGACTGTGTAGATTAAAGCCAATTGAAATATTTTGTGACCTATAGTCCAAAATGAGTTTCGCCCGGGCACGATAGTTGGGCTCATCAGTTAGATGCTATCGTACCTTCCTAAAACGCAATATTTTTGGTCGATGTCTACCGACTCTAATAGAATTTGCAGCATATATATACTGCAAATTATATTTTTCTAGGGGAATTTGGTTAAATTCATTCACCTAGAAATATGTATTGATTTTACGCCCGTGGTCTGGCCAGTAATTATATTCGAAGAAAACGCAAACAATATTTACATATTATTTTTGTTTTTGTGGACTGTGTGGATTAAAGCTAATTGAAATATTTTGTGACCTATAGTCCAAAATGCGTTTCGCCCGGGCACGATAGTTGGGCTCATCAGTTAGATGCTATCGTACCTTTCTAAGACGCAATATTTTTGGTCGATGTCTACCGACTCTAATAGAATTTGCAGCATATATATACTGCAAATTATATTTTTCTACGGGAATTTGGTTAAATTCATGCACCTAGAAATATGTATTGATTTTATGCCCGTGGTCTGGCCAGTAATTATGTTCGAAGAAAACGCAAACAATATTTACATATTATTTTTGTTTTTGTGGACTGTGTGAATTAAAGCTAATTGAAATATTTTGTGACCTATAATCCAAAATGCGTTTCGCCCGGGCACGATAGTTGAGCTCATCAGTTAGATGCTATCGTACCTTCGTAAAACGCAATATTTTTGTTCGATGTCTACCGACTCTAATAGAATTTGCAGCATTTATGTACTGCAAATTATATTTTTCTAGGGGAATTTGGTTACATTCATGCACCTAGAAATATGTATTGATTTTATGCCCGTGGTCTGGCCAGTAATTATATTCGAAGAAAACGCAAACAATATTTACATATTATTTTTGTTTTTGTGGACTGTGTGGATTAAAGCTAATTGAAATATTTTGTGACCTATAGTCCAAAATGCGTTTCGCCCGGGCACGATAGTTGGGCTCATCAGTTAGATGCTATCGTATCTTTCTAAGACGCAATATTTTTGGTCGATGTCTACCGACTCTAATAGAATTTGCAGCATATATATACTGCAAATTATATTTTTCTACGGGAATTTGGTTAAATTCATGCACCTAGAAATATATATTGATTTTATGCCCGTGGTCTGGCCAGTAATTATATTCGAAGAAAACGCAAACAATATTTACATATTATTTTTGTTTTTGTTTTTGTGGACTGTGTAGATTAAAGCCAATTGAAATATTTTTTGACCTATAGTCCAAAATGCGTTTCGGCCGGGCACGATAGTTGGGCTCATCAGTTAGATGCGATCGTACCTTTCTAAGACGCAATATTTTTGGTCGATATCTACCGACTCGAATAGAATTTGTAGCATATTTATACTGCAAATTATATTTTTCTAGGGGAATTTGGTTAAATTCATGCACCTAGAAATATGTATTGATTTTATGCCCGTGGTCTGGCCAGTAATTATATTCGAAGAAAACGCAAACAATGTTTACATATTGTTTTTGTTTTTGTTTTTGTGGACTGTGTAGATTAAAGCCAATTGAAATATTTTGTGACCTATAGTCCAAAATGAGTTTCGCCCGGGCACGATAGTTATGCTCATTAGTTAGATGCTATCGTACCTTCCTAAAACGCAATATTTTTGGTCGATGTCTACCGACTCTAATAGAATTTGCAGCATATGTATACTGCAAATTATATTTTTCTAGGGGAATTTGGTTAAATTCATTCACCTAGAAATATGTATTGATTTTACGCCCGTGGTCTGGCCAGTAATTATATTCGAAGAAAACGCAAACAATATTTACATATTATTTTTGTTTTTGTGGACTGTGTGGATTAAAGCTAATTGAAATATTTTGTGACCTATAGTCCAAAATGCGTTTCGCCCGGGCACAATAGTTGGGCTCATCAGTTAGATGCTATCGTACCTTTCTAAGACGCAATATTTTTGGTCGATGTCTACCGACTCTAATAGAATTTGCAGCATATATATACTGCAAATTATATTTTTCTACGGGAATTTGGTTAAATTCATGCATCTAGAAATATGTATTGATTTTATGCCCGTGGTCTGGCCAGTAATTATATTCGAAGAAAACGCAAACAATATTTACATATTATTTTTGTGTTTGATTTTGTGGACTGTGTGGATTAAAGCCAATTGAAATATTTTGTGACCTATAGTCCGAAATGCGTTTCGCCCGGGCACGATAGTTGGGCTCATCAGTTAGATGCGATCGTACCTTTCTAAGACGCAATATTTTTGGTCGATGTCTACCAAATCGAATAGAATTTGTAGCATATATATACTGCAAATTATATTTTTCAAGGGGAATTTGGTTAAATTCATGCACCTAGAAATATGTATTGATTTTATGCCCGTGGTCTGTCCAGTAATTATATTCGAAGAAAACGCAAACAATATTTACATATTATTTTTGTTTTTGTTTTTGTGGACTGTGTAGATTAAAGCCAATTGAAATATTTTGTGACCTATAGTCCAAATTGCGTTTCGCCCGGGCACGACAGTTGGGCTCATCAGTTAGATGCTATCGTACCTTTCTAAGACGCAATATATTTGGTCGAGGTCTACCGACTCTAATAGAATTTGCAGCATATATATACTGCAAATTATATTTTTCTACGCGAATTTGGTTAAATTCATGCACCTAGAAATGTGTATTGATTTTATGCCCGTGGTCTGTCCAGTAATTATATTCGAAGAAAACGCAAACAATATTTACATATTATTTTTGTTTTTAATTTTGTGGACTGTGTGGATTAAAGCCAATTGAAATATTTTGTGACCTATAGTCCAAATTGCGTTTCGCCCGGGCACGATAGTTGGGCTCATCAGTTAGATGCGATCGTACCTTTCTAAGACGCAATATTTTTGGTCGATGTCTACCGACTCGAATAGAATTTGCAATTTGTATATATATACTGTAAATTATATATATATATATATATATATATATATATTTTTTATGGGAATTTGGTTTAATTCATGCACCTAGAAATATGTATTGATTTTATGCCCGTGGTCTGGCCAGTAATTATATTCGAAGAAAACGCAAACAATATTTACATATTATTTTTCTTTTTGTCTTTGTGGACTGTGTAGTTTAAAGCCAATTGAAATATTTTGTGACCTATAGTCCAAAATGAGTTTCGCCCGGCACGATAGTTGGGCTCATCAGTTAGATGTTATCGTACATTTCTAAGACGCAATATTCTTGGTCGATGTCTGCCGACTCTAATAGAATTTGCAGCATTTATGTACTGCAAATTATATTTTTCTAGGGGAATTTGGTTACATTCATGCACCTAGAAATATGTATTGATTTTATGCCCGTGGTCTGGCCAGTAATTATATTCGAAGAAAACGCAAACAATATTTACATATTATTTTTGTTTTTGTTTTTGTGGACTGTGTAGATTAAAGCCAATTGAAATATTTTGTGACCTATAGTCCAAATTGCGTTTCGCCCGGGCACGACAGTTGGGCTCATCAGTTAGATGCTATCGTACCTTTCTAAGACGCAATATATTTGGTCGAGGTCTACCGACTCTAATAGAATTTGCAGCATATATATACTGCAAATTATATTTTTCCACGCGAATTTGGTTAAATTCATGCACCTAGAAATATGTATTGATTTTATGCCCGTGGTCTGTCCAGTAATTATATTCGAAGAAAACGCAAACAATATTTACATATTATTTTTGTTTTTAATTTTGTGGACTGTGTGGATTAAAGCCAATTGAAATATTTTGTGACCTATAGTCCAAATTGCGTTTCGCCCGGGCACGATAGTTGGGCTCATCAGTTAGATGCGATCGTACCTTTCTAAGACGCAATATTTTTGGTCGATGTCTACCGACTCGAATAGAATTTGCAATTTGTATATATATACTGTAAATTATATATATATATATATATTTTTTTTTTAGGGGAATTTGGTTTAATTCATGCACCTAGAAATATATATTGATTTTATGCCCGTGGTCTGGCCAGTAATTATATTCGAAGAAAACGCAAACAATATTTACATATTATTTTTCTTTTTGTCTTTGTGGACTGTGTAGTTTAAAGCCAATTGAAATATTTTGTGACCTATAGTCCAAAATGAGTTTCGCCCGGCACGATAGTTGGGCTCATCAGTTAGATGTTATCGTACATTTCTAAGACGCAATATTCTTGGTCGATGTCTGCCGACTCTAATAGAATTTGCAGCATTTATGTACTGCAAATTATATTTTTCTAGGGGAATTTGGTTACATTCATGCACCTAGAAATATGTATTGATTTTATGCCCGTGGTCTGGCCAGTAATTATATTCGAAGAAAACGCAAACAATATTTACATATTATTTTTGTTTTTGTTTTTGTGGACTGTGTAGATTAAAGCCAATTGAAATATTTTGTGAACTATAGTCCAAAATGCGTTTCGGCCGGGTACGATAGTTGGGCTCATCAGTTAGATGCGATCGTACCTTTCGATTCGAATAGAATTTGCAGCATATATATACTGCAAATTATATATATATATATTTTTTTTAGGGGAATCTGGTTTAATTCATGCACCTAGAAATATGTATTGATTTTATGCCCGTGGTCTGGCCAGTAATTATATTCGAAGAAAACGCAAACAATATTTACATATTATTTTTGTTTTTGTGGACTGTGTGGATTAAAGCTAATTGAAATATTTTGTGACCTATAATCCAAAATGCGTTTCGCCCGGGCACGATAGTTGGGCTCATCAGTTAGATGCTGTCGTACCTTCCTAAAACGCAATATTTTTGGTCGATGTCTACCGACTCTAATAGAATTTGCAGCATATATATACTGCAAATTATATTTTTCTAGGGGAATTTGGTTAAATTCATTCACCTAGAAATATGTATTGATTTTATGCCCGTGGTCTGGCCAGTAATTATATTCGAAGAAAACGCAAACAATATTTACATATTATTTTTGTTTTTGTTTTTGTGGACTGTGTAGATTAATGCCAATTGAAATATTTTGTGACCTATAGTCCAAAATGCGTTTCGGCCGGGCACGATAGTTGGGCTCATCAGTTAGATGCGATCGTACCTTTCTAAGACGCAATATTTGTGGTCGATTTCTACCGACTCGAATAGAATTTGTAGCATATATATACTGCAAATTACATTTTTCTAGGGAAATTTGGTTATATTCATGCACCTAGAAATATGTATTGATTTTATGAACGTGGTCTGGCCAGTAATTATATTCGAAGAAAACGCAAACAATATTTACATATTGTTTTTGTTTTTGTGGACTGTGTAGATTAAAGACAATTGAAATATTTTGTGACCTATAGTCCAAAATGAGTTTCGCCGGGCACGATAGTTGGGCTCATCAGTTAGATGCGATCGTACCTTTCAAAGACGCAATATTTTTGGTCGATGTCTACCGACTCGAATAGAATTTGCAATTTGTATATATATACTGTAAATTATATATATATACATATTTTTTTTTAGGGGAATTTGGTTTAATTCATGCACCTAGAAATATGTATTGATTTTATGCCCGTGGTCTGGCCAGTAATTATATTCGAAGAAAACGCAAACAATATTTACATATTATTTTTCTTTTTGTCTTTGTGGACTGTGTAGATTAAAGCCAATTGAAATATTTTTTGACCTATAGTCCAAAATGCGTTTCGGCCGGGCACGATAGTTGGGCTCATCAGTTAGATGCGATCGTACCTTTCTAAGACGCAATATTTTTGGTCGATATCTACCGACTCGAATAGAATTTGTAGCATATATATACTGCAAATTATATTTTTCTAGGGGAATTTGGTTAAATTCATGCACCTAGAAATATGTATTGATTTTATGCCCGTGGTCTGGCCAGTAATTATATTCGAAGAAAACGCAAACAATATTTACATATTGTTTTTGTTTTTGTTTTTGTGGACTGTGTAGATTAAAGCCAATTGAAATATTTTGTGACCTATAGTCCAAAATGAGTTTCGCCCGGGCACGATAGTTGGGCTCATCAGTTAGATGCTATCGTACCTTCCTAAAACGCAATATTTTTGGTCGATGTCTACCGACTCTCATAGAATTTGCAGCATATATATACTGCAAATTATATTTTTCTAGGGGAATTTGGTTAAATTCATTCACCTAGAAATATGTATTGATTTTACGCCCGTGGTCTGGCCAGTAATTATATTCGAAGAAAACGCAAACAATATTTACATATTATTTTTGTTTTTGTGGACTGTGTGGATTAAAGCTAATTGAAATATTTTGTGACCTATAGTCCAAAATGCGTTTCGCCCGGGCACGATAGTTGGGCTCATCAGTTAGATGCTATCGTACCTTTCTAAGACGCAATATTTTTGGTCGATGTCTACCGACTCTAATAGAATTTGCAGCATATATATACTGCAAATTATATTTTTCTACGGGAATTTGGTTAAATTCATGCACCTAGAAATATGTATTGATTTTATGCCCGTGGTCTGGCCAGTAATTATGTTCGAAGAAAACGCAAACAATATTTACATATTATTTTTGTTTTTGTGGACTGTGTGAATTAAAGCTAATTGAAATATTTTGTGACCTATAATCCAAAATGCGTTTCGCCCGGGCACGATAGTTGAGCTCATCAGTTAGATGCTATCGTACCTTCGTAAAACGCAATATTTTTGTTCGATGTCTACCGACTCTAATAGAATTTGCAGCATTTATGTACTGCAAATTATATTTTTCTAGGGATATTTGGTTACATTCATGCACCTAGAAATATGTATTGATTTTATGCCCGTGGTCTGGCCAGTAATTATATTCGAAGAAAACGCAAACAATATTTACATATTATTTTTGTTTTTGTGGACTGTGTGGATTAAAGCTAATTGAAATATTTTGTGACCTATAGTCCAAAATGCGTTTCGCCCGGGCACGATAGTTGGGCTCATCAGTTAGATGCTATCGTATCTTTCTAAGACGCAATATTTTTGGTCGATGTCTACCGACTCTAATAGAATTTGCAGCATATATATACTGGAAATTATATTTTTCTACGGGAATTTGGTTAAATTCATGCACCTAGAAATATATATTGATTTTATGCCCGTGGTCTGGCCAGTAATTATATTCGAAGAAAACGCAAACAATATTTACATATTATTTTTGTTTTTGTTTTTGTGGACTGTGTAGATTAAAGCCAATTGAAATATTTTTTGACCTATAGTCCAAAATGCGTTTCGGCCGGGCACGATAGTTGGGCTCATCAGTTAGATGCGATCGTACCTTTCTAAGACGCAATATTTTTGGTCGATATCTACCGACTCGAATAGAATTTGTAGCATATTTATACTGCAAATTATATTTTTCTAGGGGAATTTGGTTAAATTCATGCACCTAGAAATATGTATTGATTTTATGCCCGTGGTCTGGCCAGTAATTATATTCGAAGAAAACGCAAACAATGTTTACATATTGTTTTTGTTTTTGTTTTTGTGGACTGTGTAGATTAAAGCCAATTGAAATATTTTGTGACCTATAGTCCAAAATGAGTTTCGCCCGGGCACGATAGTTATGCTCATTAGTTAGATGCTATCGTACCTTCCTAAAACGCAATATTTTTGGTCGATGTCTACCGACTCTAATAGAATTTGCAGCATATGTATACTGCAAATTATATTTTTCTAGGGGAATTTGGTTAAATTCATTCACCTAGAAATATGTATTGATTTTACGCCCGTGGTCTGGCCAGTAATTATATTCGAAGAAAACGCAAACAATATTTACATATTATTTTTGTTTTTGTGGACTGTGTGGATTAAAGCTAATTGAAATATTTTGTGACCTATAGTCCAAAATGCGTTTCGCCCGGGCACGATAGTTGGGCTCATCAGTTAGATGCTATCGTACCTTTCTAAGACGCAATATTTTTGGTCGATGTCTACCGACTCTAATAGAATTTGCAGCATATATATACTGCAAATTATATTTTTCTACGGGAATTTGGTTAAATTCATGCATCTAGAAATATGTATTGATTTTATGCCCGTGGTCTGGCCAGTAATTATATTCGAAGAAAACGCAAACAATATTTACATATTATTTTTGTGTTTGATTTTGTGGACTGTGTGGATTAAAGCCAATTGAAATATTTTGTGACCTATAGTCCGAAATGCGTTTCGCCCGGGCACGATAGTTGGGCTCATCAGTTAGATGCGATCGTACCTTTCTAAGACGCAATATTTTTGGTCGATGTCTACCAAATCGAATAGAATTTGTAGCATATATATACTGCAAATTATATTTTTCAAGGGGAATTTGGTTAAATTCATGCACCTAGAAATATGTATTGATTTTATGCCCGTGGTCTGTCCAGTAATTATATTCGAAGAAAACGCAAACAATATTTACATATTATTTTTGTTTTTGTTTTTGTGGACTGTGTAGATTAAAGCCAATTGAAATATTTTGTGACCTATAGTCCAAATTGCGTTTCGCCCGGGCACGACAGTTGGGCTCATCAGTTAGATGCTATCGTACCTTTCTAAGACGCAATATATTTGGTCGAGGTCTACCGACTCTAATAGAATTTGCAGCATATATATACTGCAAATTATATTTTTCTACGCGAATTTGGTTAAATTCATGCACCTAGAAATGTGTATTGATTTTATGCCCGTGGTCTGTCCAGTAATTATATTCGAAGAAAACGCAAACAATATTTACATATTATTTTTGTTTTTAATTTTGTGGACTGTGTGGATTAAAGCCAATTGAAATATTTTGTGACCTATAGTCCAAATTGCGTTTCGCCCGGGCACGATAGTTGGGCTCATC
Source organism: Philhelius pedissequus (assembly GCA_910595825.1). Classification (NCBI taxonomy): domain Eukaryota; kingdom Metazoa; phylum Arthropoda; class Insecta; order Diptera; family Syrphidae; genus Philhelius; species Philhelius pedissequus. The sequence goes on along the minus strand of OU343160.1, from coordinate 123,536,490 downwards.
AGTTAGATGCGATCGTACCTTTCTAAGACGCAATATTTTTGGTCGATGTCTACCGACTCGAATAGAATTTGCAATTTGTATATATATACTGTAAATTATATATACATATATATATATTTTTTTTAGGGGAATTTGGTTTAATTCATGCACCTAGAAATATGTATTGATTTTATGCCCGTGGTCTGGCCAGTAATTATATTCGAAGAAAACGCAAACAATATTTACATATTATTTTTCTTTTTGTCTTTGTGGACTGTGTAGTTTAAAGCCAATTGAAATATTTTGTGACCTATAGTCCAAAATGAGTTTCGCCCGGCACGATAGTTGGGCTCATCAGTTAGATGTTATCGTACATTTCTAAGACGCAATATTCTTGGTCGATGTCTGCCGACTCTAATAGAATTTGCAGCATTTATGTACTGCAAATTATATTTTTCTAGGGGAATTTGGTTACATTCATGCACCTAGAAATATGTATTGATTTTATGCCCGTGGTCTGGCCAGTAATTATATTCGAAGAAAACGCAAACAATATTTACATATTATTTTTGTTTTTGTTTTTGTGGACTGTGTAGATTAAAGCCAATTGAAATATTTTGTGACCTATAGTCCAAATTGCGTATCGCCCGGGCACGACAGTTGGGCTCATCAGTTAGATGCTATCGTACCTTTCTAAGACGCAATATATTTGGTCGAGGTCTACCGACTCTAATAGAATTTGCAGCATATATATACTGCAAATTATATTTTTCCACGCTTATTTGGTTAAATTCATGCACCTAGAAATATGTATTGATTTTATGCCCGTGGTCTGTCCAGTAATTATATTCGAAGAAAACGCAAACAATATTTACATATTATTTTTGTTTTTAATTTTGTGGACTGTGTGGATTAAAGCCAATTGAAATATTTTGTGACCTATAGTCCAAATTGCGTTTCGCCCGGGCACGATAGTTGGGCTCATCAGTTAGATGCGATCGTACCTTTCTAAGACGCAATATTTTTGGTCGATGTCTACCGACTCGAATAGAATTTGCAATTTGTATATATATACTGTAAATTATATATATATATATATATTTTTTTTTTAGGGGAATTTGGTTTAATTCATGCACCTAGAAATATGTATTGATTTTATGCCCGTGGTCTGGCCAGTAATTATATTCGAAGAAAACGCAAACAATATTTACATATTATTTTTCTTTTTGTCTTTGTGGACTGTGTAGCTTAAAGCCAATTGAAATATTTTGTGACCTATAGTCCAAAATGAGTTTCGCCCGGCACGATAGTTGGGCTCATCAGTTAGATGTTATCGTACATTTCTAAGACGCAATATTCTTGGTCGATGTCTGTCGACTCTAATAGAATTTGCAGCATTTATGTACTGCAAATTATATTTTTCTAGGGGAATTTGGTTACATTCATGCACCTAGAAATATGTATTGATTTTATGCCCGTGGTCTGGCCAGTAATTATATTCGAAGAAAACGCAAACAATATTTACATATTATTTTTGTTTTTGTTTTTGTGGACTGTGTAGATTAAAGCCAATTGAAATATTTTGTGAACTATAGTCCAAAATGCGTTTCGGCCGGGTACGATAGTTGGGCTCATCAGTTAGATGCGATCGTACCTTTCGATTCGAATAGAATTCGCAGCATATATATACTGCAAATTATATATATATATATTTTTTTTAGGGGAATCTGGTTTAATTCATGCACCTAGAAATATGTATTGATTTTATGCCCGTGGTCTGGCCAGTAATTATATTCGAAGAAAACGCAAACAATATTTACATATTATTTTTGTTTTTGTGGACTGTGTGGATTAAAGCTAATTGAAATATTTTGTGACCTATAATCCAAAATGCGTTTCGCCCGGGCACGATAGTTGGGCTCATCAGTTAGATGCTGTCGTACCTTCCTAAAACGCAATATTTTTGGTCGATGTCTACCGACTCTAATAGAATTTGCAGCATATATATACTGCAAATTATATTTTTCTAGGGGAATTTGGTTAAATTCATTCACCTAGAAATATGTATTGATTTTATGCCCGTGGTCTGGCCAGTAATTATATTCGAAGAAAACGCAAACAATATTTACATATTATTTTTGTTTTTGTTTTTGTGGACTGTGTAGATTAATGCCAATTGAAATATTTTGTGACCTATAGTCCAAAATGCGTTTCGGCCGGGCACGATAGTTGGGCTCATCAGTTAGATGCGATCGTACCTTTCTAAGACGCAATATTTTTGGTCGATATCTACCGACTCGAATAGAATTTGTAGCATATATATACTGCAAATTACATTTTTCTAGGGAAATTTGGTTATATTCATGCACCTAGAAATATGTATTGATTTTATGAACGTGGTCTGGCCAGTAATTATATTCGAAGAAAACGCAAACAATATTTACATATTGTTTTTGTTTTTGTGGACTGTGTAGATTAAAGACAATTGAAATATTTTGTGACCTATAGTCCAAAATGAGTTTCGCCGGGCACGATAGTTGGGCTCATCAGTTAGATGCTATCTTACCTTCCTAAAACGCAATATTTTTGGTCGATGTCTACCGACTCTAATAGAATTTACAGCATATATATACTGCAAATTATATTTTTCTAGGGGAATTTGGTTAAATTCATTAACCTAGAAATATGTATTGATTTTATGCCCGTGGTCTGGCCAGTAATTATATTCGAAGAAAACGCAAACAATATTTACATATTATTTTTGTGGACTGTGTGGATTAAAGCTAATTGAAATATTTTGTGACCTATAGTCCAAATTGCGTTTCGCCCGGGCACGATAGTTGGGCTCATCAGTAAGATGCGATCGTACCTTTCTAAGACGCAATATTTTTTTTCGATGTCTACCGACTCGAATAGAATTTGCAATTTGTATATATATACTGTAAATTATATATATATGTATATTTTTTTTAGGGGAATTTGGTTTAATTCATGCACCTTGAAATATGTATTGATTTTATGCCCGTGGTCTGGCCAGTAATTATATTCGAAGAAAACGCAAACAATATTTACATATTGTTTTTGTTTTTGTTTTTGTGGACTGTGTAGATTAAAGCCAATTGAAATATTTTGTGACCTATAGTCCAAAATGAGTTTCTCCCGGGCACGATAGTTGGGCTCATCAGTTAGATGCTATCGTACCTTCCTAAAACGCAATATTTTTGGTCGATGTCTACCGACTCTAATAGAATTTGCAGCATATATATACTGCAAATTATATTTTTCTAGGGGAATTTGGTTAAATTCATTCACCTAGAAATATGTATTGATTTTACCCCCGTGGTCTGGCCAGTAATTATATTCGAAGAAAACGCAAACAATATTTACATATTATTTTTGTTTTTGTGGACTGTGTGGATTAAAGCTAATTGAAATATTTTGTGACCTATAGTCCAAAATGCGTTTCGCCCGGGCACGATAGTTGGGCTCATCAGTTAGATGCTATCGTACCTTTCTAAGACGCAATATTTTTGGTCGATGTCTACCGACTCTAATAGAATTTGCAGCATATATATACTGCAAATTATATTTTTCTACGGGAATTTGGTTAAATTCATGCACCTAGAAATATGTATTGATTTTATGCCCGTGGTCTGGCCAGTAATTATGTTCGAAGAAAACGCAAACAATATTTACATATTATTTTTGTTTTTGTGGACTGTGTGAATTAAAGCTAATTTAAATATTTTGTGACCTATAATCCAAAATGCGTTTCGCCCGGGCACGATAGTTGAGCTCATCAGTTAGATGCTATCGTACCTTCGTAAAACGCAATATTTTTGTTCGATGTCTACCGACTCTAATAGAATTTGCAGCATTTATGTACTGCAAATTATATTTTTCTAGGGGAATTTGGTTACATTCATGCACCTAGAAATATGTATTGATTTTATGCCCGTGGTCTGGCCAGTAATTATATTCGAAGAAAACGCAAACAATATTTACATATTATTTTTGTTTTTGTGGACTGTGTGGATTAAAGCTAATTGAAATATTTTGTGACCTATAGTCCAAAATGCGTTTCGCCCGGGCACGATAGTTGGGCTCATCAGTTAGATGCTATCGTATCTTTCTAAGACGCAATATTTTTGGTCGATGTCTACCGACTCTAATAGAATTTGCAGCATATATATACTGCAAATTATATTTTTCTACGGGAATTTGGTTAAATTCATGCACCTAGAAATATATATTGATTTTATGCCCGTGGTCTGGCCAGTAATTATATTCGAAGAAAACGCAAACAATATTTACATATTATTTTTGTTTTTGTGGACTGTGTAGATTAAAGCCAATTGAAATATTTTTTGACCTATAGTCCAAAATGCGTTTCGGCCGGGCACGATAGTTGGGCTCATCAGTTAGATGCGATCGTACCTTTCTAAGACGCAATATTTTTGGTCGATATCTACCGACTCGAATAGAATTTGTAGCATATTTATACTGCAAATTATATTTTTCTAGGGGAATTTGGTTAAATTCATGCACCTAGAAATATGTATTGATTTTATGCCCGTGGTCTGGCCAGTAATTATATTCGAAGAAAACGCAAACAATGTTTACATATTGTTTTTGTTTTTGTTTTTGTGGACTGTGTAGATTAAAGCCAATTGAAATATTTTGTAACCTATAGTCCAAAATGAGTTTCGCCCGGGCACGATAGTTATGCTCATTAGTTAGATGCTATCGTACCTTCCTAAAACGCAATATTTTTGGTCGATGTCTACTGACTCTAATAGAATTTGCAGCATATGTATACTGCAAATTATATTTTTCTAGGGGAATTTGGTTAAATTCATTCACCTAGAAATATGTATTGATTTTACGCCCGTGGTCTGGCCAGTAATTATATTCGAAGAAAACGCAAACAATATTTACATATTATTTTTGTTTTTGTGGACTGTGTGGATTAAAGCTAATTGAAATATTTTGTGACCTATAGTCCAAAATGCGTTTCGCCCGGGCACGATAGTTGGGCTCATCAGTTAGATGCTATCGTACCTTTCTAAGACGCAATATTTTTGGTCGATGTCTACCGACTCTAATAGAATTTGCAATTTGTATATATATACTGTAAATTATATATATATATATATATATATTTTTTTAGGGGAATTTGGTTTAATTCATGCACCTAGAAATATGTATTGATTTTATGCCCGTGGTCTGGCCAGTAATTATATTCGAAGAAAACGCAAACAATATTTACATATTATTTTTCTTTTTGTCTTTGTGGACTGTGTAGTTTAAAGCCAATTGAAATATTTTGTGACCTATAGTCCAAAATGAGTTTCGCCCGGGCACGATAGTTATGCTCATTAGTTAGATGCTATCGTACCTTCCTAAAACGCAATATTTTTGGTCGATGTCTACCGACTCTAATAGAATTTGCAGCATATGTATACTGCAAATTATATTTTTCTACGGGAATTTGGTTAAATTCATGCATCTAGAAATATGTATTGATTTTATGCCCGTGGTCTGGCCAGTAATTATATTCGAAGAAAACGCAAACAATATTTACATATTATTTTTGTGTTTGATTTTGTGGACTGTGTGGATTAAAGCCAATTGAAATATTTTGTGACCTATAGTCCGAAATGCGTTTCGCCCGGGCACGATAGTTGGGCTCATCAGTTAGATGCGATCGTACCTTTCTAAGACGCAATATTTTTGGTCGATGTCTACCAAATCGAATAGAATTTGTAGCATATATATACTGCAAATTATATTTTTCAAGGGGAATTTGCACCTAGAAATATGTATTGATTTTATGCCCGTGGTCTGTCCAGTAATTATATTCGAAGAAAACGCAAACAATATTTACATATTATTTTTGTTTTTGTTTTTGTGGACTGTGTAGATTAAAGCCAATTGAAATATTTTGTGACCTATAGTCCAAATTGCGTTTCGCCCGGGCACGACAGTTGGGCTCATCAGTTAGATGCTATCGTACCTTTCTAAGACGCAATATATTTGGTCGAGGTCTACCGACTCTAATAGAATTTGCAGCATATATATACTGCAAATTATATTTTTCTACGCGAATTTGGTTAAATTCATGCACCTAGAAATATGTATTGATTTTATGCCCGTGGTCTGTCCAGTAATTATATTCGAAGAAAACGCAAACAATATTTACATATTATTTTTGTTTTTAATTTTGTGGACTGTGTGGATTAAAGCCAATTGAAATATTTTGTGACCTATAGTCCAAATTGCGTTTCGCCCGGGCACGATAGTTGGGCTCATCAGTTAGATGCGATCGTACCTTTCTAAGACGCAATATTTTTGGTCGATGTCTACCGACTCGAATAGAATTTGCAATTTGTATATATATACTGTAAATTATATATATATATATATATATATTTTTTTTAGGGGAATTTGGTTTAATTCATGCACCTAGAAATATGTATTGATTTTATGCCCGTGGTCTGGCCAGTAATTATATTCGAAGAAAACGCAAACAATATTTACATATTATTTTTCTTTTTGTCTTTGTGGACTGTGTAGTTTAAAGCCAATTGAAATATTTTGTGACCTATAGTCCAAAATGAGTTTCGCCCGGCACGATAGTTGGGCTCATCAGTTAGATGTTATCGTACATTTCTAAGACGCAATATTCTTGGTCGATGTCTGCCGACTCTAATAGAATTTGCAGCATTTATGTACTGCAAATTATATTTTTCTAGGGGAATGTGGTTACATTCATGCACCTAGAAATATGTATTGATTTTATGCCCGTGGTCTGGCCAGTAATTATATTCGAAGAAAACGCAAACAATATTTACATATTATTTTTGTTTTTGTTTTTGTGGACTGTGTAGATTAAAGCCAATTGAAATATTTTGTGAACTATAGTCCAAAATGCGTTTCGGCCTGGCACGATAGTTGGGCTCATCAGTTAGATGCGATCGTACCTTTCGATTCGAATAGAATTTGCAGCATATATATACTGCAAATTATATATATATATATATTTTTTTAGGGGAATCTGGTTTAATTCATGCACCTAGAAATATGTATTGATTTTATTCCCGTGGTCTGGCCAGTAATTATATTCGAAGAAAACGCAAACAATATTTACATATTATTTTTGTTTTTGTGGACTGTGTGGATTAAAGCTAATTGAAATATTTTGTGACCTATAATCCAAAATGCGTTTCGCCCGGGCACGATAGTTGGGCTCATCAGTTAGATGCTGTCGTACCTTCCTAAAACGCAATATTTTTGGTCGATGTCTACCGACTCTAATAGAATTTGCAGCATATATATACTGCAAATTATATTTTTCTAGGGGAATTTGGTTAAATTCATTCACCTAGAAATATGTATTGATTTTATGCCCGTGGTCTGGCCAGTAATTATATTCGAAGAAAACGCAAACAATATTTACATATTATTTTTGTTTTTGTTTTTGTGGACTGTGTAGATTAATGCCAATTGAAATATTTTGTGACCTATAGTCCAAAATGCGTTTCGGCCGGGCACGATAGTTGGGCTCATCAGTTAGATGCGATCGTACCTTTCTAAGACGCAATATTTTTGGTCGATATCTACCGACTCGAATAGAATTTGTAGCATATATATACTGCAAATTACATTTTTCTAGGGAAATTTGGTTATATTCATGCACCTAGAAATATGTATTGATTTTATGAACGTGGTCTGGCCAGTAATTATATTCGAAGAAAACGCAAACAATATTTACATATTGTTTTTGTTTTTGTGGACTGTGTAGATTAAAGACAATTGAAATATTTTGTGACCTATAGTCCAAAATGAGTTTCGCCGGGCACGATAGTTGGGCTCATCAGTTAGATGCTATCTTACCTTCCTAAAACGCAATATTTTTGGTCGATGTCTACCGACTCTAATAGAATTTACAGCATATATATACTGCAAATTATATTTTTCTAGGGGAATTTGGTTAAATTCATTCACCTAGAAATATGTATTGATTTTATGCCCGTGGTCTGGCCAGTAATTATATTCGAAGAAAACGCAAACAATATTTACATATTATTTTTGTGGACTGTGTGGATTAAAGCTAATTGAAATATTTTGTGACCTATAGTCCAAATTGCGTTTCGCCCGGGCACGATAGTTGGGCTCATCAGTAAGATGCGATCATACCTTTCTAAGACGCAATATTTTTTTTCGATGTCTACCGACTCGAATAGAATTTGCAATTTGTATATATATACTGTAAATTATATATATATGTATATTTTTTTAGGGGAATTTGGTTTAATTCATGCACCTTGAAATATGTATTGATTTTATGCCCGTGGTCTGGCCAGTAATTATATTCGAAGAAAACCCAAACAATATTTACATATTATTTTTCTTTTTGTCTTTGTGGACTGTGTAGATTAAAGCCAATTGAAATATTTTGTGACCTATAGTCCAAAATGAGTTTCGCCCGGCACGATAGTTGGGCTCATCAGTTAGATGTTATCGTACATTTCTAAGACGCAATATTTTTGGTCGATGTCTACCGACTCTAATGGAATTTGCAGGATTTATGTACTGCAAATTATATTTTTCTAGGGGAATTTGGTTACATTCATGCACCTAGAAATATGTATTGATTTTATGCCCATGGTCTGGCCAGTAATTATATTCGAAGAAAACGCAAACAATATTTACATATTATTTTTGTTTTTGTTTTTGTGGACTGTGTAGATTAAAGCCAATTGAAATATTTTGTGACCTATAGTCCAAAATGCGTTTCGGTCGGGCACGATAGTTAGGCTCATCAGTTAGATACGATCGTACCTTTCTAAGACGCAATATTTTTGGTCGATGTCTACCGATTCGAATAGAATTTGCAGCATATATATACTGCAAATTATATATATATATATTTTCTTAGGGGAATTTGGTTTAATTCATGCACCTAGAAATATGTATTGATTTTATGCCCGTGGTCTGGCCAGTAATTATATTCGAAGAAAACGCAAACAATATTTACATATTATTTTTCTTTTTGTCTTTGTGGACTGTGTAGATTAAAGCCAATTGAAATATTTTGTGACCTATAGTCCAAAATGAGTTTCGCCCGGCACGATAGTTGGGCTCATCAGTTAGATGTTATCGTACATTTCTAAGACGCAATATTTTTGGTCGATGTCTACCGACTCTAATAGAATTTGCAGCATATATAAACTGCAAATTATATTTTTCTAGGGGAATTTGGTTAAATTCATGCACCTAGAAATATGTATTGATTTTATGCCCGTGGTCTGGCCAGTAATTATATTCGAAGAAAACGCAAACAATATTTACATATTATTTTTGTTTTTGATTTTGTGGACTGTGTGGATTAAGACAAAATTGAAATATTTTGTGACCTATAGTCCGAAATGCGTTTTGCCCGGGCACGATAGTTGGGCTCATCAGTTAGATGCGATCGTACCTTTCTAAGACGCAATATTTTTGGTCGATGTCTACCGACTCAAATAGAATTTGCAATTTGTATATATATACTGTAAATTATATATATATATATTCGAAGAAAACGCAAACAATATTTACATATTATTTTTCTTTTTGTCTTTGTGGACTGTGTAGATTAAAGCCAATTGAAATATTTTGTGACCTATAGTCCAAAATGAGTTTCGCCCGGCACGATAGTTGGGCTCATCAGTTAGATGTTATCGTACATTTCTAAGACGCAATATTTTTGGTCGATCTCTACCGACTCTAATAGAATTTGCAGCATTTATGTACTGCAAATTATATTTTTCTAGGGGAATTTGGTTACATTCATGCACCTAGAAATATGTATTGATTTTATGCCCATGGTCTGGCCAGTAATTATATTCCAAGAAAACGCAAACAATATTTACATATTATTTTTGTTTTTGTTTTTGTGGACTGTGTAGATTAAAGGCAATTGAAATATTTTGTGACCTATAGTCCAAAATGCGATTCGGTCGGACACGATAGTTGGGCTCATCAGTTAGATACGATCGTACCTTTCTAAGACGCAATATTTTTGGTCGATGTCTACCGATTCGAATAGAATTAGCAGCATATATATACTGCAAATTATATATATATATTTTTTTTTTAGGGGAATTTGGTTTAATTCATGCACCTAGAAATATGCATTGATTTTATGCCCGTGGTCTGGCCAGTAATTATATTCGAAGAAAACGCAAACAATATTTACATATTATTTTTGTTTTTGTGGACTGTGTGGATTAAAGCTAATTGAAATATTTTGTGACCTATAATCCTAAATGCGTTTCGCCCGGGCACGATAGTTGGGCTCATCAGTTAGATGCGATCGTACCTTTCAAAGACGCAATATTTTTGGTCGATGTCTACCGACTCGAACAGAATTTGCAATTTGTATATATATACTGTAAATTATATATATATATATATTTTTTTTAGGGGAATTTGGTTTAATTCATGCACCTAGAAATATGTATTGATTTTATGCCCGTGGTATGGCCAGTAATTATATTCGAAGAAAACGCAAACAATATTTACATATTATTTTTCTTTTTGTCTTTGTGGACTGTGTAGATTAAAGCCAATTGAAATATTTTGTGACCTATAGTCCAAAATGAGTTTCGCCGGGCACGATAGTTGGGCTCATCAGTTAGATGTTATCGTACATTTCTAAGACGCAATATTTTTGGTCGATGTCCCGACTCTAATAGAATTTGCAGCATTTATGTACTGCAAATTATATTTTTCTAGGGGAATTTGGTTACATTCATGCACCTAGAAATATGTATTGATTTTATGCCCGTGGTCTGGCCAGTAATTATATTCGAAGAAAACGCAAACAATATTTACATATTGTTTTTGTTTTTGTGGTCTGTGTAGATTAAAGCCAATTGAAATATTTTGTGACCTTTAGTCCAAAATGAGTTTCGCCCGGGCACGATAGTTGGGCTCATCAGTTAGATGCTATCGTACCTTCCTAAAACGCAATATTTTTGGTCGATGTCTACCGACTCTAATAGAATTTGCAGCATATATATACTGCAAATTATATTTTTCTAGGTTAATTTGGTTAAATTCATTCACCTATAAATATGTATTGATTTTATGCCCGTGGTCTGGCCAGTAATTATATTCGAAGAAAACGCAAACACTATTTACATATTATTTTTGTTTTTGTGGACTGTGTGGATTAAAGCTAATTGAAATATTTTGTGACCTATAGTCCAAAATGCGTTTCGCCCGGGCACGATAGTTGGGCTCATCAGTTAGATGCTATCGTGCCTTTCTAAGACGCAATATTTTTGGTCGATGTCTACCGACTCTAATAGAATTTGCAGCATATATATACTGCAAATTATATTTTTCTACGGGAATTTGGTTAAATTCATGCACCTAGAAATATGTATTGATTTTATGCCCGTGGTCTGGCCAGTAATTATATTCGAAGAAAACGCAAACAATATTTACATATTATTTTTGTTTTTGATTTTGTGGACTGTGTGGATTCAAGCCAATTGAAATATTTTGTGACCTATAGTCCAAACTGAGTTTCGCCCGGCACGATAGTTGGGCTCATCAGTTAGATGTTATCGTACATTTCTAAGACGCAATATTTTTGGTCGATGTCTACCGACTCTAATAGAATTTGCAGCATTTATGTACTGCAAATTATATTTTTCTAGGAAAATTTGGTTACATTCATGCACCTAGAAATATGTATTGATTTTATGCCCGTGGTCTGGCCAGTAATTATATTCGAAGAAAACGCAAACAATATTTACATATTATTTTTGTTTTTGTTTTTGTTTTTGTGGACTGTGTAGATTAAAGCCAATTGAAATATTTTGTGACCTATAGTCCAAAATGCGATTCGGTCGGACACGATAGTTGGGCTCATCAGTTAGATACGATCGTACCTTTCTAAGACGCAATATTTTTGGTCGATGTCTACCGATTCGAATAGAATTAGCAGCATATATATACTGCAAATTATATATATATATATTTTTTTTAGGGGAATTTGGTTTAATTCATGCACCTAGAAATATGTATTGATTTTATGCCCGTGGTCTGGCCAGTAATTATATTCGAAGAAAACGCAAACAATATTTACATATTATTTTTGTTTTTGTGGACTGTGTGGATTAAAGCTAATTGAAATATTTTGTGACCTATAATCCTAAATGCGTTTCGCCCGGGCACGATAGTTGGGCTCATCAGTTAGATGCGATCGTACCTTTCAAAGACGCAATATTTTTGGTCGATGTCTACCGACTCGAACAGAATTTGCAATTTGTATATATATACTGTAAATTATATATATATATATATATTTTTTTTAGGGGAATTTGGTTTAATTCATGCACCTAGAAATATGTATTGATTTTATGCCCGTGGTATGGCCAGTAATTATATTCGAAGAAAACGCAAACACTATTTACATATTATTTTTGTTTTTGTGGACTGTGTGGATTAAAGCTAATTGAAATATTTTGTGACCTATAGTCCAAAATGAGTTTATCCGGGCACGATAGTTGGGCTCATCAGTTAGATGTTATCGTACATTTCTAAGACGCAATATTTTTGGTCGATGTCCCGACTGTAATAGAATTTGCAGCATTTATGTACTGCAAATTATATTTTTCTAGGGGAATTTGGTTACATTCATGCACCTAGAAATATGTATTGATTTTATGCCCGTGGTCTGGCCAGTAATTATATTCGAAGAAAACGCAAACAATATTTACATATTGTTTTTGTTTTTGTTTTTGTGGTCTGTGTAGATTAAAGCCAATTGAAATATTTTGTGACCTATAGTCCAAAATGAGTTTCGCCCGGGCACGATAGTTGGGCTCATCAGTTAGATGCTATCGTACCTTCCTAAAACGCAATATTTTTGGTCGATGTCTACCGACTCTAATAGAATTTGCAGCATATATATACTGCAAATTATATTTTTCTACGGGAATTTGGTTAAATTCATGCACCTAGAAATATGTATTGATTTTATGCCCGTGGTCTGGCCAGTAATTATATTCGAAGAAAACGCAAACAGTATTTACATATTATTTTTGTTTTTGTTTTTGTGGACTGTGTGGATTAAAGCTAATTGAAATATTTTGTGACCTATAGTCCAAAATGAGTTTCGCCCGGCACGATAATTGGGCTCATCAATTATATGCGATCGTACCTTTCTAAGACGCAATATTTTTGGTCGATGTCTACCGACTCGAATAGAATTTGTAGCATATATATACTGCAAATTATATTTTGCTAGGGGAATTTGGTTAAATTCATGCACCTAGAAATATGTATTGATTTTATGCCCGTGGTCTGTCCAGTAATTATATTCGAAGAAAACGCAAACAATATTTACATATTATTTTGTTTTTGTTTTTGTGGACTGTGTGGATTAAAGCAAATTGAAATATTTTGTGACCTATAGTCCGAAATGCGTTTCGCCCGGCACGATAGTTGGGCTCATCAGTTAGATGCGATCGTACATTTCTAACACGCAATATTTTTGGTCGATGTCTACCGACTCGAATAGAATTTGTAGCATATATATACTGCAAATTATATTTTTCGAGAGGAATTTTGTTAAATTCATGCACCTAGAAATATGTATTGATTTTATGCCCGTGGTTTGGCCAGTAATTATATGCGAAGAAAACGCAAACAATATTTACATTTTATTTTTGTTTTTGATTTTGTGGACTGTGTGGATTAAAGTCAATTGAAATATTTTGTGACCTATAGTCCAAATTGCGTTTCGCCCGGGCACGATAGTTGGGCTCATCAATTATATGCGATCGGACCTTTCTAAGACGCAATATTTTTGGTCGATGTCTACCGACTCGAATAGAATTTGTAGCATATATATACTGCAAATTATATTTTGCTAGGGGAATTTGGTTAAATTCATGCACCTAGAAATATGTATTGATTTTATGCCCGTGGTCTGTCCAGTAATTATATTCGAAGAAAACGCAAACAATATTTACATATTATTTTTGTTTTTGTTTTTGTGGACTGTGTAGATTAAAGCCAATTGAAAAATTTTGTGACCTATAGTCCAAATTGCGTTTCGACCGGGCACGATAGTTGGGCTCATCAGTTAGATGCGATCGTACCTTTCAAGACGCAATATTTTTGGTCGATGTCTACCGACTCGAATAGAATTTGTGGCATATATATACTGCAAATTATATTTTTCTGGAGGAATTTGGTTAAATTCATGCACCTAGAAATATGTATTGATTTTATGTCCGTGGTCTGGCCAGTAATTATATTCGAAGAAAACGCAAACAATACTTACATTTTATTTTTGTTTTTGATTTTGTGGACTGTGTGGATTAGAGTCAATTGAAATATTTTGTGACCTATAATCCAAATTCCGTTTCGCCCGCGCACGATAGTTGGGCTCATCAGTTATATGCGACGCAATATTTTTGGTCGATGTCTACCGACTCGAATAGAATTTGTAGCATATATATACTGCAAATTATATTTTTCTAGGGGAATTTGGTTAAATTCATGCACCTAGAAATATATATTGATTTTATGGCCGTGGTCTGTCCAGTAATTATATTCGAAGAAATCGCAAACAATATTTACATATTATTTTTGTTTTTGTTTTTTTGGACTGTGTAGATTAAAGCCAATTGAAATATTTTGTGACCTATAGTCCAAAATGCGTTATGCCCGGGCACGATCGTTGGGCTCATCAGTTAGATGCGATCGTACCTTTTTAAGACGCAATATTTTTGGTCGATGTCTACCGACTCTAATAGAATTTGCAGCATATATATACTCCAAATTATATTTTTCTAGGGGAATTTGGTTAAATTCATGCACCTAGAAATATGTATTGATTTTATGCCTGTGGTCTGGCCAGTAATTATATTCGAAGAAAACGCAAACAATATTTACATATTATTTTTGTTTTTGTTTTTGTGGACTATGTGGATTAAAGCTAATTGAAATATTTTGTGACCTATAGTCCAAAATGCGTTTCGCCCGGGCACGATAGTTGGGCTCATCAGTTAAATGCTATCGTACCTTTCTAAGACGCAATATTTTTGGTCGATGTCTACCGACTCTAATAGAATTTGTAGCATATATATACTGCAAATTATATTTTTCTACGGGAATTTGGTTAAATTCATGCACCTAGAAATATGTATTGATTTTATGCCCTTGGTCTGGCCAGTAATTATATTCGAAGAAAACGCAAACAATATTTACATATTATTTTTGTTTTTGTGGACTGTGTGGATTAAAGCTAATTGAAATATTTTGTGACCTATAGTCCAAAATGAGTTTCGCCCGGCACGATAGTTGGGCTCATCAATTATATGCGATCGTACCTTTCTAAGACGCAATATTTTTGGTCGATGTCTACCGACTCGAATAGAATTTGTAGCATATATATACTGCAAATTATATTTTTCGAGAGGAATTTGGTTAAATTCATGCACCTAGAAATATGTATTGATTTTATGCCCGTGGTCTGTCCAGTAATTATATTCGAAGAAAACGCAAACAATATTTACATATTATTTTTGTTTTTGTTTTTGTGGACTGTGTAGATTAAAGCCAATTGAAAAATTTTGTGACCTATAGTCCAAATTGCGTTTCGACCGGGCACGATAGTTGGGCTCATCAGTTAGATGCGATCGTACCTTTCAAGACGCAATATTTTTGGTCGATGTCTACCGACTCGAATAGAATTTGTAGCATATATATACTGCAAATTATATTTTTCTGGAGGAATTTGGTTAAATTCATGCACCTAGAAATATGTATTGATTTTATGTCCGTGGTCTGGCCAGTAATTATATTCGAAGAAAACGCAAACAATACTTACATTTTATTTTTGTTTTTGATTTTGTGGACTGTGTGGATTAAAGTCAATTGAAATATTTTGTGACCTATAATCCAAATTCCGTTTCGCCCGCGCACGATAGTTGGGCTCATCAGTTATATGCGACGCAATATTTTTGGTCGATGTCTACCGACTCGAATAGAATTTGTAGCATATATATACTGCAAATTATATTTTTCTAGGGGAATTTGGTTAAATTCATGCACCTAGAAATATATATTGATTTTATGGCCGTGGTCTGTCCAGTAATTATATTCGAAGAAAACGCAAACAATATTTACATATTATTTTTGTTTTTGTTTTTTTGGACTGTGTAGATTAAAGCCAATTGAAATATTTTGTGACCTATAGTCCAAAATGCGTTATGCCCGGGCACGATCGTTGGGCTCATCAGTTAGATGCGATCGTACCTTTTTAAGACGCAATATTTTTGGTCGATGTCTACCGACTCTAATAGAATTTGCAGCATATATATACTCCAAATTATATTTTTCTAGGGGAATTTGGTTAAATTCATGCACCTAGAAATATGTATTGATTTTATGCCTGTGGTCTGGCCAGTAATTATATTCGAAGAAAACGCAAACAATATTTACATATTATTTTTGTTTTTGTTTTTGTGGACTGTATGGATTAAAGCTAATTGAAATATTTTGTGACCTATAGTCCAAAATGCGTTTCGCCCGGGCACGATAGTTGGGCTCATCAGTTAAATGCTATCGTACCTTTCTAAGACGCAATATTTTTGGTCGATGTCTACCGACTCTAATAGAATTTGTAGCATATATATACTGCAAATTATATTTTTCTACGGGAATTTGGTTAAATTCATGCACCTAGAAATATGTATTGATTTTATGCCCGTGGTCTGGCCAGTAATTATATTCGAAGAAAACGCAAACAATATTTACATATTATTTTTGTTTTTGTGGACTGTGTGGATTAAAGCTAATTGAAATATTTTGTGACCTATAGTCCAAAATGAGTTTCGCCCGGCACGATAGTTGGGCTCATCAATTATATGCGATCGTAGCTTTCTAAGACGCAATATTTTTGGTCGATGTCTACCGACTCGAATAGAATTTGTAGCATATATATACTGCAAATTATATTTTGCTAGGGGAATTTGGTTAAATTCATGCACCTAGAAATTTGTATTGATTTTATGCCCGTGGTCTGTCCAGTAATTATATTCGAAGAAAACGCAAACAATATTTACATATTATTTTTTTTTGTTTTTGTGGACTGTGTAGATTAAAGCCAATTGAAATATTTTGTGACCTATAGTCCAAAATGAGTTTCGCCCGGCACGATAGTTGGGCTCATCAGTTAGATGTTATCGTACCTTTCTAAGACGCAATATTTTTGGTCGATGTCTACCGACTCGAATAGACTTTGCAATTTGTATATATATAGTGTAAATTATATATATATAAATATTTTTTTTTTAGGGGAATTTGGTTTAATTCGTGCACCTAGAAATATGTATTGATTTTATGCCCGTTGTCTGGCCAGTAATTATATTCGAAGAAAACGCAAACAATATTTACATGTTATTTTTGTTTTTGTTTTTGTGGACTGTGTGGATTAAAGCTAATTGAAATATTTTGTGACCTATAGTCCAAAATGAGTTTCGCCCGGCACGATAGTTGGGCTCATCAATTATATGCGATCGTACCTTTCTAAGACGCAATATTTTTGGTCGATGTCTACCGACTCGAATAGAATTTGTAGCATATATATACTGCAAATTATATTTTGCTAGGGGAATTTGGTTAAATTCATGCACCTAGAAATATGTATTGATTTTATGCCCGTGGTCTGGCCAGTAATTATATTCGAAGAAAACGCAAACAATATTTACATATTATTTTTGTTTTTGATTTTGTGGACTGTGTGGATTAAAAAAGCCAATTGAAATATTTTGTGACCTATAGTCCGAAATGCGTTTCGCCCGGCACGATAGTTGGGCTCATAAGTTAGATGCGATCGTACCTTTCTAACACGCAATATTTTTGGTCGATGTCTACCGACTCCAATAGAATTTGTAGCATATAAATACTGCAAATTATATTTTTCGAAAGGAATTTGGTTAAATTCATGCACCTAGAAATATCTATTGATTTTATGCCCGTGGTTTGGCCAGTAATTATATGCGAAGAAAACGCAAACAATATTTACATTTTATTTTTGTTTTTTATTTTGTGGACTGTGTGGATTAAAGTTAAAGAAATATTTTGTGACCTATAGTCCAAATTTCGTTTCGCCCGGGCACGATAGTTGGGCTCATCAATTATATGCGATCGTACCTTTCTAAGACGCAATATTTTTGGTCGATGTCTACCGACTTGAATAGAATTTGTAGCATATATATACTGCAAATTATATTTTGCTAGGGGAATTTGGTTAAATTCATGCACCTAGAAATATGTATTGATTTTATGCCCGTGGTCTGTCCAGTAATTATATTCGAAGAAAACGCAAACAATATTTACATATTATTTTTGTTTTTGTTTTTGTGGACTGTGTAGATTAAAGCCAATTGAAAAATTTTGTGACCTATAGTCCAAATTGCGTTTCGCCCGGGCACGATAGTTGGGCTCATCAGTTAGATGCGATCGTACCTTTCTAAGACGCAATATTTTTGGTCGATGTCTTCCGACTCGAATAGAATTTGCAATTTGTATATATATAGTGTAAATTATATATATATATATATTTTTTTTAGGGGAATTTGGTTTAATTCATGCTCCTAGAAATATGTATTGATGTTATGCCCGTGTTCTGGCCAGTAATTATATTCGAACAAAACGCAAACAATATTTACATATTATTTTTCTTTTTGTCTTTGTGGACTGTGTAGATTAAAGCCAATTGAAATATTTTGTGACCTATAGTCCAAAATGAGTTTCGCCCGGCACGATAGTTGGGCTCATCAGTTAGATGTTATCGTACCTTTCTAAGACGCAATATTTTTGGTCGATGTCTACCGACTCTAATAGAATTTGCAGCATTTATGTACTGCAAATTATATTTTTCTAAGGGAATTGGGTTAAATTCAAGCACCTAGAAATATGTATTGATTTTATGCCCGTGGTCTGGCCAGTAATTATATTCGAAGAAAACGCAAACAATATTTACATATTATTTTTGTTTTTGTGGACTGTGTAGATTAAAGCCAATTGAAATATTTTGTGACCTATAGTCCAAAATGAGTTTCACCCGGGAACGATAGTTGGGCTCATTAGTTAGATGCTATCGTACCTTTCTAAGACGCAATATTTTTGGTCGATGTCTACCGACTCTAATAGAATTTGTAGCATATATATACTGCAAATTATATTTTTCTACGGGAATTTGGTTAAATTCATGCACCTAGAAATATGTATTGATTTTATGCCCGTGGTCTGGCCAGTAATTATATTCGAAGAAAACGCAAACAATATTTACATATTATTTTTGTTTTTGATTTTGTGGACTGTGTGGATTAAAGCCAATTGAAATATTTTGTGACCTATAGTCCTAAATGTGTTTCGCCCGGCACGATAGTTGGGCTCATGAGTTAGATGCGATCGTACCTTTCTAAGACGCAATATTTTTGGTCGATGTCTACCGACTCTAATAGAATTTGCAGCATATATATACTGCAAATTATATTTTTCTGGGGGAATTTGGTTAAATTCATGCACCTAGAAATATGTATTGATTTTATGCCCGTGGTCTGGCCAGTAATTATATTCGAAGAGAACGCAAACAATATTTACATATTATTTTTGTTTTATTTTTGTTGACTGTGTGGATTAAAGCCAATTGAAATATTTTGTGACCTATAGTCCAAAATGCGTTTCGCCCGGGCACGATAGTTGGGCTCATCAGTTAGATGCTATCGTACCTTTCTAAGGCGCAATATTTTTGGTCGATGTCTACCGACTCGAATAGAATTTGCAATTTGTATATATATAGTGTAAATTATATATATATATTTTTGTTTTTTTTTTAGATGAATTTGGTTTAATTCATGCACCTAGAAATATGTATTGATGTTATGCCCGTGTTCTGGCCAGTATTATATTCGAAGAAAACGCAAACAATATTTACATATTATTTTTGTTTTTGTTTTTGTGGACTGTGTAGATTAAAGCCAATTGAAATATTTTGTGACCTATAGTCCAAAACGAGTTTCGCCCGGGCACGATAGTTGGGCTCATTAGTTAGATGCTATCGTACCTTTCTAAGACGCAATATTTTTGGTCGATGTCTACCGACTCTAATAGAATTTGTAGCATATATATACTGCAAATTATATTTTTCTACGGTAATTTGGTTAAATTCATGCACCTAGAAATATGTATTGATTTTATGCCCGTGGTCTGGCCAGTAATTATATTCGAAGAAAACGCTAACAATATTTACATATTATTTTTGTTTTTGATTTTGTGGACTGTGTGGATTAAAGCCAATTGAAATATTTTGTGACCTATAGTCCAAAATGAGTTTCGCCCGGGCACGATAGTTGGGCTCATTAGTTAGATGCTATCGTACCTTTCTAAGACGCAATATTTTTGGTCGTTGTCTATCGACTCTAATAGAATTTGTAGCATATATATTTTGCAAATTATATTTTTCTACGGGAATTTGATTAAATTCATGCACCTAGAAATATGTATTGATTTTATTCCCGTGGTCTGGCCAGTAATTATATTCGAAGAAAACGCAAACAATATTTACATATTATTTTTGTTTTTGTGGACTGTGTGGATTAAAGCTAATTGAAATATTTTGTGACCTATAGTCCAAAATGAGTTTCGCCCGGCACGATAGTTGGGCTCATCAATTATATGCGATCGTACCTTTCTAAGACGCAATATTTTTGGTCGATGTCTACCGACTCGAATAGAATTTGTAGCATATATATACTGCAAATTATATTTTGCTAGGGGAATTTGGTTAAATTCATGCACCTAGAAATTTGTATTGATTTTATGCCCGTGGTCTGTCCAGTAATTATATTCGAAGAAAACGCAAACAATATTTACATATTATTTTTTTTTTGTTTTTGTGGACTGTGTAGATTAAAGCCAATTGAAATATTTTGTGACCTATAGTCCAAAATGAGTTTCGCCCGGCACGATAGTTGGGCTCATCAGTTAGATGTTATCGTACCTTTCTAAGACGCAATATTTTTGGTCGATGTCTACCGACTCGAATAGACTTTGCAATTTGTATATATATAGTGTAAATTATATATATATAAATATTTTTTTTTTAGGGGAATTTGGTTTAATTCGTGCACCTAGAAATATGTATTGATTTTATGCCCGTGGTCTGGCCAGTAATTATATTCGAAGAAAACGCAAACAATATTTACATATTATTTTTGTTTTTGTTTTTGTGGACTGTGTGGATTAAAACTAATTGAAATATTTTGTGACCTATAGTCTAAAATGAGTTTCGCCCGGCACGATAGTTGGGCTCATCAATTATATGCGATCGTACCTTTCTAAGACGCAATATTTTTGGTCGATGTCTACCGACTCGAATAGAATTTGTAGCATATATATACTGCAAATTATATTTTGCTAGGGGAATTTGGTTAAATTCATGCACCTAGAAATATGTATTGATTTTATGCCCGTGGTCTGGCCAGTAATTATATTCGAAGAAAACGCAAACAATATTTACATATTATTTTTGTTTTTGATTTTGTGGACTGTGTGTATTAAAAAAGCCAATTGAAATATTTTGTGACCTATAGTCCGAAATGCGTTTCGCCCGGCACGATAGTTGGGCTCATCAGTTAGATGCGATCGTACCTTTCTAACACGCAATATTTTTGGTCGATGTCTACCGACTCGAATAGTATTTGTAGCATATATATACTGCAAATTATATTTTTCGAGAGGAATTTGGTTAAATTCATGCACCTAGAAATATCTATTGATTTTATGCCCGTGGTTTGGCCAGTAATTATATGCGAAGAAAACGCAAACAATATTTACATTTTATTTTTGTTTTTTATTTTGTGGACTGTGTGGATTAAAGTTAAAGAAATATTTTGTGACCTATAGTCCAAATTTCGTTTCGCCCGGGCACGATAGTTGGGCTCATCAATTATATGCGATCGTACCTTTCTAAGACGCAATATTTTTGGTCGATGTCTACCGACTCGAATAGAATTTGTAGCATATATATACTGCAAATTATATTTTGCTAGGGGAATTTGGTTAAATTCATGCACCTAGAAATATGTATTGATTTTATGCCCGTGGTCTGTCCAGTAATTATATTCGAAGAAAACGCAAACAATATTTACATATTATTTTTGTTTTTGTTTTTGTGGACTGTGTAGATTAAAGCCAATTGAAAAATTTTGTGACCTATAGTCCAAATTGCGTTTCGCCCGGCACGATAGTTGGGCTCATCAGTTAGATGCGATCGTACCTTTCTAAGACGCAATATTTTTGGTCGATGTCTTCCGACTCGAATAGAATTTGCAATTTGTATATATATAGTGTAAATTATATATATATATATTTTTTTTTTAGGGGAATTTGGTTTAATTCATGCTCCTAGAAATATGTATTGATGTTATGCCCGTGTTCTGGCCAGTAATTATATTCGAAGAAAACGCAAACAATATTTACATATTATTTTTCTTTTTGTCTTTGTGGACTGTGTAGATTAAAGCCAATTGAAATATTTTGTGACCTATAGTCCAAAATGAGTTTCGCCCGGCACGATAGTTGGGCTCATCAGTTAGATGTTATCGTACCTTTCTAAGACGCAATATTTTTGGTCGATGTCTACCGACTCTAATAGAATTTGCAGCATTTATGTACTGCAAATTATATTTTTCTAAGGGAATTGGGTTAAATTCAAGCACCTAGAAATATGTATTGATTTTATGCCCGTGGTCTGGCCAGTAATTATATTCGAAGAAAACGCAAACAATATTTACATATTATTTTTGTTTTTGTGGACTGTGTAGATTAAAGCCAATTGAAATATTTTGTGACCTATAGTCGAAAATGAGTTTCACCCGGGAACGATAGTTGGGGTCATTAGTTAGATGCTATCGTACCTTTCTAAGACGCAATATTTTTGGTCGATGTCTACCGACTCTAATAGAATTTGTAGCATATATATACTGCAAATTATATTTTTCTACGGGAATTTGGTTAAATTCATGCACCTAGAAATATGTATTGATTTTATGCCCGTGGTCTGGCCAGTAACTATATTCGAAGAAAACGCAAACAATATTTACATATTATTTTTGTTTTTGATTTTGTGGACTGTGTGGATTAAAGCCAATTGAAATATTTTGTGACCTATAGTCCTAAATGCGTTTCGCCCGGCACGATAGTTGGGCTCATGAGTTAGATGCGATCGTACCTTTCTAAGACGCAATATTTTTGGTCGATGTCTACCGACTCTAATAGAATTTGCAGCATATATATACTGCAAATTATATTTTTCTGGGGGAATTTGGTTAAATTCATGCACCTAGAAATATGTATTGATTTTATGCCCGTGGTCTGGCCAGTAATTATATTCGAAGAGAACGCAAACAATATTTACATATTATTTTTGTTTTATTTTTGTTGACTGTGTGGATTAAACCCAATTGAAATATTTTGTGACCTATAGTCCAAAATGCGTTTCGCCCGGGCACGATAGTTTTGCTCATCAGTTAGATGCTATCGTACCTTTCTAAGACGCAATATTTTTGGTCGATGTCTACCGACTCGAATAGAATTTGCAATTTGTATATATATAGTGTAAATTATATATATATATATTTTTTTTTTTTAGATGAATTTGGTTTAATTCATGCACCTAGAAATATGTATTGATGTTATGCCCGTGTTCTGGCCAGTAATTATATTCGAAGAAAACGCAAACAATATTTACATATTATTTTTGTTTTTGTTTTTGTGGACTGTGTAGATTAAAGCCAATTGAAATATTTTGTGACCTATAGTCCAAAACGAGTTTCGCCCGGGCACGATAGTTGGGCTCATTAGTTAGATGCTATCGTACCTTTCTAAGACGCAATATTTTTGGTCGATGTCTACCGACTCTAATAGAATTTGTAGCATATATATACTGCAAATTATATTTTTCTACGGTAATTTGGTTAAATTCATGCACCTAGAAATATGTATTGATTTTATGCCCGTGGTCTGGCCAGTAATTATATTCGAAGAAAACGCAAACAATATTTACATATTATTTTTGTTTTTGATTTTGTGGACTGTGTGGATTAAAGCCAATTGAAATATTTTGTGACCTATAGTCCAAAATGAGTTTCACCCGGGCACGATAGTTGGGCTCATTAGTTAGATGCTATCGTACCTTTCTAAGACGCAATATTTTTGGTCGATGTCTATCGACTCTAATAGAATTTGTAGCATATATATTTTGCAAATTATATTTTTCTACGGGAATTTGATTAAATTCATGCACCTAGAAATATGTATTGATTTTATTCCCGTGGTCTGGCCAGTAATTATATTCGAAGAAAACGCAAACAATATTTACATATTATTTTTGTTTTTGATTTTGTGGACTGTGTGGATTAAAGCCAATTGAAATATTTTGTGACCTATAGTCCGAAATGCGTTTCGCCCGGCACGATAGTTGGGCTCATCAGTTAGATGCGATCGTACCTTTCTAAGACGCAATATTATTGGTCGATGTCTACCGACTGTAATAGAATTTGTAGCATATATACACTGCAAATTATATTTTTCTACGGGAATTTGGTTAAATTCATGCACCTAGAAATATGTATTGATTTTATGCCCGTGGTCTGGCCAGTAATTATATTCGAAGAAAACGCAAACAATATTTACATATTATTTTTGTTTTTGATTTTGTGGACTGTTTTTTTTTTTTTTTTTTTTATAATCTACACACGCTCAAGGGATTATGAATACCCTTTAAATGTTTCAACACAGCGCGGGCGTGAGGGTGAGGTTAATGAAGAGAAAGAATGATAGGAAAGATGTGTGACGCGATATTCGGAGACTGTAGTTGTTGTTGTCTCAGATTTTATCTCCAGGGGTGGCGGCTGAACTAATGCGGAGAAATTTAACCGTGTCTTATTTATCGATGTCCCTTATAATTCGCATTAATTTTTTTATACTTGGTCATATTTTATCGGTATACTAGTTTTACTCAATCACATGTTGTTAGTTCTATGCCTAAACAGCATGTAATGAGTAAACCAGCAACTCATTTTATGACATTTTATTTTTAGAATTGGTTTTTAATGGAAAAATAAGAAGACAAAGACTACGGCAGGGATCGAACCTGTGACCATGAGGTTGACAGGCGAACACACAACTATCGCGCCACGGCCACGGTGGATTAAAGCCAATTGAAATATTTTGTGACCTATAGTCCGAAATGCGTTTCGCCCGGCACGATAGTTGAGCTCATCAGTTAGATGCGATCGTACCTTTCTAACACGCAATATTTTTGGTCGATGTCTACCGAATCGAATAGAATTTGTAGCATATATATACTGCAAATTATATTTTTCGAGAGGAATTTGGTTAAATTCATGCACCTAGAAATATGTATTGATTTTATTCCCGTGGTTTGGCCAGTAATTATATTCGAAGAAAACGCAAACAATATTTACATTTTATTTTTGTTTCTGATTTTGTGGACTGTGTGGATTAAAGTCAATTGAAATATTTTGTGACCTATAGTCCAAATTGCGTTTCGCCCGGGCACGATAGTTGGGCTCATCAATTATATGCGATCGTACCTTTCTAAGACGCAATATTTTTGGTCGATGTCTACCGACTCGAATAGAATTTGTAGCATATATATACTGCAAATTATATTTTGCTAGGGGAATTTGGTTAAATTCATGCACCTAGAAATATGTATTGATTTTATGCCCGTGGTCTGTCCAGTAATTATATTCGAAGAAAACGCAAACAATATTTACATATTATTTTTGTTTTTGTTTTTGTGGACTGTGTAGATTAAAGCCAATTGAAATATTTTGTGACCTATAGTCCAAATTGCGTTTCGCCCGGGCACGATAGTTGGGCTCATCAGTTAGATGCGATCGTACCTTTCTAAGACGCAATATTTTTGGTCGATGTCTACCGACTCGAATAGAATTTGCAATTTGTATATATATAGTGTAAATTATATATATATATATTTTTTTTTTTTAGGGGAATTTGGTTTAATTCATTCACCTAGAAATATGTATTGATTTTATGCCCGTGGTCTGGCCAGTAATTATATTCGAAGATAACGCAAACAATATTTACATATTATTTTTTTTTTGTTTTTGTGCACTGTGTAGATTAAAGCCAATTGAAATATTTTGTGACCTATAGTTCAAAATGCGTTTCGCCCGGGCACGATAGTTGGGCTCATCAGTTAGATGCTATCGTACCTTTCTAAGACGCAATATTTTTGGTCGATGTCTACCGACTCTAATAGAATTTACAGCATATATATGCTGCAAATTATATTTTTCTAGGGGAATTTGGTTAAATTCATGCACCTGGAAATATGTGTTGATTTTATGACCGTGGTCTGGCCAGTAATTATATTCGAAGAAAACGCAAACAATATTTACATATTATTTTTTTTTTGTTTTTGTGCACTGTGTAGATTAAAGCCAATTGAAATATTTTGTGACCTATAGTTCAAAATGCGTTTCGCCCGGGCACGATAGTTGGGCTCATCAGTTAGATGCTATCGTACCTTTCTAAGACGCAATATTTTTGGTCGATGTCTACCGACTCTAATAGAATTTGCAGCATATATATACTGCAAATTATATTTTTCTACGGGAATTTGGTTAAATTCATGCACCTAGAAATATGTATTGATTTTATGCCCGTAGTCTGGCCAGTAATTATATTCGAAGAAAACGCAAACAATATTTATATATTATTTTTGTTTTTGTTTTTGTGCACTGTGTAGATTAAAGCCAATTGAAATATTTTGTGACCTATAGTCCAAAATGAGTTTCGCCCGGGCACGATAGTTGGGCTCATCAGTTAGATGCAATCGTACCTTTCTAAGACGCAATATTTTTGGTCAATGTCTACCGACTCGAATAGAATTTGTAGCATATATATACTGCAAATTATATTTTTCGAGAGGAATTTGGTTAAATTCATGCACCTAGAAATATGTATTGATTTTATGCCCGTGGTTTGGCCAGTAATTATGTTCGAAGAAAACGCAAACAATATTTACATTTTATTTTTGTTTCTGATTTTGTGGACTGTGTGGATTAAAGTCAATTGAAATATTTTGTGACCTATAGTCCAAATTGCGTTTCGCCCGGGCACGATAGTTGGGCTCATCAATTATATGCGATCGTACCTTTCTAAGACGCAATATTTTTGGTCGATGTCTACCGACTCGAATAGAATTTGTAGCCTATATATACTGCAAATTATATTTTGCTAGGGGAATTTGGTTAAATTCATGCACCTAGAAATATGTATTGATTTTATGCCCGTGGTCTGTCCAGTAATTATATTCGAAGAAAACGCAAACAATATTTACATATTATTTTTGTTTTTGTTTTTGTTGACTGTGTAGATTAAGGCCAATTGAAATATTTTGTGACCTATAGTCCAAATTGCGTTTCGCCCGGGCACGATAGTTGGGCTCATCAGTTAGATGCGATCGTACCTTTCTAAGACGCAATATTTTTGGTCGATGTCTACCGACTCGAATAGAATTTGCAATTTGTATATATATACTGTAAATTATATATATATATATTTTTTTTTTTTTAGGGGAATTTGGTTTAGTTCATGCACCTGGAAATATGTATTGATTTTATGACCGTGGTCTGGCCAGTAATTATATTCGAAGAAAACGCAAACAATATTTACATATTATTTTTGTTTTTGTTTTTGTTGACTGTGTAGATTAAGGCCAATTGAAATATTTTGTGACCTATAGTCCAAATTGCGTTTCGCCCGGGCACGATAGTTGGGCTCATCAATTATATGCGATCGTACCTTTCTAAGACGCAATATTTTTGGTCGATGTCTACCGACTCTAATAGAATTTACAGCATATATATGCTGCAAATTATATTTTTCTAGGGGAATTTGGTTAGATTCATGCACCTGGAAATATGTATTGATTTTATGACCGTGGTCTGGCCAGTAATTATATTCGAAGAAAACGCAAACAATATTTACATATAATTTTTTTTTGTTTTTGTGCACTGTGTAGATTAAAGCCAATTGAAATATTTTGTGACCTATAGTTCAAAATGCGTTTCGCCCGGGCACGATAGTTGGGCTCATCAGTTAGATGCTATCGTACCTTTCTAAGACGCAATATTTTTGGTCGATGTCTACCGACTCTAATAGAATTTGCAGCATATATATACTGCAAATTATATTTTTCTACGGGAATTTGGTTAAATTCATGCACCCTAGAAATATGTATTGATTTTATGCCCGTAGTCGGGCCAGTAATTATATTCGAAGAAAACGCAAACAATATTTATATATTATTTTTGTTTTTGTTTTTGTGCACAGTGTAGATTAAAGCCAATTGAAATATTTTGTGACCTATAGTCCAAAATGAGTTTCGCCCGGGCACGATAGTTGGGGTCATCAGTTAGATGCGATCGTACCTTTCTAAGACGCAATATTTTTGGTCGATGTCTACCGACTCGAATAGAATTTGTAGCATATATATACTGCAAATTATATTTTTCGAGAGGAATTTGGTTAAATTCATGCACCTAGAAATATGTATTGATTTTATGCCCGTGGTTTGGCCAGTAATTATATTCGAAGAAAACGCAAACAATATTTACATTCTATTTTTATTTCTGATTTTGTGGACTGTGTGGATTAAAGTCAATTGAAATATTTTGTGACCTATAGTCCAAATTGCGTTTCGCCCGGGCACGATAGTTGGGCTCATCAATTATATGCGATCGTACCTTTCTAAGACGCAATATTTTTGGTCGATGTCTACCGACTCGAATAGAATTTGTAGCATATATATACTGCAAATTATATTTTGCTAGGGGAATTTGGTTAAATTCATGCACCTAGAAATCTGTATTGATTTTATGCCCGTGGTCTGTCCAGTAATTATATTCGAAGAAAACGCAAACAATATTTACATATTATTTTTGTTTTTGTTTTTGTGGACTGTGTGGATTAAAGCCAATTGAAATATATTGTGACCTATAGTCCAAAATGCGTTTCGCCCGGGCACGATAGTTGGGCTCATCAGTTAGATGCTATCGTGCCTTTCTAAGACGCAATATTTTTGGTCGATGTCTACCGACTCTAATAGAACTTGCAGCATATATATACTGCAAATTATATTTTTCTACGGGAATTTGGTTAAATTCATGCACCTAGAAATATGTATTGATTTTATGCCCGTAGTCTGGCCAGTAATTATATTCGAAGAAAACGCAAACAATATTTATATATTATTTTTGTTTTTGTGCACTGTGTAGATTAAAGCCAATTGAAATATTTTGTGACCTATAGTCCAAAATGAGTTTCGCCCGGGCACGATAGTTGGGCTCATCAGTTAGATGCGATCGTACCTTTCTAAGAGCAATATTTTTGGTCGATGTCTACCGACTCGAATAGAATTTTCAGCATATGTATACTGCAAATTATATATATATATATATATATATATATATTTTTTTAAAGGGAATTTGGATTAATTCATGCACCTAGAAATATGTATTGATTTTATGCCCGTGGTCTGGCCAGTAATTATATTCGAAGATAACGCAAACAATATTTACATATTATTTTTCTTTTTGTTTTTGTGGACTGTGTAGATTAAAGCCAATTGAAATATTTTGTGACCTATAGTCCAAAATGCGTCTCTCCCGGGCACGATAGTTGGGCTCATCAGTTAGATGCTATCGTACCTTTCTAAGACGCAATATTTTTGGTCGATGTCTACCGACACTAATAGAATTTACAGCATATATATGCTGCAAATTATATTTGTCTAGGGGAATTTGGTTAGATTCATGCACCTGGAAATATGTATTGATTTTATGACCGTGGTCTGGCCAGTAATTATATTCGAAGAAAACGCAAACAATATTTACATATAATTTTTTTTTGTTTTTGTGCACTGTGTAGATTAAAGCCAATTGAAATATTTTGTGACCTATAGTTCAAAATGCGTTTCGCCCGGGCACGATAGTTGGGCTCATCAGCTAGATGCTATCGTACCTTTCTAAGACGCAATATTTTTGGTCGATGTCTACCGACTCTAATAGAATTTGCAGCATATATATACTGCAAATTATATTTTTCTACGGGAATTTGGTTAAATTCATGCACCCTAGAAATATGTATTGATTTTATGCCCGTAGTCGGGCCAGTAATTATATTCGAAGAAAACGCAAACAATATTTATATATTATTTTTGTTTTTGTTTTTGTGCACAGTGTAGATTAAAGCCAATTGAAATATTTTGTGACCTATAGTCCAAAATGAGTTTCGCCCGGGCACGATAGTTGGGGTCATCAGTTAGATGCGATCGTAGCTTTCTAAGACGCAATATTTTTGGTCGATGTCTACCGACTCGAATAGAATTTGTAGCATATATATACTGCAAATTATATTTTTCGAGAGGAATTTGGTTAAATTCATGCACCTAGAAATATGTATTGATTTTATGCCCGTGGTTTGGCCAGTAATTATATTCGAAGAAAACGCAAACAATATTTACATTTTATTTTTGTTTCTGATTTTGTGGACTGTGTGGATTAAAGTCAATTGAAATATTTTGTGACCTATAGTCCAAATTGCGTTTCGCCCGGGCACGATAGTTGGGCTCATCAATTATATGCGATCGTACCTTTCTAAGACGCAATATTTTTGGTCGATGTCT
The DNA here is from genome assembly GCA_910595825.1 of Philhelius pedissequus. Classification (NCBI taxonomy): domain Eukaryota; kingdom Metazoa; phylum Arthropoda; class Insecta; order Diptera; family Syrphidae; genus Philhelius; species Philhelius pedissequus. The sequence goes on along the minus strand of OU343160.1, from coordinate 123,505,685 downwards.
ACCGACTCGAATAGAATTTGTAGCATATATATACTGCAAATTATATTTTGCTAGGGGAATTTGGTTAAATTCATGCACCTAGAAATATGTATTGATTTTATGCCCGTGGTCTGTCCAGTAATTATATTCGAAGAAAACGCAAACAATATTTACATATTATTTTTGTTTTTGTTTTTGTGGACTGTGTGGATTAAAGCCAATTGAAATATATTGTGACCTATAGTCCAAAATGCGTTTCGCCCGGGCACGATAGTTGGGCTCATCAGTTAGATGCTATCGTGCCTTTCTAAGACGCAATATTTTTGGTCGATGTCTACCGACTCTAATAGAACTTGCAGCATATATATACTGCAAATTATATTTTTCTACGGGAATTTGGTTAAATTCATGCACCTAGAAATATGTATTGATTTTATGCCCGTAGTCTGGCCAGTAATTATATTCGAAGAAAACGCAAACAATATTTATATATTATTTTTGTTTTTGTGCACTGTGTAGATTAAAGCCAATTGAAATATTTTGTGACCTATAGTCCAAAATGAGTTTCGCCCGGGCACGATAGTTGGGCTCATCAGTTAGATGCGATCGTACCTTTCTAAGAGCAATATTTTTGGTCGATGTCTACCGACTCGAATAGAATTTTCAGCATATGTATACTGCAAATTATATATATATATATATATATATATATATATTTAAAGGGAATTTGGATTAATTCATGCACCTAGAAATATGTATTGATTTTATGCCCGTGGTCTGGCCAGTAATTATATTCGAAGAAAACGCAAACAATATTTACATACTATTTTTGTTTTTGTTTTTGTGGACTGTGTGGATTAAAGCCAATTGAAATATTTTGTGGCCTATAGTCCAAAATGCGTTTCGCCCGGGCACGATAGTTGGGCTCATCAGTTAGATGCAATCGTACCTTTCTAAGACGCAATATTTTTGGTCGATGTCTACCGACTAATAGAATTTGCAGCATATATATACTGCAAATTATATTTTTCGACGGGAATTTGGTTAAATTCATGCACCTAGAAATATGTATTGATTTTATGCCCGTAGTCTGGCCAGTAATTATATTCGAAGAATACGCAAACAATATTTACATATTATTTTTGTTTTTGATTTTGTGGACTGTGTGGGTTAAAGCCAATCGAAATATTTTGTGACCTATAGTCCAAAATGCATTTCGCACGGGCACGATAGTTGGGCTCATCAGTTAGATGCGATCGTACCTTTATAAGACGCAATATTTTTGGTCGATGTCTACCGACTCGAATAGAATCTGCAGCATATATAAACTGCAAATTATATATATATATTTCTTTTTTTTTAGGGGAATTTGGTTTAATTCATGCACCTAGAAATATGTATTGATTGTATGCCCGTGGTCTGGCCAGTAATTATATTCGAGGAAAACGCAAACAATATTTACATATCATTTTTGTTTTTGTTTTTGTGAACTGTGTAGATTAAAGCCAATTGAAATATTTTGTGACCTATAGTCCAAAATTCGTTTCGCCCGGGTACGATATTTGGGCTCATCAGTTAGATGCGATCGTACCTTTCTAAGACGAAATATTTTTGGTCGATGTCTACCGACTCGAATAGAATTTGCAATTTGTATATATATAGTGTAAATTATATATATATATATTTTTTTTTAGGGGAATTTGGTATAATTCATGCACCTAGAAATATGTATTGATTTTATGCCCGTGGTCTGGCCAGTAATTATATTCGAAGATAACGCAAACAATATTTACATATTATTTTTGTTTTTGTTTTGGACTGTGTAGATTAAAGCCAATTGAAATATTTTGTGACCTATAGTCCAAAATGCGTCTCGCCCGGGCACGATAGTTGGGCTCATCAGTTAGATGCTATCGTACATTTCTAAGACGCAATATTTTTGGTCGATGTCTACCGACTCTAATAGAATTTACAGCATATATATGCTGCAAATTATATTTTCTAGGGGAATTTGGTTAAATTCATGCACCTGGAAATATGTATTGATTTTATGACCGTGGTCTGGCCAGTAATTATATTCGAAGAAAACGCAAACAATATTTACATATTATTTTTTTTTGTTTTTGTGCACTGTGTAGATTAAAGCAAATTGAAATATTTTGTGACCTATAGTTCAAAATGCGTTTCGCCCGGGCACGATAGTTGGGCTCATCAGTTAGATGCTATCGTACCTTTCTAAGACGCAATATTTTTGGTCGATGTCTACCGACTCTAATAGAATTTGCAGCATATATATACTGCAAATTATATTTTTCTAAGGGAATTTGGTTAAATTCATGCACCTAGAAATATGTATTGATTTTATGCCCGTAGTCTGGCCAGTAATTATATTCGAAGAAAACGCAAACAATATTTATATATTATTTTTGTTTTTTGTTTTTGTGCACTGTGTAGATTAAAGCCAATTGAAATATTTTGTGACCTATAGTCCAAAATGAGTTTCGCTCGGGCACGATAATTGGGCTCATCAGTTAGATGCGATCGTACCTTTCTAAGACGCAATATTTTTGGTCGATGTCTACCGACTCGAATAGAATTTGTAGCATATATATACTGCAAATTATATTTTTCGAGAGGAATTTGGTTAAATTCATGCACCTAGAAATATGTATTGATTTTATGCCCGTGGTTTGTCCAGTAATTATATTCGAAGAAAACGCAAACAATATTTACATTTTATTTTTGTTTCTGATTTTGTGGACTGTGTGGATTAAAGTCAATTGAAATATTTTGTGACCTATAGTCCAAATTGCGTTTCGCCCGGGCACGATAGTTGGGCTCATCAATTATATGCGATCGTACCTTTCTAAGACGCAATATTTTTGGTCGATGTCTACCGACTCGAATAGAATTTGTAGCATATATATACTGCAAATTATATTTTGCTAGGGGAATTTGGTTAAATTCATGCACCTAGAAATATGTATTGATTTTATGCCCGTGGTCTGTCCAGTAATTATATTCGAAGAAAACGCAAACAATATTTACATATTATTTTTGTTTTTGTTCTTGTGGACTGTGTGGATTAAAGCCAATTGAAATATTTTGTGACCTATAGTCCAAAATGCGTTTCGCTCGGGCACGATAGTTGGGCTCATCAGTTAGATGCTATCGTACCTTTCTAAGACGCAATATTTTTGGTCGATGTCTACCGACTCTAATAGAATTTGCAGCATATATATACTGCAAATTATATTTTTCTACGGGAATTTGGTTAAATTCATGCACCTAGAAATATGTATTGATTTTATGCCCGTAGTCTGGCCAGAAATTATATTCGAAGAAAACGCAAACAATATTTATATATTATTTTTGTTTTTGTTTTTGTGCACTGTGTAGATTAAAGCCAATTGAAATATTTTGTGACCTATAGTCCAAAATGAGTTTCGCCCGGGCACGATAGTTGGGCTCATCAGTTAGATGCGATCGTACCTTTCTAAGACGCAATATTTTTGGTCGATGTCTACCGACTCGAATAGAATTTTCAGCATATGTATACTGCAAATTATATATATATATATATATATATTTTTTTTTAAGGGAATTTGGTTTAATTCATGCACCTAGAAATATGTATTGATTTTATGCCCGTGGTCTGGCCAGTAATTATATTCGAAGAAAACGCAAACAATATTTACATACTATTTATGTTTTTGTTTTTGTGGACTGTGTGGATTAAAGCCAATTGAAATATTTTGTGGCCTATAGTCCAAAATGCGTTTTGCCCGGGCACGATAGTTGGGCTCATCAGTTAGATGCAATCGTACCTTTCTAAGACGCAATATTTTTGGTCGATGTCTACCGACTAATAGAATTTGCAGCATATATATACTGCAAATTATATTTTTTTTCGGGAATTTGGTTAAATTCATGCACCTAGAAATATGTATTGATTTTATGCCCGTAGTCTGGCCAGTAATTATATTCGAAGAAAACGCAAACAATATTTATATATTATTTTTGTTTTTGTTTTTGTGCACTGTGTAGATTAAAGCCAATTGAAATATTTTGTGACCTATAGTCCAAAATGAGTTTCGCCCGGGCACGATAGTTGGGCTCATCAGTTAGATGCGATCGTACCTTTCTAAGAGCAATATTTTTGGTCGATGTCTACCGACTCGAATAGAATTTTCAGCATATGTATACTGCAAATTATATATATATATATGTATATATATTTTTTTTTAAAGGGAATTTGGATTAATTCATGCACCTAGAAATATGTATTGATTTTATGCCCGTGGTCTGGCCAGTAATTATATTCGAAGAAAACGCAAACAATATTTACATACTATTTTTGTTTTTGTTTTTGTGGACTGTGTGGATTAAAGCCAATTGAAATATTTTGTGGCCTATAGTCCAAAATGCGTTTCGCCCGGGCACGATAGTTGGGCTCATCAGTTAGATGCAATCGTACCTTTCTAAGACGCAATATTTTTGGTCGATGTCTACCGACTAATAGAATTTGCAGCATATATATACTGCAAATTATATTTTTCTACGGGAATTTGGTTAAATTCATGCACCTAGAAATATGTACTGATTTTATGCCCGTAGTCTGGCCAGTAATTATATTCGAAGAAAACGCAAACAATATTTCCATTTTATTTTTGTTTTTGATTTTGTGGACTGTGTGGGTTAAAGCCAATCGAAATATTTTGTGACCTATAGTCCAAAATGTATTTCGCACGGGCACGATAGTTGGGCTCATCAGTTAGATGTGATCGTACCTTTATAAGACGCAATATTTTTGGTCGATGTCTACCGACTCGAATAGAATTTGCAGCATATATATACTGCAAATTATATATATATATTTCTTTTTTTTTAGGGGAATTTGGTTTAATTCATGCACCTAGAAATATGTATTGATTGTATGCCCGTGGTCTGGCCAGTAATTATATTCGAGGAAAACGCAAACAATATTTACATATCATTTTTGTTTTTGTTTTTGTGAACTGTGTAGATTAAAGCCAATTGAAATATTTTGTGACCTATAGTCCAAAATTCGTTTCGCCCGGGTACGATATTTGGGCTCATCAGTTAGATGCGATCGTACCTTTCTAAGACGAAATATTTTTAGTCGATGTCTACCGACTCGAATAGAATTTGCAATTTGTATATATATAGTGTAAATTATATATATATATATATTTTTTTTTTAGGGGAATTTGGTTTAATTCATGCACCTAGAAATATGTATTGATTTTATGCCCGTGGTCTGGCCAGTAATTATATTCGAAGAAAACGCAAACAATATTTATATATTATTTTTGTTTTTGTTTTTGTGCACTGTGTAGATTAAAGCCAATTGAAATATTTTGTGACCTATAGTCCAAAATGAGTTTCGCCCGGGCACGATAGTTGGGCTCATCAGTTAGATGCGATCCTACCTTTCTAAGACGCAATATTTTTGGTCGATGTCTACCGACTCGAATAGAATTTGTAGCATATATATACTGCAAATTATATTTTTCGAGAGGAATTTGGTTAAATTCATGCACCTAGAAATATGTATTGATTTTATGCCCGTGGTTTGGCCAGTAATTATATTCGAAGAAAACGCAAACAATATTTACATTTTATTTTTGTTTCTGATTTTGTGGACTGTGTGGATTAAAGTCAATTGAAATATTTTGTGACCTATAGTCCAAATTGCGTTTCGCCCGGGCACGATAGTTGTGCTCATCAATTATATGCGATCGTACATTTCTAAGACGCAATATTTTTGGTCGATGTCTACCGACTCGAATAGAATTTGTAGCATATATATACTGCAAATTATATTTTGCTAGGGGAATTTGGTTAAATTCATGCACCTAGAAATATGTATTGATTTTATGCCCGTGGTCTGTCCAGTAATTATATTCGAAGAAAACGCAAACAATATTTACAAATTATTTTTGTTTTTGTTTTTGTGGACTGTGTGGATTAAAGCGAATTGAAATATTTTGTGACCTATAGTCCAAAATGCGTTTCGCTCGGGCACGATAGTTGGGCTCATCAGTTAGATGCTATCGTACCTATCTAAGACGCAATATTTTTGGTCGATGTCTACCGACTCTAATAGAATTTGCAGCATATATATACTGCAAATTATATTTTTCTACGGGAATTTGGTTAAATTCATGCACCTAGAAATATGTATTGATTTTATGCCCGTAGTCTGGCCAGAAATTATATTCGAAGAAAACGCAAACAATATTTATATATTATTTTTGTTTTTGTTTTTGTGCACTGTGTAGATTAAAGCCAATTGAAATATTTTTTGACCTATAGTCCAAAATGAGTTTCGCCCGGGCACGATAGTTGGGCTCATCAGTTAGATGCGATCGTACCTTTCTAAGACGCAATATTTTTGGTCGATGTCTACCGACTCGAATAGAATTTTCAGCATATGTATACTGCAAATTATATATATATATATATATATATATTTTTTTTTTAAGGGAATTTGGTTTAATTCATGCACCTAGAAATATGTATTGATTTTATGCCCGTGGTCTGGCCAGTAATTATATTCGAAGGAAACGCAAACAATATTTACATACTATTTTTGTTTTTGTTTTTGTGGACTGTGTGGATTAAAGCCAATTGAAATATTTTGTGGCCTATAGTCCAAAATGCGTTTCGCCCGGGCACGATAGTTGGGCTCATCAGTTAGATGCAATCGTACCTTTCTAAGACGCAATATTTTTGGTCGATGTCTACCGACTAATAGAATTTGCAGCATATATATACTGCAAATTATATTTTTTTACGGGAATTTGGTTAAATTCATGCACCTAGAAATATGTATTGATTTTATGCCCATAGTCTGGCCAGTAATTATATTCGAAGAAAACGCAAACAACATTTACATATTATTTTTGTTTTTGTTTTTGTGCACTGAGTAGATTAAAGCCAATTGAAATATTTTGTGACCTATAGTCCAAAATGAGTTTCGCCCGGCACGATAGTTGGGCTCATCAGTTAGATGCTATCGTGCCTTTTTAAGACGCAATATTTTTGGTCGATGGGAATTTGGTTAAATTCATGCACCTAGAAATATGTATTGATTTTATACCCGTGGTCTGGGCAGTAATTATATTCGAAGAAAACGCAAACAATATTTACATATTATTTTTGTTTTTGTTTTTATGGACTGTGTGGATTAAAGCCAATTGAAATATTTTGTGACCTACAGTCCAAAATGCGTTCCGCCCGGGCACGATAGTTGGGCTCATCAGTTAGATGCTATCGTACCTTTCTAAGACGCAATATTTTTGGTGGTTGTCTACCGACTCTAATAGAATTTGCAGCATATATATACTACAAATTATATATATATATATATATATATATATTGTTTTAAGGGAATTTGGTTTAATTCATGCACATGCATATGTATTGGTCGATATCTACCGACTCTAATAGAATGTGCAGCATATATATACTGCAAATTATATTTTCTTAGGGGAATTTGGTTAAATTCATGCACCTAGAAATATGTATTGATATAATGCCCGTAGTCTGGCCAGTAATTATATTCGAAGAAAACGCAAACAATATTTACATATTATTTTTGTTTTTGATTTTGTGGACTGTGTGGGTTAAAGCCAATTGAAATATTTTGTGACCTATAGTCCAAAATGCGTTTCGCCCGGGCACGATAGTTGGGCTCATCAGTTAGATGCGATCGTACATTTCTAAGACGCAATATTTTTGGTCGATGTCTACCGACTCGAATATAACTTGCAGCATATTTATACTGCAAATTATATATATATATTTTTTTTAGGGGAATTTGGTTTAATTCAGGCACCTAGAAATATGTATTGATTTTATGCCCGTGGTCTGGCCAGTAATTATATTCGAAGAAAACGCAAACAATATTTACATATTATTTTTGTTTTTGATTTTGTGGACTGTGTGGGTTAAAGCCAATTGAAATATTTTGTGACCTATAGTCCAAAATGCGTTTCGCCCGGGCACGATAGTTGGGCTCATCAGTTAGATGCGATCGTACCTTTCTAAGACGCAATATTTTTGGTCGATGTCTACCGACTCGAATAGAATTTGCAGCATATATATACTGCAAATTATATTTTTCTACGGGAATTTGGTTCAATTCATGCACCTAGAAATATGTATTGATTTTATGCCCGTAGTCTGGCCAGTAATTTTATTCGAAGAAAACGCAAACAATATTTACATATTATTTTTGTTTTTGATTTTGTGGACTGTGTGGATTAAAGTCAATTGAAATATTTTGCGACCTATAGTCCAAAATGCGTTTCGCCCCGGCACGATAGTTGGGCTCATCAGTTAGATGCGATCGTACCTTTCTAAGACGCAATATTTTTGGTCGATGTCTACCGACCCGAATATAATTTGCAGCATATATATACTGCAAATTATATATATATATTTTTTTTGTTAGGGGAATTTGGTTTAATTCATGCACCTAGAAATATGTATTGATTTTATGCCCGTGGTCTGGCCAGTAATTATATTCGAAGAAAACGCAAACAATATTTACATATTATTTTTGTTTTTGTTTTTGTGCACTGTGTAGATTAAAGATAATTGAAATATCTTGTGACCTATAGTCCAAAATGCGTTTCGCACGGGCACGATAGTTGGGCTCATCAGTTAGATGCTATCGTACATTTCTAAGACGCAATATTTTTGGTCGATGTCTACCGACTCTAATAGAATTTGCAGCATATATATGCTGCAAATAATATTTTTCTAGGGGAATTTGGTTAAATTCATGCACCTGGAAATATGTATTGATTTTATGCCCGTGGTCTGGCCAGTAATTATATTCGTAGAAAACGCAAACAATATTTACATATTATTTTTGTTTTTGTTTTTGTGCACTGTGTAGATTAAAGCCAATTGAAATATTTTATGACCTATAGTCCAAAATTCGTTTCGCCCGGGCAGGATAGTTGGGCTCATCAGTTAGATGCTATCGTACCTTTCTAAGACGCAATATTTTTGGTCGATGTCTACCGACTCTAATAGAATTTGCAGCATATATATACTGCAAATTATATTTTTCTACGGGAATTTGGTTAAATTCATGCACCTAGAAATATGTATTGATTTTATGCCCGTGGTCTGGCCAGTAATTATATTCGTAGAAAACGCAAACAATATTTACATATTATTTTTGTTTTTGTTTTTGTGCACTTTGTAGATTAAAGCCAATTGAAATATTTTATGACCTATAGTCCAAAATTCGTTTCGCCCGGGCACGATAGTTGGGCTCATCAGTTAGATGCGATCATACCTTTCTAAGACGCAATATTTTTGGTCGATGTCTACTGACTCGAATAGAATTTGCAGCATATATTGCAGACCACAATGCATTCTAATCAAGATCCTATACGAATTTCGTCCACCTTTTTTCCACGCACACGACGCACACTCAAGACGCACAATGCATATTAATCAGGCTCCTACACCAACACTGACCGTTTTTCACTAGGAGCAATTTTGTTACTATGAGCATCCAATTTTACACTAAACGCATTCTACAGTAGGCTCCCCCGACTACAGGCTCTCCTCTTCGAGGAGCTATTTTGGTGGAAGGAGCAAAAATTTTACACTGGGGAGCACTCAATTATTGCTCAAGTCCGATATTCTAACTACTATACTGCAAATTATATTTTTCTACAGGAATTAAATTCATGCACCTAGAAGTATGTATTAATTTTATGCCCGTGGTCTGGCCAGTAATTATATTCGTAGAAAACGCAACAATATTTACATATTATTTTTGTTTTTGTTTTTGTGGACTGTGTGGATTAAAACCAATTGAAAAATTTTGTGACCTATAGTCCAAAATGCGTTTCGTCCGGGCACGATAGTTGGGCTCATCAGTTAGATGCGATCGCACCTTTCAAGACGCAATATTTTTGGTCGATGTCTACCGACTTGAATAGAATTTGCAGCATATATATACTGCAAATTATATATATATTTTTTTTAGGGGAATTTGGTTTAATTCATGCACCTAGAAATATGTATTGATTTTATGCCCGTGGTCTGGCCAGTAATTATATTCGAAGAGAACGCAAACAATATTTACATATTATTTTTGTTTTTGTTTTTGTGGACTGTGTAAACAGCAAACAGTATTTACATATTATTTTTGTTTTTTTTTTGTGGACTGTGTGGATTAAATCCAATTGAAATATTTTGTGACCTATAGTCCAAAATACGTTTCGCCCGGGCACGATAGTTGGGCTCGTCAGTTAGATGCTATCGTACCTTTCTAAGACGCAATATTTTTGGTCGATGTCTACCGACTCTAATAGAATTTGCAGCATATATATACTGCAAATTATATTTTTCTACGGGAATTTGGTTAAATTCATGCACCTAGAAATATGTATTGATTTTATGCCAGTGGTCTGGCCAGTAATTATATTCGAAGAAAACGCAAACAATATTTACATATTATTTTTGTTTTTGATTTTGTGGACTGTGTGGATTAAAGCCAATTGAAATATTTTGTGACCTACAGTCCAAAATGCGTTCGCCCGAGCACCATACTTGGGCTCATCAGTTAGATGCGATCGTACCTTTCTAAGACGCAATATTTTTGGTCGATGTCTACCGACTCGAATAGAATTTGTAGCATATATATACTGCAAATTATATTTTTCTAGGGGAATTTGGTTAAATTCATGCACCTAGAAATATGTATTGATTTTATGCCCGTGGTTTGGCCAGTAATTATATTCGAAGAAAACGCAAACAATATTTACATATTATTTTTGTTTTTGTGGACTGTGTGGATTAAAGCCAATTGAAATATTTTGTGACCTATAGTCCAAAATGCGTTTCGCCCGGGCACGATAGTTGGGCTCATCAGTTAGATGCTATCGTACCTTTCTAAGACGCAATATTTTTGGTCGATGTCTACCGACTCTAATAGAATTTGCAGCATATATATACTGCAAATTATATTTTTCTACGGGAATTTGGTTAAATTCATGCACCTAGAAATATGTATTGATTTTATGCCAGTGGTCTGGCCAGTAATTATATTCGAAGAAAACGCAAACAATATTTACATATTATTTTTGTTTCTGATTTTGTGGACTGTGTTGATTAAAGCCAATTGAAATATTTTGTGACCTATAGTCCAAAATTCGTTTCGCCCGGGTACGATAGTTGGGCTCATCAGTTAGATGCGATCGTACCTTTCTAAGGCGCAATATTTTTGGTCGATGTCTACCGACTCGAATAGAATTTGCAGCATATATATACTGCAAATTATATTTTTCTATGGGAATTTGGTTAAATTCATGCACCTAAAAATATGTATTGATTTTATGCCCGTGGTCTGGCCAGTTATTATATTCGAAGACAACGCAAACAATATTTACATATTATTTTTGTTTTTGTTTTTATGGACTGTGTAGATTAAAGCCAATTGAAATATTTTGTGACTTATAGTCCAAAATTCGTTTCGCCCGGGTACGATTGTTGGGCTCATCAGTTAGATGCGATCGTACCTTTCTAAGACGCAATATTTTTGGTCGATGTCTACCGACTCGAATAGAATTTGCAGCATATATATACTGCAAATTATATATATATATATATATATATATTTTTAAGGGAATTTGGTTTAATTCATGTGCACCTAGAAATATGTATTGATTTTATGCCCGTAGTCTGGCCAGTAATTATATTCGAAGAAAACGCAAACAATATTTACATATTATTTTTGTTTTTGTTTTTGTGCACTGTGTAGATTAAAGCCAATTGAAATATTTTGTGACCTATAGTCCAAAATGCGTTTCGCACGGGCACGATAGTTGGGCTCATCAGTTAGATGCTATCGTACCTTTCTAAGACGCAATATTTTTGGTCGATGTCTACCGACTCTAATAGAATTTGCAGCATATATATGCTGCAAATTATATTTTTCTAGGGGAATTTGGTTAAATTCATGCACCTGGAAATATGTATTGATTTTATGCCCGTGGTCTGGCCAGTAATTATATTCGTAGAAAACGCAAACAATACTTACATATTATTTTTGTTTTTGTGCACTGTGTAGATTAAAGCCAATTGAAATATTTTATGACCTATAGTCCAAAATGCGTTTCGCCCGGGCACGATAGTTGGGCTCATCAGTTAGGTGCTATCGTACCTTTCTAAGACGCAATATTTTTGGTCGATGTCTACCGACTCTAATAGAATTTGCAGCATACATATACTGCAAATTATATTTTTCTACGGGAATTTGGTTAAATTCATGCACCTAGAAATATGTATTTATTTTATGCCCGTGGTCTGGCCAGTAATTATATTCGTAGAAAACGCAAACAATATTTACATATTATTTTTGTTTTTGTTTTTGTGGACTGTGTGGATTAAAGACAATTGAAAAATTTTGTGACCTATAGTCCAAAATGCGTTTTGTCCGGGCACGATAGTTGGGCTCATAAGTTAGATGCGATCGCACCTTTCAAGACGCAATATTTTTGGTCGATGTCTACCGACTCGAATAGAATTTGCAGCATATATATAATGCAAATTATATATATATTTTTTTTAGGGGAATTTGGTTTAATTCATGCACCTAGAAATATTTATTAATTTTATGCCCGTGGTCTGGCCAGTAATTATATTCGAAGAAAACGCAAACAATATTTACATATTATTTTTGTTTTTTGTTTTTGTGGACTGTGTAGATTAAAGCCAATTGAAATATTTTGTGACCTATAGTCCAAAATGAGTTTCGCCCGGGCACGATAGTTGGGCCCATCAGTTAGATGCTATCGTACCTTTCTAAGACGCAATATTTTTGGTCGATGTCTACCGACTCTAATAGAATTTGCAGCATATATACTCTGCAAATTATATTTTTCTAGAGGAATTTGGTTACATTCATGCACCTAGAAATATGTATTGATTTTATGCCCGTGGTCTGGCCAGTAATTATAGTCGAAGAAAACGCAAACAGTATTTACATAGTATTTTTTTTTTTTTTTTTTTTTGTGGACTGTGTGGATTAAATCCAATTGAAATATTTTGTGACCTATAGTCCAAAATGCGTTTCGCCCGGGCACGATAGTTGGCCTCATCAGTTAGATGCTATCGTACCTTTCTAAGACGCAATATTTTTGGTCGATGTCTACCGACTCTAATAGAATTTGCAGCATATATATACTGCAAATTATATTTTTCTACGGGAATTTGGTTAAATTCATGCACCTAGAAATATGTATTGATTTTATGCCCGTGGTCTGGCCAGTAATTATATTCGAAGAAAACGCAAACAATATTTACATATTATTTTTGTTTTTGATTTTGTGGACTGTGTGGATTAAAGCCAATTGAAATATTTTGTGAGCTACAGTCCAAAATGCGTTTGGCCCGAGCACGATACTTGGGCTCATCAGGTAGATGCGATCGTACCTTTCTAAGACGCAATAGTTTTGGTCGATGTCTACCGGCTCGAATAGAATTTGTAGCATATATATACTGCAAATTATATTTTTCTAGGGGAATTTGGTTAAATTCATGCACCTAGAAATATGTGTTGATTTTATGCCCGTGGTCTGGCCAGTAATTATATTCGAAGAAAACGCAAACAATATTTACATATTATTTTTGTTTTTGTTTTTGTGGACTGTGTGGATTAAAGCCAATTGAAATATTTTGTGACCTATAGTCCAAAATGCGTTTCGCCCGGGCACGATAGTTGTGCTCATCAGTTAGATGATATCGTACCTTTCTAAGACGCAATATTTTTGGTCGATGTCTACCGACTCTAATAGAATTTGCAGCATATATATACTGCAAATTATATTTTTCTACGGGAATTTGGTTAAATTCATGCACCTAGAAATATGTATTGATTTTATGCCCGTGGTCTGGCCAGTAATTAAATTCGAAGAAAACGCAAACAATATTTACATATTATTTTTGTTTCTGATTTTGTGTCCTGTGTTGATTAAAGCCAATTGAAATATTTTGTGACCTATAGTCCAAAATTTGTTTCGCCCGGGTACGATAGTTGGGCTCATCAGTTAGATGCGATCGTACCTTTCTAAGACGCAATATTTTTGGTCGATGTCTACCGAATCGAATAGAATTTGCAGCATATATATACTGCAAATTATATTTTTCTACGGGCATTTGGTTAAATTCATGCACCTAAAAATATGTATTGATTTTATGCCCGTGGTCTGGCCAGTTATTATATTCGAAGAAAACGCAAACAATATTTACATATTATTTTTGTTTTTGTTTTTATGGACTGTGTAGATTAAAGCCAATTGAAATATTTTGTGACCTATAGTCCAAAATTCGTTTCGCCCGGATACGATTGTTGGGCTCATCAGTTAGATGCGATCGTACCTTTCTAAGACGCAATATTTTTGGTCGATGTCTACCGACTCGAATAGAATTTGCAGCATATATATACTGCAAATTATATATATATATATATATTTTTTTTTAAGGGAATTTGGTTTAATTCATGTGCACCTAGAAATATGTATTGATTTTATGCCCGTGGTCTGGCCAGTAATTATATTCGAAGAAAACGCAAACAATATTTACATATTATTTTTGTTTTTGATTTTGTGGACTGTGTGGATTAAAGCCAATTGAAATATTTTGTGACCTACAGTCCAAAATGCGTTTGGCCCGAGCACGATACTTGGGCTCATCAGTTAGATGCGATCGTACCTTTCTAAGACGCAATAGTTTTGGTCGATGTCTACCGACTCGAATAGAATTTGTAGCATATATATACTGCAAATTATATTTTTCTAGGGGAATTTGGTTAAATTCATGCACCTAGAAATATGTATTGATTTTATGCCCGTGGTCTGGCCAGTAATTATATTCGAAGAAAACGCAAACAATATTTACATATTATTTTTGTTTTTGTTTTTGTGGACTGTGTGGATTAAAGCCAATTGAAATATTTTGTGACCTATAGTCCAAAATGCGTTTCGCCCGGGCACGATAGTTGGGCTCATCAGTTAGATGATATCGTACCTTTCTAAGACGCAATATTTTTGGTCGATGTCTACCGACTCTAATAGAATTTGCAGCATATATATACTGCAAATTATATTTTTCTACGGGAATTTGGTTAAATTCATGCACCTAGAAATATGTATTGATTTTATGCCCGTGGTCTGACCAGTAATTAAATTCGAAGAAAACGCAAACAATATTTACATATTATTTTTGTTTCTGATTTTGTGGACTGTGTTGATTAAAGCCAATTGAAATATTTTGTGACCTATAGTCCAAAATTCGTTTCGCCCGGGTACGATAGTTGGGCTCATCAGTTAGATGCGATCGTACCTTTCTAAGACGCAATATTTTTGGTCGATGTCTACCGACTCGAATAGAATTTGCAGCATATATATACTGCAAATTATATTTTTCTACGGGAATTTGGTTAAATTCATGCACCTAAAAATATGTATTGATTTTATGCCCGTGGTCTGGCCAGTTATTATATTCGAAGAAAACGCAAACAATATTTACATATTATTTCTGTTGTTGTTTTTATGGACTGTGTAGATTAAAGCCAATTGAAATATTTTGTGACCTATAGTCCAAAATTCGTTTCGCCCGGGTACGATTGTTGGGCTCATCAGTTAGATGCGATCGTACCTTTCTAAGACGCAATATTTTTGGTCGATGTCTACCGACTCGAATAGAATTTGCAGCATATATATACTGCAAATTATATATATATATATATATTTTTTTTTTAAGGGAATTTGGTTTAATTCATGTGCACCTAGAAATATGTACTGATTTTATGCCCGTGGTCTGGCCAGTAATTATATTCGAAGAAAACGCAAACAATATTTACATATTATTTTTGTTTTTGTTTTTGTGCACTGTGTAGATTAAAGCCAATTGAAATATTTTATGACCTATAGTCCAAAATGCGTTTCGCCCGGGCACGATAGTTGGGCTCATCAGTTAGATGCTATCGTACCTTTCTAAGACGCAATATTTTTGGTCGATGACTACCGACTCTAATAGAATTTGCAGCATATATATACTGCAAATTATATTTTTCTACGGGAATTTGGTTAAATTCATGCACCTAGAAATATGTATTGATTTTATGCCCGTGGTCTGGCCAGTAATTATATTCGTAGAAAACGCAAACAATATTTACATATTATTTTTGTTTTTGTTTTTGGGGACTGTGTGGATTAAAGACAATTGAAAAATTTTGTGACCTATAGTCCAAAATGCGTTTCTTCCGGGCAAGATAGTTGGGCTCATCAGTTAGATGCGATCGCACCTTTCTAAGACGCAATATTTTTGGTCGGTGTCTACCGACTCTAATAGAATTTGCAGCATATATACTCTGCAAATTATATTTTTCTAGAGGAATTTGGTTACATTCATGCACCTAGAAATATGTATTGATTTTATGCCCGTGGTCTGGCCAGTAATTATAGTCGAAGAAAACGCAAACAGTATTTACATATTATTTTTGTTTTTTTTTTGTGGACTGTGTGGATTAAATCCAATTGAAATATTTTGTGACCTATAGTCCAAAATGCGTTTCGCCCGGGCACGATAGTTGGGCTCATCAGTTAGATAATATCGTACCTTTCTAAGACGCAATATTTTTGGTCGATGTCTACCCACTCTAATAGAATTTGCAGCATATATATACTGCAAATTATATTTTTCTACGGGAATTTGGTTAAATTCATGCACCTAGAAATATGTATTGATTTTATGCCCGTGGTCTGCCCAGTAATTAAATTCGAAGAAAACGCAAACAATATTTACATATTATTTTTGTTTTTGTTTTTATGGACTGTGTAGATTAAAGCCAATTGAAATATTTTGTGACCTATAGTCCAAAATTCGTTTCGCCCGGGTACGATTGTTGGGCTCATCAGTTAGATGCGATCGTACCTTCCTAAGACGCAATATTTTTGGTCGATGTCTACCGACTCGAATAGAATTTGCAGCATATATATACTGCAAATTATATATATATATATATATATATATTTTTAAGGGAATTTGGTTTAATTCATGTGCACCTAGAAATATGTATTGATTTTATGCCCGTAGTCTGGCCAGTAATTATATTCGAAGAAAACGCAAACAATATTTACATATTATTTTTGTTTTTGTTTTTGTGCACTGTTTAGATTAAAGCCAATTGAAATATTTTGTGACCTATAGTCCAAAATGTGTTTCGCCCGGGCACGATAGTTGGGCTCATCAGTTAGATGCTATCGTACCTTTCTAAGACGCAATATTTTTGGTCGATGACTACCGACTCTAATAGAATTTGCAGCATATATATACTGCAAATTATATTTTTCTACGGGAATTTGGTTAAATTCATGCACCTAGAAATATGTATTGATTTTATGCCCGTGGTCTGGCCAGTAATTATATTCGTAGAAAACGCAAACAATATTTACATATTATTTTTGTTTTTGTTTTTGGGGACTGTGTGGATTAAAGACAATTGAAAAATTTTGTGACCTATAGTCCAAAATGCGTTTCGTCCGGGCACGATAGTTGGGCTCATCAGTTAGATGCGATCGCACCTTTCTAAGACGCAATATTTTTGGTCGGTGTCTACCGACTCTAATAGAATTTGCAGCATATATACTCTGCAAATTATATTTTTCTAGAGGAATTTGGTTACATTCATGCACCTAGAAATATGTATTGATTTTATGCCCGTGGTCTGGCCAGTAATTATAGTCGAAGAAAACGCAAACAGTATTTACATATTATTTTTGTTTTTTTTTTGTGGACTGTGTGGATTAAATCCAATTGAAATATTTTGTGACCTATAGTCCAAAATGCGTTTCGCCCGGGCACGATAGTTGGGCTCATCAGTTAGATAATATCGTACCTTTCTAAGACGCAATATTTTTGGTCGATGTCTACCCACTCTAATAGAATTTGCAGCATATATATACTGCAAATTATATTTTTCTACGGGAATTTGGTTAAATTCATGCACCTAGAAATATGTATTGATTTTATGCCCGTGGTCTGGCCAGTAATTAAATTCGAAGAAAACGCAAACAATATTTACATATTATTTTTGTTTCTGATTTTGTGGACTGTGTTGATTAAAGCCAATTGAAATATTTTGTGACCTATAGTCCAAAATTCGTTTCGCCCGGGTACGATAGTTGGGCTCATCAGTTAGATGCGATCGTACCTTTCTAAGACGCAATATTTTTGGTCGATGTCTACCGACTCGAATAGAATTTGCAGCATATATATACTGCAAATTATATTTTTCTATGGGAATTTGGTTAAATTCATGCACCTGAAAATATGTATTGATTTTATGCCCGTGGTCTGGCCAGTTATTATATTCGAAGACAACGCAAACAATATTTACATATTATTTTTGTTTTTGTTTTTATGGACTGTGTAGATTAAAGCCAATTGAAATATTTTGTGACCTATAGTCCAAAATTCGTTTCGCCCGGGTACGATTGTTGGGCTCATCAGTTAGATGCGATCGTACCTTTCTAAGACGCAATATTTTTGGTCGATGTCTACCGACTCGAATAGAATTTGCAGCATATATATACTGCAAATTATATATATATATATATATATATTTTTAAGGGAATTTGGTTTAATTCATGTGCACCTAGAAATATGTATTGATTTTATGCCCGTAGTCTGGCCAGTAATTATATTCGAAGAAAACGCAAACAATATTTACATATTATTTTTGTTTTTGTTTTTGTGCACTGTGTAGATTAAAGCCAATTGAAATATTTTGTGACCTATAGTCCAAAATGCGTTTCGCACGGGCACAATAGTTGGGCTCATCAGTTAGATGCTATCGTACCTTTCTAAGACGCAATATTTTTGGTCGATGTCTACCGACTCTAATAGAATTTGCAGCATATATATGCTGCAAATTATATTTTTCTAGGGGAATTTGGTTAAATTCATGCACCTGGAAATATGTATTGATTTTATGCCCGTGGTCTGGCCAGTAATTATATTCGTAGAAAACGCAAACAATACTTACATATTATTTTTGTTTTTGTGCACTGTGTAGATTAAAGCCAATTGAAATATTTTATGACCTATAGTCCAAAATGCGTTTCGCCCGGGCACGATAGTTGGGCTCATCAGTTAGATGCTATCGTACCTTTCTAAGACGCAATATTTTTGGTCGATGTCTACCGACTCTAATAGAATTTGCAGCATACATATACTGCAAATTATATTTTTCTACGGGAATTTGGTTAAATTCATGCACCTAGAAATATGTATTGATTTTATGCCCGTGGTCTGGCCAGTAATTATATTCGTAGAAAACGCAAACAATATTTACATATTATTTTTGTTTTTGTTTTTGTGGACTGTGTGGATTAAAGACAATTGAAAAATTTTGTGACCTATAGTCCAAAATGCGTTTTGTCCGGGCACGATAGTTGGGCTCATCAGTTAGATGCGATCGCATCTTTCAAGACGCAATATTTTTGGTCGATGTCTACCGACTCGAATAGAATTTGCAGCATATATATAATGCAAATTATATATATATTTTTTTTAGGGGAATTTGGTTTAATTCATGCACCTAGAAATATGTATTGATTTTATGCCCGTGGTCTGGCCAGTAATTATATTCGAAGAAAACGCAAACAATATTTACATATTATTTTTGTTTTTTGTTTTTGTGGACTGTGTAGATTAAAGCCAATTGAAATATTTTGTGACCTATAGTCCAAAATGAGTTTCGCCCGGGCACGATAGTTGGGCCCATCAGTTAGATGCTATCGTACCTTTCTAAGACGCAATATTTTTGGTCGATGTCTACCGACTCTAATAGAATTTGCAGCATATATACTCTGCAAATTATATTTTTCTAGAGGAATTTGGTTACATTCATGCACCTAGAAATATGTATTGATTTTATGCCCGTGGTCTGGCCAGTAATTATAGTCGAAGAAAACGCAAACAGTATTTACATATTATTTTTTTTTTTTTTTTGTGGACTGTGTGGATTAAATCCAATTGAAATATTTTGTGACCTATAGTCCAAAATGCGTTTCGCCCGGGCACGATAGTTGGCCTCATCAGTTAGATGCTATCGTACCTTTCTAAGACGCAATATTTTTGGTCGATGTCTACCGACTCTAATAGAATTTGCAGCATATATATACTGCAAA
This sequence comes from Philhelius pedissequus, assembly GCA_910595825.1. NCBI lineage: Eukaryota > Metazoa > Arthropoda > Insecta > Diptera > Syrphidae > Philhelius > Philhelius pedissequus. The sequence goes on along the minus strand of OU343160.1, from coordinate 123,485,454 downwards.
TTATATTTTTCTACGGGAATTTGGTTAAATTCATGCACCTAGAAATATGTATTGATTTTATGCCCGTGGTCTGGCCAGTAATTATATTCGAAGAAAACGCAAACAATATTTACATATTATTTTTGTTTTTGATTTTGTGGACTGTGTGGATTAAAGCCAATTGAAATATTTTGTGAGCTACAGTCCAAAATGCGTTTGGCCCGAGCACGATACTTGGGCTCATCAGTTAGATGCGATCGTACCTTTCTAAGACGCAATAGTTTTGGTCGATGTCTACCGGCTCGAATAGAATTTGTAGCATATATATACTGCAAATTATATTTTTCTAGGGGAATTTTGGTTAAATTCATGCACCTAGAAATATGTGTTGATTTTATGCCCGTGGTCTGGCCAGTAATTATATTCGAAGAAAACGCAAACAATATTTACATATTATTTTTGTTTTTGTTTTTGTGGACTGTGTGGATTAAAGCCAATTGAAATATTTTGTGACCTATAGTGCAAAATGCGTTTCGCCCGGGCACGATAGTTGTGCTCATCAGTTAGATGATATCGTACCTTTCTAAGACGCAATATTTTTGGTCGATGTCTACCGACTCTAATAGAATTTGCAGCATATATATACTGCAAATTATATTTTTCTACGGGAATTTGGTTAAATTCATGCACCTAGAAATATGTATTGATTTTATGCCCGTGGTCTGGCCAGTAATTAAATTCGAAGAAAACGCAAACAATATTTACATATTATTTTTGTTTCTGATTTTGTGTCCTGTGTTGATTAAAGCCAATTGAAATATTTTGTGACCTATAGTCCAAAATTCGTTTCGCCCGGGTACGATAGTTGGGCTCATCAGTTAGATGCGATCGTACCTTTCTAAGACGCAATATTTTTGGTCGATGTCTACCGAATCGAATAGAATTTGCAGCATATATATACTGCAAATTATATTTTTCTACGGGCATTTGGTTAAATTCATGCACCTAAAAATATGTATTGATTTTATGCCCGTGGTCTGGCCAGTTATTATATTCGAAGAAAACGCAAACAATATTTACATATTATTTTTGTTTTTGTTTTTATGGACTGTGTAGATTAAAGCCAATTGAAATATTTTGTGACCTATAGTCCAAAATTCGTTTCGCCCGGGTACGATTGTTGGGCTCATCAGTTAGATGCGATCGTACCTTTCTAAGACGCAATATTTTTGGTCGATGTCTACCGACTCGAATAGAATTTGCAGCATATATATACTGCAAATTATATATATATATATATATATTTTTTTTAAGGGAATTTGGTTTAATTCATGTGCACCTAGAAATATGTATTGATTTTATGCCCGTGGTCTGGCCAGTAATTATATTCGAAGAAAACGCAAACAATATTTACATATTATTTTTGTTTTTGATTTTGTGGACTGTGTGGATTAAAGCCAATTGAAATATTTTGTGACCTACAGTCCAAAATGCGTTTGGCCCGAGCACGATACTTGGGCTCATCAGTTAGATGCGATCGTACCTTTCTAAGACGCAATAGTTTTGGTCGATGTCTACCGACTCGAATAGAATTTGTAGCATATATATACTGCAAATTATATTTTTCTAGGGGAATTTGGTTAAATTCATGCACCTAGAAATATGTATTGATTTTATGCCCGTGGTCTGGCCAGTAACTATATTCGAAGAAAACGCAAACAATATTTACATATTATTTTTGTTTTTGTTTTTGTGGACTGTGTGGATTAAAGCCAATTGAAATATTTTGTGACCTATAGTCCAAAATGCGTTTCGCCCGGGCACGATAGTTGGGCTCATCAGTTAGATGATATCGTACCTTTCTAAGACGCAATATTTTTGGTCGATGTCTACCGACTCTAATAGAATTTGCAGCATATATATACTGCAAATTATATTTTTCTACGGGAATTTGGTTAAATTCATGCACCTAGAAATATGTATTGATTTTATGCCCGTGGTCTGGCCAGTAATTAAATTCGAAGAAAACGCAAACAATATTTACATATTATTTTTGTTTCTGATTTTGTGGACTGTGTTGATTAAAGCCAATTGAAATATTTTGTGACCTATAGTCCAAAATTCGTTTCGCCCGGGTACGATAGTTGGGCTCATCAGTTAGATGCGATCGTACCTTTCTAAGACGCAATATTTTTGGTCGATGTCTACCGACTCGAATAGAATTTGCAGCATATATATACTGCAAATTATATTTTTCTACGGGAATTTGGTTAAATTCATGCACCTAAAAATATGTATTGATTTTATGCCCGTGGTCTGGCCAGTTATTATATTCGAAGAAAACGCAAACAATATTTACATATTATTTCTGTTTTTGTTTTTATGGACTGTGTAGATTAAAGCCAATTGAAATATTTTGTGACCTATAGTCCAAAATTCGTTTCGCCCGGGTACGATTGTTGGGCTCATCAGTTAGATGCGATCGTACCTTTCTAAGACGCAATATTTTTGGTCGATGTCTACCGACTCGAATAGAATTTGCAGCATATATATACTGCAAATTATATATATATATATATATTTTTTTTTTAAGGGAATTTGGTTTAATTCATGTGCACCTAGAAATATGTACTGATTTTATGCCCGTGGTCTGGCCAGTAATTATATTCGAAGAAAACGCAAACAATATTTACATATTATTTTTGTTTTTGTTTTTGTGCACTGTGTAGATTAAAGCCAATTGAAATATTTTATGACCTATAGTCCAAAATGCGTTTCGCCCGGGCACGATAGTTGGGCTCATCAGTTAGATGCTATAGTACCTTTCTAAGACGCAATATTTTTGGTCGATGACTACCGACTCTAATAGAATTTGCAGCATATATATACTGCAAATTATATTTTTCTACGGGAATTTGGTTAAATTCATGCACCTAGAAATATGTATTGATTTTATGCCCGTGGTCTGGCCAGTAATTATATTCGTAGAAAACGCAAACAATATTTACATATTATTTTTGTTTTTGTTTTTGGGGACTGTGTGGATTAAAGACAATTGAAAAATTTTGTGACCTATAGTCCAAAATGCGTTTCGTCCGGGCACGATAGTTGGGCTCATCAGTTAGATGCGATCGCACCTTTCTAAGACGCAATATTTTTGGGCGGTGTCTACCGACTCTAATAGAATTTGCAGCATATATACTCTGCAAATTATATTTTTCTAGAGGAATTTGGTTACATTCATGCACCTAGAAATATGTATTGATTTTATGCCCGTGGTCTGGCCAGTAATTATAGTCGAAGAAAACGCAAACAGTATTTACATATTATTTTTGTTTTTTTTTGTGGACTGTGTGGATTAAATCCAATTGAAATATTTTGTGACCTATAGTCCAAAATGCGTTTCGCCCGGGCACGATAGTTGGGCTCATCAGTTAGATGATATCGTACCTTTCTAAGACGCAATATTTTTGGTCGATGTCTACCGACTCTAATAGAATTTGCAGCATATATATACTGCAAATTATATATTTCTACGGGAATTTGGTTAAATTCATGCACCTAGAAATATGTATTGATTTTATGCCCGTGGTCTGGCCAGTAATTAAATTCGAAGAAAACGCAAACAATATTTACATATTATTTTTGTTTCTGATTTTGTGGACTGTGTTGATTAAAGCCAATTGAAATATTTTGTGACCTATAGTCCAAAATTCGTTTCGCCCGGGTACGATAGTTGGGCTCATCAGTTAGATACGATCGTACCTTTCTAAGACGCAATATTTTTGGTCGATGTCTACCGACTCGAATAGAATTTGCAGCATATATATACTGCAAATTATATTTTTCTACGGGAATTTGGTTAAATTCATGCACCTAAAAATATGTATTGATTTTATGCCCGTGGTCTGGCCAGTAATTATATTCGAAGAAAACGCAAACAATATTTACATATTATTTTTGTTTTTGTGGACTGTGTGGATGAAAGCCAATTGAAATATTTTGTGACCTATAGTCCAAAATGCGTTTCGCTCGGGCACGATAGTTGGGCTCATCAGTTAGATGCGATCGCACCTTTCTAAGACGCAATATTTTTGGTCGATGTCTAGCGACTCGAATAGAATTTGCAGCATATATATACTGCAAATTATATATATATTTTTTTTTAGGGGAATTTGGTTTAATTCATGCACCTAGAAATATGTATTGATTTTATGCCCGTGGTCTGGCCAGTAATTATATTCGAAGAAAACGCAAACAATATTTACATATTATTTTTGTTTTTGTGGACTGTGTAGATTAAAGCCAATTGAAATATTTTGTGACCTATAGTCCAAAATGCGTTTCGCCCGGGCACGATAGTTGTGCTCATCAGTTAGATGCTATCGTACCTTTCTAAGACGGAATATTTTTGGTCGATGTCTACCGACTCTAATAGAATTTGCAGCATATATACACTGCAAATTATATTTTTCTAGAGGAATTTGGTTAAATTCATGCACCTAGAAATATGTATTGATTTTATGCCCGTGGTCTGGCCAGTAATTATATTCGAAGAAAACGCAAACAATATTAACATATTATTTTTGTTTTTGTGGACTGTGTAGATTAAAGCCAATTGAAATATTTTGTGACCTATAGTCCAAAATGCGTTTCGCCCGGGCACGATAGTTGTGCTCATCAGTTAGATGCTATCGTACCTTTCTAAGACGGAATATTTTTGGTCGATGTCTACCGACTCTAATAGAATTTGCAGCATATATACACTGCAAATTATATTTTTCTAGAGGAATTTGGTTAAATTCATGCACCTAGAAATATGTATCGATATTATGCCCGTGGTCTGGCCAGTAATTATACTCGAAGAAAACGCAAACAGTATTTACATATTATTTTTGTTTTTGTTTTTGTGGACTGTGTGGGTTAAAGCCAATTGAAATATTTTGTGACCTATAGTCCAAAATGCGTTTCGCCCGGGCACGATAGTTGGGCTCATCAGTTAGATGCTATCGTACCTTTCTAAGACGCAATATTTTTGGTCGATGTCTACCGACTCTATATATATACTGCAAATTATATTTTCCTACGGGAATTTGGTTAAATTCATGCACCTAGAAATATGTATTGATCTTATGCCCGTGGTCTGGCCAGTAATTATATTCGAAGAAAACGCAAACGATATTTACATATTATTTTTGTTTTTGATTTTGTGGACTGTGTGGATTAAAGCCAATTGAAATATTTTGTGACCTATAGTCCAAAATGCGTTTCGCCCGAGCACGATACTTGGGCTCATCAGTTAGATGCGATCGTACCTTTCTAAGACGCAATATTTTTGGTCGATGTCTACCGACACGAATAGAATTTGTAGCATATATATACTGCAAATTATATTTTTCTAGGGGAATTTGGTTAAATTCATGTACCTAGAAAAATGTATTGATTTTATGCCCGTGGTCTTGCCAGTAATTATATTCGAAGAAAACGCAAACAATATTTACATATTATTTTTGTTTTTGTTTTGGTGGACTGCATGGATTAAAGCCAATTAAAATATTTTGTGACCTATAGTCCAAAATGCGTTTCGCCCGGGCACGATATTTGGGCTCATCAGATAGATGCTATCGTACCTTTCTAAGACGCAATATTTTCGGTCGATGTCTACCGACTCTAATAGAATTTGCAGCACATATATACTGCAAATTATATTTTTCTAGGGGAATTTGGTTAAATTCATGCACCTAGAAATATTTATTGATTTTATGCCCGTGGTCTGGCCAGTAATTATATACGAAGAAAACGCAAACAATATTTACATATTATTTTTGTTTTTGTTTTTGTGGACTCCACACAGTCCGTTCTCATCAGTTAGATGCTATCGTACCTTTCTAAGACGGAATATTTTTGGTCGATGTCTACCGACTCTAATAGAATTTGCAGCATATATACACTGCAAATTATATTTTTCTAGAGGAATTTGTTTAAATTCATGCACCTAGAAATATGTATCGATATTATGCCCGTGGTCTGGCCAGTAATTATACTCGAAGAAAACGCAAACAGTATTTACATATTATTTTTGTTTTTGTTTTTGTGGACTGTGTGGGTTAAAGCCAATTGAAATATTTTGTGACCTATAGTCCAAAATGCGTTTCGCCCGGGCACGATAGTTGGGCTCATCAGTTAGATGCTATCGTACCTTTCTAAGACGCAATATTTTTGGTCGATGTCTACCGACTCTATATATATACTGCAAATTATATTTTCCTACGGGAATTTGGTTAAATTCATGCACCTAGAAATATGTATTGATCTTATGCCCGTGGTCTGGCCAGTAATTATATTCGAAGAAAACGCAAACGATATTTACATATTATTTTTGTTTTTGATTTTGTGGACTGTGTGGATTAAAGCCAATTGAAATATTTTGTGACCTATAGTCCAAAATGCGTTTCGCCCGAGCACGATACTTGGGCTCATCAGTTAGATGCGATCGTACCTTTCTAAGACGCAATATTTTTGGTCGATGTCTACCGACACGAATAGAATTTGTAGCATATATATACTGCAAATTATATTTTTCTAGGGGAATTTGGTTAAATTCATGTACCTAGAAAAATGTATTGATTTTATGCCCGTGGTCTTGCCAGTAATTATATTCGAAGAAAACGCAAACAATATTTACATATTATTTTTGTTTTTGTTTTGGTGGACTGCATGGATTAAAGCCAATTGAAATATTTTGTGACCTATAGTCCAAAATGCGTTTCGCCCGGGAACGATAGTTGGGGTCATCAGTTAGATGCTATCGTACCTTTCTAAGACGCAATATTTTTGGTCGATGTCTACCGACTGTAATAGAATTTGCAGCACATATATACTGCAAATTATATTTTTCTAGGGGAATTTGGTTAAATTCATGCACCTAGAAATATGTATTGATTTTATGCCCGTGGTCTGGCCAGTAATTATATTCGAAGAAAACGCAAACAATATTTACATATTATTTTTGTTTTTGTTTTTGTGGACTGTGTGGATTAAAGCCAATTGAAATATTTTGTGACCTATAGTCCAAAATGCGTTTCGCCCGGGAACGATAGTTGGGCTCATCAGTTAGATGCTATCGTACCTTTCTAAGACGCAATATTTTTGGTCGATGTCTACCGACTCTAATAGAATTTGCAGCATATATATACTGCAAATTATATTTTTCTACGGGAATTTGGTTAAATTCATACACCTAGAAATATGTATTGATTTTATGCCCGTGGTCTGGCCAGTAATTATATTCGAAGAAAACGCAAACAATATTTAAATATTATTTTTGTTTCTGATTTTGTGGACTGTGTTGATTAAAGCCAATTGAAATATTTTGTGACCTATAGTGCAAAATTCGTTTCGCCCGGGTACGATAGTTGGGCTCATCAGTTAGATGCGATCGTACCTTTCTAAGACGCAATATTTTTGGTCGATGTCTACTGACTCGAATAGAATTTGCAGCATATATTGCAGACCACAATGCATTCTAATCAAGATCCTATACCCATTTCATCCACCTTTTTTCCACGCACACGACGCACACTCAAGACGCACAATGCATATTAATCAGGCTCCTACACCAACACTGACCGTTTTTCACTAGGAGCAATTTTGTTACTATGAGCACCCAATTTTACACTAAACGCATTCTACAGTAGGCTCCCGCGACTACTGGCTCTCCTCCTCGAGGAGCAATTTTGGTGGAAGGAGCAAAAATTTTACACTGGGGAGCACTCAATTATTGCTGAAGTCCGATATTCTAACTACTATACTGCAAATTTTATTTTTCTACGGGAATTAAATTCATGCACCCAGAAATATGTATTGATTTTATGCCCGTGGTCTGGCCAGTAATTATATTCGAAGAAAACGAAAACAATATTTACATATTATTTTTGTTTTTGTTTTTGTGGACTGTGTGGATTAAAGCCAATTGAAATATTTTGTGATCTATAGTCCAAAATGCGTTTCGTCCGGGCACGATAGTTGGGCTCATCAGTTAGATGCGATCGCACCTTTCAAGACGCAATATTTTTGGTCGATGTCTACCGACTCGAATAGAATTTGCAGCATATATATACTGCAAATTATATATATATTTTTTTAGGGGAATTTGGTTTAATTCATGCACCTAGAAATATGTATTGATTTTATGCCCGTGGTCTGGCCAGTAATTATATTCGAAGAAAACGCAAACAATATTAACATATTATTTTTGTTTTTGTTTTTGTGGACTGTGTAGATTAAAGCCAATTGAAATATTTTGTGACCTATAGTCCAAAATGCGTTTCGCCCGGGCACGATAGTTGGGCTCATCAGTTAGATGATATCGTACCTTTCTAAGACGCAATATTTTTGGTCGATGTCTACCGACTCTAATAGAATTTGCAGCTTATATATACTGCAAATTATATTTTTCTACGGGAATTTGGTTAAATTCATGCACCTAGACATATGTATTGATTTTATGCCCGTGGTCTGGCCACTAATTTTATTCGAAGAAAACGCAAACAATATTTACATATTATTTTTGTTTTTGTTTTTGTGAACTGTGTAGATTAAAGCCAATTGAAATATTTTGTGACCTAAATGAGTTTCGCCCGAGCACGATAGTTGGGCTCAGCAGTTAGATGCTATCGTACCTTTCTAAGACGCAATATTTTTGGTTGGTGTCTACCGACTCTAATAGAATTTGCAGCATATATACACTGCAAATTATATTTTTCTAGAGGAATTTGGTTAAATTCATGCACCTAGAAATATGTATCGATTTTATGCCCGTGGTCTGGCCAGTAATTATATTCGAAGAAAACGCAAACAGTATTTACATTTTATTTTTGTTTTTGTTTTTGTGGACTGTGTGGATTAAAGCCAATTGAAATATTTTGTGACCTATAGTCCAAAATGCGTTTCGTCCGGGCACGATAGTTGGGCTCATCAGTTAGATGATATCGTACCTTTCTAAGACGCAATATTTTTGGTCGATGTCTACCGACTCTAATAGAATTTGCAGCTTATATATACTGCAAATTATATTTTTCTACGGGAATTTGGTTAAATTCATGCACCTAGACATATGTATTGATTTTATGCCCGTGGTCTGGCCACTAATTTTATTCGAAGAAAACGCAAACAATATTTACATATTATTTTTGTTTCTGATTTTGTGGACTGTGTTGATTAAAGCCAATTGAAATATTTTGTGACCTATGGTCCAAAATTCGTTTCGCCCGGGTACGATAGTTGGGCTAATCAGTTAGATGCGATCGTACCTTTCTAAGACGCAATATTTTTGGTCGATGTCTACCGACTCGAATAGAATTTGCAGCATATATATATACTGCAAATTATATTTTTCTATGGGACTTTGGTTAAATTCATGCACCTAAAAATATGTATTGATTTTATGCCCGTGGTCTGGCCAGTAATTATATTCGAAGAAAACGCAAACAATATTTACATATTATTTTTGTTTTTGTGGACTGTGTGGATGAAAGCCAATTGAAATATTTTGTGATCCATAGTCCAAAATAAGTTTCGCCCGGGCATGATAGTTGGGCTCATCAGTTAGATGCGATCGTACCTTTCTAAGACGCACTATTTTTGGTCGATGTCTACCGACTCGAATAGAATTTGCAGCATATATATACTGCAAATTATATTTTTCTAGGGGAATTTGGTTAAATTCATGCACCTAGAAATACGTATTGATTTTATGCCCGTGGTCTGGCCAGTAATTATATTCGAAGAAAACGCAAACAATATTTACATATTATTTTTGTTTTTGTGGACTGTGTGGATGAAAGCCAATTGAAATATTTTGTGACCTATAGTCCAAAATGCGTTTCGCCCGGGCACGGTAGTTGGGCTTAGATGCGATCGCACCTTTCTAAGACGCAATATTTTTGGTCGATGTCTAGCGACTCGAATAGAATTTGCAGCATATATATACTGCAAATTATATATATATTTTTTTTAGGGTAATTTGGTTTAATTCTTGCACCTAGAAATATGTTTTGATTTTATGCCCGTGGTCTGGCCAGTAATTATATTCGAAGAAAACGCAAACAATATTTACATATTATTTTTGTTTTTGTTTTTGTGAACTGTGTAGATTAAAGCCAATTGAAATATTTTGTGACCTAAATGAGTTTCGCCCGAGCACGATAGTTGGGCTCAGCAGTTAGATGCTATCGTACCTTTCTAAGACGCAATATTTTTGGTTGGTGTCTACCGACTTTAATAGAATTTGCAGCATATATACACTGCAAATTATATTTTTCTAGAGGAATTTGGTTAAATTCATGCACCTAGAAATATGTATCGATTTTATGCCCGTGGTCTGGATGGTAATTATATTCGAAGAAAACGCAAACAGTATTTACATTTTATTTTTGTTTTTGTTTTTGTGGACTGTGTGGATTAAAGCCAATTGAAATATTTTGTGACCTATAGTCCAAAATGCGTTTCGTCCGGGCACGATAGTTGGGCTCATCAGTAAGATGATATCGTACCTTTCTAAGACGCAATATTTTTGGTCGATGTCTACCGACTCTAATAGAATTTGCAGCTTATATATACTGCAAATTATATTTTTCTACGGGAATTTGGTTAAATTCATGCACCTAGACATATGTATTGATTTTATGCCCGTGGTCTGGCCACTAATTTTATTCGAAGAAAACGCAAACAATATTTACATATTATTTTTGTTTCTGATTTTGTGGACTGTGTTGATTAAAGCCAATTGAAATATTTTGTGACCTATAGTCCAAAATTCGTTTCGCCCGGGTACGATAGTTGGACTAATCAGTTAGATGCGATCGTACCTTTCTAAGACGCAATATTTTTGGTCGATGTCTACCGACTGTAATAGAATTTGCAGCACATATATACTGCAAATTATATTTTTCTAGGGGAATTTGGTTAAATTCATGCACCTAGAAATATGTATTGATTTTATGCCCGTGGTCTGGCCAGTAATTATATTCGAAGAAAACGCAAACAATATTTACATATTATTTTTGTTTTTGTTTTTGTGGACTGTGTGGATTAAAGCCAATTGAAATATTTTGTGACCCATAGTCCAAAATGCGTTTCGCCCGGGAACGATAGTTGGGCTCATCAGTTAGATGCTATCGTACCTTTCTAAGACGCAATATTTTTGGTCGATGTCTACCGACTCTAATAGAATTTGCAGCATATATATACTGCAAATTATATTTTTCTACGGGAATTTGGTTAAATTCATGCACCTAGAAATATGTATTGATTTTATGCCCGTGGTCTGGCCAGTAATTATATTCGAAGAAAACGCAAACAATATTTAAATATTATTTTTGTTTCTGATTTTGTGGACTGTGTTGATTAAAGCCAATTGAAATATTTTGTGACCTATAGTGCAAAATTCGTTTCGCCCGGGTACGATAGTTGGGCTCATCAGTTAGATGCGATCGTACCTTTCTAAGACGCAATATTTTTGGTCGATGTCTACTGACTCGAATAGAATTTGCAGCATATATTGCAGACCACAATGCACTCTAATCGAGATCCTATACCCATTTCATCCACCTTTTTTAAACGCACACGACGCACAATCAAGACGCACAATGCATATTAATCAGGCCCCTACACCAACACTGACCGTTTTTCACTAGGAGCAATTTTGTTACTATGAGCACCCAATTTTACACTAAACGCATTCTACAGTAGGCTCCCCCGACTACTGGCTCTCCTCCTCGAGGAGCAATTTTGGTGGAAGGAGCAAAAATTTTACACTGGGGAGCACTCAATTATTGCTGAAGTCCGATATTCTAACTACTATACTGCAAATTATATTTTTCTACGGGAATTAAATTCATGCACCTAGAAATATGTATTGATTTTATGCCCGTGGTCTGGCCAGTAATTATATTCGAAGAAAACGAAAACAATATTTACATATTATTTTTGTTTTTGTTTTTGTGGACTGTGTGGATTAAAGCCAATTGAAATATTTTGTGACCTATAGTCCAAAATGCGTTTCGTCCGGGCACGATAGTTGGGCTCATCAGTTAGATGCGATCGCACCTTTCAAGACGCAATATTTTTGGTCGATGTCTACCGACTCGAAAAGAATTTGCAGCATATATATACTGCAAATTATATATATATTTTTTTAGGGGAATTTGGTTTAATTCATGCACCTAGAAATATGTATTGATTTTACGCCCGTGGTCTGGCCAATAATTATATTCGAAGAAAACGCAAACAATATTTACATATTATTTTTGTTTTTGTGGACTGTGTAGATTAAAGCCAATTGAAATATTTTGTGACCTATAGTCCAAAATGCGTTTCGCCCGGGCACGATAGTTGGGCTCATCAGTTAGATGATATCGTACCTTTCTAAGACGCAATATTTTTGGTCAATGTCTACCGACTCTAATAGAATTTGCAGCTTATATATACTGCAAATTATATTTTTCTACGGGAATTTGGTTAAATTCATGCACCTAGACATATGTATTGATTTTATGCCCGTGGTCTGGCCACTAATTTTATTCGAAGAAAACGCAAACAATATTTACATATTATTTTTGTTTCTGATTTTGTGGACTGTGTTGATTAAAGCCAATTGAAATATTTTGTGACCTATAGTCCAAAATTCGTTTCCCCCGGGTACGATAGTTGGGCTAATCAGTTAGATGCGATCGTACCTTTCTAAGACGCAATATTTTTGGTCGTTGTCTACCGACTCGAATAGAATTTGCAGCATATATATACTGCAAATTATATTTTTCTATGGGACTTTGGTTAAATTCATGCACCTAAAAATATGTATTGATTTTATGCCCGTAGTCTGGCCAGTTATTATATTCGAAGAAAACGCAAACAATATTTACATATTATTTTTGTTTTTGTTGACTGCGTAGATTAAAGCCAATTGAAATATTTTGTGACCCATAGTCCAAAATAAGTTTCGCCCGGGCATGATAGTTGGGCTCATCAGTTAGATGCGATCGTACCTTTCTAAGACGCAATATTTTTGGTCGATGTCTACCGACTCGAATAGAATTTGCAGCATATATATACTGCAAATTATATTTTTCTAGGGGAATTTGGTTAAATTCATGCACCTAGAAATACGTATTGATTTTATACCCGTGGTCTGGCCAGTAATTATATTCGAAGAAAGCGCAAACAATATTTACATATTATTTTTGTTTTTGTGGACTGTGTGGATGAAAGCCAATTGAAATATTTTGTGACCTATAGTCCAAAATGCGTTTCGCCCGAGCACGATACTTGGGCTCCTCAGTTAGATGCGATCGTACCTTTCTAAGACGCAATATTTTTGGTCGATGTCTACCGACTCGAATAGAATTTGCAGCATATATATACTGCAAATTATATATATTTTTTCTTAGGGTAATTTGGTTTAATTCTTGCACCTAGCATATATATACTGCAAATTATATTTTCCTACGGGAATTTGGTTAAATTCATGCACCTACAAATATGTATTGATTTTATGCCCGTGGTCTGGCCAGTAATTATATTCGAAGAAAACGCAAACAATATTTACATATTATTTTTGTTTTTGATTTTTTGGACTGTGTGGATTAAAGCCAATTGAAATATTTTGTGACCTATAGTCCAAAATGCGTTTCGCCCGAGCACGATACTTGGGCTCCTCAGTTAGATGCGATCGTACCTTTCTAAGACGCAATATTTTTGGTCGATGTCTACTGACACGAATAAAATTTGTAGCATATATATACTGCAAATTATATTTTTCTAGGGGAATTTGGTTAAATTCATGCACCTAGAAAAATGTATTGATTTTATGCCCGTGGTCTTGCCAGTAATTATATTCGAAGAAAACGCAAACAATATTTACATATTATTTTTGTTTTTGTTTTTGTGGACTGCATGGATTAAAGCCAATTAAAATATTTTGTGACTTATAGTCCAAAATGCGTTTCGTCCGGGCACGATAGTTGGGCTCATCAGTTAGATGCTATCGTACCTTTCTAAGACGCAATATTTTTGGTCGATGTCTACCGACTCTAATAGAATTTGCAGCACATATATACTGCAAATTATATTTTTCTAGGGGAATTTGGTTAAATTCATGCACCTAGAAATATGTATTGATTTTATGCCCGTGGTCTGGCCAGTAATTATATTCGAAGAAAACGCAAACAATATTTACATATTATTTTTGTTTTTGTTTTTGTGGACTGTGTGGATTAAGGCCAATTGTAATATTTTGTGACCTATAGTCCAAAATGCGTTTCGTCCGGGCACGATAGTTGGGCTCATCAGTTAGATGCTATCGTACCTTTCTAAGACGCAATATTTTTGGTCGTTGTCTACCGACTCGAATAGAATTTGCAGCATATATATACTGCAAATTATATTTTTCTATGGGACTTTCGTTAAATTCATGCACCTAAAAATATGTATTGATTTTATGCCCGTAGTCTGGCCAGTTATTATATTCGAAGAAAACGCAAACAATATTTACATATTATTTTTGTTTTTGTTGACTGCGTAGATTAAAGCCAATTGAAATATTTTGTGACCCATAGTCCAAAATAAGTTTCGCCCGGGCATGATAGTTGGGCTCATCAGTTAGATGCGATCGTACCTTTCTAAGACGCAATATTTTTGGTCGATGTCTACCGACTCGAATAGAATTTGCAGCATATATATACTGCAAATTATATTTTTCTAGGGGAATTTGGTTAAATTCATGCACCTAGAAATACGTATTGATTTTATACCCGTGGTCTGGCCAGTAATTATATTCGAAGAAAGCGCAAACAATATTTACATATTATTTTTGTTTTTGTGGACTGTGTGGATGAAAGCCAATTGAAATATTTTGTGACCTATAGTCCAAAATGTGTTTCGCCCGAGCACGATACTTGGGCTCCTCAGTTAGATGCGATCGTACCTTTCTAAGACGCAATATTTTTGGTCGATGTCTACCGACTCGAATAGAATTTGCAGCATATATATACTGCAAATTATATATATTTTTTCTTAGGGTAATTTGGTTTAATTCTTGCACCTAGCATATATATACTGCAAATTATATTTTCCTACGGGAATTTGGTTAAATTCATGCACCTACAAATATGTATTGATTTTATGCCCGTGGTCTGGCCAGTAATTATATTCGAAGAAAACGCAAACAATATTTACATATTATTTTTGTTTTTGATTTTTTGGACTGTGTGGATTAAAGCCAATTGAAATATTTTGTGACCTATAGTCCAAAATGCGTTTCGCCCGAGCACGATACTTGGGCTCCTCAGTTAGATGCGATCGTACCTTTCTAAGACGCAATATTTTTGGTCGATGTCTACTGACACGAATAAAATTTGTAGCATATATATACTGCAAATTATATTTTTCTAGGGGAATTTGGTTAAATTCATGCACCTAGAAAAATGTATTGATTTTATGCCCGTGGTCTTGCCAGTAATTATATTCGAAGAAAACGCAAACAATATTTACATATTATTTTTGTTTTTGTTTTTGTGGACTGCATGGATTAAAGCCAATTAAAATATTTTGTGACTTATAGTCCAAAATGCGTTTCGTCCGGGCACGATAGTTGGGCTCATCAGTTAGATGCTATCGTACCTTTCTAAGACGCAATATTTTTGGTCGATGTCTACCGACTCTAATAGAATTTGCAGCACATATATACTGCAAATTATATTTTTCTAGGGAATTTGGTTAAATTCATGCACCTAGAAATATGTATTGATTTTATGCCCGTGGTCTGGCCAGTAATTATATTCGAAGAAAACGCAAACAATATTTACATATTATTTTTGTTTTTGTTTTTGTGGACTGTGTGGATTAAGGCCAATTGTAATATTTTGTGACCTATAGTCCAAAATGCGTTTCGCCCGGGCACGATATTTGGGCTCATCAGTTAGATGCTATTGTACCTTTCTAAGACGCAATATTTTTGGTCGATGTCTACCGACTGTAATAGAATTTGCAGCACATATATACTGCAAGTTATATTTTTCTAGGGGAATTTGGTTAAATTCATGCACCTAGAAATATGTATTGATTTTATGCCCGTGGTCTGGCCAGTAATTATATTCGAAGAAAACGCAAACAATATTTACATATTATTTTTGTTTTTGTGTACTGTGTGGATTAAAGCCAATTGAAATATTTTGTGACCTATAGTCCAAAATGCGTTTCGCTCGGGCACGATAGTTGGGCTCATCAGTTAGATGCTATCGTACCTTTCTAAGACGCAATATTTTTGGTCGATGTCTACCGACTCTAATAGAATTTGCAGCATATATATACTGCAAATTATATTTTTCTACGGGAATTTGGTTAAATTCATGCACCTAGAAATATGTACTGATTTTATGCCCGTGGTCTGGCCAGTAATTATATTCGAAGAAAACGCAAACAATATTTACATATTATTTTTGTTTCTGATTTTGGGGACTGTGTTGCTTAAAGCCAATTGAAATATTTTGTGACCTATAGTCCAAAATTCGTTTCGCCCGGGTACGATAGTTGGGCTCATCAGTTAGATGCGATCGTACCTTTCTAAGACGCAATATTTTTGGTCGATGTCTACCGACTCGAATAGAATTTGCAGCATATATATACTGCAAATTATATTTTTCTACGGGAATTTGGTTAAATTCATGCAACTAGAAATATGTATTGATTTTATGCCCGTGGTCGGGCCAGTTATTATATTCGAAGAAAACGCAAACAATATTTACATATTATTTTTGTTTTTGTTGACTGTGTAGATTAAAGCCAACTGAAATATTTTGTGACCCATAGTCCAAAATAAGTTTCGCCCGGGCATGATAATTGGGCTCATCAGTTAGATGCGATCGTACCTTTCTAAGACGCAATATTTTTGGTCGATGTCTACCGACTCTAATAGAATTTGCAGCATATATATACTGCAAATTATATATATATATTTTTTTAGGGGAATTTGGTTTAATTCATGCACCTAGAATTATGTATTGATTTTATGCCCGTGGTCTGGCCAGTAATTATATTCGACGAAAACGCAAACAATATTTACATATTTTTTTTGTTTTTGTGGACTGTGTGGATGAAAGCCAATTGAAATATTTTTGACCTATAGTCCAAAATGCGTTTGGCCCGGGCACGATAGTTGGGCTCATCAGTTAGATGCGATCGCACCTTTCTAAGACGCAATATTTTTGGTCGATGTCTAGCGACTCGAATAGAATTTGCAGCATATATATACTGCAAATTATATATATATTTTTTTTAGGGGAATTTGGTTTAATTCATGCACCTAGAAATATGTATTGATTTTATGCCCGTGGTCTGGCCAGTAATTATATTCGAAGAAAACGCAAACAATATTTACATATTTTTGTTTTTGTTTTTGTGGACTGTGTAGATTAAATCCAATTGAAATATTTTGTGACCTATAGTCCAAAATAAGTTTCGCCCGGGCACGATAGTTGGGCTCATCAGTTAGATGCTATCGTACCTTTCTAAGACGCAATATTTTTGGTCGGTTTCTACCGACTCTAATAGAATTTGCAGCATATATACACTTCAAATTATATTTTTCTAGAGGAATTTGGTTAAATTCATGCACCTAGAAATATGTATCGATCTTATGCCCGTGGTCTGGCCAGTAATTATATTCGAAGAAAACGCAAACAGTATTTACATATTATTTTTGTTTTTGTGGACTGTGTGGATTAAAGCCAATTGAAATATTTTGTGACTTATAGTCCAAAATGCGTTTCGCCCGGGCACGATAGTTGGGCTCATCAGTTAGATGCTATCGTACCTTTCTAAGACGCAATATTTTTGGTCGATGTCTACCGACACGAATAGAATTAGTAGCATATATATACCGCAAATTATATTTTTCTAGGGGAATTTGGTTAAATTCATGCACCTAGAAAAATGTATTGATTTTATGCCCGTGGTCTGGCCAGTAATTATATTCGAAGAAAACGCAAACAATATTTACATATTATTTTTGTTTTTGTTTTTGTGGACTGTATGGATTAAAGCCAATTAAAATATTTTGTGACCTATAGTCCAAAATGCGTTTCGCCCGGGCACGATAGTTGGGCTCATCAGTTAGATGCTATCGTACCTTTCTAAGACGCAATATTTTTGGTCGATGTCTACCGACTCTAACAGAATTTGCAGCACATATATACTGCAAATTATATTTTTCTAGGGGAATTTGGTTAAATTCATGCACCTAGAAATATGTATTGATTTTATGCCCGTGGTCTGGCCAGTAATTATATTCGAAGAAAACGCAAACAATATTTACATATTATTTTTGTTTTTGTTTTTGTGGACTGTGTGGATTAAATCCAATTGAAATATTTTGTGACCTATAATCCAAAATTCGTTTCGCCCGGGTACGATAGTTGGGCTCATCAGTTAGATGCGATCGTACGTTTCTAAGACGCAATATTTTTGGTCGATGCCTACCGACTCGAATAGAATTTGCAGCATATATATACTGCAAATTATATATATATATTTTTTTTTAAGGGAATTTGGTTTAATTCATGCACCTAGAAATATGTATTGATTTTATTGATTATTTTATAGATTAAAGCCAATTGAAATATTTTGTGACCTATAGTCCAAAATAAGTTTCGCCCGGGCACGATAGTTGGGCTCATCAGTTAGATGCGATCATACTTTTCTAAGACGCAATATTTTTGGTCGATGTCTACCGACTCGAATAGAATTTGCAGCATATATATACTGCAAATTATATTTTTCTAAGGGAACTTGGTTAAATTCATGCACCTAGAAATACGTATTGATTTTATGCCCGTGGTCTGGCCAGTAATTATATTCGAAGAAAACGCAAACAATATTTACATATTATTTTTGTTTTTGTGGACTGTGTGGATTAAAGCCAATTGAAATATTTTGTGACCTATAGTCCAAAATGCGTTTCGCCCGGGCACGATAGTTGGGCTCATCAGTTAGATGCGATCGTACCTTTTTTTAAACGCAATATTTTTGGTGGATGTCTACCGACTCGAATAGAATTTGCAGCATATATATACTGCAAATTATATTTTTCTAAGGGAATTTGGTTAAATTCATGCACCTAGAAATACGTATTGATTTTATGCCCGTGGTCTGGCCAGTAATTATATTCGAAGAAAACGCAAACAATATTTACATATTATTTTTGTTTTTGTGGACTGTGTGGATTAAAGCCAATTGAAATATTTTGTGACCTATAGTCCAAAATGAGTTTCGCCCGGGCACGATAGTTGGGCTCATCAGTTAGATGCTATCGTACCTTTCTAAGACGCAATATTTTTGGTCGATGTCTACCGACTCTTATAGAATTTGCAGCATGTATATACTGTAAATTATGTATATATTTTTTTTTTGTAGGGGAATTTGGTTTAATTCCTGCACCTAGAAATATGTATTGATTTTATGCCCGTGGTCTGGCCAGTAATTATATTCGAAGAAAACGCAAACAATATTTACATATTATTTTTGTTTTTGTTTTTGTGGACTGTGTAGATTAAAGCCAATTGAAATATTTTGTGACCTATAGTCCAAAATTAGTTTCGCCCGGGCACGATAGTTGGGCTCATCAGTTAAATGCTATCGTACCTTTCTAAGACGCAATATTTTTGGTCGATGTCTACCGACTCTAATAGAATTTGCAGCATATATATACTGCAAATTATATATATATATATTTTTTTAAGAGAATTTGGTTTAATTCATGCACCTAGAAATATGTATTGATTTTATTGATTATTTTATAGATTAAAGCCAATTGAAATATTTTGTGACCTATAGTCCAAAATAAGTTTCGCCCGGGCACGATAGTTGGGCTCATCAGTTAGATGCGATCATACTTTTCTAAGACGCAATATTTTTGGTCGATGTCTACCGACTCGAATAGAATTTGCAGCATATATATACTGCAAATAATATTTTTCTAAGGGAACTTGGTTAAATTCATGCACCTAGAAATACGTATTGATTTTATGCCCGTGGTCTGGCCAGTAATTATATTCGAAGAAAACGCAAACAATATTTACATATTATTTTTGTTTTTGTGGACTGTGTGGATTAAAGCCAATTGAAATATTTTGTGACCTATAGTCCAAAATGCGTTTCGCCCGGGCACGATAGTTGGGCTCATCAGTTAGATGCGATCGTACCTTTTTTTAAACGCAATATTTTTGGTCGATGTCTACCGACTCGAATAGAATTTGCAGCATATATATTCTGCAAATTATATTTTTCTAAGGGAATTTGGTTAAATTCATGCACCTAGAAATACGTATTGATTTTATGCCCGTGGTCTGGCCAGTAATTATATTCGAAGAAAACGCAAACAATATTTACATATTATTTTTGTTTTTGTTTTTGTGGACTGTGTAGATTAAAGCCAATTGAAATATTTTGTGACCTATAGTCCAAAATTAGTTTCGCCCGGGCACGATAGTTGGGCTCATCAGTTAAATGCTATCGTACCTTTCTAAGACGCAATATTTTTGGTCGATGTCTACCGACTCTAATAGAATTTGCAGCATATATATACTGCAAATTATATATATATATTTTTTTTATTTTTTAAGGGGAATTTGGTTTAATTCATGCACCTAGAAATATGTATTGATTTGATGCCCGTGGTCTGGCCAGTAATTATATTCGAAGAAAACGCAAACAATATTTACATATTATTTTTGTTTTTGTTTTTGTGGACTGTGTGGATTAAATCCAATTGAAATATTTTGTGACCTATAGTCCAAAATGCGTTTCGCCCGGGCACGGTAGTTGGGCTCATCAGTTAGATGCTATTGTACCTTTCTAAGACGCAATATTTTTGGTCGATGTCTACCGACTCGAATAGAATTTGCAGCATATATATACTGCAAATTATATATATATATACTTTTTTTTTTAAGGCAATTTGGTTTAATTCATGCACCTAGAAATATGTATTGATCAAACAATATTTGCATATTATTTTTGTTTTTGATTTTGTGGACTGTGTCGATTAAAGCCAATTGAAATATTTTGTGACCTATAGTCCAAAATTCATTTCGCCCGGGTACGATAGTTGGGCTCGTCAGTTAGATGCGATCGTACTTTTCTAAGACGCAATATTTTTGGTCAATGTCTACCGACTCGAATAGAATTTGCAGCATATATATACTGCAAATTACATATATATATATATATTTTTTTTTAAGGGAATTTGGTTTAATTCATGCACCTAGAAATATCTATTGATTTTATGCCCGTGGTCTGGCCAGGAATTATATTCGAAGAAAACGCAAACAATAATTACATATTATTTTTGCTTTTGTTGACTGTGTAGATTAAAGCCAATTGAAATATTTTGTGACCTATAGTTCAAAATAAGTTTCGCCCGGGCACGATAGTTGGGCTCATCAGTTAGATGCTATCGGAACTTTCTAAGACGCAATATTTTTGGTCGATGTCTACCGACTCTAATAGAATGTGCAGCATATATATACTGCAAATTATATTTTTTTAGGGGAATTTGGTTAAATTCATGCACCTAGAAATATGTATTGATTTTATGCCCGTGGTCTGGCCAGTAATTATATTCGAAGAAAACGCAAACAATATTTACATATTATTTTTGTTGTTGTTTTTGTGGACTGTGCGTATTAAAGTCAATTGAAATATTTTGTGACCTATAGTCCAAAATGCGTTTCGCCCGGGCACGATAGTTGGGCTCATCAGTTTGATGCGATCGTACCTTTCTAAGACGCAATATTTTTGGTCGATGTCTACCGACTCGAATAGAATTTGCAGCATATATATACTGCAAATTATATATATATATATTTTTTTTTTAGGGGAATTTGGTTTTATTCATGCACCTAGAAATATGTATTGATTTTATGCCCGTGGTCTGGCCAGTAATTATATTCGAAGAAAACGCAAACAATATTTACATATTATTTTTGTTTTTGTTTTTGTGGACTGTGTAGATTAAAGCCAATTGAAATATTTTGTGACCTATAGTCCAAAATGAGTTTCGCCCGGGCACGATAGTTGGGCTCATCAGTTAGATGCTATCGTACCTTTCTAAGACGCAATATTTTTGGTCGATGTCTACCCACTCTAATAGAATTTGCAGCATATATATACTGCAAATTATATTTTTCTAGGGGAATTTGGTTAAATTCATGCACCTGGAAATATGTATTGATTTTATGACCGTGGTCTGGCCAGTAATTATATTCGAAGAAACCGCAAAAAATATATACATATTATTTTTTGTTTTTGTGGACTGTGTGGATTAAAGCCAATTGAAATATTTTGTGACCTATAGTCCAAAATGCGTTTCGCCAGGGTACGATAGTTGGGCTCGTCAGTTAGATGCGATCGTATCTTTCTAAGACGCAATATTTTTGGTCGATGTCTATCGACTCGAATAGAATTTGCAGCATATATATATTGCAAATTATATATATATATATTATTTTTTTTTAGGGGAATTTGGTTTCATTCATGCACCTAGAAATATGTATTGATTTTATGCCCGTGGTCTGGCCAGTAATTATATTCGAAGAAAACGCAAACAATATTTGCATATTATTTTTGTTTTTGATTTTGTGGACTGTGTCGATTAAAGCCAATTGAAATATTTTGTGACCTATAGTCCAAAATTCATTTCGCCCGGGTACGATAGTTGGGCTCGTCAGTTAGATGCGATCGTACTTTTCTAAGACGCAATATTTTTGGTCGATGTCTACCGACTCGAATAGAATTTGCAGCATATATATACTGCAAATTACATATATATATATATATATTTTTTTTTAAGGGAATTTGGTTTAATTCATGCACCTAGAAATATCTATTGATTTTATGCCCGTGGTCTGGCCAGTAATTATATTCGAAGAAAACGCAAACAATATTTACATATTATTTTTGTTTTTGTTTTTGTGGACTGTGTGGATTAAAGCCAATTGAAATATTTTGTGACCTATAGTCCAAAATGCGTTTCGCCCGGGCACGGTAGTTGGGCTCATCAGTTAGATGCTATTGTACCTTTCTAAGACGCAATATTTTTGGTCGATGTCTACCGACTCGAATAGAATTTGCAGCATATATATACTGCAAATTATATATATATATACTTTTTTTTTTAAGGCAATTTGGTTTAATTCATGCACCTAGAAATATGTATTGATTTTATGCCCGTGGTCTGGCCAGTAATTATATTCGAAGAAAACGCAAACAATATTCGCATATTATTTTTGTTTTTGATTTTGTGGACTGTGTCGATTAAAGCCAATTGAAATATTTTGTGACCTATAGTCCAAAATTCATTTCGCCCGGGTACGATAGTTGGGCTCGTCAGTTAGATGCGATCGTACTTTTCTAAGACGCAATATTTTTGGTCGATGTCTACCGACTCGAATAGAATTTGCAGCATATATATACTGCAAATTACATATATATATATATATATTTTTTTTTAAGGGAATTTGGTTTAATTCATGCACCTAGAAATATCTATTGATTTTATGCCCGTGGTCTGGCCAGTAATTATATTCGAAGAAAACGCAAACAATAATTACATATTATTTTTGCTTTTGTTGACTGTGTAGATTAAAGCCAATTGAAATATTTTGTGACCTATAGTTCAAAATAAGTTTCGCCCGGGCACGATAGTTGGGCTCATCAGTTAGATGCTATCGGAACTTTCTAAGACGCAATATTTTTGGTCGATGTCTACCGACTCTAATAGAATGTGCAGCATATATATACTGCAAATTATATTTTTCTAGGGGAATTTGGTTAAATTCATGCACCTAGAAATATGTATTGATTTTATGCCCGTGGTCTGGCCAGTAATTATATTCGAAGAAAACGCAAACAATATTTACATATTATTTTTGTTGTTGTTTTTGTGGACTGTGCGTATTGAAGTCAATTGAAATATTTTGTGACCTATAGTCCAAAATGCGTTTCGCCCGGGCACGATAGTTGGGCTCATCAGTTAGATGCGATCGTACCTTTCTAAGACGCAATATTTTTGGTCGATGTCTACCGACTCGAATAGAATTTGCAGCATATATATACTGCAAATTATATATATATATATTTTTTTTTTAGGGGAATTTGGTTTTATTCATGCACCTAGAAATATGTATTGATTTTATGCCCGTGGTCTGGCCAGTAATTATATTCGAAGAAAACGCAAACAATATTTACATATTATTTTTGTTTTTGTTTTTGTGGACTGTGTAGATTAAAGCCAATTGAAATATTTTGTGACCTATAGTCCAAAATGAGTTTCGCCCGGGCACGATAGTTGGGCTCATCAGTTAGATGCTATCGTACCTTTCTAAGACGCAATATTTTTGGTCGATGTCTACCCACTCTAATAGAATTTGCAGCATATATATACTGCAAATTATATTTTTCTAGGGGAATTTGGTTAAATTCATGCACCTGGAAATATGTATTGATTTTATGACCGTGGTCTGGCCAGTAATTATATTCGAAGAAACCGCAAACAATATATACATATTATTTTTTGTTTTTGTGGACTGTGTGGATTAAAGCCAATTGAAATATTTTGTGACCTATAGTCCAAAATGCGTTTCGCCAGGGTACGATAGTTGGGCTCGTCAGTTAGATGCGATCGTACCTTTCTAAGACGCAATATTTTTGGTCGATGTCTATCGACTCGAATAGAATTTGCAGCATATATATATTGCAAATTATATATATATATTTTATTTTTTTTTAGGGGAATTTGGTTTCATTCATGCACCTAGAAATATGTATTGATTTTATGCCCGTGGTCTGGCCAGTAATTATATTCGAAGAAAACGCAAACAATATTTGCATATTATTTTTGTTTTTGATTTTGTGGACTGTGTCGATTAAAGCCAATTGAAATATTTTGTGACCTATAGTCCAAAATTCATTTCGCCCGGGTACGATAGTTGGGCTCGTCAGTTAGATGCGATCGTACTTTTCTAAGACGCAATATTTTTGGTCGATGTCTACCGACTCGAATAGAATTTGCAGCATATATATACTGCAAATTACATATATATATAGATATATTTTTTTTAAGGGAATTTGGTTTAATTCATGCACCTAGAAATATCTATTGATTTTATGCCCGTGGTCTGGCCAGTAATTATATTCGAAGAAAACGCAAACAATATTTACATATTATTTTTGTTTTTGTTTTTGTGGACTGTGTGGATTAAAGCCAATTGAAATATTTTGTGACCTATAGTCCAAAATGCGTTTCGCCCGGGCACGGTAGTTGGGCTCATCAGTTAGATGCTATTGTACCTTTCTAAGACGCAATATTTTTGGTCGATGTCTACCGACTCGAATAGAATTTGCAGCATATATATACTGCAAATTATATATATATATACTTTTTTTTTTAAGGCAATTTGGTTTAATTCATGCACCTAGAAATATGTATTGATTTTATGCCCGTGGTCTGGCCAGTAATTATATTCGAAGAAAACGCAAACAATATTCGCATATTATTTTTGTTTTTGATTTTGTGGACTGTGTCGATTAAAGCCAATTGAAATATTTTGTGACATATAGTCCAAAATTCATTTCGCCCGGGTACGATAGTTGGGCTCGTCAGTTAGATGCGATCGTACTTTTCTAAGACGCAATATTTTTGGTCGATGTCTACCGACTCGAATAGAATTTGCAGCATATATATACTGCAAATTACATATATATATATATATATATTTTTTTAAGGGAATTTGGTTTAATTCATGCACCTAGAAATATCTATTGATTTTATGCCCGTGGTCTGGCCAGTAATTATATTCGAAGAAAACGCAAACAATAATTACATATTATTTTTGCTTTTGTTGACTGTGTAGATTAAAGCCAATTGAAATATTTTGTGACCTATAGTTCAAAATAAGTTTCGCCCGGGCACGATAGTTGGGCTCATCAGTTAGATGCTATCGGAACTTTCTAAGACGCAATATTTTTGGTCGATGTCTACCGACTCTAATAGAATGTGCAGCATATATATACTGCAAATTATATTTTTCTAGGGGAATTTGGTTAAATTCATGCACCTAGAAATATGTATTGATTTTATGCCCGTGGTCTGGCCAGTAATTATATTCGAAGAAAACGCAAACAATATTTACATATTATTTTTGTTGTTGTTTTTGTGGACTGTGCGTATTGAAGTCAATTGAAATATTTTGTGACCTATAGTCCAAAATGCGTTTCGCCCGGGCACGATAGTTGGGCTCATCAGTTAGATGCGATCGTACCTTTCTAAGACGCAATATTTTTGGTCGATGTCTACCGACTCGAATAGAATTTGCAGCATATATATACTGCAAATTATATATATATATTTTTTTTTTTAGGGGAATTTGGTTTTATTCATGCACCTAGAAATATGTATTGATTTTATGCCCGTGGTCTGGCCAGTAATTATATTCGAAGAAAACGCAAACAATATTTACATATTATTTTTGTTTTTGTTTTTGTGGACTGTGTAGATTAAAGCCAATTGAAATATTTTGTGACCTATAGTCCAAAATGAGTTTCGCCCGGGCACGATAGTTGGGCTCATCAGTTAGATGCTATCGTACCTTTCTAAGACGCAATATTTTTGGTCGATGTCTACCCACTCTAATAGAATTTGCAGCATATATATACTGCAAATTATATTTTTCTAGGGGAATTTGGTTAAATTCATGCACCTGGAAATATGTATTGATTTTATGACCGTGGTCTGGCCAGTAATTATATTCGAAGAAACCGCAAACAATATATACATATTATTTTTTGTTTTTGTTTTTGTGGACTGTGTGGATTAAAGCCAATTGAAATATTTTGTGACCTATAGTCCAAAATGCGTTTCGCCAGGGTACGATAGTTGGGCTCATCAGTTAGATGCGATCGTACCTTTCTAAGACGCAATATTTTTGGTCGATGTCTATCGACTCGAATAGAATTTGCAGCATATATATATTGCAAATTATATATATATATTTTATTTTTTTTTAGGGGAATTTGGTTTCATTCATGCACCTAGAAATATGTATTGATTTTATGCCCGTGGTCTGGCCAGTAATTATATTCAAAGAAAACGCAAACAATATTCGCCCGGGCACGATAGTTGGGCTCATCAGTTAAATGCTATCGTACCTTTCTAAGACGCAATATTTTTGGTCGATGTCTACCGACTCTAATAGAATTTGCAGCATATATATACTGCAAATTATATACATATATTTTTTTTATTTTTTAAGGGGAATTTGGTTTAATTCATGCACCTAGAAATATGTATTGATTTGATGCCCGTGGTCTGGCCAGTAATTATATTCGAAGAAAACGCAAACAATATTTACATATTATTTTTGTTTTTGTTTTTGTGGACTGTGTGGATTAAAGCCAATTGAAATATTTTGTGACCTATAGTCCAAAATGCGTTTCGCCCGGGCACGGTAGTTGGGCTCATCAGTTAGATGCTATTGTACCTTTCTAAGACGCAATATTTTTGGTCGATGTCTACGGACTCGAATAGAATTTGCAGCATATATATACTGCAAATTATATATATATATACTTTTTTTTTAAGGCAATTTGGTTTAATTCATGCACCTAGAAATATGTATTGATTTTATGCCCGTGGTCTGGCCAGTAATTATATTCGAAGAAAACGCAAACAATATTTGCATATTATTTTTGTTTTTGATTTTGTGGAATGTGTCGATTAAAGCCAATTGAAATATTTTGTGACCTATAGTCCAAAATTCATTTCGCCCGGGTACGATAGTTGGGCTCGTCAGTTAGATGCGATCGTACTTTTCTAAGACGCAATATTTTTGGTCGATGTCTACCGACTCGAATAGAATTTGCAGCATATATATACTGCAAATTACATATATATATATATATTTTTTTTTTAAGGGAATTTGGTTTAATTCATGCACCTAGAAATATCTATTGATTTTATGCCCGTGGTCTGGCCAGTAATTATATTCGAAGAAAACGCAAACAATAATTACATATTATTTTTGCTTTTGTTGACTGTGTAGATTAAAGCCAATTGAAATATTTTGTGACATATAGTTCAAAATAAGTTTCACCCGGGCACGATAGTTGGGCTTATCAGTTAGATGCTATCGGAACTTTCTAAGACGCAATATTTTTGGTCGATGTCTACCGACTCTAATAGAATGTGCAGCATATATATACTGCAAATTATATTTTTCTAGGGGAATTTGGTTAAATTCATGCACCTAGAAATATGTATTGATTTTATGCCCGTGGTCTGGCCAGTAATTATATTGGAAGAAAACGCAAACAATATTTACATATTATTTTTGTTGTTGTTTTTGTGGACTGTGCGTATTAAAGTCAATTGAAATATTTTGTGACCTATAGTCCAAAATGCGTTTCGCCCGGGCACGATAGTTGGGCTCATCAGTTAGATGCGATCGTACCTTTTTTTAAACGCAATATTTTTGGTCGATGTCTACCGACTCGAATAGAATTTGCAGCATATATATACTGCAAATTATATTTTTCTAAGGGAATTTGGTTAAATTCATGCACCTAGAAATACGTATTGATTTTATGCCCGTGGTCTGGCCAGTAATTATATTCGAAGAAAACGCAAACAATATTTACATATTATTTTTGTTTTTGTGGACTGTGTGGATTAAAGCCAATTGAAATATTTTGTGACCTATAGTCCAAAATGAGTTTCGCCCGGGCACGATAGTTGGGCTCATCAGTTAGATGCTATCGTACCTTTCTAAGACGCAATATTTTTGGTCGATGTCTACCGACTCTAATAGAATTTGCAGCATGTATATACTGTAAATTATGTATATATTTTTTTTTGTAGGGGAATTTGGTTTAATTCCTGCACCTAGAAATATGTATTGATTTTATGCCCGTGGTCTGGCCAGTAATTATATTCGAAGAAAACGCAAACAATATTTACATATTATTTTTGTTTTTGTTTTTGTGGACTGTGTAGATTAAAGCCAATTGAAATATTTTGTGACCTATAGTCCAAAATTAGTTTCGCCCGGGCACGATAGTTGGGCTCATCAGTTAAATGCTATCGTACCTTTCTAAGACGCAATATTTTTGGTCGATGTCTACCGACTCTAATAGAATTTGCAGCATATATATACTGCAAATTATATATATATATTTTTTTTATTTTTTAAGGGGAATTTGGTTTAATTCATGCACCTAGAAATATGTATTGATTTGATGCCCGTGGTCTGGCCAGTAATTATATTCGAAGAAAACGCAAACAATATTTACATATTATTTTTGTTTTTGTTTTTGTGGACTGTGTGGATTAAAGCCAATTGAAATATTTTGTGACCTATAGTCCAAAATGCGTTTCGCCCGGGCACGGTAGTTGGGCTCATCAGTTAGATGCTATTGTACCTTTCTAAGACGCAATATTTTTGGTCGATGTCTACCGACTCGAATAGAATTTGCAGCATATATATACTGCAAATTATATATATATATAATTTTTTTTTTTAAGGCAATTTGGTTTAATTCATGCACCTAGAAATATGTATTGATTTTATGCCCGTGGTCTGGCCAGTAATTATATTCGAAGAAAACGCAAACAATATTTGCATATTATTTTTGTTTTTGATTTTGTGGACTGTGTCGATTAAAGCCAATTGAAATATTTTGTGACCTATAGTCCAAAATTCATTTCGCCCGGGTACGATAGTTGGGCTCGTCAGTTAGATGCGATCGTACTTTTCTAAGACGCAATATTTTTGGTCGATGTCTACCGACTCGAATAGAATTTGCAGCATATATATACTGCAAATTACATATATATATATATATATTTTTTTTAAGGGAATTTGGTTTAATTCATGCACCTAGAAATATCTATTGATTTTATGCCCGTGGTCTGGCCAGTAATTATATTCGAAGAAAACGCAAACAATAATTACATATTATTTTTGCTTTTGTTGACTGTGTAGATTAAAGCCAATTGAAATATTTTGTGACCTATAGTTCAAAATAAGTTTCGCCCGGGCACGATAGTTGGGCTCATCAGTTAGATGCTATCGGAACTTTCTAAGACGCAATATTTTTGGTCGATGTCTACCGACTCTAATAGAATGTGCAGCATATATATACTGCAAATTATATTTTTCTAGGGGAATTTGGTTAAATTCATGCACCTAGAAATATGTATTGATTTTATGCCCGTGGTCTGGCCAGTAATTATATTCGAAGAAAACGCAAACAATATTTACATATTATTTTTGTTGTTGTTTTTGTGGACTGTGCGTATTAAAGTCAATTGATATATTTTGTGACCTATAGTCCAAAATGCGTTTCGCCCGGGCACGATAGTTGGGCTCATCAGTTAGATGCGATCGTACCTTTCTAAGACGCAATATTTTTGGTCGATGTCTACCGACTCGAATAGAATTTGCAGCATATATATACTGCAAATTATATATATATATTTTTTTTTTTAGGGGAATTTGGTTTTATTCATGCACCTAGAAATATGTATTGATTTTATGCCCGTGGTCTGGCCAGTAATTATATTCGAAGAAAACGCAAACAATATTTACATATTATTTTTGTTTTTGTTTTTGTGGACTGTGTAGATTAAAGCGAATTGAAATATTTTGTGACCTATAGTCCAAAATGAGTTTCGCCCGGGCACGATAGTTGGGCTCATCAGTTAGATGCTATCGTACCTTTCTAAGACGCAATATTTTTGGTCGATGTCTACCCACTCTAATAGAATTTGCAGCATATATATACTGCAAATTATTTTTTTTTAGGGGAATTTGGTTTCATTCATGCATCTAGAAATATGTATTGATTTTATGCCCGTGGTCTGGCCAGTAATTATATTCTAAGAAAACGCAAACAATATTTACATATTATTTTTGTTTTTGTTTTTGTGCATTGTGTAGATTAAAGCCAATTGAAATATTTTGTGACCTATAGTCCAAAATTCGTTTCGCCCGGGTACGATAGTTGGGCTCATCAGTTAGATGCGATCGGACCTTTCTAAGAGCAATATTTTTGGTCGATGTCTACCGACTCGAATAGAATTTGCAGCATATATATACTGCAAATTATATATATATATATATTTTTTTTTTAAGGGAATTTGGTTTAATTCATGCACCTAGAAATATGTATTGGTTTTATGCCCGTGGTCTGGCCAGTAATTATATTCGAAGAAAACGCAAACAATATTTACATATTATTTTTGTTTTTGTTTTTGTGGACTGTGTGGATTAAAGCCAATTGAAATATTTTGTGACCTATAGTCAAAAATGCGTTTCGCCCGGGCACGATAGTTGGGCTCATCAGTTAGATGCTATCGTACCTCTCTAAGACGCAATATTTTTGGTCGATGTCTACCGACTCTAATAGAATTTGCAGCATATGTATACTGCAAATTATGTTTTTCTACGGGAATTTGGTTAAATTCATGCTCCTAGAAATATGTATTGATTTTATGCCCGTGGTCTGGCCAGTAATTATATTCGTAGAAAACGCAAACAATATTTACATATTATTTTTGTTTTTGTTAACTGTGTAGATTAAAGCCAATTGAAATATTTTGTGACCTATAGTCCAAAATAAATTTCGCCCGGGCACGATAGTTGGGCTCATCAGTTAGATGCTATCGGAACTTTCTAAGACGCAATATTTTTGGTCGATGTCTACCGACTCTAATAGAATGTGCAGCATATATATACTGCAAATTATATTTTTCTAGGGGAATTTGGTTAAATTCATGCACCTAGAAATATGTATTGATTTTATGCCCGTGGTCTGGCCAGTAATTATATTCGAAGAAAACGCAAACAATATTTACAATTATTTTTGTTTTTGATTTTGTGGACTGTGTGGATTAAAGCCAATTGAAATATTTTGTGACCTATAGTCCAAAATGAGTTTCGCCCGGGCACGATAGTTGGGCTCATCAGTTAGATGCTATCGTACCTTTCTAAGACGCAATATTTTTGGTCGATGTCTACCGACTCTAATAGAATTTGCAGCATTTATATTCTAGGGGAATTTGGTTAAATTCATGCACCTAGAAATATGTATTGATTTTATGCCCGTGGTCTGGCCAGTAATTATATTCGAAGAAAACGCAAACAATATTTACAATTATGTTTGTTTTTGTTTTTGTTTTTGTTTTTGTTTTTGTTGACTGTGTAGATTAAAGCCAATTGAAATACTTTGTGACCTATAGTCCAAAATGAGTTTCGCCCGGGTGCGATAGTTGGGCTCATCAGTTAGATGCTATCGTACCTTTCTAAGACGCAATATTTTTGGTCGATGTCTACCCACTCTAATAGAATTTGCAGCATATATATACTGCAAATTATATATATATATATATTTTTTTTTAGGGGAATTTGGTTTAATTCATGCACCTAGAAATATGTATTGATTTTATGTCCGTGGTCTGACCAGTAATTATATTCGAAAAAAACGCAAACAATATTTACATATTATTTTTGTTTTTGATTTTGTGGACTGTGTAGATTAAAGCCAACTGAAATATTTTGTTATCTATAGTCCCAAATGAGTTTCGCCCGGGCACGATAGTTGGGCTCATCAGTTAGATGATATCGTACCTTTCTAAAACGCAATATTTTTGGTCGATGTCTACCGACTCTAATAGAATTTGCAGCATATATATACTGCAAATTATATTTTTCTAGGGGAATTTGGTTAAATTCATGCACCTGGAAATATGTATTGATTTTATGACCGTGGTCTGGCCAGTAATTATATTCGAAGAAACCGCAAACAATATATACATATTATTTTTTGTTTTTGTTTTTGTGGACTGTGTGGATTAAAGCCAATTGAAATATTTTGTGACCTATAGTCCAAAATGCGTTTCGCCAGGGTACGATAGTTGGGCTCATCAGTTAGATGCGATCGTACCTTTCTAAGACGCAATATTTTTGGTCGATGTCTATCGACTCGAATAGAATTTGCAGCATATATATATTGCAAATTATATATATATATTTTATTTTTTTTTAGGGGAATTTGGTTTCATTCATGCACCTAGAAATATGTATTGATTTTATGCCCGTGGTCTGGCCAGTAATTATATTCAAAGAAAACGCAAACAATATTCGCCCGGGCACGATAGTTGGGCTCATCAGTTAAATGCTATCGTACCTTTCTAAGACGCAATATTTTTGGTCGATGTCTACCGACTCTAATAGAATTTGCAGCATATATATACTGCAAATTATATATATATATTTTTTTTATTTTTTAAGGGGAATTTGGTTTAATTCATGCACCTAGAAATATGTATTGATTTGATGCCCGTGGTCTGGCCAGTAATTATATCCGAAGAAAACGCAAACAATATTTACATATTATTTTTGTTTTTGTTTTTGTGGACTGTGTGGATTAAAGCCAATTGAAATATTTTGTGACCTATAGTCCAAAATGCGTTTCGCCCGGGCACGGTAGTTGGGCTCATCAGTTAGATGCTATTGTACCTTTCTAAGACGCAATATTTTTGGTCGATGTCTACGGACTCGAATAGAATTTGCAGCATATATATACTGCAAATTATATATATATATACTTTTTTTTTTAAGGCAATTTGGTTTAATTCATGCACCTAGAAATATGTATTGATTTTATGCCCGTGGTCTGGCCAGTAATTATATTCGAAGAAAACGCAAACAATATTTGCATATTATTTTTGTTTTTGATTTTGTGGAATGTGTCGATTAAAGCCAATTGAAATATTTTGTGACCTATAGTCCAAAATTCATTTCGCCCGGGTACGATAGTTGGGCTCGTCAGTTAGATGCGATCGTACTTTTCTAAGACGCAATATTTTTGGTCGATGTCTACCGACTCGAATAGAATTTGCAGCATATATATACTGCAAATTACATATATATATATATATATTTTTTTTAAGGGAATTTGGTTTAATTCATGCACCTAGAAATATCTATTGATTTTATGCCCGTGGTCTGGCCAGTAATTATATTCGAAGAAAACGCAAACAATAATTACATATTATTTTTGCTTTTGTTGACTGTGTAGATTAAAGCCCATTGAAATATTTTGTGACCTATAGTTCAAAATAAGTTTCACCCGGGCACGATAGTTGGGCTTATCAGTTAGATGCTATCGGAACTTTCTAAGACGCAATATTTTTGGTCGATGTCTACCGACTCTAATAGAATGTGCAGCATATATATACTGCAAATTATATTTTTCTAGGGGAATTTGGTTAAATTCATGCACCTAGAAATATGTATTGATTTTATGCCCGTGGTCTGGCCAGTAATTATATTCGAAGAAAACGCAAACAATATTTACATATTATTTTTGTTGTTGTTTTTGTGGACTGTGCGTATTAAAGTCAATTGAAATATTTTGTGACCTATAGTCCAAAATGCGTTTCGCCCGGGCACGATAGTTGGGCTCATCAGTTAGATGCGATCGTACCTTTTTTTAAACGCAATATTTTTGGTCGATGTCTACCGACTCGAATAGAATTTGCAGCATATATATACTGCAAATTATATTTTTCTAAGGGAATTTGGTTAAATTCATGCACCTAGAAATACGTATTGATTTTATGCCCGTGGTCTGGCCAGTAATTATATTCGAAGAAAACGCAAACAATATTTACATATTATTTTTGTTTTTGTGGACTCTGTGGATTAAAGCCAATTGAAATATTTTGTGACCTATAGTCCAAAATGAGTTTCGCCCGGGCACGATAGTTGGGCTCATCAGTTAGATGCTATCGTACCTTTCTAAGACGCAATATTTTTGGTCGATGTCTACCGACTCTAATAGAATTTGCAGCATGTATATACTGTAAATTATGTATATATTTTTTTTTGTAGGGGAATTTGGTTTAATTCCTGCACCTAGAAATATGTATTGATTTTATGCCCGTGGTCTGGCCAGTAATTATATTCAAAGAAAACGCAAACAATATTTACATATTATTTTTGTTTTTGTTTTTGTGGACTGTGTAGATTAAAGCCAATTGAAATATTTTGTGACCTATAGTCCAAAATTAGTTTCGCCCGGGCACGATAGTTGGGCTCATCAGTTAAATGCTATCGTACCTTTCTAAGACGCAATATTTTTGGTCGATGTCTACCGACTCTAATAGAATTTGCAGCATATATATACTGCAAATTATATATATATATTTTTTTTTATTTTTTAAGGGGAATTTGGTTTAATTCATGCACCTAGAAATATGTATTGATTTGATGCCCGTGGTCTGGCCAGTAATTATATTCGAAGAAAACGCAAACAATATTTACATATTATTTTTGTTTTTGTTTTTGTGGACTGTGTGGATTAAAGCCAATTGAAATATTTTGTGACCTATAGTCCAAAATGCGTTTCGCCCGGGCACGGTAGTTGGGCTCATCAGTTAGATGCTATTGTACCTTTCTAAGACGCAATATTTTTGGTCGATGTCTACCGACTCGAATAGAATTTGCAGCATATATATACTGCAAATTATATATATATATAATTTTTTTTTTTAAGGCAATTTGGTTTAATTCATGCACCTAGAAATATGTATTGATTTTATGCCCGTGGTCTGGCCAGTAATTATATTCGAAGAAAACGCAAACAATATTTGCATATTATTTTTGTTTTTGATTTTGTGGACTGTGTCGATTAAAGCCAATTGAAATATTTTGTGACCTATAGTCCAAAATTCATTTCGCCCGGGTACGATAGTTGGGCTCGTCAGTTAGATGCGATCGTACTTTTCTAAGACGCAATATTTTTGGTCGATGTCTACCGACTCGAATAGAATTTGCAGCATATATATACTGCAAATTACATATATATATATATATTTTTTTTTAAGGGAATTTGGTTTAATTCATGCACCTAGAAATATCTATTGATTTTATGCCCGTGGTCTGGCCAGTAATTATATTCGAAGAAAACGCAAACAATAATTACATATTATTTTTGCTTTTGTTGACTGTGTAGATTAAAGCCAATTGAAATATTTTGTGACCTATAGTTCAAAATAAGTTTCGCCCGGGCACGATAGTTGGGCTCATCAGTTAGATGCTATCGGAACTTTCTAAGACGCAATATTTTTGGTCGATGTCTACCGACTCTAATAGAATGTGCAGCATATATATACTGCAAATTATATTTTTCTAGGGGAATTTGGTTAAATTCATGCACCTAGAAATATGTATTGATTTTATGCCCGTGGTCTGGCCAGTAATTATATTCGAAGAAAACGCAAACAATATTTACATATTATTTTTGTTGTTGTTTTTGTGGACTGTGCGTATTAAAGTCAATTGATATATTTTGTGACCTATAGTCCAAAATGCGTTTCGCCCGGGCACGATAGTTGGGCTCATCAGTTAGATGCGATCGTACCTTTCTAAGACGCAATATTTTTGGTCGATGTCTACCGACTCGAATAGAATTTGCAGCATATATATACTGCAAATTATATATATATATTTTTTTTTTTAGGGGAATTTGGTTTTATTCATGCACCTAGAAATATGTATTGATTTTATGCCCGTGGTCTGGCCAGTAATTATATTCGAAGAAAACGCAAACAATATTTACATATTATTTTTGTTTTTGTTTTTGTGGACTGTGTAGATTAAAGCGAATTGAAATATTTTGTGACCTATAGTCCAAAATGAGTTTCGCCCGGGCACGATAGTTGGGCTCATCAGTTAGATGCTATCGTACCTTTCTAAGACGCAATATTTTTGGTCGATGTCTACCCACTCTAATAGAATTTGCAGCATATATATACTGCAAATTATTTTTTTTTTAGGGGAATTTGGTTTCATTCATGCATCTAGAAATATGTATTGATTTTATGCCCGTGGTCTGGCCAGTAATTATATTCTAAGAAAACGCAAACAATATTTACATATTATTTTTGTTTTTGTTTTTGTGGATTGTGTAGATTAAAGCCAATTGAAATATTTTGTGACCTATAGTCCAAAATTCGTTTCGCCCGGGTACGATAGTTGGGCTCATCAGTTAGATGCGATCGGACCTTTCTAAGAGCAATATTTTTGGTCGATGTCTACCGACTCGAATAGAATTTGCAGCATATATATACTGCAAATTATATATATATATATATTTTTTTTTTAAGGGAATTTGGTTTAATTCATGCACCTAGAAATATGTATTGGTTTTATGCCCGTGGTCTGGCCAGTAATTATATTCGAAGAAAACGCAAACAATATTTACATATTATTTTTGTTTTTGTTTTTGTGGACTGTGTGGATTAAAGCCAATTGAAATATTTTGTGACCTATAGTCAAAAATGCGTTTCGCCCGGGCACGATAGTTGGGCTCATCAGTTAGATGCTATCGTACCTCTCTAAGACGCAATATTTTTGGTCGATGTCTACCGACTCTAATAGAATTTGCAGCATATGTATACTGCAAATTATGTTTTTCTACGGGAATTTGGATAAATTCATGCTCCTAGAAATATGTATTGATTTTATGCCCGTGGTCTGGCCAGTAATTATATTCGTAGAAAACGCAAACAATATTTACATATTATTTTTGTTTTGTTAACTGTGTAGATTAAAGCCAATTGAAATATTTTGTGACCTATAGTCCAAAATAAATTTCGCCCGGGCACGATAGTTGGGCTCATCAGTTAGATGCTATCGGAACTTTCTAAGACGCAATATTTTTGGTCGATGTCTACCGACTCTAATAGAATGTGCAGCATATATATACTGCAAATTATATTTTTCTAGGGGAATTTGGTTAAATTCATGCACCTAGAAATATGTATTGATTTTATGCCCGTGGTCTGGCCAGTAATTATATTCGAAGAAAACGCAAACAATATTTACAATTATTTTTGTTTTTGATTTTGTGGACTGTGTGGATTAAAGCCAATTGAAATATTTTGTGACCTATAGTCCAAAATGAGTTTCGCCCGGGCACGATAGTTGGGCTCATCAGTTAGATGCTATCGTACCTTTCTAAGACGCAATATTTTTGGTCGATGTCTACCGACTCTAATAGAATTTGCAGCATTTATATTCTAGGGGAATTTGGTTAAATTCATGCACCTAGAAATATGTATTGATTTTATGCCCGTGGTCTGGCCAGTAATTATATTCGAAGAAAACGCAAACAATATTTACAATTATGTTTGTTTTTGTTTTTGTTTTTGTTTTTGTTGACTGTGTAGATTAAAGCCAATTGAAATACTTTGTGACCTATAGTCCAAAATGAGTTTCGCCCGGGTGCGATAGTTGGGCTCATCAGTTAGATGCTATCGTACCTTTCTAAGACGCAATATTTTTGGTCGATGTCTACCCACTCTAATAGAATTTGCAGCATATATATACTGCAAATTATATATATATATATTTTTTTTTTAGGGGAATTTGGTTTAATTCATGCACCTAGAAATATGTATTGATTTTATGTCCGTGGTCTGACCAGTAATTATATTCGAAAAAAACGCAAACAATATTTACATATTATTTTTGTTTTTGATTTTGTGGACTGTGTAGATTAAAGCCAACTGAAATATTTTGTTATCTATAGTCCCAAATGAGTTTCGCCCGGGCACGATAGTTGGGCTCATCAGTTAGATGATATCGTACCTTTCTAAAACGCAATATTTTTGGTCGATGTCTACCGACTCTAATAGAATTTGCAGCATATATATACTGCAAATTATATTTTTCTAGGGGAATTTGGTTAAATTCATGCACCTGGAAATATGTATTGATTTTATGACCGTGGTCTGGCCAGTAATTATATTCGAAGAAACCGCAAACAATATTTACATATTATTTTTTGTTTTTGTGGACTGTGTGGATTAAAGCCAATTGAAATATTTTGTGACCTATAGTCCAAAATGCGTTTCGCCCGGGTACGATAGTTGGGCTCATCAGTTAGATGCGATCGTACCTTTCTAAGACGCAATATTTTTGGTCGATGTCTACCGACTCGAATAGAATTTGCAGCATATATATATTGCAAATTATATATATATATTTTATTTTTTTTAGGGGAATTGGGTTTCCTTCTTGCACCTAGAAATATGTATTGATTTTATGCCCGTGGTCTGGCCAGTAATTATATTCGAAGAAAACGCAAACAATATTTACATATTATTTTAGTTTTCGGACAATAACATTTATCTGTCAAAGGTTAAAGTGTTAAAGTTATATTCTCTTGATAATTTTTTAATTTTAAATTAAATTAAAGTCACTTTAATTGTTTAAAAGTTGTTTTTCAACATTTTTTGAATTTTGTTTTATATCGGCGTTTTTAAATTTCATCAGTTTAATAAAGGTACGAAGCTTTTCTTTAATTAATTTAAACTTCGAGCAAAGCCAGTCGCGCCTATACGGGATTTTCCCTATGAACAGTAATTCAAACAAAAGAAGTCTTCACGAAATCTCTCCCGAACCAAACTCTGACTACAAAAAGTATTTTATTCACAAAAAAGATATGGCAACGGAAGTAGGAAAGATGTCTGTTGTAGATTTGAAAAATGTACTGGAAACTACTTTGGATGTACAACTCACTGAAAAACTAAAGAATTTTGCAACAAAGGATGATTTTACAAGACTCTACGATGAAGTTACCACTTGATATGTCACAAAGATGCGAACTGCTAGAAAACCAGCTGGAAATAATTTCACGAAAGGCTAATGAGTCATCCGTTGTTGTTCACCTTCCCTTAAATAAAGAAACCGATGCAACTCAAGTCGCATTACAGACTTGCAAAGGGCTTCTCAAGATAAACGAAGATGAAAATATGACCATCAAAAGTTCCCGGGTAATTCGCAACAACAATGCTCAGCGCGGCACTGTCATCTTTGAACTTCTTTCCTCAGAGATGGTCGACAAGATTATTGCCGCGGCTCATCAGCTTAAAGGCTCGGGGATAAGTGTATTCCGCGAACAATCTCTTATGTACCGAAAGAGAAGACAAACACTGGTTGAAATAAGATCCAAGTTGCTCGAAATAAATTCAAACGTAAAAATAATTGTAAAAGGCGATAAAATACTAATTAATGGTCACTCGTTTGTTTACAAATATTCACGAGGTTTGGCTATCAAAACGAAAATAGAAATGTCATTTCTCAACCAAACGTTCGGTGACAGATTTTCCGAATTCTTCGATGACAGCGATCTTTCATCTCCATCACCATCTTCTTCTTCTTCTGCTGCTGCCAACTTTCATCCGATACGCGCGCTACCTATACGTCAACCTCAAAATCAACATCGACCACCTTTAAGGGTGGAGTCACAATAGGATGAATCTGTCGTCTGCCATAATTTAAATAATTTTAATATTAATAAATTTAAAAATTTATCTCTTATCTTATAATATTACTGGTCTCAAAAGCAAATTATTATTACCTGATTTTTTTAGTTTCATTCAAAATTATGATATTATCATTTTATTGGAAACTTTTGTAGAAGAAAAAAATGAAAACAATTATTTGAAATATTTTAAGGATTTCAATATTTTATGGTCACCCGCAATAAGATCTAATGTTCATGGCAGGGCTAGTGGGGGGATTTTATGTGGTGTTAAAAAAACTTTAAACTCCAACTTCGCTAAAATATATCACTCTGAAAACAGGATTATATTCAATATTGTTATTAATAATTTAAATTACAGCATTATCCCAACACACTTAAATTGCAATAACTGGCAGCATGATTTTGCTAGTCTAGTTGACTTCGTTCAAAACTCCAATTTGGATAATATTATGATTATTGGAGACTTAAATGCTAGGATCGGGATCTATCAAAATCTTTCTGTACTCAACACATTCTCGCAAAACACTCTCAATCCAACCAGAAACTCAAAAGATGACACCTTTAACCGAAATGGAAGGCTGCTTACGGAATTCTTTGAAAACTTCGGACTATCCGTGTTAAATGGGGCTTCTAAAGATGACGCTTCGGGAGAGTTTACATTCATAAGTGGTCAAGGACAATCTGTTATTGATATTGCAGCGATATCTTTTGAATGGCTTAAACTATCGGTAGATTTTGAAGTAGGCGTGGCGAATTTCTCACCGCACCTTCCGATTGAGGTAAAGGTTCAGTTTATCGATGAAAAGGTACTGAGACAATCAACTAACTTTTTAAAATTGAGGTGGAAAGAGAATTGTACCGCTCTATACAATTCATTACTAAACCGTAACATCAGCTCTATTCCCTCGCTTCAATCCAACAGTATAGAAAATTATGATGAACATATTGCAAGAGTTATCAAGGCCTCAGCACCATTTGCCCACAGTACCAACAGCCGAAGTCACGCTTGTACACCAAAAAACAAGTGGTTTGATAATGATTGTGTGAAACTCCGTAAACTTTCATTTGTCTATCTTAAGCTGTTCAGATCCACAAATGCTTCAATTTTTAAAAACATTTACCTTCATATTAACAAGGATTTCAAAAGACTTTGTGCCAAAAAGAAAGTTCACTACATTAACAATATTGCAAAAGAACTAGCAAACTGTAAGAACTCAAAGACTTTCTGGACCAATGTTCGTGAGCTGGGTGGGCGTGGTAGAAGCCTGGTGTCTACCCTCGAAGTTGAGACACTAGCAGCTCATTTTAAAACTCTTTTGTCGGCTGATGAGAATTACCAGGTTTTCTATTACGCGCAACCCAATGCCACTTTCTGCGAACTGGATAACCCAATTACTCTATCTGAGCTCGAAACAACTCTGAGTAAAATGAAAAATAATAAGGCACCCGGCATAGATGGTATTCCGATGGAGTTCTACAAGAATAGTACGGAACCGTTTAAAAATCTTCTACTGGCATATTTCAACAAACTTTATGAAGACTCATTAGTTCCAAGTAACTTCAACAAAGCGGTTATATTCGCGATCTTTAAAAAAGGAGATGCTAACCTGCCGGAGAACTACAGAGGAATTTCGGTTCTCAACTCGCTAAGAAAGATCCTAACTTCAATTCTTTATGATAGGTTGACGGTATGGATTGAGAACAACAACCGACTCAGCATGTTCCAAGCAGGGTTTCGATCGGGATTCTCAACGCAAGAACATATATTCGCTCTGACGACTATTTCCAGGAGATCAATCGAGCAGAAAAAGAAATTATATGCTTGTTTTGTGGATTTCACAGCAGCCTTTGACAATGTAAATAGAAATGCCTTGATGTACAAATTGTCTTCGTTAGGAGTTTCTCGAAAATTCTTAATGTTTTATTTCAAATTTCTTGCCTCATCTACTGCATCAGTGTGGGACGGAGCTAAATTCTCCGAATGGTTTGAAACCACAACAGGCGTCCCCCAAGGATGTATATTAAGCCCGATATTATTCGCCCTGTTTATTGATGACGTGTGTGATGTACTTCCGGGAGGAATACTATTTGCCGGTATACAAGTCAAGGTTTTGCTCTACGCCGATGATTTGGTTTTATTGGCAGATAATCCATCTACCCTTCAGCTGCAAATCAACAAACTCAATTCCTTTTGTGAATTCTGGAGTCTATGTGTCAATTCTAACAAGACAAAAATAATGATATTTGAACCGCGTCAGAGAAGAAGGCTCCCGGAGGAAATCTGGTCCCTAAACAACGCGCCTATCGAGGTAGTTCATTATTTCAAATATCTTGGAGTTTTGCTCTCGTACAATCTGAATTTTTCGAAACACGTGAAAGAGAAAAGCAACGAAGCCAAACTAGCTTTAAACGTAATGTGGCCTAAGTTCTACTCTAACCAAAAAATCGATCATACATCCAAATATCGTGTTTTTCAAGCAACAGTGAACTGCTGCATGTGCTACGGTACCCAAATTTTTGGTTATTTACAACTGGACGAGTTTGAAGCCGTGCAAAGATATTTCTTCAAACGCTTGTTCAGATCGCCTTCTTCAACGCCCAATTATGCTATATATGTGGAGTCTGGTCTAACGCCTCTTTACATTATAAACCTGAAAACCAATTCAGACTACATAATGAAAGTTATGAAGAGCGGTGAAAGAAGCCTTCACAAATCCATTATGGCAAGGCTCATGCAAACAAATGCCTCCCCGTTTAAGGAATGGAACCAGCTAGCTTCTTCAAATGGCAGTAAGTTATCTTTTAGGGAGTCCAATTTGAATGAATGGCACAGTATGTTCAATGATGTTATCACCAAAACTGATGAAAATATTTTCAGACAACATATTTCAAGAGCCTCAACAACTGTGTCAAGAAATGTATACAGGTACCTCAACCACCAAATAACATCGCTGGCTAACTATTTCAGCAACGAGTTTTCTTCTGAAGCTATAAGCTACATATTTAGAGCCCGAGTCGAAATCTTGAATCTTAACGCTATGCCGCATCGAACTGATCTCACACAAATCTGTAGGCTATGTAATAGAGGAGAACCAGAAGACATCACCCACTTCTTTGCAACGTGTCCTTTACTTCAAGAGATTCGACGACTGCATTTTGAATTGAGTTATCTTCCCCCTACTCGGCTCTATGAAATCCTTAATGGAGATCTTGGATGGTCAACGGTTTATAGATACTGCAAACATGCTCTAAATTATCGCAATAGTTTTCTATAGTTCTACAACCAGTTATTGCAATTTGAAGTTTCAAACAATGTTTCTAAATACTTACTAATTTTTTATGTTTCAAATCATTATAAAATTGATAAATAATTATTTTGTGTTTCAAATCATTTCAAAATTGATATAATTTTTTGTTTCAAATCATTGATACATCTATTTTTGTGTTTTTGAATCATCTCAAAATTGTTGAAAACGCTATTGATGCTTTAATAAATTATTAAATTAAACTTTCTATAGTTAATTAACTTATGTTATATTTATTATTTGAATTTAACTTCTTTATATATAAACTGTATTTTGTTATAAAATGTCGTTCAGGCAGACGGCGGAATAGCCATGTCCTTATTCTTAAAGAAAAAATAATGTAAATAATTTATATTTTTTAAATAAAGAAATTATCTGTCTATCTATCTATCTATTTTAGTTTTTGTGGATTGTGTAGATTAAAGCCAATTGAAATATTTTGTGACCTATAGTCCAAAATTCGTTTCGCCCGGGTATGATAGTTGGGCTCATCAGTAGGATGCGATCGTACCTTTCTAAGACGCAATATTTTTGGTCGATGTCTACCGACTCGAATAGAATTTGCAGCATATATATATTGCAAATTATATATATATATTTTATTTTTTTTAGGGGAATTTGGTTTCCTTCTTGCACCAAGAAATATGTATTGATTTTATGCCCGTGGTCTGGCCAGTAATTATATTCGAAGAAAACGCAAACAATATTTACATATTATTTTAGTTTTCGGACAATAACATTTATCTGTCAAAGGTTAAAGTGTTAAAGTTATAGTCTCTTGATAATTTTTTTAATTTTAAATTAAATTAAAGTCACTTTAATTGTTTAAAAGTTGTTTTTCAAC
Source organism: Philhelius pedissequus (assembly GCA_910595825.1). NCBI lineage: Eukaryota > Metazoa > Arthropoda > Insecta > Diptera > Syrphidae > Philhelius > Philhelius pedissequus. The sequence goes on along the minus strand of OU343160.1, from coordinate 123,440,880 downwards.
ATTTTTTGAATTTTGTTTTATATCGGCGTTTTTAAATTTCATCAGTTTAATAAAGGTACGAAGCTTTTCTTTAATTAATTTAAACTTCGAGCAAAGCCAGTCGCGCCTATACGGGATTTTCCCTATGAACAGTAATTCAAACAAAAGAAGTCTTCACGAAATCTCTCCCGAACCAAACTCTGACTACAAAAAGTATTTTATTCACAAAAAAGATATGGCAACGGAAGTAGGAAAGATGTCTGTTGTAGATTTGAAAAATGTACTGGAAACTACTTTGGATGTACAACTCACTGAAAAACTAAAGAATTTTGCAACAAAGGATGATTTTACAAGACTCTACGATGAAGTTACCACTTTAAGAGCCGCGAACACTCTTCTTAACCTCAAATTAAGCGATATGTCACAAAGATGCGAACTGCTAGAAAACCAGCTGGAAATAATTTCACGAAAGGCTAATGAGGCATCCGTTGTTGTTCACCTTCCCTTAAATAAAGAAACCGATGCAACTCAAGTCGCATTACAGACTTGCAAAGGGCTTCTCAAGATAAATGAAGATGAAAATATGACCATCAAAAGTTCCCGGGTAATTCGCAACAACAATGCTCAGCGCGGCACTGTCATCTTTGAACTTCTTTCCTCAGAGATGGTCGACAAGATTATTGCCGCGGCTCATCAGCTTAAAGGCTCGGGGATAAGTGTATTCCGCGAACAATCTCTTATGTACCGAAAGAGAAGACAAACACTGGTTGAAATAAGATCCAAGTTGCTCGAAATAAATTCAAACGTAAAAATAATTGTAAAAGGCGATAAAATACTAATTAATGGTCACTCGTTTGTTTACAAATATTCACGAGGTTTGGCTATCAAAACGAAAATAGAAATGTCATTTCTCAACCAAACGTTCGGTGACAGATTTTCCGAATTCTTCGATGACAGCGATCTTTCATCTCCATCACCATCTTCTTCTTCTTCTGCTGCTGCCAACTTTCATCCGATACGCGCGCTACCTATACGTCAACCTCAAAATCAACATCGACCACCTTTAAGGGTGGAGTCACAATAGGATGAATCTGTCGTCTGCCATAATTTAAATAATTTTAATATTAATAACTTTAAAAATTTATCTATCTTATCTTATAATATTACTGGTCTCAAAAGCAAATTATTATTACCTGATTTTTTTAGTTTCATTCAAAATTATGATATTATCATTTTATTGGAAACTTTTGTAGAAGAAAAAAATGAAAACAATTATTTGAAATATTTTAAGGATTTCAATATTTTATGGTCACCCGCAATAAGATCTAATGTTCATGGCAGGGCTAGTGGGGGGATTTTATGTGGTGTTAAAAAAACTTTAAACTCCAACTTCGCTAAAATTTATCACTCTGAAAACAGGATTATATTCAATATTGTTATTAATAATTTAAATTACAGCATTATCCCAACACACTTAAATTGCAATAACTGGCAGCATGTTTTTGCTAGTCTAGTTGACTTCGTTCAAAACTCCAATTTGGATAATATTATGATTATTGGAGACTTAAATGCTAGGATCGGGATCTATCAAAATCCTTCTGTACTCAACACATTCTCGCAAAACACTCTCAATCCAACCAGAAACTCAAAAGATGACACCTTTAACCGAAATGGAAGGCTGCTTACGGAATTCTTTAAAAACTTCGGACTATCCGTGTTAAATGGGGCTTCTAAAGATGACGCTTTGGGAGAGTTTACATTCATAAGTGGTCAAGGACAATCTGTTATTGATATTGCAGCGATATCTTTTGAATGGCTTAAACTATCGGTAGATTTTGAAGTAGGCGTGGCGAATTTCTCACCGCACCTTCCGATTGAGGTAAAGGTTCAGTTTATCGATGAAAAGGTACTGAGACAATCAACTAACTTTTTAAAATTGAGGTGGAAAGAGAATTGTACCGCTCTATACAATTCATTACTAAACCGTAACATCAGCTCTATTCCCTCGCTTCAATCCAACAGTATAGAAAATTATGATGAACATATTGCAAGAGTTATCAAGGCCTCAGCACCATTTGCCCACAGTACCAACAGCCGAAGTCACGCTTGTACACCAAAAAACAAGTGGTTTGATAATGATTGTGTGAAACTCCGTAAACTTTCATTTGTCTATCTTAAGCTGTTCAGATCCACAAATGCTTCAATTTTTAAAAACATTTACCTTCATATTAACAAGGATTTCAAAAGACTTTGTGCCAAAAAGAAAGTTCACTACATTAACAATATTGCAAAAGAACTAGCAAACTGTAAGAACTCAAAGACTTTCTGGACCAATGTTCGTGAGCTGGGTGGGCGTGGTAGAAGCCTGGTGTCTACCCTCGAAGTTGAGACACTAGCAGCTCATTTTAAAACTCTTTTGTCGGCTGATGAGAATCACCAGGTTTTCTATTACGCGCAACCCAATGCCACTTTCTGCGAACTGGATAACCCAATTACTCTATCTGAGCTCGAAACAACTCTGAGTAAAATGAAAAATAATAAGGCACCCGGCATAGATGGTATTCCGATGGAGTTCTACAAGAATAGTACGGAACCGTTTAAAAATCTTCTACTGGCATATTTCAACAAACTTTATGAAGACTCATTAGTTCCAAGTAACTTCAACAAAGCGGTTATATTCGCGAGTCTACATCTGACGCAAGTTCAAGTCAGACGCGTTATTTTATTTCTCTGCTTATTTTCTCAGCTAATTCTCACAATGAATATCAAATGTGATAAATGTAATAAAATAACAAATAGTGTTGATATGGTATCATGCTGTGTGTGTGGTACAAGTATTCATAATGAATGTACTAAGTTTCAAAAGAATGAATTAAAGCTTTTAAAATCGAATGACAATATATTTTTTAAATGTGATAAGTGCAAGACCAATGCCTCTTTGCCTGACTGCATACAAAAAATTAATGACCTCTTTGTCTACCTACAAGGAAACATAAAAGACTTGAATAAATTCGGTTATTCTTTTGATTCTAATGCAAAAACAAAACTGCCTAGTGTTCAAGTAAAATCTAGTGCATTAAACTCAAGCAGAAACATTCGTGATACAACTCGTGTGCAAAGAAAACCAAAGGTCGGTGACCTCTCTGTTCGCACAACCTCATCGTCGCCTATGAATTGTCTTTACACGAATCGTAATGTTTGTTCTCCTGCTATTGCAAGCTCTTCTCGCTTGAGCGTTAACGGTGTATTTAAGAAAAATAGAGATAATCTCTCATCTTCTGTCCCAAATCTTTCATCGGTTAATTCTGATTCTGATAAGAATGTAGGTATTTTACCAAAAGATAATTGTGGGATTAAAAATGATGATGCTTCTGAAGCTGCTGTTGGTGATGCTGTTGCTGGTTCTCTTTCACCATCTACACATGTAGATATGATTGATAAGAGTCAACCCAGTCTACCTGCTGAGATGACGGTGGCCGTTGATATTAATTCAATAGATGTTGGTGATTTTGCTTTGGTGGACGTTGATAATTTTGCTGTGTATGATAAACCTTATTCTGCTGATGGACAAGTTGTTGTTGTACCTGCAATTGTTGTTGATGCAGATTTGGTTGCTGATGGTGCTGGTGATGATGCTGTTGCTCCTGCCGTTGATGATAATGATCGTAAAGTTGTTGTTAGTCATGGTGGTATTGATGACGTTGGATCCATGCCTCCGGTCGATAGAAGTGCAATTAATGAAGCTCCCTCAGGGCCTGTTTCTGATAATGGCGTTAGTGGTGCCTCTATAAATAACCAAATACCTACAAGACCTAAACAAATTGGAGGGACAAATTCTGATATACGTCATAGCTTTAAAATTGCCAGAAACCTGAAATGGTATCATTTGGGTAGTTTTCTATCGTCTACTACTACTGATGAAATAATTAACTTCATTTCGACGAATTTGAGCATACACCCAACGTCAATTTTCTGTCATAAGCTGGAAAATAAAACCTTTCCTGTGCGCAACAGGGTTAATTTTAAAGTTGGAATTCCTTTTGAGATGGCAAGGAAAGTTTTTGACCCATCTTTTTGGCCTATTGGGGTGAAAATTCGTGCTTTTGTGTATATGCCAAAAAACTTGCCTGTGGGAACAGATCAAGGAATGACGTAAAAAAAATAGATACAAACCCAGCTTTAAAAATTTACTATCACAACGCTAGTGGAATACGAACCAAGATAGCTCAATTGTTCAATCTAGCTTGCCATACTGAATATGATATAATTATCATCACGGAGTCCTGGCTGTATAATGGAATACTATCAACAGAAATATTTGACTGTCGCTTTTACAATGTGTTTCGTTCTGACCGATGTGAAACCTCTCTCGAACGTGGTGGTGGAATAATAATTGCTGTCCGAACTACTCTTTGCAGCGATGAAACAACTCTGCCTATTAAAGACATCGAACAAATCTGCGTTCGTGTGAAAATTGCATCCAAGCATCATCTTTATTTTATAGTGAGTTATGTTCCTCCTAAAAGTAGTTTGGATTTATATGAAAAGCATATTCATAATATTGACTTTATAAATGGTATTAATTCAGTTTTTGATAATTTAATCATATTAGGTGATTTTAATTTATCTGACATTGTTTGGACATGGTCTGAATATGAAAAAAGGCTTATTGCTTGTAATTTAAACAAAGATTCTGAAATTATCTTTATTGATTATATTTATTCATTAGGTCTTTGCCAAGTTAATTCTGTTCAAAATTCTTTAATGAAAATATTAGATCTTGCTTTTATTTGTTGTGATGAATTTAACGTAGATGTAACTGAAGCTCCATTTTCTTTACTAAATAATTCTCTTCACCACAAAGAAATTCTTATTGAAATTGTCATGTTTGATTACCATAAAATTCAAGTAAATTCAATTGAAAATAGTTTTAAGTTTTCTAAAACTAACTTCATTGAACTTGGAAATTACTTCAGTGGTATAGATTGGAATATCGAACTTAATTATTCTGATTTAGAACAAATGTATAAACGTTTTACAGAAATTTTATTTACGGGTTTTAATCAATTTGTTCCTCGTGTCCATAAAAGGAAATCCTCGAAGCCTGTTTGGTACAATAAAAGGCTTTTACATCTCAAGAACGTTAAAAATAAAGCATTTTCCAAATTCAAAATAACGGGTTACCAATCGGACTATGATGTTTTTAGTAGCCTAAGGAAAGATTTTTCCGTTTTAAGTAAATTTCTTTACAGAAATTACATTATGAATATTGAAAATAGTATTAAAAACAATAGTAAATCATTTTGGTCGTTCATTAACTCTAAGAGAAAATCATCTGGCATTCCTCAGATATTAAGTTATAATGGAGTTAATTCGTCAGATATTGACTCTCATTTGGAGTTATTTGCTAGTTTTTTCGAGTCTGTTTATTCATGCGGTAACAATTCCTTTATGTCTAATCTGGAAGAAAAAATTGATATTGGAATAATTCAACTTAGATTTGATGAAGTGTCTTTGGCCCTTCAGACTTTGAAACCTGACTATAGCTGTGGTGCTGATGGTATACCATCATGTATTTTGAAGAATTGTAGTGATTCTCTTTGTTTGCCTTTGCTAACAATTTTTAATAAATCTTTGTCTGATGGTTTGTTTTTAACTGAGTGGAAGGAAGCATTTCTTGTTCCTATATTCAAAGCTGGTTCAAAAAATCTTGTTGAAAATTATAGAGGAATTTGCAAACTTTCATCCATTCCTAAGCTTTTCGAAAGTATGGTTAAAAACAAAATTGAGTTTTTGACAAAGGAATGTTTGTCTGAGTCACAACATGGCTTCGTATCTGGTAGGTCTACTGTAACTAATTTGGCGGTGTTCTCGTCATATGTCTCAAATGCATTGGAGGATAGATATCAAGTTGATGAAGTCTACACTGACTTTAGTAAGGCGTTTGATTCAGTTGATCATAATATTTTATTGAAAAAACTTGAATGTTTTGGCTTTCATTCTCAGATGCTTAATTGGATTTCTTCGTATTTGGAGAATAGAACTCAACGTGTTCTAGTCGATAGTAAAGTTTCTAGAAGTATAAATTGTACTTCCGGTGTTCCACAAGGAAGTCATCTCGGCCCTTTACTTTTTATAATTTATATCAATGACATAGTTGATGTAATAAAAAACTGCGATTATCTACTTTACGCGGATGATTTAAAATTGTTTTTAAAAATTAAATGCATTGATGACTGCCGGAAAGTTCAAAATGACCTTGACCGTATTTCTAGTTGGTGCTCTCTTAACAGCTTAAAATTAAATATCGGAAAATGTAAAACAATTACATTTTCCAAATCTCTATCTGAAATTAAGTTTTCTTATGATATTAATTCAAGTTCTTTGATTAGAGTTAGTGATATTAAAGATCTTGGAGTTATTTTTGACAACACATTTTCTCCAAAAAAACATATAGATTTTATTGTTTCCAGAGCGAATACATTAGTTGGATTCATTAAAAGGAATAGTAAGGATTTTAGTGACCCGTGTATTCTATTAACCCTTTACACCTCTCTGGTTAGATCAGTAATCGAATATGCAGATGTGATTTGGAATCCATGCTTTAGAGTTCACTCTACTAGAATTGAACAAGTTCAAAGGCGGTTTACTAGACACGTTTTCTATAAAATGCGCTGGAATTTTATTCCTGATTATAAAGCTAGATGCCAATTGCTAGGGATTAAATCACTTCAATCTAGAAGATATATTCATGATGTAGTTTTTGTAAGAGATATTCTATGCTATCATATAAAAAGTCCGTTTTTGCTTTCTTTGATTTCCTTTTATGTACCTTCTAGGCACTTAAGAACAAGAAATTTTCTTTATGAACAAACTCATAGAACGAATTATGCGAAAAATGAACCTATATCACGAGCTATTTCCTCGTTTAATGAGTTTTGTGATTCTTTTGATTTGCATTTATCGCGTGAGAAATTTAAAAATGAATTATTGTTAAAGTTTGTTTTTTAATCAACTAATATCTATAATTATAATTTTGTGACAGTATTCGAAGGGTATTATTTATTATTATAATTATTATCTTTGTTATTATTGTTATTATATATTATACTAGATTATTAAGAAACATCTGTTAAGCACAACGCTTGTAGATATATAAATAAAAAAAAAATAAAATAAAATCTTTAAAAAAGGAGATGCTAACCTGCCGGAGAACTACAGAGGAATTTCGATTCTCAACTCGCTAAGAAAGATCCTAACTTCAATTCTTTATGATAGGTTGACGGTATGGATTGAGAACAACAACCGACTCAGCATGTTCCAAGCAGGGTTTCGATCGGGATTCTCACCGCAAGACCATATATTCGCTCTGACGACTATTTCCAGGAGATCAATCGAGCAGAAAAAGAAATTATATGCTTGTTTTGTGGATTTCACAGCAGCCTTTGACAATGTAAATAGAAATGCCTTGATGTACAAATTGTCTTCGTTAGGAGTTTCTCGAAAATTCTTAATGTTTTATTTCAAATTTCTTGCCTCATCTACTGCATCAGTGTGGGACGGAGCTAAATTCTCCGAATGGTTTGAAACCACAACAGGCGTCCCCCAAGGATGTATATTAAGCCCGATATTATTCGCCCTGTTTATTGATGACGTGTGTGATGTACTTCCGGGAGGAATACTCTTTGCCGGTATACAAGTCAAGGTTTTGTTCTACGCCGATGATTTGGTTTTATTGGCAGATAATCCATCTACCCTTCAGCTGCAAATCAACAAACTCAATTCCTTTTGTGAATTCTGGAGTCTATGTGTCAATTCTAACAAGACAAAAATAATGATATTTGAACCGCGTCAGAGAAGAAGGCTCCCGGAGGAAATCTGGTCCCTAAACAACGCGCCTATCGAGGTAGTTCATTATTTCAAATATCTTGGAGTTTTGCTCTCGTACAATCTGAATTTTTCGAAACACGTGAAAGAGAAAAGCACCGAAGCCAAACTAGCTTTAAACGTAATGTGGCCTAAGTTCTACTCTAACCAAAAAATCGATCATACATCCAAATATCGTGTTTTTCAAGCAACAGTGAACTGCTGCATGTGCTACGGTACCCAAATTTTTGATTATTTACAACTGGACGAGTTTGAAGCCGTGCAAAGATATTTCTTCAAACGCTTGTTCAGATTGCCTTCTTCAACGCCCAATTATGCTATATATGTGGAGTCTGGTCTAACGCCTCTTTACATTATAAACCTGAAAACCAATTCAGACTACATAATGAAAGTTATGAAGAGGGGTGAAAGAAGCCTTTACAAATCCATTATGGCAAGGCTCATGCAAACAAATGCCTCCCCGTTTAAGGAATGGAACCAGCTAGCTTCTTCAAATGGCAGTAAGTTATCTTTTAGGGAGTCCAATTTGAATGAATGGCACAATATGTTCAATGATGTTATCACCAAAACTGATGAAAATATTTTCAGACAACATATTTCAAGAGCCTCAACAACTGTGTCAAGAAATGTATACAGGTACCTCAACCACCAAATAACATCGCTGGCTAACTATTTCAGCAACGAGTTTTCTTCTGAAGCTATAAGCTACATATTTAGAGCCCGAGTCGAAATCTTGAATCTTAACGCTATGCCGCATCGAACTGATCTCACACAAATCTGTAGGCTATGTAATAGAGGAGAACCAGAAGACATCACCCACTTCTTTGCAACGTGTCCTTTACTTCAAGAGATTCGACGACTGCATTTTGAATTGAGTTATCTTCCCCCTACTCGGCTCTATGAAATCCTTAATGGAGATCTTGGATGGTCAACGGTTTATAGATACTGCAAACATGCTCTAAATTATCGCAATAGTTTTCTATAGCTCTACAACCAGTTATTGCAATTTGAAGTTTCAAACAATGTTTCTAAATAATTACTAATTTTTTATGTTTCAAATCATTATAAAATTGATAAATTATTATTTTGTGTTTCAAATCATTTCAAAATTGATATAATTTTTTGTTTCAAATCATTGATACATCTATTTTTGTGTTTTTGAATCATCTCAAAATTGTTGAAAACGCTATTGATGCTTTAATAAATTATTAAATTAAACTTTCTATAGTTAATTAACTTATGTTATGTTTATTATTTGAATTTAACTTCTTTATATATAAACTATATTTTGTTATAAAATGTCGTTCAGGCAGACGGCAGAGTAGCCATGTCCTTATTCTTAAAGAAAAAATAATGTAAATAATTTATATTTTTTAAATAAAGAAATTATCTATCTATCTATCTATCTATTTTAGTTTTTGTGGATTGTGTAGATTAAAGCCAATTGAAATATTTTGTGACCTATAGTCCAAAATTCGTTTCGCCCGGGTATGATAGTTGGGCTCATCAGTTAGATGCGATCGTACCTTTCTAAGACGCAATATTTTTGGTCGATGTCTACCGACTCGAATAGAATTTGCAGCATATATATACTGCAAATTATATATATATATATATTTTTTTTAAGGGAATTTGGTTTAATTCATGCACCTAGAAATATGTATTGGTTTTATGCCCGTGGTCTGGCCAGTAATTATATTCGAAGAAAACGCAAACAATATTTACATATTATTTTTGTTTTTGTTTTTGTGGACTGTGTGAATTAAAGCCAATTGAAATATTTTGTGACCTATAGTCAAAAATGCGTTTCGCCCGGGCACGATAGTTGGGCTCATCAGTTAGATGCTATCGTACCTTTTTAAGACGCAATATTTTTGGTCGATGTCTACCGACTCTAATAGAATTTGCAGCATATATATACTGCAAATTATATTTTTCTACGGGAATTTGGTTAAATTCATGCTCCTAGAAATATGTATTAATTTTATGCCCGTGGTCTGGCCAGTAATTATATTCGTAGAAAACGCAAATAATATTTACATATTATTTTTGTTTTTGTTGACTGTGTAGATTAAAGCCAATTGAAATATTTTGTGACCTATAGTCCAAAATGAGTTTCGCCCGGGCACGATAGTTGGGCTCATCAGTTAGATGTTATCGTACCTTTGTAAGACGCAATATTTTTGGTCGATGTCTATCGACTCTAATAGAATTTGTATGATAGATATACTGCAAATTATATTTTTCTAGGGGAATTTGGTTTAATTCATGCACCTAGAAATATGTATTGATTTGATGCCCGTGGTCTGGCCAGTAATTATATTCGAAGAAAACGCAAACAATTTTTACATTTTATTTTTGTTTTTGTGGACTGTGTAGATTAAAGCCAATTGAAATATTTTGTGACCTATAGTCCAAAATGAGTTTCGCCCGGGCACGATAGTTGGGCTCATCAGTTAGATGCTATTGTACCTTTCTAAGACGCAATATTTTTGGTCGTTGTCTACCGACTCTAATATAATTTGCAGCATATATATACTGCAAATTATATTTTTCTACGGGAATTTGGTTAAATTCATGCAACTAGAAATATGTATTGATTTTATGCCCGTGGTCTGGCCAGTAATTATATTCGAAGAAAACGCAAACAATATTTACATATTATTTTTGTTTTTGTTTTTGTGGACTGTGTGGATTAAAGCCAATTGAAATATTTTGTGACTCATAGTCCAAAATGCGTTTCGCCCGGGCACGATAGTTGGGCTCATCAGTTAGATGCTATCGTACCTTTCTAAGACGCAATATTTTTGGTCGATGTCTTCCGACTCGAATAGAATTTGCAGCATATATATACTGCAAATTATATATATATATACTTTTTTTTTTTAGGCAATTTGGTTTAATTCATGCACCTAGAAATATGTATTGATTTTATGCCCGTGGTCTGGCCAGTAATTATATTCGAAGAAAACGCAAACAATATTTACATATTATTTTTGTTTTTGATTTTGTGGACTGTGTTGATTAAAGCCAATTGAAATATTTTGTGACCTATAGTCCAAAATTCGTTTCGCCCGGTTACGATAGTTGGGCTCGTCAATTAGATGCGATCGTACCTTTCTAAGACGCAATATTTTTGGTCGATGTCTACCGACTCGAATAGAATTTGCAGCATATATATACTGCAAATTATATATATATATATATTTTTTTTTTTTTAAGGGAATTTGGTTTAATTCATGCACCTAGAAATATCTATTGATTTTATGCCCGTGGTCTGGCCAGTAATTATATTCGAAGAAAACGCAAACAATAATTACATATTATTTTTGCTTTTGTTGACTGTGTAGATTAAAGCCAACTGAAATATTTTGTGACCTATAGTCCAAAATAAGTTTCGCCCGGGCACGATAGTTGGGCTCATCAGTTAGATGCTATCGGAACTTTCTAAGACGCAATGTTTTTGGTCGATGTCTACCGACTCTAATAGAATGTGCAGCATATATATACTGCAAATTATATTTTTCTATGGGAATTTGGTTAAATTCATGCACCTAGAAATATGTATTGATTTTATGCCCGTGGTCTGGCCAGTAATTATATTCGAAGAAAACGCAAACAATATTTACATATTATTTTTGTTGTTGTTTTTGTGGACTGTGTGGATTAAAGCCAATTGAAATATTTTGTGACCTATAGTCCAAAATGCGTTTCGCCCGGGCACGATAGTTGGCCTCATCAGTTAGATGCGATCGTACCTTTCTAAGACGCAATATTTTTGGTCGATGTCTACCGACTCGAATAGAATTTGCAGCATATATATACTGCAAATCATATATATATATTTTTTTTTTAGGGGAATTTGGTTTAATTCATGCACCTAGAAATATGTATTGATTTTATGCCCGTGGTCTGGCCAGTAATTATATTCGAAGAAAACGCAAACAATATTTACATATTATTTTTGTTTTTGTGGACTGTGTAGATTAAAGCCAATTGAAATATTTTGTGACCTATAGTCCAAAATGAGTTTCGCCCGGGCACGATAGTTGGGCTCATCAGTTAGATGCTATCGTACCTTTCTAAGACGCAATATTTTTGGTTGATGTCTACCGACTCGAATAGAATTTGCAGCATATATATATTGCAAATTATATATATATATTTTATTTTTTTTTAGGGGAATTTGGTTTCCTTCTTGCACCAAGAAATATGTATTGATTTTATGCCCGTGGTCTGGCCAGTAATTATATTCGAAGAAAACGCAAACAATATTTACATATTATTTTAGTTTTCGGACAATTACATTTATCTGTCAAAGGTTAAAGTGTTAAAGTTATAGTCTCTTGATAATTTTTTAATTTTAAATTAAATTAAAGTCACTTTAATTGTTTAAAAGTTGTTTTTCAACATTTTTTGAATTTTGTTTTATATCGGCGTTTTTAAATTTCATCAGTTTAATAAAGGTACGAAGCTTTTCTTTAATTAATTTAAACTTCGAGCAAAGCCAGTCGCGCCTATACGGGATTTTCCCTATGAACAGTAATTCAAACAAAAGAAGTCTTCACGAAATCTCTCCCGTACCAAACTCTGACTACAAAAAGTATTTTATTCACAAAAAAGATATGGCAACGGAAGTAGGAAAGATGTCTGTTGTAGATTTGAAAAATGTACTGGAAACTACTTTGGATGTACAACTCACTGAAAAACTAAAGAATTTTGCAACAAAGGATGATTTTACAAGACTCTACGATGAAGTTACCACTTTAAGAGCCGCGAACACTCTTCTTAACCTCAAATTAAGCAATATGTCACAAAGATGCGAACTGCTAGAAAACCAGCTGGAAATAATTTCACGAAAGGCTAATGAGGCATCCGTTGTTGTTCACCTTCCCTTAAATAAAGAAACCGATGCAACTCAAGTCGCATTACAGACTTGCAAAGGGCTTCTCAAGATAAACGAAGATGAAAATATGACCATCAAAAGTTCCCGGGTAATTCGCAACAACAATGCTCAGCGCGGCACTGTCATCTTTGAACTTCTTTCCTCAGAGATGGTCGACAAGATTATTGCCGCGGCTCATCAGCTTAAAGGCTCGGGGATAAGTGTATTCCGCGAACAATCTCTTATGTACCGAAAGAGAAGACAAACACTGGTTGAAATAAGATCCAAGTTGCTCGAAATAAATTCAAACGTAAAAATAATTGTAAAAGGCGATAAAATACTAATTAATGGTCACTCGTTTGTTTACAAATATTCACGAGGTTTGGCTATCAAAACGAAAATAGAAATGTCATTTCTCAACCAAACGTTCGGTGACAGATTTTCCGAATTCTTCGATGACAGCGATCTTTCATCTCCATCACCATCTTCTTCTTCTTCTGCTGCTGCCAACTTTCATCCGAAACGCGCGCTACCTATACGTCAACCTCAAAATCAACATCGACCACCTTTAAGGGTGGAGTCACAATAGGATGAATCTGTCGTCTGCCATAATTTAAATAATTTTAATATTAATAACTTTAAAAATTTATCTATCTTATCTTATAATATTACTGGTCTCAAAAGCAAATTATTATTACCTGATTTTTTTAGTTTCATTCAAAATTATGATATTATCATTTTATTGGAAACTTTTGTAGAAGAAAAAAATGAAAACAATTATTTGAAATATTTTAAGGATTTCAATATTTTATGGTCACCCGCAATAAGATCTAATGTTCATGGCAGGGCTAGTGGGGGGATTTTATGTGGTGTTAAAAAAACTTTAAACTCCAACTTCGCTAAAATTTATCACTCTGAAAACAGGATTATATTCAATATTGTTATTAATAATTTAAATTACAGCATTATCCCAACACACTTAAATTGCAATAACTGGCAGCATGATTTTGCTAGTCTAGTTGACTTCGTTCAAAACTCCAATTTGGATAATATTATGATTATTGGAGACTTAAATGCTAGGATCGGGATCTATCAAAATCCTTCTGTACTCAACACATTCTCGCAAAACACTCTCAATCCAACCAGAAACTCAAAAGATGACACCTTTAACCGAAATGGAAGGCTGCTTACGGAATTCTTTAAAAACTTCGGACTATCCGTGTTAAATGGGGCTTCTAAAGATGACGCTTTGGGAGAGTTTACATTCATAAGTGGTCAAGGACAATCTGTTATTGATATTGCAGCGATATCTTTTGAATGGCTTAAACTATCGGTAGATTTTGAAGTAGGCGTGGCGAATTTCTCACCGCACCTTCCGATTGAGGTAAAGGTTCAGTTTATCGATGAAAAGGTACTGAGACAATCAACTAACTTTTTAAAATTGAGGTGGAAAGAGAATTGTACCGCTCTATACAATTCATTACTAAACCGTAACATCAGCTCTATTCCCTCGCTTCAATCCAACAGTATAGAAAATTATGATGAATATATTGCAAGAGTTATCAAGGCCTCAGCACCATTTGCCCACAGTACCAACAGCCGAAGTCACGCTTGTACACCAAAAAACAAGTGGTTTGATAATGATTGTGTGAAACTCCGTAAACTTTCATTTGTCTATCTTAAGCTGTTCAGATCCACAAATGCTTCAATTTTTAAAAACATTTACCTTCATATTAACAAGGATTTCAAAAGACTTTGTGCCAAAAAGAAAGTTCACTACATTAACAATATTGCAAAAGAACTAGCAAACTGTAAGAACTCAAAGACTTTCTGGACCAATGTTCGTGAGCTGGGTGGGCGTGGTAGAAGCCTGGTGTCTACCCTCGAAGTTGAGACACTAGCAGCTCATTTTAAAACTCTTTTGTCGGCTGATGAGAATCACCAGGTTTTCTATTACGCGCAACCCAATGCCACTTTCTGCGAACTGGATAACCCAATTACTCTATCTGAGCTCGAAACAACTCTGAGTAAAATGAAAAATAATAAGGCACCCGGCATAGATGGTATTCCGATGGAGTTCTACAAGAATAGTACGGAACCGTTTAAAAATCTTCTACTGGCATATTTCAACAAACTTTATGAAGACTCATTAGTTCCAAGTAACTTCAACAAAGCGGTTATATTCGCGAGTCTACATCTGACGCAAGTTCAAGTCAGACGCGTTATTTTATTTCTCTGCTTATTTTCTCAGCTAATTCTCACAATGAATATCAAATGTGATAAATGTAATAAAATAACAAATAGTGTTGATATGGTATCATGCTGTGTGTGTGGTACAAGTATTCATAATGAATGTACTAAGTTTCAAAAGAATGAATTAAAGCTTTTAAAATCGAATGACAATATATTTTTTAAATGTGATAAGTGCAAGACCAATGCCTCTTTGCCTGACTGCATACAAAAAATTAATGACCTCTTTGTCTACCTACAAGGAAACATAAAAGACTTGAATAAATTCGGTTATTCTTTTGATTCTAATGCAAAAACAAAACTGCCTAGTGTTCATGTAAAATCTAGTGCATTAAACTCAAGCAGAAACATTCGTGATACAACTCGTGTGCAAAGAAAACCAAAGGTCGGTGACCTCTCTGTTCGCACAACCTCATCGTCGCCTATGAATTGTCTTTACACGAATCGTAATGTTTGTTCTCCTGCTATTGCAAGCTCTTCTCGCTTGAGCGTTAACGGTGTATTTAAGAAAAATAGAGATAATCTCTCATCTTCTGTCCCAAATCTTTCATCGGTTAATTCTGATTCTGATAAGAATGTAGGTATTTTACCAAAAGATAATTGTGGGATTAAAAATGATGATGCTTCTGAAGCTGCTGTTGGTGATGCTGTTGCTGGTTCTCTTTCACTATCTACACATGTAGATATGATTGATAAGAGTCAACCCAGTCTACCTGCTGAGATGACGGTGGCCGTTGATATTAATTCAATAGATGTGGGTGATTTTGCTTTGGTGGACGTTGATAATTTTGCTGTGTATGATAAACCTTCTTCTGCTGATGGACAAGTTGTTGTTGTACCTGCAATTGTTGTTGATGCAAATTTGGTTGCTGATGGTGCTGGTGATGATGCTGTTGCTCCTGCCGTTGATGATAATGATCGTAAAGTTGTTGTTAGTCATGGTGGTATTGATGACGTTGGATCCATGCCTCCGGTCGATAGAAGTGCAATTAATGAAGCTCCCTCAGGGCCTGTTTCTGATAATGGCGTTAGTGGTGCCTCTATAAATAACCAAATACCTACAAGACCTAAACAAATTGGAGGGACAAATTCTGATATACGTCATAGCTTTAAAATTGCCAGAAACCTGAAATGGTATCATTTGGGTAGTTTTCTATCGTCTACTACTACTGATGAAATAATTAACTTCATTTCGACGAATTTGAGCATACACCCAACGTCAATTTTCTGTCATAAGCTGGAAAATAAAACCTTTCCTGTGCGCAACAGGGTAAATTTTAAAGTTGGAATTCCTTTTGAGATGGCAAGGAAAGTTTTTGACCCATCTTTTTGGCCTATTGGGGTGAAAATTCGTCCTTTTGTGTATATGCCAAAAAACTTGCCTGTGGGAACAGATCAAGGAATGACGTAAAAAAAATAGATACAAACCCAGCTTTAAAAATTTATTATCACAACGCTAGTGGAATACGAACCAAGATAGCTCAATTGTTCAATCTAGCTTGCCATACTGAATATGATATAATTATCATCACGGAGTCCTGGCTGTATAATGGAATACTATCAACAGAAATATTTGACTGTCGCTTTTACAATGTGTTTCGTTCTGACCGATGTAAAACCTCTCTCGAACGTGGTGGTGGAATAATAATTGCTGTCCGAACTACTCTTTGCAGCGATGAAACAACTCTACCTATTAAAGACATCGAACAAATCTGCGTTCGTGTGAAAATTGCATCCAAGCATCATCTTTATTTTATAGTGAGTTATGTTCCTCCTAAAAGTAGTTTGGATTTATATGAAAAGCATATTCATAATATTGACTTTATAAATGGTATTAATTCAGTTTTTGATAATTTAATCATATTAGGTGATTTTAATTTATCTGACATTGTTTGGACATGGTCTGAATATGAAAAAAGGCTTATTGCTTGTAATTTAAACAAAGATTCTGAAATTATCTTTATTGATTATATTTATTCATTAGGTCTTTGCCAAGTTAATTCTGTTCAAAATTCTTTAATGAAAATATTAGATCTTGCTTTTATTTGTTGTGATGAATTTAACGTAGATGTAACTGGAGCTCCATTTTCTTTACTAAATAATTCTCTTCACCACAAAGAAATTCTTATTGAAATTGTCATGTATGATTACCATAAAATTCAAGTAAATTCAATTGAAAATAGTTTTAAGTTTTCTAAAACTAACTTCATTGAACTTGGAAATTACTTCAGTGGTATAGATTGGAATATCGAACTTAATTATTCTGATTTAGAAAAAATGTATAAACGTTTTACAGAAATTTTATTTACGGGTTTTAATCAATTTGTTCCTCGTGTCCATAAAAGGAAATCCTCGAAGCCTGTTTGGTACAATAAAAGGCTTTTACATCTCAAGAACGTTAAAAATAAAGCATTTTCCAAATTCAAAATAACGGGTTGCCAATCGGACTATGATGTTTTTAGTAGCCTAAGGAAAGATTTTTCCGTTTTAAGTAAATTTCTTTACAGAAATTACATTATGAATATTGAAAATAGTATTAAAAACAATAGTAAATCATTTTGGTCGTTCATTAACTCTAAGAGAAAATCATCTGGCATTCCTCAGATATTAAGTTATAATGGAGTTAATTCGTCAGATATTGACTCTCATTTGGAGTTATTTGCTAGTTTTTTCGAGTCTGTTTATTCATGCGGTAACAATTCCTTTATGTCTAATCTGGAAGAAAAAATTGATATTGGAATAATTCAACTTAGATTTGATGAAGTGTCTTTGGCCCTTCAGACTTTGAAACCTGACTATAGCTGTGGTGCTGATGGTATACCATCATGTATTTTGAAGAATTGTAGTGATTCTCTTTGTTTGCCTTTGCTAACAATTTTTAATAAATCTTTGTCTGATGGTTTGTTTTTAACTGAGTGGAAGGAAGCATTTCTTGTTCCTATATTCAAAGCTGGTTCAAAAAATCTTGTTGAAAATTATAGAGGAATTTGCAAACTTTCATCCATTCCTAAGCTTTTCGAAAGTATGGTTAAAAACAAAATTGAGTTTTTGACAAAGGAATGTTTGTCTGAGTCACAACATGGCTTCGTATCTGGTAGGTCTACTGTAACTAATTTGGCGGTGTTCTCGTCATATGTCTCAAATGCATTGGAGGATAGATATCAAGTTGATGAAGTCTACACTGACTTTAGTAAGGCGTTTGATTCAGTTGATCATAATATTTTATTGAAAAAACTTGAATGTTTTGGCTTTCATTCTCAGATGCTTAATTGGATTTCTTCGTATTTGGAGAATAGAACTCAACGTGTTCTAGTCGATAGTAAAGTTTCTAGAAGTATAAATTGTACTTCCGGTGTTCCACAAGGAAGTCATCTCGGCCCTTTACTTTTTATAATTTATATCAATGACATAGTTGATGTAATAAAAAACTGCGATTATCTACTTTACGCGGATGATTTAAAATTGTTTTTAAAAATTAAATGCATTGATGACTGCCGGAAAGTTCAAAATGACCTTGACCGTATTTCTAGTTGGTGCTCTCTTAACAGCTTAAAATTAAATATCGGAAAATGTAAAACAATTACATTTTCCAAATCTCTATCTGAAATTAAGTTTTCTTATGATATTAATTCAAGTTCTTTGATTAGAGTTAGTGATATTAAAGATCTTGGAGTTATTTTTGACAACACATTTTCTCCAAAAAAACATATAGATTTTATTGTTTCCAGAGCGAATACATTAGTTGGATTCATTAAAAGGAATAGTAAGGATTTTAGTGACCCGTGTATTCTATTAACCCTTTACACCTCTCTGGTTAGATCAGTAATCGAATATGCAGATGTGATTTGGAATCCATGCTTTAGAGTTCACTCTACTAGAATTGAACAAGTTCAAAGGCGGTTTACTAGACACGTTTTCTATAAAATGCGCTGGAATTTTATTCCTGATTATAAAGCTAGATGCCAATTGCTAGGGATTAAATCACTTCAATCTAGAAGATATATTCATGATGTAGTTTTTGTAAGAGATATTCTATGCTATCATATAAAAAGTCCGTTTTTGCTTTCTTTGATTTCCTTTTATGTACCTTCTAGGCACTTAAGAACAAGAAATTTTCTTTATGAACAAACTCATAGAACGAATTATGCGAAAAATGAACCTATATCACGAGCTATTTCCTCGTTTAATGAGTTTTGTGATTCTTTTGATTTGCATTTATCGCGTGAGAAATTTAAAAATGAATTATTGTTAAAGTTTGTTTTTTAATCAACTAATATCTATAATTATAATTTTGTGACAGTATTCGAAGGGTATTATTTATTATTATAATTATTATCTTTGTTATTATTGTTATTATATATTATACTAGATTATTAAGAAACATCTGTTAAGCACAACGCTTGTAGATATATAAATAAAAAAAAATAAAATAAAATCTTTAAAAAAGGAGATGCTAACCTGCCGGAGAACTACAGAGGAATTTCGATTCTCAACTCGCTAAGAAAGATCCTAACTTCAATTCTTTATGATAGGTTGACGGTATGGATTGAGAACAACAACCGACTCAGCATGTTCCAAGCAGGGTTTCGATCGGGATTCTCACCGCAAGACCATATATTCGCTCTGACGACTATTTCCAGGAGATCAATCGAGCAGAAAAAGAAATTATATGCTTGTTTTGTGGATTTCACAGCAGCCTTTGACAATGTAAATAGAAATGCCTTGATGTACAAATTGTCTTCGTTAGGAGTTTCTCGAAAATTCTTAATGTTTTATTTCAAATTTCTTGCCTCATCTACTGCATCAGTGTGGGACGGAGCTAAATTCTCCGAATGGTTTGAAACCACAACAGGCGTCCCCCAAGGATGTATATTAAGCCCGATATTATTCGCCCTGTTTATTGATGACGTGTGTGATGTACTTCCGGGAGGAATACTCTTTGCCGGTATACAAGTCAAGGTTTTGTTCTACGCCGATGATTTGGTTTTATTGGCAGATAATCCATCTACCCTTCAGCTGCAAATCAACAAACTCAATTCCTTTTGTGAATTCTGGAGTCTATGTGTCAATTCTAACAAGACAAAAATAATGATATTTGAACCGCGTCAGAGAAGAAGGCTCCCGGAGGAAATCTGGTCCCTAAACAACGCGCCTATCGAGGTAGTTCATTATTTCAAATATCTTGGAGTTTTGCTCTCGTACAATCTGAATTTTTCGAAACACGTGAAAGAGAAAAGCACCGAAGCCAAACTAGCTTTAAACGTAATGTGGCCTAAGTTCTACTCTAACCAAAAAATCGATCATACATCCAAATATCGTGTTTTTCAAGCAACAGTGAACTGCTGCATGTGCTACGGTACCCAAATTTTTGATTATTTACAACTGGACGAGTTTGAAGCCGTGCAAAGATATTTCTTCAAACGCTTGTTCAGATTGCCTTCTTCAACGCCCAATTATGCTATATATGTGGAGTCTGGTCTAACGCCTCTTTACATTATAAACCTGAAAACCAATTCAGACTACATAATGAAAGTTATGAAGAGGGGTGAAAGAAGCCTTTACAAATCCATTATGGCAAGGCTCATGCAAACAAATGTCTCCCCGTTTAAGGAATGGAACCAGCTAGCTTCTTCAAATGGCAGTAAGTTATCTTTTAGGGAGTCCAATTTGAATGAATGGCACAATATGTTCAATGATGTTATCACCAAAACTGATGAAAATATTTTCAGACAACATATTTCAAGAGCCTCAACAACTGTGTCAAGAAATGTATACAGGTACCTCAACCACCAAATAACATCGCTGGCTAACTATTTCAGCAACGAGTTTTCTTCTGAAGCTATAAGCTACATATTTAGAGCCCGAGTCGAAATCTTGAATCTTAACGCTATGCCGCATCGAACTGATCTCACACAAATCTGTAGGCTATGTAATAGAGGAGAACCAGAAGACATCACCCACTTCTTTGCAACGTGTCCTTTACTTCAAGAGATTCGACGACTGCATTTTGAATTGAGTTATCTTCCCCCTACTCGGCTCTATGAAATCCTTAATGGAGATCTTGGATGGTCAACGGTTTATAGATACTGCAAACATGCTCTAAATTATCGCAATAGTTTTCTATAGTTCTACAACCAGTTATTGCAATTTGAAGTTTCAAACAATGTTTCTAAATACTTACTAATTTTTTATGTTTCAAATCATTATAAAATTGATAAATAATTATTTTGTGTTTCAAATCATTTCAAAATTGATATAATTTTTTGTTTCAAATCATTGATACATCTATTTTTGTGTTTTTGA
The DNA here is from genome assembly GCA_910595825.1 of Philhelius pedissequus. NCBI lineage: Eukaryota > Metazoa > Arthropoda > Insecta > Diptera > Syrphidae > Philhelius > Philhelius pedissequus. The sequence continues at coordinate 123,419,576 of OU343160.1, read as the reverse complement.
ATCATCTCAAAATTGTTGAAAACGCTATTGATGCTTTAATAAATTATTAAATTAAACTTTCTATAGTTAATTAACTTATGTTATGTTTATTATTTGAATTTAACTTCTTTATATATAAACTGTATTTTGTTATAAAATGTCGTTCAGGCAGACGGCAGAATAGCCATGTCCTTATTCTTAAAGAAAAAATAATGTAAATAATTTATATTTTTTAAATAAAGAAATTATCTATCTATCTATCTATCTATTTTAGTTTTTGTGGATTGTGTAGATTAAAGCCAATTGAAATATTTTGTGACCTATAGTCCAAAATTCGTTTCGCCCGGGTATGATAGTTGGGCTCATCAGTTAGATGCGATCGTACCTTTCTAAGACGCAATATTTTTGGTCGATGTCTACCGACTCGAATAGAATTTGCAGCATATATATACTGCAAATTATATATATATATATATTTTTTTTAAGGGAATTTGGTTTAATTCATGCACCTAGAAATATGTATTGGTTTTATGCCCGTGGTCTGGCCAGTAATTATATTCGAAGAAAACGCAAACAATATTTACATATTATTTTTGTTTTTGTTTTTGTGGACTGTGTGAATTAAAGCCAATTGAAATATTTTGTGACCTATAGTCAAAAATGCGTTTCGCCCGGGCACGATAGTTGGGCTCATCAGTTAGATGCTATCGTACCTTTCTAAGACGCAATATTTTTGGTCGATGTCTACCGACTCTAATAGAATTTGCAGCATATATATACTGCAAATTATATTTTTCTACGGGAATTTGGTTAAATTCATGCTCCTAGAAATATGTATTAATTTTATGCCCGTGGTCTGGCCAGTAATTATATTCGTAGAAAACGCAAATAATATTTACATATTATTTTTGTTTTTGTTGACTGTGTAGATTAAAGCCAATTGAAATATTTTGTGACCTATAGTCCAAAATGAGTTTCGCCCGGGCACGATAGTTGGGCTCATCAGTTAGATGTTATCGTACCTTTGTAAGACGCAATATTTTTGGTCGATGTCTATCGACTCTAATAGAATTTGTATGATAGATATACTGCAAATTATATTTTTCTAGGGGAATTTGGTTTAATTCATGCACCTAGAAATATGTATTGATTTGATGCCCGTGGTCTGGCCAGTAATTATATTCGAAGAAAACGCAAACAATTTTTACATTTTATTTTTGTTTTTGTGGACTGTGTAGATTAAAGCCAATTGAAATATTTTGTGACCTATAGTCCAAAATGAGTTTCGCCCGGGCACGATAGTTGGGCTCATCAGTTAGATGCTATTGTACCTTTCTAAGACGCAATATTTTTGGTCGTTGTCTACCGACTCTAATATAATTTGCAGCATATATATACTGCAAATTATATTTTTCTACGGGAATTTGGTTAAATTCATGCAACTAGAAATATGTATTGATTTTATGCCCGTGGTCTGGCCAGTAATTATATTCAAAGAAAACGCAAACAATATTTACATATTATTTTTGTTTTTGTTTTTGTGGACTGTGTGGATTAAAGCCAATTGAAATATTTTGTGACTCATAGTCCAAAATGCGTTTCGCCCGGGCACGATAGTTGGGCTCATCAGTTAGATGCTATCGTACCTTTCTAAGACGCAATATTTTTGGTCGATGTCTACCGACTCGAATAGAATTTGCAGCATATATATACTGCAAATTATATATATATATACTTTTTTTTTAAGGCAATTTGGTTTAATTCATGCACCTAGAAATATGTATTGATTTTATGCCCGTGGTCTGGCCAGTAATTATATTCGAAGAAAACGCAAACAATATTTACATATTATTTTTGTTTTTGATTTTGTGGACTGTGTTGATTAAAGCCAATTGAAATATTTTGTGACCTATAGTCCAAAATTCGTTTCGCCCGGTTACGATAGTTGGGCTCGTCAATTAGATGCGATCGTACCTTTCTAAGACGCAATATTTTTGGTCGATGTCTACCGACTCGAATAGAATTTGCAGCATATATATACTGCAAATTATATATATACATATATATTTTTTTTAAGGGAATTTGGTTTAATTCATGCACCTAGAAATATCTATTGATTTTATGCCCGTGGTCTGGCCAGTAATTATATTCGAAGAAAACGCAAACAATAATTACATATTATTTTTGCTTTTGTTGACTGTGTAGATTAAAGCCAACTGAAATATTTTGTGACCTATAGTCCAAAATAAGTTTCGCCCGGGCACGATAGTTGGGCTCATCAGTTAGATGCTATCGGAACTTTCTAAGACGCAATGTTTTTGGTCGATGTCTACCGACTCTAATAGAATGTGCAGCATATATATACTGCAAATTATATTTTTCTATGGGAATTTGGTTAAATTCATGCACCTAGAAATATGTATTGATTTTATGCCCGTGGTCTGGCCAGTAATTATATTCGAAGAAAACGCAAACAATATTTACATATTATTTTTCTTGTTGTTTTTGTGGACTGTGTGGATTAAAGCCAATTGAAATATTTTGTGACCTATAGTCCAAAATGCGTTTCGCCCGGGCACGATAGTTGGCCTCATCAGTTAGATGCGATCGTACCTTTCTAAGACGCAATATTTTTGGTCGATGTCTACCGACTCGAATAGAATTTGCAGCATATATATACTGCAAATCATATATATATATTTTTTTTTTAGGGGAATTTGGTTTAATTCATGCACCTAGAAATATGTATTGATTGTATGCCCGTGGTCTGGCCAGTAATTATATTCGAAGAAAACGCAAACAATATTTACATATTATTTTTGTTTTGTGGACTGTGTAGATTAAAGCCAATTGAAATATTTTGTGACCTATAGTCCAAAATGAGTTTCGCCCGGGCACGATAGTTGGGCTCATCAGTTAGATGCTATCGTACCTTTCTAAGACGCAATATTTTTGGTCGATGTCTACCCACTCTAATAGAATTTGCAGCATATATATACTGCAAATTATATTTTTCTAGGGGAATTTGGTTAAATTCATGCACCTGGAAATATGTATTGATTTTATGACCGTGGTCTGGCCAGTAATTATATTCGAAGAAACCGCAAACAATATTTACTTATTATTTTTTGTTTTTGTTTTTGTGGACTGTGTGGATTAAATCCAATTGAAATATTTTGTGACCTATAGTCCAAAATGCGTTTCGCCCGGGTAGGATAGTTGGGCTCATCAGTTAGATGCGATCGCGATGCGACCTTTCTAAGACGCAATATTTTTGTTCGATGTCTATCGACTCGAATAGAATTTGCAGCATATATATATTGCAAATTATATATATATATTTTATTTTTTTTTTTAGGGGAATTTGGTTTCATTCATGCACCTAGAAATATATATTGATTTTATGCCCGTGGTCAGGCCAGTAATTATATTCGAAGAAAACGCAAACAATAATTATATATTATTTTTGCTTTTGTTGACTGTGTAGATTAAAGCCAACTGAAATATTTTGTGACCTATAGTCCAAAACAAGTTTCGCCCAGGCACGATAGTTGGGCTCATCAGTAAGATGCTATCGGAACTTTCTAAGACGCAATGTTTTTGGTCGATGTCTACCGACTCTAATAGAATGTGCAGCATATATATACTTCAAATTATATTTTTTTATGGGAATTTGGTTAAATTCATGCACCTAGAAATATGTATTGATTTTATGCCCGTGGTCTGGCCAGTAATTATATTCGAAGAAAACGCAAACAATATTTACATATTATTTTTGTTTTTGTTTTTTGTGGACTGTGTAGATTAAAGCCAATTGAAATATTTTGTGACCTATAGTCCAAAATGAGTTTCGCCCGGACACGATAGTTGGGCTCATCAGTAAGATGCTATCGTACCTTTCTAAGACGCAATATTTTTGGTCGATGTCTACCCACTCTAATAGAATTTGCAGCATATATATATTGCAAATTATATTTTTCTAGGGGAATTTGGTTAAATTCATGCACCTGGAAATATGTATTGATTTTATGACCGTGGTCTGGCCAGTAATTATATTCGAAGAAACCGCAAACAATATTTACATATTATTTTTTGTTTTTGTTTTTGTGGACTGTGTGGATTAAAGCCAATTGAAATATTTTGTGACCTATAGTCCAAAATGCGTTTCGCCCGGGTAAGATAGTTGGGCTCATCAGTTAGATGCGATCGTACCTTTCTAAGACGCAATATTTTTGGTCGATGTCTATCGACTAGAATAGAATTTGCAGCATATATATATTGCAAATTATATATATATATTTTATTTTTTTTAGGGGAATTTGGTTTCATTCATGCACCTAGAAATATGTATTGATTTTATGCCCGTGGTCTGGCCAGTAATTATATTCGAAGAAAACGCAAACAATATTTACATATTATTTTTGTTTTTGTTTTTGTGGATTGTGTAGATTAAAGCCAATTGAAATATTTTGTGACCTATAGTCCAAAATTCGTTTCGCCCGGGTACGATAGTTGGGCTCATCAGTTAGATGGGAACGTACCTTTCTAAGGCGCAATATTTTTGGTCGATGTCTACCGACTCGAATAGAATTTGCAGCATATATATACTGCAAATTATATATATATATTTTTTTTTTAAGGGAATTTGGTTTAATTCATGCACCTAGAAATATGTATTGGTTTTATGCCCGTGGTCTGGCCAGTAATTATATTCGAAGAAAACGCAAACAATATTTACATATTATTTTTGTTTTTGTTTTTGTGGACTGTGTGGATTAAAGCCAATTGAAATATTTTGTGACCTATAGTCAAAAATGCGTTTCGCCCGGGCACGATATTTGGGCTCATCAGTTAGATGCTATCGTACCTTTCTAAGACGCAATATTTTTGGTCGATGTCTACCGACTCTAATAGAATTTGCAGCATATATATACTGCAAATTATATTTTTGGTCGATGTCTATTGATGCTTTAATAAATTATTAAATTAAACTTTCTATAGTTAATTAACTTATGTTATGTTTATTATTTGAATTTAACTTCTTTATATATAAACTGTATTTTGTTATAAAATATCCTTCAGGCAGACGGCAGAATAGCCATGTCCTTATTCTTAAAGAAAAAATAATGTAAATAATTTATATTTTTTAAATAAAGAAATTATCTATCTATCTATCTATCTATTTTAGTTTTTGTGGATTGTGTAGATTAAAGCCAATTGAAATATTTTGTGACCTATAGTCCAAAATTCGTTTCGCCCGGGTATGATAGTTGGGCTCATCAGTTAAATGCGATCGTACCTTTCTAAGACGCAATATTTTTGGTCGATGTCTACCGACTCGAATAGAATTTGCAGCATATATATACTGCAAATTATATATATATATATATTTTTTTTTTAAGGGAATTTGGTTTAATTCATGCACCTAGAAATATGTATTGGTTTTATGCCCGTGGTCTGGCCAGTAATTATATTCGAAGAAAACGCAAACAATATTTACATATTATTTTTGTTTTTGTTTTTGTGGACTGTGTGAATTAAAGCCAATTGAAATATTTATATTTCGATTCGGTTAAATTCATGCACCTAGAAATATGTATTGGTTTTATGCCCGTGGTCTGGCCAGTAATTATATTCGAAGAAAACGCAAACAATATTTACATATTATTTTTGTTTTTGTTTTTGTGGATTGTGTAGATTAAAGCCAATTGAAATATTTTGTGACCTATAGTCCAAAATTCGTTTCGCCCGGGTACGATAGTTGGGCTCATCAGTTAGATGGGAACGTACCTTTCTAAGGCGCAATATTTTTGATCGATGTCTACCGACTCGAATAGAATTTGCAGCATATATATACTGCAAATTATATATATATATATTTTTTTTAAGGGAATTTGGTTTAATTCATGCACCTAGAAATATGTATTGGTTTTATGCCCGTGGTCTGGCCAGTAATTATATTCGAAGAAAACGCAAACAATATTTACATATTATTTTTGTTTTTGTTTTTGTGGACTGTGTGGATTAAAGCCAATTGAAATATTTTGTGACCTATAGTCAAAAATGCGTTTCGCCCGGGCACGATATTTGGGCTCATCAGTTAGATGCTATCGTACCTTTCTAAGACGCAATATTTTTGGTCGATGTCTACCGACTCTAATAGAATTTGCAGCATATATATACTGCAAATTATATTTTTGGTCGATGTCTATTGATGCTTTAATAAATTATTAAATTAAACTTTCTATAGTTAATTAACTTATGTTATGTTTATTATTTGAATTTAACTTCTTTATATATAAACTGTATTTTGTTATAAAATGTCCTTCAGGCAGACGGCAGAATAGCCATGTCCTTATTCTTAAAGAAAAAATAATGTAAATAATTTATATTTTTTAAATAAAGAAATTATCTATCTATCTATCTATCTATTTTAGTTTTTGTGGATTGTGTAGATTAAAGCCAATTGAAATATTTTGTGACCTATAGTCCAAAATTCGTTTCGCCCGGGTATGATAGTTGGGCTCATCAGTTAGATGCGATCGTACCTTTCTAAGACGCAATATTTTTGGTCGATGTCTACCGACTCGAATAGAATTTGCAGCATATATATACTGCAAATTATATATATATATATATATTTTTTTAAGGGAATTTGGTTTAATTCATGCACCTAGAAATATGTATTGGTTTTATGCCCGTGGTCTGGCCAGTAATTATATTCGAAGAAAACGCAAACAATATTTACATATTATTTTTGTTTTTGTTTTTGTGGACTGTGTGAATTAAAGCCAATTGAAATATTTTGTGACCTATAGTCAAAAATGCGTTTCGCCCGGGCACGATAGTTGGGCTCATCAGTTAGATGCTATCGTACCTTTCTAAGACGCAATATTTTTGGTCGATGTCTACCGACTCTAATAGAATTTGCAGCATATATATACTGCAAATTATATTTTTATACGGGAATTTGGTTAAATTCATGCTCCTAGAAATATGTATTAATTTTATGCCCGTGGTCTGGCCAGTTATTATATTCGTAGAAAACGCAAACAATATTTACATATTATTTTTGTTTTTGTTTTGTGACCTATAGTCCAAAATAAGTTTCGGCCGGGCACAATAGTTGGGCTCATCAGTTAGATGCTATCGGAACTTTCTAAGACGCAATATTTTTGGTCGATGTCTACCGACTCTAATATAATGTGCAGCATATATATACTGCAAATTATATTTTTCTAGGGGAATTTGGTTAAATTCATGCACCTAGAAATATGTATTGATTTTATGCCCGTGGTTTGGCCAGTAATTATATTCGAAGAAAACGCAAACAATATTTACATATTATTTTTGTTTTTGTTTTTGTGGACTGTGCAGATTAAAGCCAATTGAAATATTTTGTGACCTATAGTCCAAAATGAGTTTCGCCCGGGCACGATAGTTGGGCTCATCAGTTAGATGCTATTGTACCTATCTAAGACGCAATATTTTTGGTCGATGTCTACCGACTCGAATAGAATTTGCAGCATATATATACTGCAAATTATATTTTTCTACGGGAATTCGGTTAAATTCATGCACCTAGAAATATGTATTGATTTTATGCCCGTGGTCTGGCCAGTAATTATATTGGAAGAAAACGCAAACAATATTTACATATTATTTTTGTTTTTGGTTTTGTGGACTGTGTGGATTAAAGCCAATTGAAATATTTTGTGACCTATAGTTCAAAATGCTTTTCGCCCGGGCACGATAGTTGGGCTCATCAGTTAGATGCGATCGTACCTTTCTAAGACGCAATATTTTTGGTCGATGTCTACCGACTCGAATAGTATTTGCAGCATATATATACTGCAAATTATATTTTTCTAGGGGAATTTGGTTAAATTCATGCACCTAGAAATATGTATTGATTTTATGCCCGTGGTCTGGCCAGTAATTATATTCGAAGAAAACGCAAACAATATTTACATATTATTTTTGTTTATGTTTTTGTGCACTGTGTGGGTTAAAGCCAATTGAAATATTTTGTGACCTATAGTCCAAAATGCGTTTCGCCCGGGTACGATAGTTGGGCTCATCAGTTAGATGTTATCGTAACTTTGTAAGACGCAATATTTTTGGTCGATGTCTATCGACTCTAATAGAATTTGTATGATAGATATACTGCAAATTATATTTTTCTAGGGGAATTTGGTTTAATTCATGCACCTAGAAATATGTATTGATTTGATGCCCGTGGTCTGGCCAGTAATTATATTCGAAGAAAACACAAACAATATTTACATATTATTTTTGTTTTTGTTTTTGTTTTTGTGGACTGTGTAGATTAAAGCCAATTGAAATATTTTGTGACCTATAGTCCAAAATGAGTTTCGCCCGGGCACGATAGTTGGGCTCATCAGTTAGATGCTATTGTACCTTTCTAAGACGCAATATTTTTGGTCGTTGTCTACCGACTCTAATATAATTTGCAGCATATATATACTGCAAATTATATTTTTCTACGGGAATTTGGTTAAATTCATTCAACTAGAAATATGTATTGATTTTATGCCCGTGGTCTGGCCAGTAATTATATTCGAAGAAAACGCAAACAATATTTACATATTATTTTTGTTGTTGTTTTTGTGGACTGTGTGGATTAAAGCCAATTGAAATATTTTGTGACCTATAGTCCAAAATGCGTTTCGCCCGGGCACGATAGTTGGGTTCATCAGTTAGATGCTATCGTACCTTTCTAAGACGCAATATTTTTGGTCGATGTCTACCCACTCTAATAGAATTTGCAGCATATATATACTGCAAATTATATATATATTTTTTTTTTAGGGGAATTTGGTTTAATTCATGCACCTAGAAATATGTATTGATTTTATGCCCGTGGTCTGGCCAGTAATTATATTCGAAGAAAACGCAAACAATATTTACATATTATTTTTGTTTTTGTTTTTGTGGACTGTGTAGATTAAAGCCAATTGAAATATTTTGTGACCTATAGTCCAAATTGCGTTTCGCCCGGGCACGATAGTTTGGTTCATCAGTTAGATGCTATCGTACCTTTCTAAGACGCAATATTTTTGGTCGATGTCTACCCACTCTAATAGAATTTGCAGCATATATATACTGCAAATTATATTTTTCTAGGGGAATTTGGTTAAATTCATGCACCTGGAAATATGTATTGATTTTATGACCGTGGTCTGGCCAGTAATTATATTCGAAGAAACCGCAAACAATATTTACTTATTATTTTTTGTTTTTGTTTTTGTGGACTGTGTGGATTAAAGCCAATTGAAATATTTTGTGACCTATAGTCCAAAATGCGTTTCGCCCGGGTACGATAGTTGGGCTCATCAGTTAGATGCGATCGTACCTTTCTAAGACGCAATATTTTTGGTCGATGTCCATCGACTCGAATAGAATTTGCAGCATATATATATTGCAAATTATATATATATATTTTATTTTTTTTTAGGGGAATTTGGTTTCATTCATGCACCTAGAAATATGTATTGATTTTATGCCCGTGGTCTGGCCAGTAATTATATTCGAAGAAAACGCAAACAATAATTACATATTATTTTTGCTTTTGTTGACTGTGTAGATTAAAGCCAACTGAAATATTTTGTGACCTATAGTCCAAAATAAGTTTCGCTCGGGCACGATAGTTGGGCTCATCAGTTAGATGCTATCGGAACTTTCTAAGACGCAATGTTTTTGGTCGATGCCTACCGACTCTAATAGAATGTGCAGCATATATATACTGCAAATTATATTTTTCTATGGGAATTTGGTTAAATTCATGCACCTAGAAATATGTATTGATTTTATGCCCATGGTCTGGCCAGTAATTATATTCGAAGAAAACGCAAACAATATTTACATATTATTTTTGTTTTTGTTTTTGTGGACTGTGTAGATTAAGGCCAATTGAAATATTTTGTGACCTATAGTCCAAAATGAGTTTCGCCCGGGCACGATAGTTGGGCTCATCAGGTAGATGCTATCGTACCTTTCTAAGACGCAATATTTTTGGTCGATGCCTACCCACTCTAATAGAATTTGCAGCATATATATACTGCAAATTATATTTTTCTAGGGGAATTTGGTTAAATTCATGCACCTGGAAATATGTATTGATTTTATGACCGTGGTCTGGCCAGTAATTATATTCGAAGAAACCGCAAACAATATTTACATATTATTTTTTGTTTTTGTTTTTGTGGACTGTGTGGATTAAAGCCAATTGAAATATTTTGTGACCTATAGTCCAAAATGCGTTTCGCCCGGGTACGATAGTTGGGCTCATCAGTTAGATGCGATCGTACCTTTCTAAGACGCAATATTTTTGGTCGATGTCTATCGACTCGAATAGAATTTGCAGCATATATATATTGCAAATTATATATATCTATTTTTTTTTTTTTAGGGGAATTTGGTTTCATTCATGCACCTAGAAATATGTATTGATTTTATGCCCGTGGTCTGGCCAGTAATTATATTCGAAGAAAACGCAAACAATACTTACATATTATTTTTGTTTTTGTTTTTGTGGACTGTGTAGATTAAAGCCAATTGAAATATTTTGTGACCTATAGTCCAAAATGAGTTTCGCCCGGGCACGATAGTTTGGCTCATCAGTTAGATGCTATCGTACCTTTCTAAGACGCAATATTTTTGGTCGATGTCTACCCACTCTAATAGAATTTGCAGCATATATATACTGCAAATTATATTTTTCTAGGGGAATTTGGTTAAATTCATGCACCTGGAAATATATATTGATTTTATGACCGTGGTCTGGCCAGTAATTATATTCGAAGAAACCGCAAACAATATTTACATATTAGTTTTTGTTTTTGTTTTTGTGGACTGTGTGCATTAAAGCCAATTGAAATATTTTGTGACCTATAGTCCAAAATGCGTTTCGCCCGGGTACGATAGTTGGGCTCATCAGTTAGATGCGATCGTACCTTTCTAAGACGCAATATTTTTGGTCGATGTCTATCGACTCGAATAGAATTTGCAGCATATATATCTTGCAAATTATATATATATATTTTATTTTTTTTAGGGGAATTTGGTTTCATTCATGCACCTAGAAATATGTATTGATTTTATGCCCGTGGTCTGGCCAGTAATTATATTCGAAGAAAACGCACACAATATTTACATATTATTTTTGTTTTTGTGGATTGTGTAGATTAAAGCCAATTGAAATATTTTGTGACCTATAGTCCAAAATTCGTTTCGCCCGGGTACGATAGTTGGGCTCATCAGTTAGATTTGATCGTACCTTTCTAAGACGCAATATTTTTGGTCGATGTCTATCGACTCAAATAGAATTTGCAGCATATATATACTGCAAATTATATATATATATATATTTTTTTTAAGGGAATTTGGTTTAATTCATGCACCTAGAAATATGTATTGGTTTTATACCCGTGGTCTGGCCAGTAATTATATTCGAAGAAAACGCAAACAATATTTACATATTATTTTTTTTTTGTTTTTGTGGACTGTGTGGATTAAAGCCAATTGAAATATTTTGTGAACTATAGTCAAAAATGCGTTTCGCCCGGGCACGATAGTTGGGCTCATCAGTTAGATGCTATCGTATCTTTCTAAGACGCAATATTTTTGGTCGATGTCTACCGACTCTAATAGAATTTGCAGCATATATATACTGCAAATTATATATATATATATTTTTTATTAGGGGAATTTGGTTTTATTCATGCACCTAGAAATATGTATTGATTTTATGCCCGTGGTCTGGCCAGTAATTATATTCGAAGAAAACGCAAACAATATTTACATATTATTTTTGTTTTTGTTTTTGTGGACTGTGTAGATTAAAGCCAATTGAAATATTTTGTGACCTATAGTTTAAAATGAGTTTCGCCCGGGCACGATAGTTGGGCTCATCAGTTAGATGCTATCGTCGCTTTCTAAGACGCAATATTTTTGGTCGATGTCTACCGACTCTAATAGAATTTGCAGCATATATTTATATACTGCAAATTATATATATATATTTTTTTTTTATAGGGGAATTTGGTTTAATTCATGCACCTAGAAATATGTATTGATTTTATGCCCGTGGTCTGGCCAGTAATTATATTCGAAGAAAATGCAAACAATATTTACATATTATTTTTGTTTTTGTTTTTGTGGACTGTGCAGATTAAAGCCAATTGAAATATTTTGTGACCTATAGTCCACAATGAGTTCGCCCGGGCACGATAGTTGGGCTCATCAGTTAGATGCTATCGTACCTTTCTAAGACGCAATATTTTTGGTCGATGTCTACCGACTCTAATAGAATTTGCAGCATATAACTATATACTGCAAATTATATTTTTCTAGGGGAATTTGGTTAAATTCATGCACCTAGAAAAATGTATTGAGTTTATGCCCGTGGTCTGGCCAGTAATTATATTCGAAGAAAACGCAAACAATATTTACATATTATTTTTGTTTTTGATTTTGTGGACTGTGTGGATTAAAGCCAATTGAAATATTTTATGAACTATAGTCCAAAATGCGTTTCGCCCGGGCACAATAGTTGGGCTCATCAGTTAGATGCGATCGTACCTTTCTAAGACGCAATAGTTTTTGTAGATGTCTACCGACTCGAATAGAATTTGCAGCATATATATACTGCAAATTATATTTTTCTAGGGGAATTTGGTTTAATTCATGCACCTAGAAATATGTATTGATTTTATGCCCGTGGTCTGGCCAGTAATTATATTCGAAGAAAATGCAAACAATATTTACATATTATTTTTGTTTTTGTTTTTGTGGACTGTGCAGATTAAAGCCAATTGAAATATTTTGTGACCTATAGTCCACAATGAGTTTCGCCCGGGCACGATAGTTGGGCTCATCAGTTAGATGCTATCGTACCTTTCTAAGACGCAATATTTTTGGTCGATGTCTACCGACTCTAATAGAATTTGCAGCATATAACTATATACTGCAAATTATATTTTTCTAGGGGAATTTGGTTAAATTCATGCACCTGGAAATATGTATTGATTTTATGCCCGTGGTCTGGCCAGTAATTATATTCGAAGAAAACGCAAACAATATTTACATATTATTTTTGTTTTTGTTTTTGTGGACTGTGTGGATTAAAGCCAATTGAAATATTTTGTGACCTATAGTCCAAAATGCGTTTCGCCCGGGCACGATAGTTGGGCTCATCAGTTAGATGCGATCGTACCTTTCTAAGACGCAATATTTTTGGTCGATGTCTACCGACTCGAATAGTATTTGCAGCATTTATATACTGCAAATTATATTTTTCTAGGGGAATTTGGTTAAATTCATGCACCTAGAAATATGTATTGATTTTATGCCCGTGGTCTGGCCAGTAATTATATTCGAAGAAAACGCAAACAATATTTACATATTATTTTTGTTTATGTTTTTGTGCACTGTGTGGGTTAAAGCCAATTGAAGTATTTTGTGACCTATAGTCCAAAATGCGTTTCGCCCGGGTACGATATTTGGGCTCATCAGTTAGATGTTATCGTACCTTTGTAGGACGCAATATTTTTGGTCGATGTCTATCGACTCTAATAGAATTTGTATGATAGATATACTGCAAATTATATTTTTCTAGGGGAATTTGGTTAAATTCATGCACCTAGAAAAATGTATTGAGTTTATGCCCGTGGTCTGGCCAGTAATTATATTCGAAGAAAACGCAAACAATATTTACATATTATTTTTGTTTTTGATTTTGTGGACTGTGTGGATTAAAGCCAATTGAAATATTTTGTGAACTATAGTCCAAAATGCGTTTCGCCCGGGCACAATAGTTGGGCTCATCAGTTAGATGCGATCGTACCTTTCTAAGACGCAATAGTTTTGGTAGATGTCTACCGACTCGAATAGAATTTGCAGCATATATATACTGCAAATTATATTTTTCTAGGGGAATTTGGTTAAATTCATGCACCTAGAAATATGTATTGATTTTATGCCCGTGGTCTGGCCAGTAATTATATTCGAAGAAAACGCAAAATATATTTACATATTATTTTTGTTTTTGATTTTGTGGACTGTGTGGATTAAAGCCAATTGAAATATTTTGTGACCTATAGTCCAAAATGTGTTTCGCCCGGGCACGATAGTTGGGCTCATCAGTTAGATGCTATCGTACCTTTCTAAGACGCAATGTTTTTGTTCGATGTCTACCGACTCTAATAGAATTTGCAGAACATTTATACTGCAAATTATATTTTTCTAGGGGAATTTGGTTAAATTCATGCACCTAGAAATATGTATTGATTTTATGCCCGTGGTCTGGCCATTAATTATATTCGAAGAAAACGCAAACAATATTTACATATTATTTTTGTTTTTGTGGACTGTGTGGATTAAGGCCAATTGAAATATTTTGTGACCTATAGTTCAAAATGTGTTTCGCCCGGACACGATAGTTGGGCTCATCAGTTAGATGCTATCGTACCTTTCTAAGACGCAATATTTTTGGTCGATGTCTACCGACTCTAATAGAATTTGCAGCACATATATACTGCAAATTATATTTTTCTAGGGGAATTTGGTTAAATTAATGCACCTAGAAATATGTATTGATTTTATGCCCGTGGTCTGGCCAGTAATTATATTCGAAGAAAACGCAAACAATATTTACATATTATTTTTGTTTTTGTGGACTGTGTGGATTAAAGCCAATTGAAATATTTTGCGACCTATAGTTAAAAATGCGTTTCGCCCGGGCATGATAGTTGGGCTCATCAGTTAGATGCTATAGTACCTTTCTAAGACGCAATATTTTTGGTCGATGTCTACCGACTCTAATAGAATTTGCAGCACATATATACTGCAAATTATATTTTTCTAGGTCAATTTGGTTAAATTCATGCACCTAGAAATATGTATTGATTTTATGCCCGTGGTCTGGCCATTAATTATATTCGAAGAAAACGCAAACAATATTTACATATTATTTTTGTTTTTGTGGACTGTGTGTATTAAATCCAATTGAAATATTTTGTGACCTATTATTCAAAATGCGTTTCTCCCGGGCACGATAGTTGGGCTCATCAGTAAGATGCGAACGTACCTTTCTAAGACGCAATATTTTTGGTCGATGTCTACCGACTCTAATAGAATTAGCAGCATTTATGTACTGCAAATTATATTTTTCTAGGGGAATTTGGTTAAATTCATGCACCTAGAAATATGTATTGATTTTATGCCCGTGGTCTGGCCATTAATTGTATTCGAAGAAAACGTAAACAATATTTACATATTATTTTTGTTTTTGTGGACTGTGTGGATTAAAGCCAATTGAAATATTTTGTGGCCTATAGCCCAAAATGCGTTTCTCCCGGGCCCGATAGTTGGGCTCGTCAGTTAGTTGCCATCGTACCTTTCTAAGACGCAATATTTTTGGTCGATGTCTACCGACTCGAATAGAATTTGCAGCATATATACTGCAAATTATATTTTTCGAGGGGAATATGGTTAAATTCCTGCACCTAGAAATATGTATTGATTTTATGCCCGTAGTCTGGCCAGTAATTATATTCGAAGAAAACGCAAACAATATTTACATATTATTTTTGTTTTTGTTTTTGTGGACTGTGTGGATTAAAGCCAATTGAAATATTTTGTGACCTATAGTCCATAATGCGTTTCACCCGGGAACGATAGTTGGGCTCATCAGTTAGATGCGATCGTACCTTTCTAAGACGCAATATTCTTGGTCGATGTCTACCGACTCTAATAGAATTTGCAGCATTTATGTACTGCAAATTATATTTTTCTAGAGGAATTTGGTTAAATTCATGCAACTAGAAATATGTATTGACTTTATGCCCGAGGTGTGGCCAGTAATTATATTCGAAGAAAACGCAAACAATATTTACATATTGTTTTTGTGGACTGTGTGGATTAAAGCCAGTTGAAATATTTTGTGACCTATAGTCCAAAATGCGTTTCGCCCGGGCACGATAATTTGGCTCATCAGTTAGATGCTATCGTACCTTTCTAAGACGCAATATTCTTGGTCGATGTCTACCGACTCGAATAGAATTTGCAGCATATATACTGCAAATTATATTTTTCGAGGGGAATTTGGTTAAATTCCTGCACCTAGAAATATGTACTAATTTTTTGACCGTGGTCTGCCCAGTAATTATATTCGAAGAAAACGCAAACAATATTTACATATTATGTTTGCTTATGTTTTTGTGCACTTTGTGGGTTAAAGCCAATTGAAATATTTTGTGACCTATAGTCCAAAATGCGTTTCGCCCGGGTACGATAGTTGGGCTCATCAGTTAGATGTTATCGCACCTTTGTAAGACGCAATATTTTTGGTCGATGTCTACCGACTCTAATAGAATTTGTATGATAGATATACTGCAAATTATATTTTTCTAGGGGAATTTGGTTAAATTCATGCACCTAGAAAAATGTATTGAGTTTATGCCCGTGGTCTGGCCAGTAATTATATTCGAAGAAAACGCAAGTAATATTTACACATTGTTTTCGTGGACTGTGTGGATTAAAGCCAGTTGAAATATTTTGTGACCTATAGTCCAAAATGCGTTTCGCCCGGGCACGATAATTTGGCTCATCAGTTAAATGCGAGCGTACCTTTCTAAGACGCAATATTTTTGGTCGATGTCTACCGACTCGAATAGAATTTGCAGCATATATATACTGCAAATTATATTTTTCTAGGGGAATTTGGTTAAATTTATGCACCTAGAAATATGTACTGATTTTTTGCCCGTGGCCTGCCCAGTAATTATATTCGAAGAAAACGCAAACAATATTTACATATTATTTTTGTTTTTGATTTTGTGGACTTTGTGGATTAAAGCCAATTGAAATATTTTGTGACCTATAGTACAAAATGCGTTTCGCCCGGGCACGATAGGTGGGCTCATCAGTTAGATGCTATCGTACCTTTCTAAGACGCAATATTTTTGGTCGATGTCTACCGACACTAATAGAATTAGCAGCATATATATACTGCAAATTATATTTTTCTAGGGGAATTTGGTTAAATTCATGCACCTAGAAATATGTATTGATCATATGCCCGTGGTCTGGCCAGTAATTATATTCGAAGAAAACGCAAACAATATTTACATATTATTTTTGTTTTTGATTTTGTGGACTATGTGGATTAAAGCCAATTGAAATATTTTGTGATCTATAGTCCAAAATGCGTTTCGCCCGGGCACAATAGTTGGGCTCATCAGTTAGATGCTATCGTACCTTTCTAACACGCAATATTTTTGGTCGATGTCTACCGACTCTAATAGAATTTGCAGCATATATATACTGCAAATTATATTTTTCTAGGGGAATTTGCTTAAATTCATGCACCTAGAAATATGTACTGATTTTATGCCCGTGGCCTGGCCAGTAATTATATTCGAAGAAAACGCAAACAATATTTAAATATTATTTTTGTTTTTGTTTTTGTTGACTGTGTGGATTAAAACCAATTGAAATATTTTGTGACCTATAGTCCAAAATGCGTTTCGCCCGGGCACGATAGTTGGGCTCATCAGTTAGATGCGATCGTACCTTTCTAAGACGCAATATTGAAGGCGATGTCTACCGACTCGAATAGAATTTGCAGCATATATATACTGCAAATTATATATATATTATTTTTATTTTTTTTAGAGGAATTTGGTTTAATTCATGCACCTAGAAATATGTATTGATTTTATACCCGTGGTCTGGCCAGCAATTATATTCGAAGAAAACGCAAACAATATTTACATATTATTTTTGTTTTTGTTTTTTTGGACTGTGTAGATTAGAGCCAATTGAAATATTTTGTGACCTATAGTCCAAAATGAGTTTCGCCCGGGCACGATATTTGGGCTCATCAGTTAGATGCTATCATACCTTTCTAAGACGCAATATTTTTGGTCGATATCTACCGACTCTAATAGAATTTGCAGAATTTGTGTACTGCAAATTATATTTTTCTAGGGGAATTTGGTTAAATTCATGCAGCTAGAAATATGTATTGATTTTATGCCCGTGGTCTGGCCAGTAATTATATGCGAAGAAAACGCAAATAATATTTGCATATTGTTTTTGTTTTGTGGACTGTGTGAATTAAAGCCAATTGAAATATTTTGTGACTTATAGTCCAAAATGCGTTTCGCTCGGGCACGGTAGTTAGGCTCATCACTTAGATGCTATCGTAGCTTTCTAAGTCGCAATATTTTTGGTCGATGTCTACCGACTCTAATAGAATTTGCAGGACATACATATATACTGCAAATTATATTTTTCTAGGGGAATTTGGTTAAATTCATGCACCTAGAAATATTTATTGATTTTATGCCCGTGGTCTGGCCAGTAATTATATTCGAAGAAAACCCAAACAATATTTACATATTATTTATTTTTTTGTTTTTCTGGACTATGTGGATTAAAGCCAATTGAAATATTTTGTGACCTATAGTCCAAAATGCGTTTCGCCCGGGCACGATAGTTGGACTCATCAGTTAGATGCGATCGTACCTTTCTAAGACGCAATATTTTTGGTCGATGTCTACCGACTCGAATAGAATTTGCAGCATATATATACTGTAAATTATATTTTTCTAGGAGAATTTGGTTAAATTCATGCACCTAGAAATATGTATTGATTTTATGCCCGTGGTCTGGCCAGTAATTATATTCGAAGAAAACGCAAACAATATTTACATATAATTTTTGTTTTTGTTTTTGTGGGCTGTGTGGATTTAAGCCAATTGAAATATTTAGTGACCTATGATCCAAAATGCGTTTCGCCCGGGCACGATAGTTGGGCTCATCAGTTAGATGCGATCGTACCTTTCTAAGACGCAATATTTTTGGTCGATGTCTACCGACTCGAATAGAATTTGCAGCATATATATACTGTAAATTATATTTTTCTAGGAGAATTTGGTTAAATTCATGCACCTAGAAATATGTATTGATTTTATGCCCGTGGTCTGGCCAGTAATTATATGCGAAGAAAACGCAAACAATATTTGCATATTGTTTTTGTTTTGTGGACTGTGTGAATTAAAGCCAATTGAAATATTTTGTGACTTATAGTCCAAAATGCGTTTCGCTCGGGCACGGTACTTAGGCTCATCAGTTAGATGCTATCGTAGCTTTCTAAGACGCAATATTTTTGGTCGATGTCTACCGACTTTAATTGAATTTGCAGCTTTTATGTACTACAAATTATATTTTTCTAGGGGAATTTGGTTAAATTCATGCACCTAGAAATATGTATTGATTTTATGCCCGTGGTCTGGCCAGTAATTATATTCGAAGAAAACGGAAACAATATTTACATATTATTTTTGTTTTTGATTTTGTGGACTGTGTGGATTAAAGCCAATTGAAATATTTTGTGACCTATAGTCCAAAATGCGTTTCGCCCGGGCACTATAGTTGGGCTCATCAGTTAGATGCTATCGTACCTTTCTAAGACGCAATATTTTTGGTCGATGTCTACCGACTCTAATAGAATTAGCAGCATATATATACTGCAAATTATATTTTTCTAGGGGAATTTGGTTAAATTCATGCACCTAGAAATATGTATTGATTTTATGCCCGTGGTCTGGCCAGTAATTATATTCGAAGAAAACGCAAACAATATCTACATATTAATTTTGTTTTTGTGGACTGTGTGGATTAAAGCCAATTGAAATATTTTGTGACTTATAGTCCAAAATGCGTTTCGCCCGGGCACGATAGTTAGCCTCATCAGTTAGATGCTATCGTACCCTTCTAAGACGTAATATTTTTGGTTGATGTGTACCGACTCTAATAGAATTTGCAGCATATATATACTGCAAATTATATTTTTCTACGGGAATTTGGTTAAATTCATGCACCTTGAAATATGTATTGATTTTATGCCCGTGGTCTGGCCAGTAATTATATTCGAAGAAAACGCAAACAATATTTACATATTATTTTTGTTTTTGTTTTTGTGGACTGTGTGGATTAAAGCCAATTGAAGTATTTTGTGACCTATAGTCCAAAATGCGTTTCGCCGGGGCACGATAGTTGGGCTCATCAGTTAGATGCGATCGTATCTTTCTAAGACGCAATATTTTTGGTCGATGTCTACCGACTCGAATAGAATTTGCAGCATATATATACTGCAAATTATATTTTTCTAGGGGAATTTGGTTAAATTCATGCACCTAGAAATATGTATTGATTTTATGCCCGTGTCTGGCCAGTAATTATATTCGAAGAAAACGGAAACAATATTTACATATTATTTTTGTTTTTGTTTTTGTGGACTGTCTGGATTAAAGCCAATTAAAATATTTTGCGACCTATAGTCCAAAATGCGTTTCGCCCGGGCACGATAGTTGGGCTCATCAGTTGGATGCGATCGTACCTTTCTAAGACGCAATATTTTTGGTCGATGTCTAGCGACTCGAATAGAATTTGCAGCATATATATACTGCAAATTATATTTTTCTAGGGGAATTTGGTTAAATTCATGCACCTAGAAATATGTATTGATTTTGTGCCCGTGGTCAGGCCAGTAATTATATTCGAAGAAAACGCAAACAGTATTTACATATTATTTTTGTTTTTGTTTTTGTGGACTGTGTAGATTAAAGCCAATTGAAATATTTGTGACCTATAGTCCAAGATGAGTTTCGCCCGGCCACGATAATTGGGCTTATCAGTTAGATGCTATCGTACCTTTCTAAGACGCCATATTTTTGGTCGATGTCTACCGACTCGAATAGAATTTGCAGCATATATATACTGCAAATTATATTTTTCTAGGGGAATTTGGTTAAATTCATGCACCTAGAAATATGTATTGATTTTATGCCCGTGGTCTGGCCAGTAATTATATGCGAAGAAAACGCAAACAATATTTGCATATTATTTTTGGTTTTGATTTTGTGGACGGTGTGGATTAAAGCCAATTGAAATATTTAATGACCTATAGTCCAAAATGCGTTTCGCCCGGGCACGATAGTTGGGCTCATCAGTTAGATGCTATCGTACCTTTCTAAGACGCAATATTTTTGGTCGATGTCTACTGACTCTAATAGAATTAGCAGCATATGTATTCTGCAAATTATATTTTTCTAGGGGAATTTGGTTAAATTCATGCACCTAGAAATATATATTGATTTTATGCCCGTGGTCTGGCCAGTAATTATATTCGAAGAAAACGCAAACAATATTTACATATTATTTTTGTTTTTGATTTTGTGGACTGTGTGGATTAAAGCCAATTGAAATATTTTGTGACCTATAGTCCAAAATGTGTTTCGCCCGGGCACGATAGTTGGGCTCATCAGTTAGATGCTATCGTACCTTTCTAAGACGCAATATTTTTGGTCGATGTCTACCGACTTTAATAGAATTTGCAGCATTTATGTACTGCAAATTATATTTTTCTAGGGGAATTTGGTTAAATTCATGCACCTAGAAATATGTATTGATCTTATGCCCGTGGTCTGGCCAGTAATTATATTCGAAGAAAACGGAAACAATATTTACATATTATTTTTGTTTTTGATTTTGTGGACTGTGTGGATTAAAGCCAATTGAAATATTTTGTGACCTATAGTCCAAAATGTGTTTCGCCCGGGCACGATAGTTGGGCTCATCAGTTAGATGCTATCGTACCTTTCTAAGACGCAATATTTTTGGTCGATGTCTACCGACTCTAATAGAATTAGCAGCATATATATACTGCAAATTATATTTTTCTAGGGGAATTTGGTTAAATTCATGCACCTAGAAATATGTATTGATTTTATGCCCGTGGTCTGGCCAGTAATTATATTCGAAGAAAACGCAAACAATATCTACATATTAATTTTGTTCTTGTGGACTGTGTGGATTAAAGCCAATTGAAATATTTTGTGACTTATAGTCCAAAATGCGTTTCGCCCTGGCACGATAGTTAGCCTCATCAGTTAGATGCTATCGTACCCTTCTAAGACGTAATATTTTTGGTTGATGTGTACCGACTCTAATAGAATTTGCAGCATATATATACTGCAAATTATATTTTTCTACGGGAATTTGGTTAAATTCATGCACCTTGAAATATGTATTGATTTTATGCCCGTGGTCTGGCCAGTAATTATATTCGCAGAAAACGCAAACAATATTTACATATTATTTTTGTTTTTGTTTTTGTGGACTGTGTGGATTAAAGCCAATTGAAGTATTTTGTGACCTATAGTCCAAAATGAATTTCGCCGGGGCACGATAGTTGGGCTCATCAGTTAGATGCGATCGTAACTTTCTAAGACGCAATATTTTTGGTCGATGTCTACCGACTCGAATAGAATTTGCAGCATATATATACTGCAAATTATATTTTTCTAGAGGAATTTGGTTAAATTCATGCACCTAGAAATATGTATTGATTTTATGCCCGTGGTCTGGCCAGTAATTATATTCGAAGAAAACGCAAACAATATTTACATATTATTTTTGTTTTTGTTTTTGTGGATTGTCCGGGCACGATAGTTGGGCTCATCAGTTAGATGCGATCGTACCTTTCTAAGACGCAATATTTTTGGTCGATGTCTACCGACTCGAATAGAATTTGCAGCATATATATACTGCAAATTATATCTTTGTAGGGGAATTTGGTTAAATTCATGCACCTAGAAATATGTATTGATTTTGTGCCCGTGGTCAGGCCAGTAATTATATTCGAAGAAAACGCAAACAATATTTACATATTATTTTTGTTTTTGTGGACTGTGTAGATTAGAGCCAATTGAAATATTTGTGACCTATAGTCCAAAATGAGTTTCGCCCGGCCACGATAGTTGGGCTCATCAGTTAGATGCTATCGTACCTTTCTAAGACGCCATATTTTTGGTCGATGTCTACCGACTATAATAGAATTTGCAGCATATGTATACTGCAAATAATATTTTTCTAGGGGAATTTGGTTAAATCCATGCACCTAGAAATATGTATTGATTTCATACCGGTGGTCTGGCCAGTAATTATATTCGAAGAAAACGCAAACAATATTTACATATTATTTTTGTTTTTGTGGACTGTGTGGATTAAAACCAATTGAAATATTTTGCGACCTATAGTCCAAAATGCGTTTCGCCCGGGAACGATAGTTGGGCTCATCAGTTATATGCAATCGTACCTTTCTAAGACGCAATATTTTTGGTCGATGTCTACCGACTCGAATAGAATTTGTAGCATATATATATATACTGCAAATTATATTTTTCTAGGGGAATTTGGTTAAATTCATGCACCTAGAAATATGTATTGATTTTATGCCCGTGGTCTGGGCAGTAATTATATTCGAAGAAAACGCAAACAATATTTACATATTATTTTTGTTTTTGATTTTGTGGACGGTGTGGATTAAAGCCAATTGAAATATTTTGTGACCTATAGTCCAAAATGCGTTTCGCCCGGGCACGATAGTTGGGCTCATCAGTTAGATGCGCTCGTATCTTTCTAAGACGCAATATTTTTGGTCGATGTCTACCGACTCGAATAGAATTTGCAGCATATATATACTGCAAATTATATTTTTCTAGGGGAATTTGGTTAAATTCATGCACCTAGAAATATGTATTGATTTTATGCCCGTGTCTGGCCAGTAATTATATTCGAAGAAAACGCAAACAATATTTACATATTATTTTTGTTTTTGTTTTTGTGGACTGTCTGGATTAAAGCCAATTAAAATATTTTGCGACCTATAGTCCAAAATGCGTTTCGCCCGGGCACGATAGTTGGGCTCATCAGTTAGATGCGATCGTACCTTTCTAAGACGCAATATTTTTGGTCGATGTCTAGCGACTCGAATAGAATTTGCAGCATATATATACTGCAAATTATATTTTTCTAGGGGAATTTGGTTAAATTCATGCACCTAGAAATATGTATTGATTTTGTGCCCGTGGTCAGGCCAGTAATTATATTCGAGGAAAACGCAAACAGTATTTACATATTATTTTTGTTTTTTTTTTGTGGACTGTGTAGATTAAAGCCAATTGAAATATTTGTGACCTATAGTCCAAGATGAGTTTCGCCCGGCCACGATAGTTGGGCTCATCAGTTAGATGCTATCGTACCTTTCTAAGACGCCATATTTTTGGTCGATGTCTACCGACTCGAATAGAATTTGCAGCATATATATACTGCAAATTATATTTTTCTAGGGGAATTTGGTTAAATTCATGCACCTAGAAATATGTATTGATTTTATGCCCGTGGTCTGGCCAGTAATTATATTCGAAGAAAACGCAAACAATATTTGCATATTATTTTTGGTTTTGATTTTGTGGACGGTGTGGATTAAAGCCAATTGAAATATTTAATGACCTATAGTCCAAAATGCGTTTCGCCCGGGCACGATAGTTGGGCACATCAGTTAGATGCTATCGTACCTTTCTAAGACGCAATATTTTTGGTCGATGTCTACTGACTCTAATAGAATTAGCAGCATATGTATTCTGCAAATTATATTTTTCTAGGGGAATTTGGTTAAATTCATGCACCTAGAAATATATATTGATTTTATGCCCGTGGTCTGGCCAGTAATTATATTCGAAGAAAACGCAAACAATATTTACATATTATTTTTGTTTCTGATTTTGTGGACTGTGTGGATTAAAGCCAATTGAAATATTTTGTGACCTATAGTCCAAAATGTGTTTCGCCCGGGCACGATAGTTGGGCTCATCAGTTAGATGCTATCGTACCTTTCTAAGACGCAATATTTTTGGTCGATGTCTACCGACTTTAATAGAATTTGCAGCATTTATGTACTGCAAATTATATTTTTCTAGGGGAATTTGGTTAAATTCATGCACCTAGAAATATGTATTGATCTTATGCCCGTGGTCTGGCCAGTAATTATATTCGAAGAAAACGGAAACAATATTTACATATTATTTTTGTTTTTGATTTTGTGGACTGTGTGGATTAAAGCCAATTGAAATATTTTGTGACCTATAGTCCAAAATGTGTTTCGCCCGGGCACGATAGTTGGGCTCATCAGTTAGATGCTATCGTACCTTTCTAAGACGCAATATTTTTGGTCGATGTCTACCGACTCTAATAGAATTAGCAGCATATATATACTGCAAATTATATTTTTCTAGGGGAATTTGGTTAAATTCATGCACCTAGAAATATGTATTGATTTTATGCCCGTGGTCTGGCCAGTAATTATATTCGAAGAAAACGCAAACAATATCTACATATTAATTTTGTTCTTGTGGACTGTGTGGATTAAAGCCAATTGAAATATTTTGTGACTTATAGTCCAAAATGCGTTTCGCCCTGGCACGATAGTTAGCCTCATCAGTTAGATGCTATCGTACCCTTCTAAGACGTAATATTTTTGGTTGATGTGTACCGACTCTAATAGAATTTGCAGCATATATATACTGCAAATTATATTTTTCTACGGGAATTTGGTTAAATTCATGCACCTTGAAATATGTATTGATTTTATGCCCGTGGTCTGGCCAGTAATTATATTCGCAGAAAACGCAAACAATATTTACATATTATTTTTGTTTTTGTTTTTGTGGACTGTGTGGATTAAAGCCAATTGAAGTATTTTGTGACCTATAGTCCAAAATGCATTTCGCCGGGGCACGATAGTTGGGCTCATCAGTTAGATGCGATCGTAACTTTCTAAGACGCAATATTTTTGGTCGATGTCTACCGACTCGAATAGAATTTGCAGCATATATATACTGCAAATTATATTTTTCTAGAGGAATTTGGTTAAATTCATGCACGTAGAAATATGTATTGATTTTATGCCCGTGGTCTGGCCAGTAATTATATTCGAAGAAAACGCAAACAATATTTACATATTATTTTTGTTTTTGTTTTTGTGGATTGTCCGGGCACGATAGTTGGGCTCATCAGTTAGATGCGATCGTACCTTTCTAAGACGCAATATTTTTGGTCGATGTCTACCGACTCGAATAGAATTTGCAGCATATATATACTGCAAATTATATCTTTGTAGGGGAATTTGGTTAAATTCATGCACCTAGAAATATGTATTGATTTTGTGCCCGTGGTCAGGCCAGTAATTATATTCGAAGAAAACGCAAACAATATTTACATATTATTTTTGTTTTTGTGGACTGTGTAGATTAGAGCCAATTGAAATATTTGTGACCTATAGTCCAAAATGAGTTTCGCCCGGCCACGATAGTTGGGCTCATCAGTTAGATGCTATCGTACCTTTCTAAGACGCCATATTTTTGGTCGATGTCTACCGACTATAATAGAATTTGCAGCATATGTATACTGCAAATAATATTTTTCTAGGGGAATTTGGTTAAATCCATGCACCTAGAAATATGTATTGATTTTATACCGGTGGTCTGGCCAGTAATTATATTCGAAGAAAACGCAAACAATATTTACATATTATTTTTGTTTTTGTGGACTGTGTGGATTAAAACCAATTGAAATATTTTGCGACCTATAGTCCAAAATGCGTTTCGCCAGGGAACGATAGTTGGGCTCATCAGTTATATGCGATCGTACCTTTCTAAGACGCAATATTTTTGGTCGATGTCTACCGACTCGAATAGAATTTGCAGCATATATATATATACTGCAAATTATATTTTTCTAGGGGAATTTGGTTAAATTCATGCACCTAGAAATATGTATTGATTTTATGCCCGTGGTCTGGGCAGTAATTATATTCGAAGAAAACGCAAACAATATTTACATATTATTTTTGTTTTTGATTTTGTGGACGGTGTCGATTAAAGCCAATTGAAATATTTTGTGACCTATAGTCCAAAATGCGTTTCGCCCGGGCACGATAGTTGGGCTCATCAGTTAGATGCGCTCGTATCTTTCTAAGACGCAATATTTTTGGTCGATGTCTACCGACTCGAATAGAATTTGCAGCATATATATACTGCAAATTATATTTTTCTAGGGGAATTTGGTTAAATTCATGCACCTAGAAATATGTATTGATTTTATGCCCGTGTCTGGCCAGTAATTATATTCGAAGAAAACGCAAACAATATTTACATATTATTTTTGTTTTTGTTTTTGTGGACTGTCTGGATTAAAGCCAATTAAAATATTTTGCGACCTATAGTCCAAAATGCGTTTCGCCCGGGCACGATAGTTGGGCTCATCAGTTAGATGCGATCGTACCTTTCTAAGACGCAATATTTTTGGTCGATGTCTAGCGACTCGAATAGAATTTGCAGCATATATATACTGCAAATTATATTTTTCTAGGGGAATTTGGTTAAATTCATGCACCTAGAAATATGTATTGATTTTGTGCCCGTGGTCAGGCCAGTAATTATATTCGAGGAAAACGCAAACAGTATTTACATATTATTTTTGTTTTTGTTTTTGTGGACTGTGTAGATTAAAGCCAATTGAAATATTTGTGACCTATAGTCCAAGATGAGTTTCGCCCGGCCACGATAGTTGGGCTCATCAGTTAGATGCTATCGTACCTTTCTAAGACGCCATATTTTTGGTCGATGTCTACCGACTCGAATAGAATTTGCAGCATATATATACTGCAAATTATATTTTTCTAGGGGAATTTGGTTAAATTCATGCACCTAGAAATATGTATTGATTTTATGCCCGTGGTCTGGCCAGTAATTATATTCGAAGAAAACGCAAACAATATTTGCATATTATTTTTGGTTTTAATTTTGTGGACGGTGTGGATTAAAGCCAATTGAAATATTTAATGACCTATAGTCCAAAATGCGTTTCGCCCGGGCACGATAGTTGGGCTCATCAGTTAGATGCTATCGTACCTTTCTAAGACGCAATATTTTTGGTCGATGTCTACTGACTCTAATAGAATTAGCAGCATATGTATTCTGCAAATTATATTTTTCTAGGGGAATTTGGTTAAATTCATGCACCTAGAAATATATATTGATTTTATGCCCGTGGTCTGGCCAGTAATTATATTCGAAGAAAACGCAAACAATATTTACATATTATTTTTGTTTTTGATTTTGTGGACTGTGTGGATTAAAGCCAATTGAAATATTTTGTGACCTATAGTCCAAAATGTGTTTCGCCCGGGCACGATAGTTGGGCTCATCAGTTAGATGCTATCGTACCTTTCTAAGACGCAATATTTTTGGTCGATGTCTACCGACTTTAATAGAATTTGCAGCATTTATGTACTGCAAATTATATTTTTCTAGGGGAATTTGGTTAAATTCATGCACCTAGAAATATGTATTGATCTTATGCCCGTGGTCTGGCCAGTAATTATATTCGAAGAAAACGGAAACAATATTTACATATTATTTTTGTTTTTGATTTTGTGGACTGTGTGGATTAAAGCCAATTGAAATATTTTGTGACCTATAGTCCAAAATGTGTTTCGCCCGGGCACGATAGTTGGGCTCATCAGTTAGATGCTATCGTACCTTTCTAAGACGCAATATTTTTGGTCGATGTCTACCGACTCTAATAGAATTAGCAGCATATATATACTGCAAATTATATTTTTCTAGGGGAATTTGGTTAAATTCATGCACCTAGAAATATGTATTGATTTTATGCCCGTGGTCTGGCCAGTAATTATATTCGAAGAAAACGCAAACAATATCTACATATTAATTTTGTTCTTGTGGACTGTGTGGATTAAAGCCAATTGAAATATTTTGTGACTTATAGTCCAAAATGCGTTTCGCCCTGGCACGATAGTTAGCCTCATCAGTTAGATGCTATCGTACCCTTCTAAGACGTAATATTTTTGGTTGATGTGTACCGACTCTAATAGAATTTGCAGCATATATATACTGCAAATTATATTTTTCTACGGGAATTTGGTTAAATTCATGCACCTTGAAATATGTATTGATTTTATGCCCGTGGTCTGGCCAGTAATTATATTCGAAGAAAACGCAAACAATATTTACATATTATTTTTGTTTTTGTTTTTGTGGACTGTGTGGATTAAAGCCAATTGAAGTATTTTGTGACCTATAGTCCAAAATGCATTTCGCCGGGGCACGATAGTTGGGCTCATCAGTTAGATGCGATCGTATCTTTCTAAGACGCAATATTTTTGGTCGATGTCTACCGACTCGAATAGAATTTGCAGCATATATATACTGCAAATTATATTTTTCTAGGGGAATTTGGTTAAATTCATGCACCTAGAAATATGTATTGATTTTATGCCCGTGTCTGGCCAGTAATTATATTCGAAGAAAACGCAAACAATATTTACATATTATTTTTGTTTTTGTTTTTGTGGACTGTCTGGATTAAAGCCAATTAAAATATTTTGCGACCTATAGTCCAAAATGCGTTTCGCCCGGGCACGATAGTTGGGCTCATCAGTTAGATGCGATCGTACCTTTCTAAGACGCAATATTTTTGGTCGATGTCTAGCGACTCGAATAGAATTTGCAGCATATATATACTGCAAATTATATTTTTCTAGGGGAATTTGGTTAAATTCATGCACCTAGAAATATGTATTGATTTTGTGCCCGTGGTCAGGCCAGTAATTATATTCGAGGAAAACGCAAACAGTATTTACATATTATTTTTGTTTTTGTTTTTGTGGACTGTGTAGATTAAAGCCAATTGAAATATTTGTGACCTATAGTCCAAGATGAGTTTCGCCCGGCCACGATAGTTGGGCTCATCAGTTAGATGCTATCGTACCTTTCTAAGACGCCATATTTTTGGTCGATGTCTACCGACTCGAATAGAATTTGCAGCATATATATACTGCAAATTATATTTTTCTAGGGGAATTTGGTTAAATTCATGCACCTAGAAATATGTATTGATTTTATGCCCGTGGTCTGGCCAGTAATTATATTCGAAGAAAACGCAAACAATATTTGCATATTATTTTTGGTTTTGATTTTGTGGACGGTGTGGATTAAAGCCAATTGAAATATTTAATGACCTATAGTCCAAAATGCGTTTCGCCCGGGCACGATAGTTGGGCTCATCAGTTAGATGCTATCGTACCTTTCTAAGACGCAATATTTTTGGTCGATGTCTACTGACTCTAATAGAATTAGCAGCATATGTATTCTGCAAATTATATTTTTCTAGGGGAATTTGGTTAAATTCATGCACCTAGAAATATATATTGATTTTATGCCCGTGGTCTGGCCAGTAATTATATTCGAAGAAAACGCAAACAATATTTACATATTATTTTTGTTTTTGATTTTGTGGACTGTGTGGATTAAAGCCAATTGAAATATTTTGTGACCTATAGTCCAAAATGTGTTTCGCCCGGGCACGATAGTTGGGCTCATCAGTTAGATGCTATCGTACCTTTCTAAGACGCAATATTTTTGGTCGATGTCTACCGACTTTAATAGAATTTGCAGCATTTATGTACTGCAAATTATATTTTTCTAGGGGAATTTGGTTAAATTCATGCACCTAGAAATATGTATTGATCTTATGCCCGTGGTCTGGCCAGTAATTATATTCGAAGAAAACGGAAACAATATTTACATATTATTTTTGTTTTTGATTTTGTGGACTGTGTGGATTAAAGCCAATTGAAATATTTTGTGACCTATAGTCCAAAATGTGTTTCGCCCGGGCACGATAGTTGGGCTCATCAGTTAGATGCTATCGTACCTTTCTAAGACGCAATATTTTTGGTCGATGTCTACCGACTCTAATAGAATTAGCAGCATATATATACTGCAAATTATATTTTTCTAGGGGAATTTGGTTAAATTCATGCACCTAGAAATATGTATTGATTTTATGCCCGTGGTCTGGCCAGTAATTATATTCGAAGAAAACGCAAACAATATCTACATATTAATTTTGTTCTTGTGGACTGTGTGGATTAAAGCCAATTGAAATATTTTGTGACTTATAGTCCAAAATGCGTTTCGCCCTGGCACGATAGTTAGCCTCATCAGTTAGATGCTATCGTACCCTTCTAAGACGTAATATTTTTGGTTGATGTGTACCGACTCTAATAGAATTTGCAGCATATATATACTGCAAATTATATTTTTCTACGGGAATTTGGTTAAATTCATGCACCTTGAAATATGTATTGATTTTATGCCCGTGGTCTGGCCAGTAATTATATTCGAAGAAAACGCAAACAATATTTACATATTATTTTTGTTTTTGTTTTTGTGGACTGTGTGGATTAAAGCCAATTGAAGTATTTTGTGACCTATAGTCCAAAATGCATTTCGCCGGGGCACGATAGTTGGGCTCATCAGTTAGATGCGATCGTATCTTTCTAAGACGCAATATTTTTGGTCGATGTCTACCGACTCGAATAGAATTTGCAGCATATATATACTGCAAATTATATTTTTCTAGAGGAATTTGGTTAAATTCATGCACCTAGAAATATGTATTGATTTTATGCCCGTGGTCTGGCCAGTAATTATATTCGAAGAAAACGCAAACAATATTTACATATTATTTTTGTTTTTGTTTTTGTGGATTGTCCGGGCACGATAGTTGGGCTCATCAGTTAGATGCGATCGTACCTTTCTAAGACGCAATATTTTTGGTCGATGTCTACCGACTCGAATAGAATTTGCAGCATATATATACTGCAAATTATATCTTTGTAGGGGAATTTGGTTAAATTCATGCACCTAGAAATATGTATTGATTTTGTGCCCGTGGTCAGGCCAGTAATTATATTCGAAGAAAACGCAAACAATATTTACATATTATTTTTGTTTTTGTGGACTGTGTAGATTAGAGCCAATTGAAATATTTGTGACCTATAGTCCAAAATGAGTTTCGCCCGGCCACGATAGTTGGGCTCATCAGTTAGATGCTATCGTACCTTTCTAAGACGCCATATTTTTGGTCGATGTCTACCGACTATAATAGAATTTGCAGCATATGTATACTGCAAATAATATTTTTCTAGGGGAATTTGGTTAAATCCATGCACCTAGAAATATGTATTGATTTTATACCGGTGGTCTGGCCAGTAATTATATTCGAAGAAAACGCAAACAATATTTACATATTATTTTTGTTTTTGTGGACTGTGTGGATTAAAACCAATTGAAATATTTTGCGACCTATAGTCCAAAATGCGTTTCGCCCGGGAACGATAGTTGGGCTCATCAGTTATATGCGATCGTACCTTTCTAAGACGCAATATTTTTGGTCGATGTCTACCGACTCGAATAGAATTTGCAGCATATATATATATACTGCAAATTATATTTTTCTAGGGGAATTTGGTTAAATTCATGCACCTAGAAATATGTATTGATTTTATGCCCGTGGTCTGGGCAGTAATTATATTCGAAGAAAACGCAAACAATATTTACATATTATTTTTGTTTTTGATTTTGTGGACGGTGTGGATTAAAGCCAATTGAAATATTTTGTGACCTATAGTCCAAAATGCGTTTCGCCCGGGCACGATAGTTGGGCTCATCAGTTAGATGCTATCGTACCTTTCTAAGACGCAAAATTTTTGGTCGATGTCTACTGACTCTAATAGAATTAGCAGCATATGTATTCTGCAAATTATATTTTTCTAGGGGAATTTGGTTAAAT
The DNA here is from genome assembly GCA_910595825.1 of Philhelius pedissequus. Classification (NCBI taxonomy): domain Eukaryota; kingdom Metazoa; phylum Arthropoda; class Insecta; order Diptera; family Syrphidae; genus Philhelius; species Philhelius pedissequus. The sequence goes on along the minus strand of OU343160.1, from coordinate 123,387,005 downwards.
TCATGCACCTAGAAATATATATTGATTTTATGCCCGTGGTCTGGCCAGTAATTATATTCGAAGAAAACGCAAACAATATTTACATATTATTTTTGTTTTTGATTTTGTGGACTGTGTGGATTAAAGCCAATTGAAATATTTTGTGACCTATAGTCCAAAATGCATTTCGCCCGGGAACAATAGTTGGGCTCATCAGTTAGATGCTATCGTACCTTTCTAAGACGCAATATTTTTGGTCGATGTCTGCCGACGCTAATAGAATTTGCAGCATATATATACTGCAAATTATATTTTTGTAGGGGAATTTGGTTAAATTCATGCACCTAGAAATATGTACTGATTTTATGCCCGTGTTCTGGCCAGTAATTATATTCGAAGAAAACGCAAACAATATTTACATATTTTTTTTGTTTTTGATTTTGTGGACGGTGTGGATTAAAGCCAATTGAAATATTTTGTGACCTATAGTCCAAAATGCGTTTCGCCCGGGCACGATAGTTGGGCTCATCAGTTAGATGCTATCGTACCTTTCTAAGACGCAATATTTTTGGTCGATGTCTACTGACTCTAATAGAATTAGCAGCATATGTATTCTGCAAATTATATTTTTGTAGGGGAATTTGGTTAAATTCATGCACCTAGAAATATGTACTGATTTTATGCCCGTGGTCTGGCCAGTAATTATATTCGAAGAAAACGCAAACAATATTTACATATTATTTTTGTTTTTGATTTTGTGGACTGTGTAGATTAAAGCCAATTGAATTATTTTGTGACCTATAGTCCAAAATGAATTTCGCCCGGGCACGATAGTTGGGCTCATCAGTTAGATGCTATCGTACCTTTCTAAGACGCAATATTTTTGGTCGATGTCTACCGACGCTAATAGAATTTGCAGCATATATATACTGCAAATTATATTTTTGTAGGGGAATTTGGTTAAATTCATGCACCTAGAAATATGTACTGATTTAATGCCCGTGGTCTGGCCAGTAATTATATTCGAAGAAAACGCAAACAATATTTACATATTATTTTTGTTTTTGATTTTGTGGACGGTGTGGATTAAAGCCAATTGAAATATTTTGTGACCTATAGTCCAAAATGCGTTTCGCCCGGGCACGATAGTTGGGCTCATCAGTTAGATGATATCGTACCTTTCTAAAACGCCATATTTTTGGTCGATGTCTACTGACTCTAATAGAATTAGCAGCATATGTATTCTGCAAATTATATTTTTCTAGGGGAATTTGGTTAAATTCATGCACCTAGAAATATGTACTGATTTTATGCCCGTGGTCTGGCCAGTAATTATATTCGAAGAAAACGCAAACAATATTTACATATTATTTTTGTTTTTGTTTTTGTGGACTGTGTAGATTAAAGCCAATTGAATTATTTTGTGACCTATAGTCCAAAATGAGTTTCGCCCGGGCACGATAGTTGGGCTCATCAGTTAGATGCGATCGTACCTTTCTAAGACGCAATATTTTCGATGTCTACCGACTCGAATAGAATTTGCAGCATATATATACTGCAAATTATATTTTTCTAGGGGAATTTGGTTAAATTCATGCACCTAGAAATATGTATTGATTTTATGCCCGTGGTCTGGCCAGTAATTATATTCCAAGAAAACGCAAACAATATTTACATATTATTTTTGTTTTTGATTTTGTGGACTGTGTGGATTAAAGCCAATTGAAATATTTTGTGACCTATAGTCCAAAATGCGTTTCGCCCGGGAACAATAGTTGGGCTCATCAGTTAGATGCCATCGTACCTTTCTAAGACGAAATATTTTTGGTCGATGTCTACCGACTCTAATAGAATTTGCAGCATATATATACTGCAAATTATATTTTTCTAGGGGAACTTGGTTAAATTCGTGCACCTAGAAATATGTACTGATTTTATGCCCGTGGTCTGGTCAGTAATTATATTCGAAGAAAACGCAAACAATATTTACATATTATTTTTGTTTTTGTTTTTGTGGACTGTGTGGATTAAAGCCAATTAAAATATTTTGTGACCTATAGTCCAAAATGCGTTTCGCCCGGGCACGATAGTTGGGCTCATCAGTTAAGCCTAGTACGCTGCTGATGCGAAACGAAAAATCCCATACAAAAATGACACAACGAAATCATGAACGAAAAATTTCATTCTACTTTTCGTTTTCCAGTACGCTGCTGAACGACGAAATGTGTAATTTTAGTGGATAGCTGTAGTAGATTTCTTAGTACAATTCTCCACTCTTTTCGTTCTCAATTTAATTGACCTGCACATTAATTGCTTGCGAAATATTGACATTTCATTTTTTTTATAAAAAAAAAGTCAAGCTCTTGTAATGCTTATTTGATTTTTCTTTGGCTTTGTGTTTTCTCTAGTGTCTGGTTTTTCTGTGCATTTCCTGTATTAAATTATTCAAAATACATTCAATTCTAATTTTGTATCAAAACCAATTTTAAAATCGACTAAACTAAATCTGCAAAATGAAAATGGGAAGTTGGAAAGAAGCACACCCTTCACATATCTTATCGGCGAACAAGATATAGCTGATCTTTATTTGGAGTGCTGATTATAACCAACTATCGACTTTTCTCATACCTAGTGCTAGTGCTTAGATTAAAAATAACCAATGTCCTTTTAAAATTAATTTATTTTAAGTGACTACTAAATAAAAATATTATAATCAAGATTCAGTAGTTTGTTCTGCAATTAACTGTCCATGTCATGATTCTTAAAATACATTTGTTACTCCAACTTTTAAATTCTATGCGACCTTTGACACCATATAAATATAAAAAAACACTCACCATTTCTAACTACATACTTTCAACACATAAATTAACTCAATTGCCACAAAGAAAAAATCAAATCGACCGCCCGCTACTGGCAGTACGAATACGAATTTCCGACCTGGTCGGGACAAGATGTATCCAGGCCGGAAGCCAAACGTAAGCGGCCTTCCGCTGCACCGACGACAATTAAGGAAATCATCGTTACCACAATAATGTTTGGTTGCAAAAAGGCCATCTTAAACGATACCCACCTCTATTTAGAAAGCCTGTTTCCGATCTCATTGATTGGCGATTTTATACCATACCCCAGAACTTATTTCTCAAGTTAAGATAATCTGTTTAATGTACATACTGCAAATTATAAATATATATATATTATTATTTTTTTTTTTTTAGAGGAATTTGGTTTAATTCATGCACCTAGAAATATGTATTGATTTTATGCCCGTGGTCTGGCCAGTAATTATATTCGAAGAAAACGCAAACAATATTTACATATTATTTTTGTTTTTGTTTTTGTGGACTCTGTAGATTAAAGCCGATTGAAATATTTTGTGACCTATAGTCCAAAATGAGTTTCACCCGGGCACGATAGTTGGGCTCATCAGTTATATGTTATCGTACCTTTCTAAGACGCAATATTTTTGGTCGAAGTCTACCGACTCTTATAGAACTAGCAGCATATATATACTGCAAATTATATTTTTCTAGGGGAATTTGGTTAAATTCATGCACCTAGAAATATGTATTGATTTTATGCCCGTGGTCAGGCCAGTAATTATATTCGAAGAAAACGCAAACAATATTTACATATTATTTTTGTTTTTGATTTTGTGGACTGTGTGGATTAAAGCCAATTGAAATATTTTGTGACCTGTAGTCCAAAAGCGTTTCGCCCGGGCACGATAGTTGCGCTCATCAGTTAGATGCTATCGTACCTTTCTAAGACGCAATATTTTTGGTCGATGTCTACCGACTCTTATAGAACTAGCAGCATATATATACTGCAAATTATATTTTTCTAGGGGAACTTGGTTAAATTCATGCACCTAGAAATATGTATTGATTTTATGCCGGTGGTCTGGCCAGTAATTTTATTCGAAGAAAACGCAAACAATATTTACATATTATTTTTGTTTTTGTGGACTGTGTGGATTAAAACCAATTGAAATATTTTGTGACCTAGAGTCCAAAATGCGTTTCCCCCGTCCACGATAGTTGGGCTCATCAGTTAGATGCGATCGTACCTTTGTAAGACGCAATATTTTTGGTCGATGTCTACCGACTCGAAGAGAATTTGCAGCATATATATACTGCAAATTATATTTTTCTAGGGGAATTTGGTTAAATTCATGCACCTAGAAATATGTATTGATTTTATGCCCGTGGTCTGGCCAGTAATTATATTCGAAGAAACCGCAAACAATATTTACATATTAGTTTTGTTTTTGATTTTGTGGACTGTGTGGATTAAAGCCAATTGAAATATTTTGTGACCTATAGTCCAAAATGCGCTTCGCCCGGGCACGATAGTTGGGCTCATCAGTTAGATGCTATCGTACCTTTCTAAGACGCAATATTTTTGGTCGATGTCTACCGACTCTAATACAATAAGCAGCATGTATATACTGCAAATTATATTTTTCTAGGGGAATTTGGTTAAATTCATGCACCTAGAAATATGTATTGATTTTATTCCCGTGGTCTGGCCAGTAATTATATTCGAAGAAAACGCAAACAATATTTACATATTATTTTTGTTTTTGTGGACTGTGTGGATTAAAGCCAATTGAAATATTTTGTGACCTATAGTCCAAAATGCGTTTCGCCCGCACACGATAGTTGGGATCATCAGTTAGATGCGATCGTACCTTTCTAAGACGCAATATTTTTGGTCGATGTCTATCGACTCGAATAGAATTTGCAGCATATATATACTGCAAATTATATTTTTCTAGGGGTATTTGGTTAAATTCATGCACCTAGAAATATGTATTGATTTTATGCCCGTGGTCTGGCCAGTAATTATATTCGAAGAAAACGCAAACAATTTTTACATATTATTCTTGTTTTTGTGGACTGTGTGGGTTAAAGCCAAATGAAATATTTTATGACTTATAGTCCAAAATGCGTTTCGCCCGGGCACGATAGTTAGGCTCATCAGTTAGATGCTATCGTACCCTTCTAAGACGCAATATTTTTGGTCGATGTCTACCGACTCTAATAGAATTTGCAGCACATATATACTGCAAATTATATTTTTCTAGGGGAATTTGGTTTAATTCATGCACCTAGAAATATGTATTGATTTTATGCCCGTGGTCTGGCCAGTAATTATATTCGAAGAAAACGCAAACAATATTTACATATTATTTTTGTTTTTGTTTTTGTGGACTGTGTAGACTAAAGCCAATTGAAATATTTTGTGACCTATAGTCCAAAATGAGTTTCGCCCGGCCACGATAGTTGGGCTCATCAGTTGTATGCTATCGTACCTTTCTAAGACGCAATATTTTTGGTCGATGTCTACCGACTTTAATAGAATTTGCAGCATTTATGTATGCAAATTATATTTTTCCAGGGGAATTTGGTTAAATTCATGCACCTAGAAATGTGTATTGATTTTATGCCCGCGGTCTGGCCAGTAATTTTATTCGAAGAAAACGCAAACAATATTTACATATTATTTTTGTTTTTGTGGACTGTGTGGATTAAAGCCAATTGAAATATTTTGTGACCTATAGTTCAAAATGCGTTTCGCGCGGCCACGATAGTTGGGCTCATCAGTTAGATGCGATCGTACCTTTCTAAGGCGCAATATTTTTGGTCGATGTCTACCGACTCGAATAGAATTTGCAGCATATATATACTGCAAATTATATTTTTCTAGGGGAATTTGGTTAAATTCATGCACCTAGAAATATGTATTGATTTTATGCCCGTGGTCTGGCCAGTAATTATATTCGAAGAAAAGGCAAACAATATTTACATATTATTTTTGTTTTTGATTTTGTGGACTGTGTGGATTAAAGCCAATTGAAATATTTTGTGACCTATAGTCCAAAATGCGTTTCGCCCGGGCACTATAGTTGGGCTCATCAGTTAGATGCTATCGTACCTTTCTAAGACGCAATATTTTTGGTCGATGTCTACCGACTCTTATAGAACTAGCAGCATATATATACTGCAAATTATATTTTTCTAGGGGAAATTGGTTAAATTCATGCACCTAGAAATATGTATTGATTTTATGTCGGTGGTCTGGCCAGTAATTATATTCGAAGAAAACGCAAACAATATTTACATATTATTCTTGTTTTTGTGGACTGTGTGGATTAAAGCCAATTGAAATATTTTGTGACTTATAGTCCAAAATGCGTTTCGCCCGGGCACGATAGTTATGCTCATCAGTTAGATGCTATCGTTCCCTTCTAAGACGCAATATTTTTGGTCGATGTGTACCGACTCTAATAGAATTTGCAGCATATATATACTGCAAATTATATTTTTCTATGGGAATTTGGTTAAATTCATGCACCTTGAAATATGTATTGATTTTATGCCCGTGGTCTGGCCAGTAATTATATTCGAAGAAAATGCAAACAATATTTATATATTATTTTTGTTTTTGATTTTGTGGACTGTGTGGATTAAAGCCAATTGAAATATTTTGTGACCTATAGCCCAAAATGCGTTTCGCCCGGGCACGTTAGTTGGGCTCATCAGTTAGATGCTATCGTACCTTTCTATGACGCAATATTTTTGGTCGATGTCTACCGACTCTAATAGAATTTGCAGCACATATATACTGCAAATTATATTTTTCTAGGGGAATTTGGTTAAATTCATGCACCTAGGAATATGTATTGATTTTATGCCCGTGGTCTGGCCAGTAATTATATTCGAAGAAAACGCAAACAATATTTACATATTGTTTTTGTTTTTGTGTTTGTGGACTGTGTGGATTAAAGCCAATTGAAATATTTTCTGACCTATAGTCCAAAATGCGTTTCGCCGGGGCACGATAGCTGGGCTCATCAGTTAGATGCGATCGTACCTTTCTAAGAAGCAATATTCTTGGTCGATGTCTACCGACTCGAATAGAATTTGCAGCACATATAAACTGCAAATTATATTTTTCTACGGGAATTTTGTTAAATTCATGCACCTAGAAATTTGTATTGATTTTATGCCCGTGGTCTGGCCAGTAATTATATTCGAAGAAAACGCAAACAATATTTACATATTATTTTTGTTTTTGTGGACTGTGTGGATTAAGGCCAATTGAAATATTTTGTGACCTATAGTCGAAAATGCGTTTCGCCCGGGCATTATAGATGGGCTCATCAGTTAGATGCTATCGTACCTTTCTAAGACGCAATCTTTTTGGTCGATGTCTACCGACTCCAATAGAATTTGCAGCACATATATACTGCAAATTATATTTTTCTAGGGGAATTTGGTTAAATTCATGCACCTAGAAATATGTATTGATTTTATGCCCGTGGTCTGGCCATTAATTATATTCGAAGAAAACGCAAACAATATTTACATATTATTTTTGTTTTTGTGGACTGTGTGGATTAAAGACAATTGAAATATTTTTTGACCTATAGTCCAAAATGCGTTTCTCCCGGGCACGATAGTTGGGCTCATCAGCTAGATGCTATCGTACCTTTCTAAGACGCAATATTTTTGGTCGATGTCTACCGACTCTAATACAATTTGCAGCATATATATACTACAAATTTTATTTTTGTAGGGGAATTTGGTTAAATTAATGCACCTAGAAATATGTATTGATTTTATGCCAGTGGTCTGGCCAGAAATTATATTCGAAGAAAACGCAAACAATATTTACACATTATTTTTGTTTTTGTTTTTGTATACAACCAATACATGTTTCTAGGTGCATGAATTTAACCATATTCCCCTAGAAAAATATAATTTTCTATTAGAGTCGGTAGACATCGACCAAAAATATTGCGTCTTAGAAAGGTACGATACCATCTAACTGATGAGTCCAACTAACGTGCCCGGGCGAAACGCATTTTGGGCTATAGGTCACAAAATATTTCAATTGGCTTTAATCCACACAGTCCACAAAAACAAAAATAATATGTAAATATTGTTTGCGTTTTCTTCGAATATAATTACTGGCCAGACCACGGGCTTAAAATCAATACATGCTTCTAGGTAAATGAATTTAACCAAATTCCCCTAGAAATATATAATTTGCAGTATATATATGCTGCAACTTCTATTAGCGTCGGTAGACATCGACTAAAAATATTGCTTCTTAGAAAGGTACGATAGCATCTAACTGATGAGTGCAACTATCGTGCCCGGGCGAAACGCATTTTGGACTATAGGTCACAAAATATTTCAATTGGATTTAATCCACACAGTCCACAAAAACAAAAACAAAAATAATATGTAAATATTGTTTACGTTTTCTTCGAATATAATTACTGGATAGACCACGGTCACAAAATATTTCAGTTGGCTTTAATCCACACAGTCCACAAAAACAAAAATAATATGTAAATATTGTTTGCGTTTTCTTCGAATATTATTACTGGCCAGACCACAAGCATACAATCAATACATATTTCTAGGTGCATGAATTTAACCAAATTCCCCCAGAAAAATATAATTTTCTATTAGAGTCCGTAGACATCGACCAAAAATATTGCGTCTTAGAAAGGTACGATACCATCTAATTAATGAGCCCACCTATCTTGCCCGGGCGAAACGTATTTTGGACTATAGGTCACAAAATATTTCAATTGGCTTTAATCCACACAGTCCACAAAAACAAAAATAATATGTTAATATTGTTTGCGTTTTCTTCGAATATAATTACCGGCCAGACCACGGGCATAAAATCAATACATATTTCTAGGTGCATGAATTTAACTAAATTCCCCTAGAAAAATATAATTTGCAGTATATATATGCTCCAAATTCTATTAGAGTCGGCAGACAGCGACCAAAAATATTGCGTCTTAGAAACGTACGATAGCATCTAACTGATGAGCCCAACTATCGTGCCCGGGCGAAACGCATTTTGGACTATAGTTCACAAAATATTTCAATTGGCTTTAATCCTCACAGTCCACAAAAACAAACCAAAAATAATATGTAAATATTGTTTGCGTTTTCTTCGAATATAATTACTGGCCAGACCACGGGCATAAACTCAATACATATTTCTAGGTGCATGAATCTAACCAAATTCCCCTAGAAAAATATAATTTGCAGTATATATATGCTGCAAATTCTGTTAGAGTCGGTAGACATCGACCAAAAATATTGCGTCTTAGAAAGGTACGATAACATCTAACTGATGAGCCCAACTATCGCGCCCGTGCGAAACGTATTTCGGACTATAGGTCACAAAATATTTCAATTGGCTTTAATCCACACAGTCCACAAAAATAAAAACAAAAATAATGTGTAAATATTGTTTGCGTTTTCTTCGAATATAATTACTGGCCAGACCACTGGCATAAAATCAATACATGCTTCTAGGTAAATGAATTTAACCAAATTCCCCTAGAAATATATAATTTGCAGTATATATATGCTGCAACTTCTATTATCGTCGGTAGACATCGACTAAAAATATTGCGTCTTAGAAAGGTACGATAGCATCTAACTGATGAGTGCAACTATCGTGCCCGGGCGAAACGCATTTTGGACTATAGGTCACAAAATATTTCAATTGGATTTAATCCACACAGTCCACAAAAACAAAAACAAAAATAATATGTAAATATTGTTTACGTTTTCTTCGAATATAATTACTGGATTGACCACTGTCACAAAATATTTCAGTTGGCTTTAATCCACACAGTCCACAAAAACAAAAATAATATGTAAATATTGTTTGCGTTTTCTTCGAATATTATTACTGGCCAGACCACAAGCATACAATCAATAAATATTTCTAGGTGCATGAATTTAACCAAATTCCCCTAGAAAAATATAATTTTCTATTAGAGTCCGTAGACATCGACCAAAAATATTGCGTCTTAGAAAGGTACGATACCATCTAATTAATGAGCCCACCTATCTTGCCCGGGCGAAACGTATTTTGGACTATAGGTCACAAAATATTTCAATTGGCTTTAATCCACACAGTCCACAAAAACAAAAATAATATGTTAATATTGTTTGCGTTTTCTTCGAATATAATTACCGGCCAGACCACGGGCATAAAATCAATACATATTTCTAGGTGCATGAATTTAACTAAATTCCCCTAGAAAAATATAATTTGCAGTATATATATGCTCCAAATTCTATTAGAGTCGGCAGACAGCGACCAAAAATATTGCGTCTTAGAAAGGTACGATAGCATCTAACTGATGAGCCCAACTATCGTGCCCGGGCGAAACGCATTTTGGACTATAGTTCACAAAATATTTCAATTGGCTTTAATCCTCACAGTCCACAAAAACAAACCAAAAATAATATGTAAATATTGTTTGCGTTTTCTTCGAATATAATTACTGGCCAGACCACGGGCATAAACTCAATACATATTTCTAGGTGCATGAATCTAACCAAATTCCCCTAGAAAAATATAATTTGCAGTATATATATGCTGCAAATTCTGTTACAGTCGGTAGACATCGACCAAAAATATTGCGTCTTAGAAAGGTACGATAACATCTAACTGATGAGCCCAACTATCGCGCCCGTGCGAAACGTATTTCGGACTATAGGTCACAAAATATTTCAATTGGCTTTAATCCACACAGTCCACAAAAATAAAAACAAAAATAATGTGTAAATATTGTTTGCGTTTTCTTCGAATATAATTACTGGCCAGACCACTGGCATAAAATCAATACATATTTCTAGGTGCATGAATTTAGCCAAATTCCCCTAGAAAAATATAATTTGCAGTATATATATGCTGCAAATTCTGTTAGAGTCGGTAGACATCGACCAAAAATATTGCGTCTTAGAAAGGTACGATAACATCTAACTGATGAGCCCAACTATCGCGCCCGTGCGAAACGTATTTCGGACTATAGGTCACAAAATATTTCAATTGGCTTTAATCTACACAGTCCACAAAATCAAAAACAAAAATAATATGTAAATATTGTTTGCGTTTTTTTTGAATATAATTACTGGTCAGACCACGGACATAAAATCAATACATATTTCTATGTGCATGAATTAAACCAAATTGCCCTAAAAAAAAAAGATATATATATAATTTGCAGTATATATATGCTGCAAATTCTATTAGAGTGGGTAGACATCGACCAAAAATATTGCGTCTTAGAAAGGTACGATAGCATCTAACTGATGAGCCCAACTATCGTGCCCGGGCGAAATGCATTTTGGACTATAGGTCACAAAATATTTCAATTGTCTTTAATCCACACACACAACAAAATAAAAATAATATTTAAATATTGTTTGCGTTTTCTTCGAATATAATTACTGGCCAGACCACGGGAATAAAATCAATACATATTTCTAGGTGCATGAATTTAACCAAATTCCCCTAGAAAAATATAATTTGCAGTATATATATGCTGCAAATTCTATTAGAGTCGGTAGACATCGACCAAAAATATTGCGTCTTAGAAAGGTACAATAGCATCTAACTGATGAGCCCAACTATCGTGCCCGGGCGAAACGCATTTTGACTATAGGTCACAAAATATTTCAATTGGCTTTAATCCACACAGTCCACAAAAAAAAAATAATATGTAAATATTGTTTGCGTTTTCCTCGAAAATAATTGCTGGCCAGACCACGGGCATAAAATCAATACACATTTGTAGGTGCATGAATTTAACCAAATTCCCCTAGAAAAATATAATTTGCAGTATATATATGCTGCAAATTTTATTAGAGTCGGTAGACATCGACCAAAAATATTGCGTCTTAGAAAGGTACGATAGCATCTAACTGATGAGGCCAACTATCGTGCCCGGGCGAAACGCATTTTGGACTATAGGTCACAAAATATTTCAATTGGCTTTAATCCACACAGTCCACAAAAACAAAAACAAAAATAATATGTAAATATTGTTTGCGTTTTCTTCGAATATAATTACTGGCCAGACCACGGGCATAAAATCAAGACATTTCTATGTGCATGAATTTAACCAAATTCCCCTAGAAAAATATAATTTGCAGTATATATATGCTGCAAATTTAATTAGAGTCGGTAGACATCGACCAAAAATATTGCGTCTTAGAAAGGTACGATAGCATCTAACTGATGAGCCCAACTATCGTGCCCGGGCGAAACGCATTTTGACTATAGGTCACAAAATATTTCAATTGGCTTTAATCCACACAGTCCACAAAAAAAAAAATAATATGTAAATATTGTTTGCGTTTTCTTCGAAAATAATTGCTGGCCAGACCACGGTCATAAAATCAATACACATTTGTTGGTGCCTTAATTTAACCAAATTCCTCTAGAAAAATATAATTTGCAGTATATATATGCTGCAAATTTTATTAGAGTCGGTAGACATCGACCAAAAATATTGCGTCTTAGAAAGGTACGATAGCATCTAACTGATGAGCCCAACTATCGTGCCCGGGCGAAACGCATTTTGGACTATAGGTCACAAAATATTTCAATTGGCTTTAATCCACACAGCCAACAAAAACAAAAAACAAAAATAATATGTAAATATTGTTTGAGTTTTCTTCGAATATAATTACTGGCCAGACCACGGGCATAAAATCCAGATTACGGTTATAAAATCAGTACATATTTCTAGGTGCATGAATTTAACCAAATTCCCCTAGAAAAATATAATTTGCAGTATATATTTATATGCTGCAAATTCTATTAGAGTCGGTAGACATCGACTCAAAATATTGCGTCTTAGAAAGGTACGATAGCATCTAACTGATGAGCCCAACTATCGTGCCCGGGCGAAACGCATTTTGGACTATAGGTCACAAAATATTTCAATTGGCTTTAATCCACACAGTCCACAAAAACAAAAATAATATGTAAATATTGTTTACGTTTTCTTCGAATATAATTACTGGATAGACCACGGTCACAAAATATTTCAGTTGGCTTTAATCCACACAGTCCACAAAAACAAAAATAATATGTAAATATTGTTTGCGTTTTCTTCGAATATTATTACTGGCCAGACCACAAGCATACAATCAATACATATTTCTAGGTGCATGAATTTAACCAAATTCCCCTAGAAAAATATAATTTTCTATTAGAGTCCGTAGACATCGACCAAAAATATTGCGTCTTAGAAAGGTACGATACCATCTAATTAATGAGCCCACCTATCTTGCCCGGGCGAAACGTATTTTGGACTATAGGTCACAAAATATTTCAATTGGCTTTAATCCACACAGTCCACAAAAACAAAAATAATATGTTAATATTGTTTGCGTTTTCTTCGAATATAATTACCGGCCAAACCACGGGCATAAAATCAATACATATTTCTAGGTGCATGAATTTAACTAAATTCCCCTAGAAAAATATAATTTGCAGTATATATATGCTCCAAATTCTATTAGAGTCGGCAGACAGCGACCAAAAATATTGCGTCTTAGAAAGGTACGATAGCATCTAACTGATGAGCCCAACTATCGTGCCCGGGCGAAACGCATTTTGGACTATAGTTCACAAAATATTTCAATTGGCTTTAATCCTCACAGTCCACAAAAACAAACCAAAAATAATATGTAAATATTGTTTGCGTTTTCTTCGAATATAATTACTGGCCAGACCACGGGCATAAACTCAATACATATTTCTAGGTGCATGAATCTAACCAAATTCCCCTAGAAAAATATAATTTGCAGTATATATATGCTGCAAATTCTGTTAGAGTCGGTAGACATCGACCAAAAATATTGCGTCTTAGAAAGGTACGATAACATCTAACTGATGAGCCCAACTATCGCGCCCGTGCGAAACGTATTTCGGACTATAGGTCACAAAATATTTCAATTGGCTTTAATCCACACAGTCCACAAAAATAAAAACAAAAATAATGTGTAAATATTGTTTGCGTTTTCTTCGAATATAATTACTGGCCAGACCACTGGCATAAAATCAATACATATTTCTAGGTGCATGAATTTAACCAAATTCCCCTAGAAAAATATAATTTGCAGTATATATATGCTGCAAATTCTGTTAGAGTCGGTAGACATCGACCAAAAATATTGCGTCTTAGAAAGGTACGATAACATCTAACTGATGAGCCCAACTATCGCGCCCGTGCGAAACGTATTTCGGACTATAGGTCACAAAATATTTCAATTGGCTTTAATCTACACAGTCCACAAAATCAAAAACAAAAATAATATGTAAATATTGTTTGCGTTTTTTTTGAATATAATTACTGGTCAGACCACGGACATAAAATCAATACATATTTCTATGTGCATGAATTAAACCAAATTGCCCTAAAAAAAAAAGATATATATATAATTTGCAGTATATATATGCTGCAAATTCTATTAGAGTGGGTAGACATCGACCAAAAATATTGCGTCTTAGAAAGGTACGATAGCATCTAACTGATGAGCCCAACTATCGTGCCCGGGCGAAACGCATTTTGGACTATAGGTCACAAAATATTTCAATTGTCTTTAATCCACACACACAACAAAATAAAAATAATATTTAAATATTGTTTGCGTTTTCTTCGAATATAATTACTGGCCAGACCACGGGAATAAAATCAATACATATTTCTAGGTGCATGAATTTAACCAAATTCCCCTAGAAAAATATAATTTGCAGTATATATATGCTGCAAATTCTATTAGAGTCGGTAGACATCGACCAAAAATATTGCGTCTTAGAAAGGTACGATAGCATCTAACTGATGAGCCCAACTATCGTGCCCGGGCGAAACGCATTTTGACTATAGGTCACAAAATATTTCAATTGGCTTTAATCCACACAGTCCACAAAAAAAAAATAATATGTAAATATTGTTTGCGTTTTCTTCGAAAATAATTGCTGGCCAGACCACGGGCATAAAATCAATACACATTTGTAGGTGTATGAATTTAACCAAATTCCCCTAGAAAAATATAATTTGCAGTATATATATGCTGCAAATTTTATTAGAGTCGGTAGACATCGACCAAAAATATTGCGTCTTAGAAAGGTACGATAGCATCTAACTGATGAGGCCAACTATCGTGCCCGGGCGAAACGCATTTTGGACTATAGGTCACAAAATATTTCAATTGGCTTTAATCCACACAGTCCACAAAAACAAAAACAAAAATAATATGTAAATATTGTTTGCGTTTTCCTCGAATATAATTACTGGCCAGACCACGGGCATAAAATCAAGACATTTCTATGTGCATGAATTTAACCAAATTCCCCTAGAAAAATATAATTTGCAGTATATATATGCTGCAAATTTAATTAGAGTCGGTAGACATCGACCAAAAATATTGCGTCTTAGAAAGGTACGATAGCATCTAACTGATGAGCCCAACTATCGTGCCCGGGCGAAACGCATTTTGACTATAGGTCACAAAATATTTTAATTGGCTTTAATCCACACAGTCCACAAAAAAAAAATAATATGTAAATATTGTTTGCGTTTTCTTCGAAAATAATTGCTGGCCAGACCACGGGCATAAAATCAATACACATTTGTAGGTGCATGAATTTAACCAAATTCCCCTAGAAAAATATAATTTGCAGTATATATATGCTGCAAATTTTATTAGAGTCGGTAGACATCGACCAAAAATATTGCGTCTTAGAAAGGTACGATAGCATCTAACTGATGAGCCCAACTATCGTGCCCGGGCGAAACGCATTTTGGACTATAGGTCACAAAATATTTCAATTGGCTTTAATCCACACAGCCCACAAAAACAAAAACAAAAATAATATGTAAATATTGTTTGAGTTTTCTGCGAATATAATTACTGGCCAGACCACGGGCATAAAATCCAGATTACGGTTATAAAATCAGTACATATTTCTAGGTGCATGAATTTAACCAAATTCCCCTAGAAAAATATAATTTGCAGTATATATTTATATGCTGCAAATTCTATTAGAGTCGGTAGACATCGACTCAAAATATTGCGTCTTAGAAAGGTACGATAGCATCTAACTGATGAGCCCAACTATCGTGCCCGGGCGAAACGCATTTTGGACTATAGGTCACAAAATATTTCAATTGGCTTTAATCCACACAGTCCACAAAACAAAAATAATATTTAAATATTGTTTGCGTTTTCTTCGAATATAAGTACTGGCCAGGCCACAGGCATAAAATCAATATATATTTCTAGGTGCATGAATTTAACCAAATTTCCGTAGAAAAATATTATTTACAGAGTATATATGCTGCAAATTCTATTAGAGTCGGTAGACATCGACTCAAAATATTGCGTCTTAGAAAGGTACGATAACATCTAACTGATGAGCCCAACTATCGTGCCCGGGCGAAACGCATTTTGGACTATAGGTCACAAAATATTTCAATTGGCTTTAATCCACACAGTCCACAAAACCAAAAATAGTATGTAAATATTGTTTGCGTTTTCTTCGAATATAATTACTGGCCAGACCACGGGCATACAATCAAGACATTTCTATGTGCATGAATTTAACCAAATTCCCCTAGAAAAATATAATTTTCAGTATATATATGCTGCAAATTCTATTAGAGTCGGTAGACATCGACCAAAAATATTGCGTCTTAGAAAGGTACGATAGCATCTAACTGATGAGCCCATTTATCGTGCCCGGGCGAAACGCATTTTGGGCTATAGGTCACAAAAAATTTCAATTGGCTTTAATCCACACAGTCCACAAAAACAAAAACAAAAATAATATGTAAATATTGTTTGCGTTTTCTTCGAATATAATTACTGGCCAGACCACGGGCATAAAATCAATACATATTTCTAGGTGCATGAATTTAACCAAATTCCCCTAGAAAAATATAATTTGCAGTATATATATGCTGCAAATTCTATTAGAGTCGGTAGACATCGTCTCAAAATATTGCGTCATAGAAAGGTACGATATCATCTAACTGATGAGTCCAACTATCGTGCCCGGGCGAAACGCATTTTGACTATAGGTCACAAAATATTTCAATTGGCTTTAATCCACACAGTCCACAAAAACAAAAACAAAAATAATATGTAAATATTGTTTGCGTTTTCTTCGAATATAATTACTGGCCAGACCACGGGCATAAAATCAATACATATTTCTAGGTGCATGAAACATCGACTCAAAATATTGCGTCTTAGAAAGGTACGATAGCATCTAACTGATGAGGCCAACTATCGTGCCCGGGCGAAACGTATTTTGGACTATAGGTCACAAAATATTTCAATTGGCTTTAATCCACACAGTCCACAAAAACAAAAACAAAAATAATATGTAAATATTGTTTGCGTTTTCTTCCAATATAATTACTGGCCAGACCACGGGCATAAAATCAAGACATTTATATGTGCATGAATTTAACCAAATTCCCCTTGAAAAATATAATTTTCAGTATATGTATATAAGTAAATATTCTACACGTTTATTTTTCTTTACAAAAATTTATTTTTAAATCGGGCAGCGTTTCTGCCTGTTGGATTACAATTGACAAAATTGAACTTAAAACTAAACCTTAAATACTATTAATATGTTGATTCAGCAACGCCTGTTGAATTGTTCATTCCCACGAAGCATAGTGATCATATTCCATGAAAATTGCACTTTGAATTTGCTTACTGTTATCTTGATCATATTCCCTGGATTCCCTGGGAATTACATTTAGAATTTGTCTGTTGTTGACCTGTGGGAAGCGTATCGCCAGCAGTCCACTGTTTGTAATTTTGAGTTTTCAATTTATGTGTCGTTAACTTATATGCTGCAAATTCTATTAGAGTCGGTAGACATTGACCAAAAATATTGCGTAATAGAAAGGTACGATATCATCTAACTGATGAGTCCATCTATCGTGCCCGGGCGAAACGCATTTTGGGCTATAGGTCACAAAAGATTTCAATTGGCTTTAATCCACACAGTCCACAAAAAACAAAAATAATATGTAAATATTGTTTGCGTTTTCTTCGAATATAATTACTGGACAGAACACGGGCATAAAATCAATATATATTTCTAGGTGCATGAATTTAACCAAATTCCCCTAGAAAAATATAATTTCCAGTATATATATGCTGCAAATTCTATTAGAGTCGGTAGACATCGACTCAAAATATTGCGTCATAGAAAGGTACGATATCATCTAACTGTTGAGCCCAACTATCGTGCACGGGCGAAACGCATTTTGACTATAGGTCACAAAATATTTCAATTGGCTTTAATCCACACAGTCCACAAAAACAAAAACAAAAATAATATGTAAATATTGTTTGCGTTTTCTTGGAATATAATTACTGGCCAGACCACGGGCATAAAATCAAGACATTTCTATGTGCATGAATTTAACCAAATTCCCCTAGAAAAATATAATTTGCAGTATATATATGCTGCAAATTTTATTAGCGTCGGTAGACATCGACCAAAAATATTGCGTATTAGAAAGGTACGATAGCATCTAACTGATGAGCCCATCTATCGTGCCCGGGCGAAACGCACTTTGGGCTATAGGTCACAAAAGATTTCAATTGGCTTTAATCCACACAGTCCACAAAAACAAAAACAAAAATAGTATGTAAATATTGTTTGCGTTTTCTTCGAATATAATTACTGGCCAGACCACGGGCATAAAATCAATACATATTTCTAGGTGCATGAATTTAACCAAATTCTCCTAGAAAAATATAATTTGCAGTATATATATGCTGCAAATTCTATTAGAGTCGGTAGACATCGACTCAAAATATTGCGTCATTGAAAGGTACGATATCATCTAACTGATGAGTCCAACTATCGTGCCCGGGCGAAACGCATTTTGACTATAAGTCACAAAATATTTCAATTTGCTTTAATCCACACAGTCCACAAGAACAAAAACAAAAATAATATGTAAATATTGTTTGAGTTTTCTTCGAATATAATTACTGGCCAGACCACGGGCATAAACAAATATTTCAATTGGCTTTAATCCACACAGTCCACAAAAACAAAAACAAAAATAGTATGTAAATATTGTTTGCGTTTTCTTCGAATATAATTACTGGCCAGACCACGGGCATAAAATCAATACATATTTCTAGGTGCATGAATTTAACCAAATTCTCCTAGAAAAATATAATTTGCAGTATATATATGCTGCAAATTTTATTAGAGTCGGTAGACATCGACTCAAAATATTGCGTCTTATAAAGGCACGATAGCGTCTAACTGATGAGCCCAACTATCGTGCCCGGGCGAAACGCATTTTGGACTATAGGTCACAAAATATTTCAATTTGCTTTAATCCACACAGTCCACAAAAACAAAAACAAAAATAATATGTAAATATTGTTTGAGTTTTCTTCGAATATAATTACTGGCCAGACCACGGGCATAAAAAAATATTTCAATTGGCTTTAATCCACACAGTCCACAAAAACAAAAACAAAAATAGTATGTAAATATTGTTTGCGTTTTCTTCGAATATAATTACTGGCCAGACCACGGGCATACAATCAAGACATTTCTATGTGCATGAATTTAACCAAATTCCCCTAGAAAAATATAATTTTCAGTATATATATGCTGCAAATTCTATTAGAGTCGGTAGACATCGACCAAAAATATTGCGTCTTAGAAAGGTACGATAGCATCTAACTGATGAGCCCATTTATCGTGCCCAGGCGAAACGCATTTTGGGCTATAGGTCACAAAAGATTTCAATTGGCTTTAATCCACACAGTCCACAAAAACAAAAACAAAAATAATATGTAAATATTGTTTGCGTTTTCTTCGAATATAATTACTGGCCGGACCACGGGCATAAAATCAATACATATTTCTAGGTGCATGAAACATCGACTCAAAATATTGCGTCTTAGAAAGGTACGATAGCATCTAACTGATGAGGCCAACTATCGTGCCCGGACGAAACGCATTTTGGACTATAGGTCACAAAATATTTCAATTGGCCTTAATCCACACAGTCCACAAAAACAAAAACAAAAATAATATGTAAATATTGTTTGCGTTTTCTTCGAATATAATTACTGGCCAGACCACGGGCATAAAATCAAGACATTTCTATGTGCATGAATTTAACCAAATTCCCCTAGAAAAATATAATTTTCAGTATATATATGCTGCAAATTCTATTAGAGTCGGTAGACATCGACCAAAAATATTGCGTAATAGAAAGGTACGATACCATCTAACTGATTAGCCCATCTATCCTGCCCGGGCGAAACGCATTTTGGGCTATAGGTCACAAAAGATTTCAATTGGCTTTAATCCACACAGTCCACAAAAACAAAAACAAAAATAATATGTAAATATTGTTTGCGTTTTCTTCGAATATAAATACTGGCCAGACCACGGGCATAAAATCAATACATATTTCTAGGTGCATGAATTTAACCAAATTCCCCTAGAAAAATATAATTTGCAGTATATATATGCTGCAAATTCTATTAGAGTCGTTAGACATTGACTCAAAATATTGCGTCATAGAAAGGTACGATATCATCTAACTGTTGAGCCCAACTATCGTGCCCGGGCGAAACGCATTTTGACTATAGGTCACAAAATATTTCAATTGGCTTTAATCCACACAGTCCACAAAAACAAAAACAAAATTAATATGTAAATATTGTTTGCGTTTTCTTGGAATATAATTACTGGCCAGACCACGGGCATAAAATCAAGACATTTCTATATGCATGAATTTAACCAAATTCCCCTAGAAAAATATAATTTGCAGTATATATATGCTGCAAATTTCATTAGCGTCGGTAGACATCGACCAAAAATATTGCGTCCTAGAAAGGTACGATAGCATCTAACTGATGAGCACAACTATCGTGCCCGGGCGAAACGCATTTTGACTATAGGTCACAAAATATTTCAATTGGCTTTAATCCACACAGTCCACAAAAACAAAAAACAAAAATAATATGTAAATATTGTTTGAGTTTTCTTCGAATATAATTACTGGCCACAAAAACAAAAACAAAATTAATATGTAAATATTGTTTGCGTTTTCTTCGAACATAATTACTGGCCAGACCACGGGCATAAAATCAATACATATTTCTAGGTGCATGAATTTAACCAAATTCCCCTAGAAAAATATAATTTGCAGTATATATATACTGCAAATTTTATTAGAGTCGGTAGACATCGACTCAAAATATTGCCTCATAGAAGGGTACGATATCATCTAACTGATGAGTCCAACTATCGTGCCCGGGCGAAACGCATTTTGACTATAGGTCACAAAATATTTCAATTGGCTTTAATCCACACAGTCCGCAAAAACAAAAAAAAAGTAATATGTAAATATTGTTTGCGTTTTCTTGGAATATAATTACTGGCCAGACCACGGGCATAAAATCAAGACATTTCTATGTGCATGAATTTAACCAAATTCCCCTAGAAAAATATAATTTGCAGTATATATATACTGCAAATTCTATTAGAGTAGGTAGATATCGACCAAAAATATTGAGTCTTAGAAAGGTACGATATCATCTAACTGATGAGCCCAACTATCGTGCCCGAGCGAAACGCATTTTGGACTATAGGTCACACAATATTTTATTGGCTTTAATCCACACAGTCCACAAAAACGAAAATAATATGTAAATATTGTTTGCGTTTTTTTCGAATATAATTACTGGCCAGACCACGGGCATAAAATCAATAAGGTGCACGAATTTAACCAAATTCCCCTAGAAAAATATAATTTGCAGTATATATATGCTGTAAATTCTATTAGAGTCGGTAGAAATCGACCAAAAATATCGCGTCTTAGAAAGGTACGATTGTATCTAACTGATGAGCCCAACTATCGTGCCCGGGCGAAACGCATTTTGGACTATAGGTCACAAAATATTTCAATTTGCTTTAATCCACACAGTCCACAAAACAAAAATAATATGTAAATATTGTTTGCGTTTTCCTCGAATATAATTACTATCCAGACCACGGGCATACAATCAATACATACTTCTAGGTGCATGAATTTAACCAAATTCCCCTAGAAATATATAATTTGCAGTATATATATGCTGCAAATTCTACTAGAAAGGTACTATAGCATCTAACTGATGAGCCCAACTATCGTGCCCGGGCGAAACGCATTTTGGACTATAGGTCACAAAATATTTCAATTGGCTTTAATCCACACAGTTCACAAAACCAAAAACAAAAATAATGTGTAAATATTGTTTGCGTTTTCTTCTAATATAATTACTGGCCAGACCACGGGCATAAAATCAATACATATTTCTAGGTGCATGAATTTAACCAAATTCCCCTAGAAAAATATAATTTACAGTATATATATGCTGCAAATTCTATTAGAGTCGGTAGACATCGGCTCAAAATATTGCGTCTTAGAAACGTACGATAGCATCTAACTGATGAGCCCAACTATCGTGCCCGCGCGAAACGCATTTTGGACTATAGGTCACAAAATATTTTAATTGGCTTTAATCCACACAGTCCACAAAAACAAGAACAAAAATAATATGTAAATATTGTTTGCGTTTTCTTCGAATATAATTACTGGCCAGACCACGGGCATAAAATCAAGACATATTTCTAGGTGCATGAATTTAACCAAATTCTCCTAGAAAAATAAAATTTGCAGTATATATATGCTGCAAATTCTATTAGAGTCGGTAGACATCGACCAAAAATATTGCGTCTTAGAAAGGTACGATAGCATCTTACTGATGAGCCCAACTATCGTGCCCGGGCGAAACGCGTTTTGGACTATAGGTCACAAAATATTTCAATTGGCTTTAATCCACACAGTCCACAAAAACTAAAACAAAAATAATATGTAAATATTGTTTGCGTTTTCTTCGAATATAATTACTGGCCAGACCACGGGCATAAAATCAATTCATATTTCTAGGTGCATGAATTTAACCAAATTCCCCTAGAAAAATATAATTTGCAGTGTATATATGCTTCAAATTCTATTAGAGTCGGTAGACATCGACTGAAAATATTGCGTCTTATAAAGGTACGATATCATCTAACTGATGAGCCCAACTATCGTGCCCGGGCGAAACGCATTTTGACTATAGGTCACAAAATATTTCAATTGGCTGTGATCCACACATTCCACAAAAACAAAAATTATATATATAAATATTGTTTGCGTTTTCTTCGAATATAAGTACTGGCCAGGCCACGGGCATAAAATCAATATATATTTCTAGGTGCATGAATCTTAACCAAATTCCCGTAGAAAATTATAATTTGCAGTATATATATGCTGCAAATTCTATTAGAGTCGGTAGACAGCGCCAAAAATATTGCATCTTAGAAAGGTACGATATCATCTAACTGATGAGCCCAACTATCGCGCCCGGGCGAAACGCATTTTGGACTATAGGTCATAAAATATTTCAATTGGCTTTAATCCACACAGTCCACAAAAACAAAAATAATATGTAAATATTGTTTGCGTTTTCTTCGAATATAATTACTGGCCAGACCACGGGCTGAATATCAATACATACTTCTAGGTGTATGAATTTAACCAAATTCCCCTAGAAATATATAATTTGCAGTATATATATCCTGCAAGTTCTATTAGAGTCGGTAGACATCGACCAAAAATATTGCGTCTTAGAAAGGTACGATAGCATCTAACTGATGAGCCCAACTATCGTGCCCGGACGAAACGCATTTTGGACTATAGGTCACAAAATATTTCAATTGGATTTAATCCACACAGTCCACAAAAACAAAAAATAATAAGTAAATATTGTTTGCGTTTTCTTCGAATATAATAACTGGATAGACCACGGGCATAAAATCAATAAAAATAAATATTGCGTCTTAGAAAGGTACGATAGCATCTAACTGATGAGCCCAACTATCGTGCCCGGGCGAAACGCATTTTGGACTATAGGTCACAAAATATTTCAATTGACTTTAATCCACACAGTCCACAAAAACAATAACAAAAATAATATGTAAATATTGTTTGCGTTTTCTTCGAATATAATTACTGGCCAGACCATTGACATAAAATCAATAAGGTGCATGAATTTAACCAAATTCCCCTAGAAAAATATAATTTGCAGTATATATATGCTGCAAATTCTATTAGATTCGGTAGACATCGACCAAAAATATTGCGTCTTAGAAAGGTACGATAGCATCTAACTGATGAGCCCAAATATCGTGCCCGGGCGAAACGCATTTTGGACTATAGGTCACAAAATATTTCAATTGGCTTTAATCCACACAGTTCACAAAACCAAAAACAAAAATAATGTGTAAATATTGTTTGCGTTTTCTTCGAATATAATTACTGGCCAGACCACGTGCATAAAATCAATACATATTTCTAGGTGCATGAATTTAACCAAATTCCCCTAGAAAAATATAATTTGCAGTATATATATGCTGCAAATTCTATTAGAGTCGGTAGACATCGACTCAAAATATTGCGTCTTAGAAAGGTACGATAGCATCTAACTGATGAGCCCAACTATCGTGGCCGGGCGAAACGCATTTTGGACTATAGGTCACAAAATATTTCAATTTGCTTTAATCCACACAGTCCACAAAACAAAAATAATATGTAAATATTGTTTGCGTTTTCTTAGAATATAATTACTGGCCAGACCACGGGCGTAAAATCAATACATACTTCTAGGTGCATGAATTTAACCAAATTCCCCTAGAAAAATATAATTTGCAGTATATATATGCTGCAAATTCTATTAGAGTCGGTAGACATCGACCAAAAATATTGCGTCTTAGAAACGTACGATAGCATCTAACTGATGAGCCCAACTATCGTGCCCGGGCGAAACGCATTTTGGACTATAGGTCACAAAATATTTTAATTGGCTTTAATCCACACAGTCCACAAAAACAAGAACAAAAATAATATGTAAATATTGTTTGCGTTTTCTTCGAATATAATTACTGGCCAGACCACGGGCATAAAATCAAGACATATTTCTAGGTGCATGAATTTAACCAAATTCTCCTAGAAAAATAAAATTTGCAGTATATATATGCTGCAAATTCTATTAGAGTCGGTAGACATCGACCAAAAATATTGCGTCTTAGAAAGGTACGATAGCATCTTACTGATGAGCCCAACTATCGTGCCCGGGCGAAACGCGTTTTGGACTATAGGTCACAAAATATTTCAATTGGCTTTAATCCACACAGTCCACAAAAACTAAAACAAAAATAATATGTAAATATTGTTTGCGTTTTCTTCGAATATAATTACTGGCCAGACCACGGGCATAAAATCAATACATATTTCTAGGTGCATGAATTTAACCAAATTCCCCTAGAAAAATATAATTTGCAGTGTATATATGCTTCAAATTCTATTAGAGTCGGTAGACATCGACTGAAAATATTGCGTCTTATAAAGGTACGATATCATCTAACTGATGAGCCCAACTATCGTGCCCGGGCGAAACGCATTTTGACTATAGGTCACAAAATATTTCAATTGGCTGTGATCCACACATTCCACAAAAACAAAAATTATATGTAAATATTGTTTGCGTTTTCTTCGAATATAAGTACTGGCCAGGCCACGGGCATAAAATCAATATATATTTCTAGGTGCATGAATCTTAACCAAATTCCCGTAGAAAATTATAATTTGCAGTATATATATGCTGCAAATTCTATTAGAGTCGGTAGACAGCGCCAAAAATATTGCATCTTAGAAAGGTACGATATCATCTAACTGATGAGCCCAACTATCGCGCCCGGGCGAAACGCATTTTGGACTATAGGTCATAAAATATTTCAATTGGCTTTAATCCACACAGTCCACAAAAACAAAAATAATATGTAAATATTGTTTGCGTTTTCTTCGAATATAATTACTGGCCAGACCACGGGCTGAATATCAATACATACTTCTAGGTGTATGAATTTAACCAAATTCCCCTAGAAATATATAATTTGCAGTATATATATCCTGCAAGTTCTATTAGAGTCGGTAGACATCGACCAAAAATATTGCGTCTTAGAAAGGTACGATAGCATCTAACTGATGAGCCCAACTATCGTGCCCGGACGAAACGCATTTTGGACTATAGGTCACAAAATATTTCAATTGGATTTAATCCACACAGTCCACAAAAACAAAAACAAAAAATAATAAGTAAATATTGTTTGCGTTTTCTTCGAATATAATAACTGGATAGACCACGGGCATAAAATCAATAAAAATAAATATTGCGTCTTAGAAAGGTACGATAGCATCTAACTGAAGAGCCCAACTATCGTGCCCGGGCGAAACGCATTTTGGACTATAGGTCACAAAATATTTCAATTGACTTTAATCCACACAGTCCACAAAAACAAAAACAAAAATAATATGTAAATATTGTTTGCGTTTTCTTCGAATATAATTACTGGCCAGACCATTGACATAAAATCAATAAGGTGCATGAATTTAACCAAATTCCCCTAGAAAAATATAATTTGCAGTATATATATGCTGCAAATTCTATTAGATTCGGTAGACATCGACCAAAAATATTGCGTCTTAGAAAGGTACGATAGCATCTAACTGATGAGCCCAAATATCGTGCCCGGGCGAAACGCATTTTGGACTATAGGTCACAAAATATTTCAATTGGCTTTAATCCACACAGTCCACAAAAACTAAAACAAAAATAATATGTAAATATTGTTTGCGTTTTCTTCGAATATAATTACTGGCCAGACCCCGGGCGTAAAATCAATACATACTTCTAGGTCCATGAATTTAATCAAATTCTCCTAGAAAAATATAATTTGCTGTATATATATGCTGCAAATTCTATTAGAGTCGGTAGACATCGACCAAAAATATTGCGTCTTAGAAAGGTACGATAGCATCTAACTGATGAGCCCAAATATCGTGCCCGGGCGAAACGCATTTTGGACTATAGGTCACAAAATATTTCAATTGGCTTTAATCCACACAGTCCACAAAAACTAAAACAAAAATAATATGTAAATATTATTTGCGTTTTCTTCGAATATAATTACTGGCCAGACCACGGGCATAAAATCAATACATATTTCTAGGTGCATGAATTTAACCAAATTCCCCTAGAAAAATATAATTTGCAGTATTTATATGCTCCGAATTCTATTAGAGCCGGTAGACATCGACCAAAAATATTGCGTCTTAGAAAGGTACGATAGCATCTTACTGATGAGCCCAAATATCGTGCCCGGGCGAAACGCAATTTGGACTATAGGTCACAAAATATTTAAATTGACTTTAATCCACACAGTCCACAAAAACAAAAATAATATGTAAATATTGTTTGCGTTTTCTTCGAATATAATTACTGGCCAGACCACGGGCGTAAAATCAATATATAGTTCTAGGTGCATGAATTTAACCAAATTCCCCTAGAAAAATATAATTTACAGTATTTATATGCTCCAAATTCTATTAGAGTCGGTAGACATCGACCAAAAATATTGCGTCTTAGAAAGGTACGATAGCATCTTACTGATGAGCCCAACTATCGTGCCCGGGCAAAACGCATTTTGGACTATAGGTCACAAAATATTTTAATTGGCTTTAATCCACACAGTCCACAAAAACAAAAATAATATGTAAATATTGTTTGCGTTTTCTTCGAATATAATTACTGGCCAGACCACGGGCATAAAATCAATACATATTTCTAGGTGCATGAATTTAACCAAATTCCCCTAGAAAAATATAATTTGCAGTATATATATGCTGCAAATTCTATTAGAGTCGGTAGACATCGACTCAAAATATTGCGTCTTAGAAAGGTACGATAGCATCTAACTGATGAGCCCAACTATCGTGGCCGGGCGAAACGCATTTTGGACTATAGGTCACAAAATATTTCAATTTGCTTTAATCCACACAGTCCACAAAACAAAAATAATATGTAAATATTGTTTGCGTTTTCTTAGAATATAATTACTGGCCAGACCACGGGCGTAAAATCAATACATACTTCTAGGTGCATGAATTTAACCAAATTCCCCTAGAAAAATATAATTTGCAGTATATATATGCTGCAAATTCTATTAGAGTCGGTAGACATCGACCAAAAATATTGCGTCTTAGAAACGTACGATAGCATCTAACTGATGAGCCCAACTATCGTGCCCGGGCGAAACGCATTTTGGACTATAGGTCACAAAATATTTTAATTGGCTTTAATCCACACAGTCCACAAAAACAAGAACAAAAATAATATGTAAATATTGTTTGCGTTTTCTTCGAATATAATTACTGGCCAGACCACGGGCATAAAATCAAGACATATTTCTAGGTGCATGAATTTACCCAAATTCTCCTAGAAAAATAAAATTTGCAGTATATATATGCTGCAAATTCTATTAGAGTCGGTAGACATCGACCAAAAATATTGCGTCTTAGAAAGGTACGATAGCATCTTACTGATGAGCCCAACTATCGTGCCCGGGCGAAACGCGTTTTGGACTATAGGTCACAAAATATTTCAATTGGCTTTAATCCACACAGTCCACAAAAACTAAAACAAAAATAATATGTAAATATTGTTTGCGTTTTCTTCGAATATAATTACTGGCCAGACCACGGGCATAAAATCAATTCATATTTCTAGGTGCATGAATTTAACCAAATTCCCCTAGAAAAATATAATTTGCAGTGTATATATGCTTCAAATTCTATTAGAGTCGGTAGACATCGACTGAAAATATTGCGTCTTATAAAGGTACGATATCATCTAACTGACGAGCCCAACTATCGTGCCCGGGCGAAACGCATTTTGACTATAGGTCACAAAATATTTCAATTGGCTGTGATCCACACATTCCACAAAAACAAAAATTATATATATAAATATTGTTTGCGTTTTCTTCGAATATAAGTACTGGCCAGGCCACGGGCATAAAATCAATATATATTTCTAGGTGCATGAATCTTAACCAAATTCCCGTAGAAAATTATAATTTGCAGTATATATATGCTGCAAATTCTATTAGAGTCGGTAGACAGCGCCAAAAATATTGCATCTTAGAAAGGTACGATATCATCTAACTGATGAGCCCAACTATCGCGCCCGGGCGAAACGCATTTTGGACTATAGGTCATAAAATATTTCAATTGGCTTTAATCCACACAGTCCACAAAAACAAAAATAATATGTAAATATTGTTTGCGTTTTCTTCGAATATAATTACTGGCCAGACCACGGGCTGAATATCAATACATACTTCTAGGTGTATGAATTTAACCAAATTCCCCTAGAAATATATAATTTGCAGTATATATATCCTGCAAGTTCTATTAGAGTCGGTAGACATCGACCAAAAATATTGCGTCTTAGAAAGGTACGATAGCATCTAACTGATGAGCCCAACTATCGTGCCCGGACGAAACGCATTTTGGACTATAGGTCACAAAATATTTCAATTGGATTTAATCCACACAGTCCACAAAAACTAAAACAAAAATAATATGTAAATATTGTTTGCGTTTTCTTCGAATATAATTACTGGCCAGACCACGGGCATAAAATCAAGACATATTTCTAGGTGCATGAATTTACCCAAATTCTCCTAGAAAAATAAAATTTGCAGTATATATATGCTGCAAATTCTATTAGAGTCGGTAGACATCGACCAAAAATATTGCGTCTTAGAAAGGTACGATAGCATCTTACTGATGAGCCCAACTATCGTGCCCGGGCGAAACGCGTTTTGGACTATAGGTCACAAAATATTTCAATTGGCTTTAATCCACACAGTCCACAAAAACTAAAACAAAAATAATATGTAAATATTGTTTGCGTTTTCTTCGAATATAATTACTGGCCAGACCACGGGCATAAAATCAATTCATATTTCTAGGTGCATGAATTTATCCAAATTCCCCTAGAAAAATATAATTTGCAGTGTATATATGCTTCAAATTCTATTAGAGTCGGTAGACATCGACTGAAAATATTGCGTCTTATAAAGGTACGATATCATCTAACTGACGAGCCCAACTATCGTGCCCGGGCGAAAAGCATTTTGACTATAGGTCACAAAATATTTCAATTGGCTGTGATCCACACATTCCACAAAAACAAAAATTATATATATAAATATTGTTTGCGTTTTCTTCGAATATAAGTACTGGCCAGGCCACGGGCATAAAATCAATATATATTTCTAGGTGCATGAATCTTAACCAAATTCCCGTAGAAAATTATAATTTGCAGTATATATATGCTGCAAATTCTATTAGAGTCGGTAGACAGCGCCAAAAATATTGCATCTTAGAAAGGTACGATATCATCTAACTGATGAGCCCAACTATCGCGCCCGGGCGAAACGCATTTTGGACTATAGGTCATAAAATATTTCAATTGGCTTTAATCCACACAGTCCACAAAAACAAAAATAATATGTAAATATTGTTTGCGTTTTCTTCGAATATAATTACTGGCCAGACCACGGGCTGAATATCAATACATACTTCTAGGTGTATGAATTTAACCAAATTCCCCTAGAAATATATAATTTGCAGTATATATATCCTGCAAGTTCTATTAGAGTCGGTAGACATCGACCAAAAATATTGCGTCTTAGAAAGGTACGATAGCATCTAACTGATGAGCCCAACTATCGTGCCCGGACGAAACGCATTTTGGACTATAGGTCACAAAATATTTCAATTGGATTTAATCCACACAGTCCACAAAAACAAAAACAAAAAATAATAAGTAAATATTGTTTGCGTTTTCTTCGAATATAATAACTGGATAGACCACGGGCATAAAATCAATAAAAATAAATATTGCGTCTTAGAAAGGTACGATAGCATCTAACTGATGAGCCCAACTATCGTGCCCGGGCGAAACGCATTTTGGACTATAGGTCACAAAATATTTCAATTGACTTTAATCCACACAGTCCACAAAAACAATAACAAAAATAATATGTAAATATTGTTTGCGTTTTCTTCGAATATAATTACTGGCCAGACCATTGACATAAAATCAATAAGGTGCATGAATTTAACCAAATTCCCCTAGAAAAATATAATTTGCAGTATATATATGCTGCAAATTCTATTAGATTCGGTAGACATCGACCAAAAATATTGCGTCTTAGAAAGGTACGATAGCATATAACTGATGAGCCCAAATATCGTGCCCGGGCGAAACGCATTTTGGACTATAGGTCACAAAATATTTCAATTGGCTTTAATCCACACAGTCCACAAAAACTAAAACAAAAATAATATGTAAATATTGTTTGCGTTTTCTTCGAATATAATTACTGGCCAGACCCCGGGCGTAAAATCAATACATACTTCTAGGTCCATGAATTTAATCAAATTCTCCTAGAAAAATATAATTTGCTGTATATATATGCTGCAAATTCTATTGGAGTCGGTAGACATCGACCAAAAATATTGCGTCTTAGAAAGGTACGATAGCATCTAACTGATGAGCCCAACTATCGTGCCCGGGCGAAACGCATTTTGGACTATAGGTCACAAAATATTTCAATTGGCTTTAATCCACACAGTTCACAAAACCAAAAACAAAAATAATGTGTAAATATTGTTTGCGTTTTCTTCGAATATAATTACTGGCCAGACCACGGGCATAAAATCAATACATATTTCTAGGTGCATGAATTTAACCAAATTCCCCTAGAAAAATATAATTTGCAGTATATATATGCTGCAAATTCTATTAGAGTCGGTAGACATCGACTCAAAATATTGCGTCTTAGAAAGGTACGATAGCATCTAACTGATGAGCCCAACTATCGTGGCCGGGCGAAACGCATTTTGGACTATAGGTCACAAAATATTTCAATTTGCTTTAATCCACACAGTCCACAAAACAAAAATAATATGTAAATATTGTTTGCGTTTTCTTAGAATATAATTACTGGCCAGACCACGGGCGTAAAATCAATACATACTTCTAGGTGCATGAATTTAACCAAATTCCCCTAGAAAAATATAATTTGCAGTATATATATGCTACAAATTCTATAAGAGTCGGTAGACATCGACCAAAAATATTGCGTCTTAGAAACGTACGATAGCATCTAACTGATGAGCCCAACTATCGTGCCCGGGCGAAACGCATTTTGGACTATAGGTCACAAAATATTTTAATTGGCTTTAATCCACACAGTCCACAAAAACAAGAACAAAAATAATATGTAAATATTGTTTGCGTTTTCTTCGAATATAATTACTGGCCAGACCACGGGCATAAAATCAAGACATATTTCTAGGTGCATGAATTTAACCAAATTCTCCTAGAAAAATAAAATTTGCAGTATATATATGCTGCAAATTCTATTAGAGTCGGTAGACATCGACCAAAAATATTGCGTCTTAGAAAGGTACGATAGCATCTTACTGATGAGCCCAACTATCGTGCCCGGGCGAAACGCGTTTTGGACTATAGGTCACAAAATATTTCAATTGGCTTTAATCCACACAGTCCACAAAAACTAAAACAAAAATAATATGTAAATATTGTTTGCGTTTTCTTCGAATATAATTACTGGCCAGACCACGGGCATAAAATCAATTCATATTTCTAGGTGCATGAATTTAACCAAATTCCCCTAGAAAAATATAATTTGCAGTGTATATATGCTTCAAATTCTATTAGAGTCGGTAGACATCGACTGAAAATATTGCGTCTTATAAAGGTACGATATCATCTAACTGACGAGCCCAACTATCGTGCCCGGGCGAAACGCATTTTGACTATAGGTCACAAAATATTTCAATTGGCTGTGATCCACACATTCCACAAAAACAAAAATTATATATATAAATATTGTTTGCGTTTTCTTCGAATATAAGTACTGGCCAGGCCACGGGCATAAAATCAATATATATTTCTAGGTGCATGAATCTTAACCAAATTCCCGTAGAAAATTATAATTTGCAGTATATATATGCTGCAAATTCTATTAGAGTCGGTAGACAGCGCCAAAAATATTGCATCTTAGAAAGGTACGATATCATCTAACTGATGAGCCCAACTATCGCGCCCGGGCGAAACGCATTTTGGACTATAGGTCACAAAATATTTTAATTGGCTTTAATCCACACAGTCCACAAAATCAAGAACAAAAATAATATGTAAATATTGTTTGCGTTTTCTTCGAATATAATTACTGGCCAGACCACGGGCATAAAATCAAGACATATTTCTAGGTGCATGAATTTACCCAAATTCTCCTAGAAAAATAAAATTTGCAGTATATATATGCTGCAAATTCTATTAGAGTCGGTAGACATCGACCAAAAATATTGCGTCTTAGAAAGGTACGATAGCATCTTACTGATGAGCCCAACTATCGTGCCCGGGCGAAACGCGTTTTGGACTATAGGTCACAAAATATTTCAATTGGCTTTAATCCACACAGTCCACAAAAACTAAAACAAAAATAATATGTAAATATTGTTTGCGTTTTCTTCGAATATAATTACTGGCCAGACCACGGGCATAAAATCAATTCATATTTCTAGGTGCATGAATTTAACCAAATTCCCCTGGAAAAATATAATTTGCAGTGTATATATGCTTCAAATTCTATTAGAGTCGGTAGACATCGACTGAAAATATTGCGTCTTATAAAGGTACGATATCATCTAACTGACGAGCCCAACTATCGTGCCCGGGCGAAACGCATTTTGACTATAGGTCACAAAATATTTCAATTGGCTGTGATCCACACATTCCACAAAAACAAAAATTATATATATAAATATTGTTTGCGTTTTCTTCGAATATAAGTACTGGCCAGGCCACGGGCATAAAATCAATATATATTTCTAGGTGCATGAATCTTAACCAAATTCCCGTAGAAAATTATAATTTGCAGTATATATATGCTGCAAATTCTATTAGAGTCGGTAGACAGCGCCAAAAATATTGCATCTTAGAAAGGTACGATATCATCTAACTGATGAGCCCAACTATCGCGCCCGGGCGAAACGCATTTTGGACTATAGGTCATAAAATATTTCAATTGGCTTTAATCCACACAGTCCACAAAAACAAAAATAATATGTAAATATTGTTTGCGTTTTCTTCGAATATAATTACTGGCCAGACCACGGGCTGAATATCAATACATACTTCTAGGTGTATGAATTTAACCAAATTCCCCTAGAAATATATAATTTGCAGTATATATATCCTGCAAGTTCAATTAGAGTCGGTAGACATCGACCAAAAATATTGCGTCTTAGAAAGGTACGATAGCATCTAACTGATGAGCCCAACTATCGTGCCCGGACGAAACGCATTTTGGACTATAGGTCACAAAATATTTCAATTGGATTTAATCCACACAGTCCACAAAAACAAAAACAAAAAATAATAAGTAAATATTGTTTGCGTTTTCTTCGAATATAATAACTGGATAGACCACGGGCATAAAATCAATAAAAATAAATATTGCGTCTTAGAAAGGTACGATAGCATCTAACTGATGAGCCCAACTATCGTGCCCGGGCGAAACGCATTTTGGACTATAGGTCACAAAATATTTCAATTGACTTTAATCCACACAGTCCACAAAAACAATAACAAAAATAATATGTAAATATTGTTTGCGTTTTCTTCGAATATAATTACTGGCCAGACCATTGACATAAAATCAATAAGGTGCATGAATTTAACCAAATTCCCCTAGAAAAATATAATTTGCAGTATATATATGCTGCAAATTCTATTAGATTCGGTAGACATCGACCAAAAATATTGCGTCTTAGAAAGGTACGATAGCATCTAACTGATGAGCCCAAATATCGTGCCCGGGCGAAACGCATTTTGGACTATAGGTCACAAAATATTTCAATTGGCTTTAATCCACACAGTCCACAAAAACTAAAACAAAAATAATATGTAAATATTGTTTGCGTTTTCTTCGAATATAATTACTGGCCAGACCCCGGGCGTAAAATCAATACATACTTCTAGGTCCATGAATTTAATCAAATTCTCCTAGAAAAATATAATTTGCTGTATATATATGCTGCAAATTCTATTAGAGTCGGTAGACATCGACCAAAAATATTGCGTCTTAGAAAGGTACGATAGCATCTAACTGATGAGCCCAACTATCGTGCCCGGGCGAAACGCATTTTGGACTATAGGTCACAAAATATTTCAATTGGCTTTAATCCACACAGTTCACAAAACCAAAAACAAAAATAATGTGTAAATATTGTTTGCGTTTTCTTCGAATATAATTACTGGCCAGACCACGGGCATAAAATCAATACATATTTCTAGGTGCATGAATTTAACCAAATTCCCCTAGAAAAATATAATTTGCAGTATATATATGCTGCAAATTCTATTAGAGTCGGTA
This sequence comes from Philhelius pedissequus, assembly GCA_910595825.1. NCBI lineage: Eukaryota > Metazoa > Arthropoda > Insecta > Diptera > Syrphidae > Philhelius > Philhelius pedissequus. The sequence goes on along the minus strand of OU343160.1, from coordinate 123,351,698 downwards.
GACATCGACTCAAAATATTGCGTCTTAGAAAGGTACGATAGCATCTAACTGATGAGCCCAACTATCGTGGCCGGGCGAAACGCATTTTGGACTATAGGTCACAAAATATTTCAATTTGCTTTAATCCACACAGTCCACAAAACAAAAATAATATGTAAATATTGTTTGCGTTTTCTTAGAATATAATTACTGGCCAGACCACGGGCGTAAAATCAATACATACTTCTAGGTGCATGAATTTAACCAAATTCCCCTAGAAAAATATAATTTGCAGTATATATATGCTGCAAATTCTATTAGAGTCGGTAGACATCGACCAAAAATATTGCGTCTTAGAAACGTACGATAGCATCTAACTGATGAGCCCAACTATCGTGCCCGGGCGAAACGCATTTTGGACTATAGGTCACAAAATATTTTAATTGGCTTTAATCCACACAGTCCACAAAAACAAGAACAAAAATAATATGTAAATATTGTTTGCGTTTTCTTCGAATATAATTACTGGCCAGACCACGGGCATAAAATCAAGACATATTTCTAGGTGCATGAATTTAACCAAATTCTCCTAGAAAAATAAAATTTGCAGTATATATATGCTGCAAATTCTATTAGAGTCGGTAGACATCGACCAAAAATATTGCGTCTTAGAAAGGTACGATAGCATCTTACTGATGAGCCCAACTATCGTGCCCGGGCGAAACGCGTTTTGGACTATAGGTCACAAAATATTTCAATTGGCTTTAATCCACACAGTCCACAAAAACTAAAACAAAAATAATATGTAAATATTGTTTGCGTTTTCTTCGAATATAATTACTGGCCAGACCACGGGCATAAAATCAATACATATTTCTAGGTGCATGAATTTAACCAAATTCCCCTAGAAAAATATAATTTGCAGTGTATATATGCTTCAAAGTCTATTAGAGTCGGTAGACATCGACTGAAAATATTGCGTCTTATAAAGGTACGATATCATCTAACTGATGAGCCCAACTATCGTGCCCGGGCGAAACGCATTTTGACTATAGGTCACAAAATATTTCAATTGGCTGTGATCCACACATTCCACAAAAACAAAAATTATATGTAAATATTGTTTGCGTTTTCTTCGAATATAAGTACTGGCCAGGCCACGGGCATAAAATCAATATATATTTCTAGGTGCATGAATCTTAACCAAATTCCCGTAGAAAATTATAATTTGCAGTATATATATGCTGCAAATTCTATTAGAGTCGGTAGACAGCGCCAAAAATATTGCATCTTAGAAAGGTACGATATCATCTAACTGATGAGCCCAACTATCGCGCCCGGGCGAAACGCATTTTGGACTATAGGTCATAAAATATTTCAATTGGCTTTAATCCACACAGTCCACAAAAACAAAAATAATATGTAAATATTGTTTGCGTTTTCTTCGAATATAATTACTGGCCAGACCACGGGCTGAATATCAATACATACTTCTAGGTGTATGAATTTAACCAAATTCCCCTAGAAATATATAATTTGCAGTATATATATCCTGCAAGTTCTATTAGAGTCGGTAGACATCGACCAAAAATATTGCGTCTTAGAAAGGTACGATAGCATCTAACTGATGAGCCCAACTATCGTGCCCGGACGAAACGCATTTTGGACTATAGGTCACAAAATATTTCAATTGGATTTAATCCACACAGTCCACAAAAACAAAAACAAAAAATAATAAGTAAATATTGTTTGCGTTTTCTTCGAATATAATAACTGGATAGACCACGGGCATAAAATCAATAAAAATAAATATTGCGTCTTAGAAAGGTACGATAGCATCTAACTGATGAGCCCAACTATCGTGCCCGGGCGAAACGCATTTTGGACTATAGGTCACAAAATATTTCAATTGACTTTAATCCACACAGTCCACAAAAACAAAAACAAAAATAATATGTAAATATTGTTTGCGTTTTCTTCGAATATAATTACTGGCCAGACCATTGACATAAAATCAATAAGGTGCATGAATTTAACCAAATTCCCCTAGAAAAATATAATTTGCAGTATATATATGCTGCAAATTCTATTAGATTCGGTAGACATCGACCAAAAATATTGCGTCTTAGAAAGGTACGATAGCATCTAACTGATGAGCCCAAATATCGTGCCCGGGCGAAACGCATTTTGGACTATAGGTCACAAAATATTTCAATTGGCTTTAATCCACACAGTCCACAAAAACTAAAACAAAAATAATATGTAAATATTGTTTGCGTTTTCTTCGAATATAATTACTGGCCAGACCCCGGGCGTAAAATCAATACATACTTCTAGGTCCATGAATTTAATCAAATTCTCCTAGAAAAATATAATTTGCTGTATATATATGCTGCAAATTCTATTAGAGTCGGTAGACATCGACCAAAAATATTGCGTCTTTGAAAGGTACGATAGCATCTAACTGATGAGCCCAAATATCGTGCCCGGGCGAAACGCATTTTGGACTATAGGTCACAAAATATTTCAATTGGCTTTAATCCACACAGTCCACAAAAACTAAAACAAAAATAATATGTAAATATTATTTGCGTTTTCTTCGAATATAATTACTGGCCAGACCACGGGCATAAAATCAATACATATTTCTAGGTGCATGAATTTAACCAAATTCCCCTAGAAAAATATAATTTGCAGTATTTATATGCTCCGAATTCTATTAGAGCCGGTAGACATCGACCAAAAATATTGCGTCTTAGAAAGGTACGATAGCATCTTACTGATGAGCCCAAATATCGTGCCCGGGCGAAACGCAATTTGGACTATAGGTCACAAAATATTTAAATTGACTTTAATCCACACAGTCCACAAAAACAAAAATAATATGTAAATATTGTTTGCGTTTTCTTCGAATATAATTACTGGCCAGACCACGGGCGTAAAATCAATATATAGTTCTAGGTGCATGAATTTAACCAAATTCCCCTAGAAAAATATAATTTACAGTATTTATATGCTCCAAATTCTATTAGAGTCGGTAGACATCGACCAAAAATATTGCGTCTTAGAAAGGTACGATAGCATCTTACTGATGAGCCCAACTATCGTGCCCGGGCAAAACGCATTTTGGACTATAGGTCACAAAATATTTTAATTGGCTTTAATCCACACAGTCCACAAAAACAAAAATAATATGTAAATATTGTTTGCGTTTTCTTTGAATATAATTACTGGCCAGACCATTGACATAAAATCAATAAGGTGCATGAATTTAACCAAATTCCCCTAGAAAAATATAATTTGCAGTATATATATGCTGTAAATTCTATTAGAATCGGTAGACATCGACCAAAAATATTGCGTCTCAGAAAGGTACGATATCATCAACTGATGAGCCCAACTCTCGTGCCCCGGCGAAATGCATTTTGGACTATAGGTCACAAAATATTTCAATTGGCTTTAATCCACACAGTCCACAAAAACAAAAATAATATTTAAATATTGCTTCCGTTTTCTTCGAATATATTTAATGGCCAGACCCCGGGCGTAAAATCAATACATACTTCTAGATTCATGAATTTAATCAAATTCTTCTAGAAAAATATAATTTGCAGTATATATATGCTGCAAATTCTATTAGAGTCGGTAGACATCGACCAAAAATATTGCGTCTTAGAAAGGTACGATAGCATCTAACTGATGAGCCCAACTATCGTGCCCGGGCGAGACGCATTTTGGACTGTAGGTCATAAAATATTTCAATTGGCTTTAATCCATACAGTCCACAAAAACAAAAATAATATGTAAATATTGTTTGCGTTTTCTTCGAATATAATTACTGGACAGACCACGGGCATAAAATCAATACACATTTCTAGGTGCATGAATTTAACCAAATTCCTCTAGAAAAATATAATTTGCAGTATATATATGCTGCAAATTCTATTAGAGTCGGTAGACATCGACCAAAAATAGTGAGTCTTAGAAAGGTACGATAGCATCTAACTGATGAGCCCAGCTATCGTGCCCGGGCGAATCGCATTTTGGACTATAGGTCACAAAATATTTCAATTGGCTTTAATCCACACAGTCCACAAAACAAAAATAATATGTAAATATTGTTTGCGTTTTCTTCGAGTATAATTACTGGCCAGACCACGGGCGTAAAATCAGTACATACTTCTAGGTGCATGAATTTAACCAAATTCCCCTAGAAAAATATAATTTGCAGTATATTTATGCTGCAAATTCTATTAGAGTCGGTAGACATCGACCAAAAATATTGCGTCTTAGAAAGGTACGATAGCATCTAACTGATGAGCCCAACTATCGTGCCCGGGCGAAACGCATTTTGGACTATAGGTCACAAAATATTTTAATTGGCTTTAATCCACACAGTCCACAAAAACAAAACTAATATGTAAATATTGTTTGCGTTTTCTTCGAATATTATTACTGGCCAGACCACGGATATAAAATCAATAAGGTGCATGAATTTAACTAAACTCCCCTAATCCACACAGTCGACAAAAACAAAAACAAAAATAATATGTACATATTGTTTGCGTTTTCTTCGAATATAATTACTGGATAGACCACGGGTATAAAATCAATAAAAATAAATATTGCGTCTTAGATAGGTACGATAGCATCTAACTGATGAGCCCAACTATCGTGCCCGGGCGAAACGCATTATGGACTATAGGTCACAAAATATTTCAATTGGCTTTAATCCACACAGTCCACAAAAACAAAAATAATATGTAAATATTGTTTGCGTTTTTTTCGAATATAATTACTGGCCAGACCACGGCCATAAAATCAATACATATTTATAGGTGCATGAATTTAACCAAATTCCCCTAAAAAAACAAAATATATATATATATATATATATATATATAATTTACTGTATATATATGCTGCAAATTCTATTAGAGTCGGTAGACATCGACCAAAAATATTGCGTCTTAGAAAGGTACGATAGCATCTAACTGATGAGCCCAACTATCGTGCCCGGGCGAAATGCATTTTGGACTAAAGGTCACAAAATATTTCAATTGGCTCTAATCCACACAGTCCACAAAAACAAAAATAATATTTAAATATTGTTTGCGTTTTCTTCGAATATAATTACTGGCCAGACCCCGGGCGTAAAATCAATACATACTTCTAGGTCCATGACTGTAACCAAATTCTCCTGAAAAATATAATTTGCACTATATATATGCTGCAAATTCTATTAGAGTCGGTAGACATGGACCAAAAATCTACCGCGGAAAGAACATTTATGCTTTCTTTGTAGATTTTAAAGCGGCATTCGACAGCGTAGATAGGGAATTATTGTTCTATAAACTATCGACACTGGGTGTGTCCACAAAAATGCTGAAAACGTTAAAAAAAATTATATGCAAATTGTGCTGCTAGTATCTGGGACGGAACATCTACTGGTCTACGGCAAGGATGCACCTTAAGTACACTGCTATTCGCACTATACATTAATGATATAGTATCATCCTTAAATGGAGGAATCGAGATACGTACTATTATTTTAAAAACTCTCATGCATGCAGACGATATTGTCCTTTTAGCGGACACACCTATAAAGCTACAAATGATGATAACGAAACTTGAAGATTACTGCAAATTGTGGAATCTAACCGCTAACCGTTCAAAATCTCAAATTATGATTTTCGGTAGAGGAAAGAGACAACGCAGCGGAAATTATATGTGGAGGTACGAAAGAGAGCCAGTGGAGATCGTGGACAGCTATAAGTATCTAGGCCTTATATTGACACCCCAAAACAACATGAAACTGCATTTTGAAGAAAAACTTAAAAAGGCGAAAACCGCGATTAACGCAACCTGGCGAGAATGTATGCAAAATAAAAACCTAAGTCTTTCAGCTAAACACCATATCTTTGAAGCAACGTCAAGGGCAGTCATGCTTTATGCATCTCAAGTATGGGGAATTGCACAAAACGATACCGTAGAACAATTATTACGATTTTTCCTAAAAAGAATACTGCACCTTCCGATGGCCACGCTCAATTATATGCTACACATAGAAACAGGTTTACCTACAATGTATATTGCAACATTGAAGCTTCACTTCGACTATGTACTCAAAGTATTTAAAATGAATGAAATACGACTACCCAAAATTGTAGCAAAGGTTGCCCTGGATATGAAAACTTCCTTTTTTGAAATGTGGACCGAGCTAGAGGAAAGAAATGAGTGTCCTTTGCAGCTAGAGACTGTAAGCTCCAATCAGATGCAAACGGATTTATATAACATTATTAAAGTTCTCGATGAAAAGCAGCGCGAGTCATTTATCGAAAATGCACGATCCTCTGCGTATAGAACTTATTACTCCCAACTAGAATACGATCTGGGAACGAAAAACTACTTTGAAAATAATGCTGGAGTGGATAAGATATCTACCATCTTCAAAATACGTGGGGAATTACTACATCTCAACTACATACCTCATCGCCCAAATCTACCTATAGAATGCAGCCTTTGCAATATGAACACCAGAGAAGATACTTTGCATTTTGTAGGTGTTTGCCCAATACTTATCGAGCTTAGAAAACTGTATCTGGGTAAAGCTATTTTCTCAACCGAAGATGTTCTTAGCCTTTTGAATGGAGAATCCTGGACAGCTCTTCATAAATTCGTCAGAACTGCACTCCGATATAGAAATCCAATTTTAAGAGAAGACTTTTAAACTTAATGCACACTTCACAAATTAATATGTAGAACTAAAATAATATTTATATGCCCTGTAAAATATTATCATTATCTTGTTATCTTAGTAAATCAATTAGTCAATCTGGCAGACGGCTTTTGCCATGTCATATAAGATTTGTAAAAACCAAAAAAGGTAAACTTTGTAAATATTGAATTTTAATAAATGGTTAATAAATGGTTACATTCATGGACCTAGAAGTATGCATTTCGCCCGGGCACGATAGTTGGGCTCATCAGTTAGATGCTATCGTACCTTTCTAAGACGCAATATTTTTGGTCGATGTCTACCGACTCTAATAGAATTTGCAGCATATATATACTGCAAATTATATATATATATATATATATTTTTTTTGTTTTTTTAGGGGAATTTGGTTAAATTCATGCACCTATAAATATTTATTGATTTTATGCCCGTGGTCTGGCCAGTAATTATATTCGAAGAAAACGCAAACAATATTTACATATTATTTTTTTTTTGTTTTTGTGGACTGTGTGGATTAAAGCCAATTAAAATATTTTGTGATTTATAGTCCAAAATGCGTTTCGCCCGGGCACGATAGTTGGGCTCATCAGTTAGATGCTATCGTACCTTTCTAAGACACAATATTTTTGGTCGATGTCTACCGACTCTAATAGAATTTACAGCATATATATACTGCAAATTATATTTTTCTAGGGGAATTTAGTTAAATTCATGCACCTTATTGATTTTATGTCCGCGGTCTGGCCAGTAATTATATTCGAAGAAAACGCAAACAATATTTACATCTTAGTTTTGTTTTTGTGGACTGTGTGGATTAAAGCCAATTAAAATATTTTGTGACCTATAGTCCAAAATGCGTTTCGCCCGGGCACGATAGTTGGGCTCATCAGTTAGATGCTATCGTACCTTTCTAAGACGCAATATTTTTGGTCGATGTCTACCGACTCTAATAGAATTTGCAGCATATATATACTGCAAATTATATTTTTCTAGGGGAATTTGGTTAAATTCATGCACCTAGAAGTATGTACTGATTTTACGCCCGTGGTCTGGCCAGTAATTATACTCGAAGAAAACGCAAACAATATTTACATATTATTTTTGTTTTGTGGACTGTGTGGATTAAAGCCAATTGAAATATTTTGTGACCTATAGTCCAAAATGCGTTTCGCCCGGGCACGATAGCTGGGCTCATCAGTTAGATGCTATCTTACCTTTCTAAGACGCAATATTTTTGGTCGATGTCTACCGACTCTTATAGAATTGCAGCATATATATACTGCAAATTATATTTTTCTAGGGGAATTTGGTTAAATTCATGCACCTAAAAATATGTATTGATTTTATGCCCGTGGTCTGGCCACTAATTATATTCGAAGAAAACGCAAACAATATTTACATATTATTTTTGTTTTTGTGGACTGTGTGGATTAAAGCCAATTGAAATATTTTGTGACCTATAGTCCAAAATGCGTTTCGCCCGGGACGATAGTTGGGCTCATCAGTTAGATGCTATCGTACCTTTCTAAGACGCAATATTTTTGGTCGATGTCTACCGACTCTTATAGAATTGCAGCATACATATACTGCAAATTATATTTTTCTAGGGGAATTTGGTTAAATTCATGAACCTAGAAATTTGTATTGATTTTATGCCCGTGGTCTGGCCAGTAATTATATTCGAAGAAAACGCAAACAATATTTACATATTATTTTTGTTTTTGTGGACTGTGTCGATTAAAGCTAATTGAAATATTTTGTGACCTATAGTCCATAATGCGTTTCGCCCGGGCACGATAGTTGGGCTCATCAGTTAGATGCTATCGTACCTTTCTAAGACTCACTATTTTTGGTCGATGTCTACCGACTCTAATAGAATTTGCAGCATATATATACTGCAAATTATATTTTTCTAGGGGAATTTGGTTAAATTCATGCACCTAGAAATATGTATTGATTTTATGCCCGTGGTCTGGCCAGTAATTATATTCGAAGAAAACGCAAACAATATTTACATATTATTTTTGTTTTTGTGGATTGTGTGGATTAAAGCCAGTTGAAATATTTTGTGACCTATAGTCCAAAATCCGTTTCGCCGGGCACGATAGTTGGGCTCATCAGTTAGATGCTATCGTACCTTTCTAAGACGCAATATTTTTGGTCCATGTCTACCGACTCTAATAGAATTTGCAGCATATATATACTGCAAATTATATTTTTCTAGGAGAATTTGGTTACATTCATGGACCTAGAAGTATGTACTGATTTTACGCCCGGGGTCTGGCCAGTAATTATATTCGCAGAAAACGCAACCAATATTTAAATATTATTTTTGTTTTTGTGGACTGTGTGGATTAAGGCCAATTGAAATATTTTGTGACCTTTAGTCCAAAATGCATTTCGCCCGGGCACGATAGTTGGGCTCATCAGTTAGATGCTATCGTACCTTTCTAAGACGCAATATTTATTTTTATTGATTTTATGTCCGTGGTCTATCCAGTAATTATATTCGTAGAAAACGCAAACAATATTTACATATTATTTTTGTTTTTGTTTTTGTGGACTGTGTGGATTAAGGCCAATTGAAATATTTTGTGACCTTTAGTCCAAAATGCATTTCGCCCGGGCACGATAGGTGGGCTCATCAGTTAGATGCTATCGTACCTTTCTAAGACGCAATATTTATTTTTATTGATTTTATGTCCGTGGTCTATCCAGTAATTATATTCGTAGAAAACGCAAACAATATTTACATATTATTTTTGTTTTTGTGGACTGTGTGGATTAAAGCCAATTAAAATATTTTGTGACTTATAGTCCAAAATGCGCTTCGCCCGGGCACGATTGTTGGGCTCATCAGTTATATGATATCGTACCTTTCTAAGACGCAATATTTTTGGTCGATGTCTACCGACTCTAATAGAATTTACAGCATATATATACTGCACATTATATTTTTCCAGGGGAATTTAGTTAAATTCATGCACCTTATTGATTTTATGCCCGTGGTCTATCCAGTAATTATATTCGTAGAAAACGCAAACAATATTTACATTTTATTTTTGTTTTTGTTTTTGTGGACTGTGTGGATTAAAGAAAATTAAAATATTTTGTGACTTATAGTCCAAAATGCGCTTCGCCCGGGCACGATAGTTGGGCTCATCAGTTAGATGCTATCGTACCTTTCTAAGACGCAATATTTATTTTTATTGATTTTATGTCCGTGGTCTATCCAGTAATTATATTCGTAGAAAACGCAAACAATATTTACATATTATTTTTGTTTTTGTTTTTGTGGACTGTGTGGATTAAGGCCAATTGAAATATTTTGTGACCTTTAGTCCAAAATGCATTTCGCCCGGGCACGATAGGTGGGCTCATCAGTTAGATGCTATCGTACCTTTCTAAGACGCAATATTTATTTTTATTGATTTTATGCCCGTGGTCTATCCAGTAATTATATTCGTAGAAAACGCAAACAATATTTACATATTATTTTTGTTTTTGTGGACTGTGTGGATTAAAGCTAATTGAAATATTTTGTGACCTATAGTCCAAAATGCGTTTCGCCCGGGCACGATAGTTGGGCTCATCAGTTAAATGCTATCGTACCTTTCTAAGACGCAATATTTATTTTTATTGATTTTATGCCCGTGGTCTATCCAGTAATTATATTCGAAGAAAACGCAAACAATATTTACATATTATTTTAGTTTTTGGTTTTGTGGACTGTGTGGATTAAAGCCAATTAAAATATTTTGTGACCTATAGTCCAAAATGCGTTTCGCCGGGCACGATTGTTGGGCTCATAAGTTAAATGATATCGAACCTTTCTAAGACGCAATATTTTTGGTCGATGTCTACCGACCCTAATAGAATTTACAGCATATATATACTGCGAATTATATTTTTCCAGGGGAATTTAGTTAAATTCATGCACCTTATTGATTTTATTTATGTGGTCTGGCCAGTAATTATATTCGAAGAAAACGCAAACAATATTTACATATTAGTTTTGTTTTTGTGGACTGTGTGGATTAAAGCCAATTAAAATATTATGTGACCTATAGTCCAAAATGCGTTTCGCCCGGGCACGATAGTTGGGCTCATCAGTTAGAAGCTATCGTACCTTTCTAAGACGCAATATTTTTGGTCTATGTCTACCGACACTTATAGAATTGCAGCATATATATACTGCAAATTATATTTTTCTAGGGGAATTTGGTTAAATTCATGCACCTAGAAATATGTGTTGATTTTATGCCCGTGGTCTGGCCAGTAATTATATTCGAAGAAAACGCAAAACATATTTACATATTATTTTTTTTTTTTGTGGACTGTGTGGATTAAAGCCAATTGAAATATTTTGTGACATATAGTCCAAAATGCGTTTCGCCCGGGCACGATAGTTGGGCTCATCAGTTAGATGCTATCGTACCTTTCTAAGACGCAATATTTTTGGTCGATGTCTACCGACTCTAATAGAATTTGCAGCATATATATACTGCAAATTATATTTTTCTAGGGGAATTTGGTTAAATTCATGCACCTAGAAGTATGTATTGATTTTACGCCCGTGGTCTGGCCAGTAATTATATTCGAAGAAAACGCAAAACATATTTACATATTATTTTTGTTTTTGTGGACTGTGTGGATTAAAGCCAATTGAAATATTTTGTGACCTATAGTCCAAAATGCGTTTCGCCCGGGCACGATAGTTGGGCTCATCAGTTAAATGCTATCGTACCTTTCTAAGACGCAATATTTTTGGTCGATATCTACCGATTCTAATAGAATTTGCAGCATATATATACTGCAAATTATATATATATATATATATATATATATATTTTTTGTTTTTTTTTTATAGGGGAATTTGGTTAAATTCATGCACCTATAAATATGTATTGATTTTATGCCCGTGGTCTGGCCAGTAATTATATTCGAAGAAAACGCAAACAATATTTACATATTATTTTTGTTTTTGTTTTTGTGGACTGTGTGGATTAAAGCCAATTGAAATATTTTGTGACCTATAGTCCAAAATGCGTTTCGCCGGGCACGATAGTTGGGCTCATCAGTTAGATGCTTTCGTACCTTTCTAAGACAACAATGATTTTCCTCTATAAATTTCCACCATATTACGATCTCTTTTTTTGAAAATTGGGAGTATAACTGCTGAATCAAAACATGGAGGAGTAAAATCATTCTTATAAAGGTCGTTGAACACATGAAGTAAACAGCAGGAATGAGATCTTCTCCTGGTGCTTTAGTTTCCTTCAACTCTACTAATACTGCTTTTAGATCTTCTAGTGAGAAAGATTGATCCATGATCTGATCTTCTATATGATTTGGGCAGTATTGGAAGGGCAACGCTGTGCGTTCTACGTCCAAAAGGGATTGGAAGTGTTGTTTTAGGTCAGCTGCTGGTATATTTATACCGATTCTTAACTTTGAACCATTTATGTACCGAACTGCTTTCCAAAACTCTTATATTACTGCTAGCTATAATAATTTGCACTTTTCTTCGTAAAACATTTTTTTCTTCTCGACGCATAGCACTTTGAAAAAGTATTTGCTTTCGTGTATTCTTGTCTAAAGTAGGTAGAATTATATTTTCTAAAAAGCTTTAAGAACGCAAAGGCTTTGCTTCTAGCTCGAAAGCACTCACTATCAAACCATTCTTGTTTTGCGTGCATTACTTGTGTTTTTGTAGAAATCCTGTGTGCGATTTTATGAATAATTTCTTGCAAACCTTCGATCGTAAGAGTTTCTTCATTTTGTTGCAGAATATTTAATTCCGAGTTCATGGCTAATTGATAAGCAGTTTTGTTGCTATTTCTCCACACCAGTCTGGGATAATAGATCTCTGTATCTACCAAACCTTAATTTTTTGCACTAGCTTTCAGCGACACTGATACTGGCATATGGTCCGAAAAATTTTGTGAGTGGACAACGAAATCAGAAATATTTCCAAGCCAATCCTCCGATACAAGGCAGTAATCTATTACCGAACAGGCATTCCCTCTTACGAACGTAAATTCACCTCTGATGTCAGCTTTGGATCTTCCGTTTAGAACTATGAAATTAAATAATTCCGCAAAGTCCAATAAAGTTCTTCCTTTACTGTCCGTTTTGGTGTCTTTAGATCTTCGTTGCCGAGTAGTTTGAAGATGTTGCCCCGTTTCGTTGTATGTACCTTGTTCACTTCCAATTCTCGCGTTAAGGTCTCCTATCAGCATCATTTTGGTTTTCTGATTGTGACAAACTACATCACTTAAGGCGTTGAAATCATTTTCCCAGTGGTTGCAATTTAAATATGTTGGTATTATATAGTGCTTACACATGTTATCTAATTTGAAGATAATAATAATATGTCCCTGTATATTTTCAAAATTCAAAAATTCTTTGTATATTTTCTTAAACCCGTAGATGCGTCCACCACTTGCTCTTCCATATTTTTTAGTTTTAACCGCTTCCTCCCATACCAATTCGTACTCGTTAAAATAACCATCAAATAATTCATAATTTTCTTTCAATAAAAAAGTTTCGAATAATAGAAATACATCAAATGTTTTAACAAATTTAAAAAAGTTTGAAAATAATAATTTACTTTTTAAACCATTTATGTTATAACTTAAAATGTTTAAATTGTTAATACTAAGTGATTGACAGACGGCTGACTCTTAATTATTAAATTTATTATATCGAAGCGACTCTGAGACACCCTGTGCCCGTGTTGCTTGGTGTTGCATAGAATGGGTAGATGGCGCAGCGGGAGTTATTGAATTATGTTGTGCCGGCTGTGTTGCCGTTTATTAATGTTGTCGTCAAAGTTAACAGAACGTTCCACTATGTCACACCGCAGACCAGGCAACATTTTTTTCAGAACATTAAATCCATTTTCTTTGCCACATTTTAAATTTCGTGCTCCATGTAAATGCCTTTCCCTCAACAAATAATCGGTCATCTCGTTATTGTGTTTTTGTTCCAGGACGTTCGGTGTGTAATGATTTTTTTAGCTTTATCATCTTTGCTCGCTTGGTTCTTACGGCCAAAGGGTAATCCTTATGGACACTTCTTCCCGTGTTTTTCAATTTGGGTGATGCTTTCAAGATTTTATAAACATCAGAGCTATGTCTCAATGTTACAACTAAATGATTTATTTCGATGTTGTTATTGGTATTTTTGTGAGTCAGACGGACTGAGTCCACAGTGTTTTCGTCGCCTTCTGCTAAGTTTTGGCAGAGCTCCTTCGCCTCGTTCAATGGATTAACATTGGCCTTGCTTGGCAAGTGAACAATTACATTTTTTTCAGTGAATTTTTGCATTAATTGTGTAATTTGCATCTCAAGTTTTTCGCAACGTTCTTCAACAAAGGCGACTTTATTTTCAAGGGCCAATTGTTTCTCCTCCGAAACAGCCATTTTGCTGGTAAGTACATCTAAATCTGCCTTTGTGGCCAAATGCTGCAGGTGATCTTTTAATTTCTCATCGAAGTCGGCTTAGATCACTAATGGACATGGTGTTAAGTGTCATCTCAGTACGTTGCAGTTTCTTCGATTCTGGAGAAGATTCTGGTGATATTTTACTAATATTGCGCTTATTCATGAAGTTAACAACAATTGCTGATTGAATTGCACTTTGCCGTTGACCTTTGGCGAATTTTAGTAATATCTTAAATAATATGAGATCACTTACTTCAAACATAGTGTCTTGTTAGTTGATTACAATTAATTTAAATCGCAAATTCGAGTAATAATGCACTTTTTTTAAAACCAAATTTTTGCAAAATACAGGAGCAAAATTTTAATGCAACCGACTTATTCAACTGTCAACTGGCCAGACCACGGGCATAAAATCAATACATATTTCTAGGTGCATGAATTTAACCAAATTCCCCTAGAAAAATATAATTTGCAGTATATATATGCTGCAAATTCTATTAGAGTCGGTAGACGTCGACCAAAAATAGTGAGTCTTAGAAAGGTACGATAGCATCTAACTGATGAACCCAACTATCGTGCCCGGGCGAAACGCATTTTGGACTATAGGTCACAAAATATTTCAATTGGCTTTAATCCACACAGTCCACAAAACAAAAATAATATGTAAATATTGTTTGCGTTTTCTTCGAATATAATTACTGGCCAGACCACGGGCGTAAAATCAATACATACTTCTACGTGCATGAATTTAACCAAATTCCCCTAGAAAAATATAACTTGCAGTATATATATGCTGCAAAGTCTATTAGAGTCGGTAGACATCGACCAAAAATATTTTGTCTTAGAAAGGTACGATAGCATCTAACTGATGAGCCCAACTATCGTGCCCGGGCGAGACGCATTTTGGACTATAGGTCATAAAATATTTTAATTGGCTTTAATCCACACAGTCCACAAAAACAAAACTAATATGTAAATATTGTTTGCGTTTTCTTCGAATATAATTAGTGGCCAGGAATTAAATAATTCCGCAAAGTCCAATAAAGTTCTTCCTTTACTGTCCGTTTTGGTGTCTTTAGATCTTCGTTGCCGAGTAGTTTGAAGATGTTGCCCCGTTTCGTTGTATGTACCTTGTTCACTTCCAATTCTCGCGTTAAGGTCTCCTATCAGCATCATTTTGGTTTTCTGATTGTGACAAACTACATCACTTAAGGCGTTGAAATCATTTTCCCAGTGGTTGCAATTTAAATATGTTGGTATTATATAGTGCTTACACATGTTATCTAATTTGAAGTTAATAATAATATGTCCCTGTATATTTTCAAAATTCAAAAATTTTTTGTATATTTTCTTAAACCCGTAGATGCGTCCACCACTTGCTCTTCCATATTTTTTAGTTTTAACCGCTTCCTCCCATACCAATTCGTACTCGTTAAAATAACCATCAAATAATTCATAATTTTCTTTCAATAAAAAAGTTTCGAATAATAGAAATACATCAAATGTTTTAACAAATTTAAAAAAGTTTGAAAATAATAATTTACTTTTTAAACCATTTATGTTATAACTTAAAATGTTTAAATTGTTAATACTAAGTGACTGACAGACGGCTGACTCTTAATTATTAAATTTATTATATCGAAGCGACTCTGAGACACCCTGTGCCCGTGTTGCTTGGTGTTGCATAGAATGGGTAGATGGCGCAGCGGGAGTTATTGAATTATGTTGTGCCAGCTGTGTTGCCGTTTATTAATGTTGTCGTCAAAGTTAACAGAACGTTCCACTATGTCACACCGCAGACCAGGCAACATTTTTTTCAGAACATTAAATCCATTTTCTTTGCCACATTTTAAATTTCGTGCTCCATGTAAATGCCTTTCCCTCAACAAATAATCGGTCATCTCGTTATTGTGTTTTTGTTCCAGGACGTTCGGTGTGTAATGATCTTTTTAGCTTTATCATCTTTGCTCGCTTGGTTCTTACGGCCAAAGGGTAATCCTTATGGACACTTCTTCCCGTGTTTTTCAATTTGGGTGATGCTTTCAAGATTTTATAAACATCAGAGCTATGTCTCAATGTTACAACTAAATGATTTATTTCGATGTTGTTATTGGTATTTTTGTGAGTCAGACGGACTGAGTCCACAGTGTTTTCGTCGCATTCTGCTAAGTTTTGGCAGAGCTCCTTCGCCTCGTTCAATGGATTAACATTGGCCTTGCTTGGCAAGTGAACAATTACATTTTTTTCAGTGAATTTTTGCATTAATTGTGTAATTTGCATCTCAAGTTTTTCGCAACGTTCTTCAACAAAGGCGACTTTATTTTCAAGGGCCAATTGTTTCTCCTCCGAAACAGCCATTTTGCTGGTAAGTACATCTAAATCTGCCTTTGTGGCCAAATGCTGCAGGTGATCTTTTAATTTCTCATCGAAGTCGGCTTAGATCACTAATGGACATGGTGTTAAGTGTCATCTCAGTACGTTGCAGTTTCTTCGATTCTGGAGAAGATTCTGGTGATATTTTACTAATATTGCGCTTATTCATGAAGTTAACAACAATTGCTGATTGAATTGCACTTTGCCGTTGATCTTTGGCGAATTTTAGTAATATCTTAAATAATATGAGATCACTTACTTCAAATATAGTGTCTTGTTAGTTGATTACAATTAATTTAAATCGCATATTCGAGTTATAATGCACTTTTTTTAAAACCAAATTTTTGCAAAATACAGGAGCTAAATTTTAATGCAACCGACTTATTCAACTGTCAACTGGCCAGACCACGGGCATAAAATCAATACATATTTCTAGGTGCATGAATTTAACCAAATTCCCCTAGAAAAATATAATTTGCAGTATATATATGCTACAAATTCTATTAGAGTCGGTAGACATCGACCAAAAATAGTGAGTCTTAGAAAGGTACGATAGCATCTAACTGATGAACCCAACTATCGTGCCCGGGCGAAACGCATTTTGGACTATAGGTCACAAAATATTTCAATTGGCTTTAATCCACACAGTCCACAAAACAAAAATAATATGTAAATATTGTTTGCGTTTTCTTCGAGTATAATTACTGGCCAGACTACGGGCGTAAAATCAATACATACTTCTACGTGCATGAATTTAACCAAATTCCCCTAGAAAAATATAACTTGCAGTATATATATGCTGCAAATTCTATTAGAGTCGGTAGACATCGACCAAAAATATTTTGTCTTAGAAAGGTACGATAGCATCTAACTGATGAGCCCAACTATCGTGCCCGGGCGAAACGAATTTTGGACTATAGGTCACAAAATATTTTAATTGGCTTTAATCCACACAGTCCACAAAAACAAAACTAATATGTAAATATTGTTTGCGTTTTCTTCGAATATAATTAGTGGCCAGACCAGGGACATAAAATCAATAAGGTGCATGAACTTAACCAAATTCCCCTAGAAAAATATAATTTGCAGTATATATATGCTGTAAATTCTATTAGAGGCGGTAGACATCGACCAAAAATATTGCGTCTTAGAAAGGTACGATGGCATCTAACTGATGAGCCCAACTATCGTGCCCGGGCGAAACGCATTTTGGACTATAGGTCACAAAATATTTTAATTGGCTTTAATCCACACAGTCCACAAAAACAAAAATAATATGTAAATATTGTTTGCGTTTTCTTCGAATATAATTACTGGCCAGACCACGGGCATAAAATCAATACATATTTCTAGGTGCATGAATTTAACCAAATTCCCCTAGAAAAATATAATTTGCAGTATATATATGCTGCAATTCTATAAGAGTCGGTAGACATCGACCAAAAATATTGCGTCTTAGAAAGGTACGATAGCATCTAACTGATGAGCCTAGCTATCGTGACCGGGCGAAACGCATTTTGGACTATAGGTCACAAAATATTTCAATTGGCTTTAATCCACAAAAACAAAAATAATATGTAAATTGCGTTTTCTTCGAATATAATTACTGGCCACACCACGGGCGTAAAATCAATACATACTTCTAGGTGCATGAATTTAACCAAATTCCCCTAGAAATATATAATTTGCAGTATATATATGCTGCAAATTCTTTTAGAAAGGTACGATAGCATCTAACTGATGAGCCCAACTATCGTGCCCGGGCGAAACGCATTTTGGACTAAAGGTCAAAAAATATTTCAATTGGCTTTAATCCACACAGTCCACAAAAACAAAAACAAACATAATATGTAAATATTGTTTGCGTTTTCTTCGAATATAATTACTGGCCAGACCACGGGCATAGAATCAATACATACTTCTAGGTGCATGAATTTAACCAAATTCACCTTGAAATATATAATTTGCAGTATATATATGCTGCAAATTCTATTAGAAAGGTACGATAGCATCTAACTGATGAGCCCAACTATCGTGCCCGGGCGAAAAGCATTTTGGACTATAGGTCACAAGATATTTCAATTGGCCTTAATCCACACAGTCCACAAAAACAAAAATAATATGTAAATATTGTTTGCGTTTTCTTCGAATATAATTACTAGCCAGACCACGGGCATAAAATCAATACATATTTCTAGGTGCATGAATTTAACCAAATTCCCCTAGAAAAATATAATCTGCAGTATATATATGCTGCAAATTCTATTAGAGTCGGTAGACATCGACTCAAAATATTGCGTCTTAGAAAGGTACGATAGCATCTAACTGATGAGCCCAACTATCGTGCCCGGGCGAAACGCATTTTGGACTATAGGTCACAAAATATTTCAATTGGCTTTAATCCACACAGTCCACAAAACAAAAATAATATGTAAATATTATTTGCGTTTTCTTCGAATATAACTACTGGCCAGACCACGGGCGTAAAATCAATACATACTTCTAGGTGCATGAATTTAACCAAATTAAAAATATAATTTGCAGTATATATAAGTTAACAACAGCAACATTCCAAAAAATTAATAATATCAAGAATCCCGCAACTTCCCACGATCCGTCCCATTGCATCAGCAATGGGTTCATGAGTTCTCACAGTGGACACCGTATACTTACGCGAATTCAATGAGCAAAACGGGTGGAAATGCAATCTTGCTTTTTTACATTTTCAAGCTAGTAAAATATTTTATGTTAGAAGTTAGTTCTAAGTTATCTACCAAACTGTTAAGACGTTGTAAATAAATAAAAATATTTTTTTTAATAAATTTTGAACGGTATTTTTTATAATTGGCGCCCGAGCAGGGACAGTACTGTGTGAAAAGTATTTTAAGCGATAGTAGTAAATATAATAATTGAATTCGCGACTGTAAAAAGGTGGGCGCGATAAGCAGTAAAGAAAGAATAACTGTGCGACTACGAAAGTTGTCTAATTTGTAATAAAAGAAAATAGCAATCAAAATCAAAATCAAAATTAAAGTTGAAAAAAAAATAAACTGAAGGAGTGAAAAAAAAAATCTAATTAAAAATTAAAGTTGAAAAGCAATAAACAAGGAAACAGAAACAAAGGAAGAGTACCCGAGTCACCGTTGGAACTAGAAATCCCTACAGGAAAAAAAGTACTGCATCATGAGAATAATTTTATTGTAAGCATAATTATAAAACATTTATTGTAAAATTAAGAGCAACAAAATAATTTCAACAATACCAAGTTTATAAAGATATTTGAATTCCTTTTCTAAAATTTAAATTTAGGGAAAATAATTTCAACAACACCAAGCTTATAAAGATATTTACATTCATTTTCTAAAATTTAAAGATATAATTTCAACAATACCAAGTTATAAAGATATTTAAATTCCTTTTCTAAAATTTAAAGGTAACTTAGAACTTACCAACCCTTTCAATCCAATATTTACCACCTTCCCTGAAATTTCAATACTATAAAATTTCATCCGTTGAAACGAATTATTAACCTTAGTAATCAAAATGAGTAAGACAGAGGGAAATATTCAGCAAGCCCCAGCACCTTCCCTACCTCCACGAATAACTAACGGAACACAGGATTTAACCGACTACATAAACCAAGTGGTCGCTAATGCCTTCTCCCAAATGGGAACTCCATCAGGAGAATCCGACAGTGTAGACCAACCAATTGATGTTGGTGAAGCTAGGAACCTAGAAGGGTTAGAAAGAATACCAGACGTAGTGAAAAGTCTACGACAATTCTCTGGGGAACCAGGCGAATTTAGTTCTTGGAAGAAGAGCGTAGACAGAATCCTGAAAATTTACGAACCTGTCCGTGGTTCGCCCAAATATTTCGGCATCCTGAGTGTTGTCCGAAACAAAATAGATGGACAAGCGGACATAGTCCTAGAGTCCTACAATACCCCGCTAAATTGGGCTAAAATATCAAGATGCCTAATGCTGCACTATGCAGACAAAAGGGACCTTGGTACTCTCGAGTACCAAATGATGGTTTTGGTTCAAGGAAACCAAACCATTCCCGGATTCTATCAGCAAGTGTACTCACATCTTTCCCTTATTTTAAACAAACTAGCCCTTATGGAGTTAAGCGCTGAGTCACTTACTACCATGACTAGTGCGTACAGAGATAAGACATTAGACACGTTTATACGTGGTCTAAAGGGAGATCTTCCGTGGCTTCTCAGTATAAGGGAACCAATCGATCTCCCTCAGGCACTGCATCTTTGCCTCAAACTAGACAATGTTAATTTTAGGACAAACTATGCCATGAATAATCAAACTATTTGAAAGAGATCGAACTTCCAACCTCCTCCTCCACTACCACCACGTCGTCAAATCCCCTCACATAATGCACCGCCTTTGGGAAACAGGTTTATTCCTGAACTCTATCATAACCCTCAACCCCGACCTTACTTTCCAAAAAAATTCCTATCCATTTCAACATAATCAAAACAATTATTCATTCAACCAAAATCCCTATTATCCCAGAAATCTCCCACCGAAACCACAACCAAGACCTCAACCCATGTCAGTCGACATGTCAATCAGGTCGCAAAAATTGAATTACCAGAACCGACCTAGATATCAAAACCCCAGCGCAACCAAGCGCCCAAACTCTCAACAAATTCATTCTCCAGGTTAATACCAAAGGCTTTACTACACTACCTCAAAGGATGTCCCCGGCAACGAGGAATCCAGAGAATTACAACCTCACGAAGAATTTGAGGACCTCCCACCTCCGGAGGATTACGGCTACGACGATGGTTTAGATGACTACGCCGATTTACAAGAGGATGAACAAGTAGAACAAGCTCAGCCTGAGGAGGTTGATTTTTTAGATTAAACTGCTCTTCGCTGCCGTACTTTGAGTTCACTGCGAAGAGCGGAAAAACATTTAAATTTTTACTTGATACCGGATCAAATAAAAATTATGTCCAATCATGTTACATTCGAAATCCCATATCTAACGAGACCATTTTTTTCGCGAATTCCATTAGCGGTAACACTAAAATAACCCACCACGCATACTTGGAAATTTTCGGTCCAAATACCCAGAAAATTAAGTTCTTTATTCTTCCCGGCCTAAAAACTTTTGACGGCATTCTCGGGAACGACAGCCTAAAGGAATTGAACGCTGTCATCCATACGAAGGATAACTTTTTCGTAATTAATAACGACATCAAGATACCTCTCAAGCAACAAATTTCTCAAGCAGTTAATTCTCTATTAACAGCTAAAATTTCTCATCGATCTTCTGATCAAGTCATTCGACTTACTCAAATTCTTAAAAAATGCCCAAATCTTTTTGCCGACCCTGATGTAAGACTCACCTACACTTCTAGAGTAAAAGGGGAAATTAGAACTGTAACTAACGAACCAGTTTATTCAAGGGCATACCCATACCCGATGGCTTTGAAAGGAGAAGTCGAGTCTCAACTTAATGAACTCCTGAAGAACGGGATTATTAGACCATCGCGGTCCGCGTATAATTCACCGCTATGGATAGTCTCCAAAAAACCGGATTCTGAGGGAAAGAAAAAGTACAGAATGGTTATTGACTACAGGAAATTGAATTCTGTAACTACAGCAGAAAAATATCCAATTCCTGAAATCAACGAAGTTTTGTCGAATTTGGGCAACAACAAATGGTTTACAACAGTTGACCTTAACAGCGGATTTCATCAAATTCCTTTAAGGGAATGCGATATCGAAAAAACTGCTTTTTCCGTAAACAACGGAAAATTTGAATTCCTTCGGTTACCTTTTGGCCTGAAAAATGCGCCATCCATATTTCAACGAACACTCGACGACATATTACGGGAGCACATAGGTGTCCGATGTTACGTTTACATCGATGACATCATTATTTTCAGCAAATCCGAAGAAGACCATTACAGAGATGTCGAACTCGTCTTCAAAACACTGGAAGCTGCAAATATGAAGGTCGAATTGGAAAAATCAAATTTTTTCCAAACCCAAGTCGAATTTTTAGGCTTTGTCGTCTCAAAAGATGGAATCAAAACAAACCCTGAGAAGGTTCGTACAATAGCAAATTTTCCTCCACCCAAAACATTGAAAGATCTACGATCATTTCTTGGTGTGTCGGGCTATTATCGTAGGTTCGTAAAAGACTATGCGAAAATTGCAAAGCCCCTGACATCACTTCTGAGAGGGGAAGATGGACGAGTGTCCAAAACCCAATCAAAAAATAAAATAATCCATTTAGACCAGAATCCTTTGAAAAAATAAAGAACATCCTAATCTCTAATGAAATTAGAAATTATACCCAGGCTTTTCGAAAGAATTTCACCTCACCACCGATGCATCGGACTATGCTATCGGTGCAATTCTCTCGCAGGACGATAGACCAATTACTTACCTTTCCAGATCATTGAATGAGATCGAGGAATCATATGCCACCAACGAGAAGGAAATGCTTGCCATCATATGGGCACTCGGCTCCCTTCGAAATTTCCTATATGGGTCAAAGAAGGTGAAAATTTTCACTGATCATCAGCCTCTCACTATGAGCTCCAGTATAAGCCCGGGAGAGCGAACGTTGTAGCGGATAGTTTGTCTAGACCACCACGAATCGAAATTAATTCAATGACAGCAAGTCTTCATAGTGATGATAGTTCATCCCACAACCTAATTCCGTCAGTCGAAACCCCATTAATGCGTTCAGAAACCAATTGATATTAACAATTGGCCAAGCGACAAGTTATCAACTTAAACAACCCTTCCCAAATTATAACCGGCATACCTTTACAGAATCCAGGTACACCAAAGAAATGATAATAGGCATTTTTAAACGATATCTTAATCCTAATTTAATAAATGGTCTTAAAACCGATGAGTCAACTATGGCTATCATTCAAGAACTCTACCCACTCCACTTTAAAAACTATAGAATACGTCACACTCAATTAGAAGTTATAGATGTTCCTACCGAAACCGAACAAGTGGAAATTATCCTCAAAACACATAGAAGAGCTCATAGGAATGCACGCGAGAACAGGCTCCAAATCTTGGAAAAATATTACTTTCCAAGAATGAATGCAAGAATCCAAAATTTTCTCAAGCGCTGTACAATCTGTAAAGAAAACAAGTACGAGCGACACCCTAATAAGATTTATATAAACGAAACACCCCTACCTTCCTATCCAGGTCATATTATTCACATAGATATTTTCTCCACACAAAACTTTCTAGTCCTCACTGCAGTAGATAAATTCTCGAAACTAGCTCACGCAAAAATTATAAACTCCCGGTCAGTAGAAAACATACGACAACCCTTATGGGATACACTATTCCACTTCGGTGTCCCGGAGCACGTTGTCATTGATAATGAGAAATCCCTAAATTCAGTATCCCTTAGGGCCATGATGGAAGAACTCAATATAACAATTTACCAAACTCCGCCATACAAGAGCGAGGTTAATGGCCAAGTAGAAAGGTTTCATTCTACCTTATCAGAAATTATGCGATGTGTGAGTTCCGAATTTCAGATTACTGAATTCAGCGAGCTGCTTGGAAGGTCGGTCTATGAATACAATTCTACCATCCATTCGACCACGAAAAAAAAACCTATAGAATTGTTTTTTGGTCGAGATCAGAGTGTTTCTCCCGAATTATACGAAGAGGCAAGAAAGAGTAATATTGAAAGGATAAAAGCGAAACAATTGAAAGATTTACAGATTCACAACAAATCACGAAAGCCCCCTAAGACTTACCAGGTAGGAGAAGAAATTTTCGTAAGACATAATAAAAGAATAGGCTCTAAATTAACTGTGCGCTATAAGATCGAGAATGTAAAGGAGGATAGGAATACCACCGTACTTACTGAATCAGGAAAAATAATCCATAAAAGCAACATTAGGAACTAATTTTCTCCCATAACATTTCAGGTTTTTCCTTGCAATAGCTTGCGCCTAGGTGCAAATATTTGACTACTCAAACTCCCAAATTGTTGCCATAAAAAATGGGTTAGCAAAAATTCAGAATGGAAATTTTAAAATTATTCATACAATTGATCTGGATAAATACGAAGAATTCATAAACCAAGCCAACACAACCCTCCTCTCAACAAACATCAAGTCCCATATCCTTTTCCCTCTCCTTCAATTTGAACTCATACAGATAAAGGACATACTAGCCTATATTAAACCAAAGAGAAATAAAAGATCTCTAAATTTTGTAGGTTCGGCATGGAAGTGGCTCGCAGGCAGCCCTGACCATGAAGATCTTATTTTAATTGAAAACAAAATAAATAACTTAGTTGATAATAATGAAAATCAAATTGTCATAAATGAATTGTATAATAATAGAATAAACAATATAACAAGAGCCACTAATAAAATTTTAAAAGAAATAAGAGAAAGTAAATATGTAGATAATGAATTGTTTGTTACACTCAAATATAAAATTAAAATTATTAAAGAGGAACTTATAAATATTAAGTACGCCATTCATTGGGCGAAATA
This sequence comes from Philhelius pedissequus, assembly GCA_910595825.1. Lineage (NCBI taxonomy): Eukaryota > Metazoa > Arthropoda > Insecta > Diptera > Syrphidae > Philhelius > Philhelius pedissequus. The sequence continues at coordinate 123,326,634 of OU343160.1, read as the reverse complement.
ACAAATATTAAATTCAATTATTTTGTCAAACGAAGAAATAAATATTGCCAAAAGAGCACTGAATAAAGAAAAATTCCCCTTTAATACGGTGGTAGAAGCGTTAGAATTTGCTGATGTTAAAATTTTAACAAACAATTCAATATTAGTTTATATTGTTAACATTCCACTCACGGAATCACGAATTTGCGATAAACTTTCTTTGAAACCAATAAAGAGAAGTAATAAAGTAATTAAGTTACCAAATGAAAATAATTGTCAAATATTAATATGTGAAAACAAATTTTATAATATCGAAAAACCATGTAAAACATTGAACAGTTTGTTATTCAGAAAATATCAAAGAAATAATTAATTTAGATTGCATTCCCAACTTGCTCACAAGTCGCAACTCGTCCTGCCCCGTTACAAACTCCCAACACATTCCGAGCATCGAGATGATAGAGACAGGCGTGATTTTCCTTAATCAATTTCAAGACAACATAACAATACACGGAATCGGACATCCTCTGAACGGAAGCTTCCTTATCACATTCCACAACGCAACAATTGGAATCAAGGATCAAATATTTCGCTCAGGAGAAAGATCCTCAGTCCAAATCTTACCTGCCGTTATTCAACCTCAGCCATATGAAAAAGAGATCAACGAAGTGCTTTCTCTAGAAATGATGCATGAGCTTCACATTAAGAACAGGGAGCATATCAAGAAGCTCGAAGTAACCAGGCTCGTTCACCAATCCATCTCTCACGGCACTGTAATGATCATCATGGGCATCATAGTGACAGTAATTATTGTGAAAAGGAAGCAAACGCAAGTAACAATTAAACATGAGGAGACCCATCAAGAGGTAGCATCCGAAGTCTTGGGAACCCCTAGCACCTTCAAGCCAATTTTCACCCCTACCTTTAATCAGATGAGAAGTCCCAGCATCGCCAAACTCTATGACGCTCCATTCTTTTAATTGCTGAATGAGGGCATCCAAATTTAAGCAGGGAGGAGTTAACAGCAGCAACATTCCAAAAAATTAATAATATCAAGTATCCCGCAACTTCCCACGATCCGTCCCATTGCATCAGCAACTTTCCGGGTTCATGAGTTCTCACAGTGGACACCGGATACATACGCGAATTCAATGAGCAAAACGGTGGGAAATGCAACCTTGCTTTTTTACCTTTTCAAGCTAGTAATATATTTTATGTTAGAAGTTAGTTCTAAGTTATCTACCAAACTGTTAAGACGTTGTAAATAAATAAATATATTTTTTTAAATAAATTTTGAACGGTATTTTTTATAATTTATATGCTGCAAATTCTATTAGAGTCGGTAGACATCGACCAAAAATATTGCGTCTTAGAAAGGTACGATAGCATCTAACTGATGAGCCCAACTATCGTGCCCGGGCGAAACTCATTTTGGACTATAGGTCACAAAATATTTTAATTGGCTTTAATCCACACAGTCCACAAAAACAAAAACAAAAATAATATGTAAATATTGTTTGCGTTTTCTTCGAATATAATTACTGTCCAGACCACGGGCATAAAATCAATACATATTTATAGGTGCATGAATTTAACCAAATTCCCCTAAAAAACAAATATATATATATATATATATATATATAATTTGCAGTATATATATGCTGCAAATTCTATTAGAGTCGATAGACATCGACCAAAAATATTGCGTCTTAGAAAGGTACGATAGCATCTAACTGATGAGCCCAACTATCGTGTCCGGGCGAAATGCATTTTGGACTATAGGTCACAAAATATTTCAATTGGCTTTAATCTACACAGTCCACAAAAACAAAACTAATATTTAAATATTGTTTGCGTTTTCTTCGAATATAATTACTGGCCAGACCCCGGGCGTAAAATCAATACATACTTCTAGGTCCATGAATTTAACCAAATTCTCCTAGAAAAATATAATTTGCAGTATATATATGCTACAAATTCTATTAGAGTCGGTAGAAATCGACCAAAAATATTGCGTCTTAGAAAGGTACGAGAGCATCTAACTGATGAGCCCAACTATCGTGCCCGGGCGAAACGCATTTTGGACTATAGGTCACAAAATATTTCAATTGGCTTCAATCCACACAGTCCACAAAAACAAAAATAATATGTAAATATTGCTTGCGTTTTCTTCGACTATAATTACTGGCCAGACCACAGGCATAAAATCATTACATATTTCTAGGTGCATGAATTTAACCAAATCCCCCTAGCAAAATATAATTTGCAGTATATATATGCTGCAAATTCTATTAGAGTCGGTAGACATCGACCAAAAATAGTGAGTCTTAGAAAGGTACGATAGCATCTAACTGATGAGCCCAACTATCGTGCCCGGGCGAAACGCATTTTAGACTATAGGTCAAAAAATATTTCAATTGGCTTTAATCCACACAGTCCACAAAAACAAAAATAATAGGTAAATATTGTTTGCGTTTTCTTCGAATATAATTACTGGATAGACCACGGCCATAAAATCAATAAAAATAAATATTGCGTCTTAGAAAGGTACGATAGCATCTAACTGATGAGCCCAACTATCGTGCACGGGCGAAACGCATTTTGGACTATAGGTCACAAAATATTTCAATTGGATTTAATCCACACAGTCCACAAAAACAAAAATAATAATAAATATTGTTTGCGTTTTCTTCGAATATAATTACTGGCCAGACCACGGGCATAAAATCAATACATATTTCTAGGTGCATGAATTTAACCAAATTCCCCTAGAAAAATATAATTTGCAGTATATATATGCTGCAAATTCTATTAGAGTCGGTAGACATCGACCAAAAATAGTGAGTCTTAGAAAGGTACGATAGCATCTAATAGATGAGCCCAACTATCGTGCCCGGGCGAAACGCATTTTGGACTATAGGTCAAAAAATATTTCGTTTGGCCTTAATCCACACAGTCCACAAAAACAAAAACAAAAACAAAAATAATATGTAAATATTGTTTGCGTTTTCTTCGAATATAATTACTGGATAGACCACGGCCATAAAATCAATAAAAATAAATATTGCGTCTTAGAAAGGTACGATAGCATCTAACTGATGAGCCCAACTATCGTGCCCGGGCGAAACGCATTTTGGACTATAGGTCACAAAATATTTCAATTGGATTTAATCCACACAGTCCACACAAACAAAAATAATATGTAAATATTGTTTGCGTTTTCTTCGAATATAATTACTGGCCAGACCACGGGCATAAAATCAATACATATTTCTAGGTGCATGAATTTAACCAAATTCCCCTAGAAAAATATAATTTGCAGTATATATATGCTGCAAATTCTATTAGAGTCGGTAGACATCGACCAAAAATAGTGAGTCTTTGAAAGGTACGATAGCATCTAATTGATGAGCCCAACTATCGTGCCCGGGCGAAACGCATTTTGGACTATAGGTCACAAAATATTTCAATCGGTTTTAATCCACACAGTCCACAAAAACAAAAATAATATTTAAATATTGTTTGCGTTTTCTTCGAATATAATTACTGGCCAGACCCCGGGCGTAAAATCAATACATACTTCTAGGTCCATGAATTTAACCAAATTCTCCTAGAAAAATATAATTTGCAGTATATATATGCTGCAAATTCTATTAGAGTCGGTAGACATCGACCAAAACTATTGCGTCTTAGAAAGGTACGATAGCATCTAACTGATGAGCCCAACTATCGTGCCCGGGCGAAACGCATTTTCGACTATAGGTCACAAAATATTTCAATTCGCTTTAAAAACACACAGTCCACAAGAACAAAAATAATATGTAAATATTGTTTGCGTTTTCTTCGAATATAATTACTGGCCAGACCACGGGCATAAAATCAATACATATTTCTAAGTGCATGAATTTAACCAAATTCAAGACAACATAACAATAGATGGAATCGGACATCCTCTGAACGGAAGCTTCCTTATCACATTCCACAACGCAACAATTGGAATCAAGGATCAAATATTTCGCTCAGGAGAAAGATCCTCAGTCCAAATCTTACCTGCCGTTATTCAACCTCAGCCATATGAAAAAGAGATCAACGAAGTGATTTCTCTAGAAATGATGCATGAGCTTCACATTAAGAACAGGGAGCATATCAAGAAGCTCGAAGTAACCAGCCTCGTTCACCAATCCATCTCTCACGGCACTGTAATGATCATCATGGGCATCATAGTGACAGTAATTATTGTGAAAAGGAAGCAAACGCAAGTAACAATTAAACATGAGGAGACCCATCAAGAGGTAGCATCCGAAGTCTTGGGAACCCCTAGCACCTTCAATTTTCACCCCTACCTTTAATCAGATGAGAAGTCCCAGCATCGCCAAACTCTATGACGCTCCATTCTTTTAATTGCTGAATGAGGGCATCCAAATTTAAGCAGGGAGGAGTTAACAGCAGCAACATTCCAAAAAATTAATAATATCAAGTATCCCGCAACTTCCCACGATCCGTCCCATTGCATCAGCAACTTTCCGGGTTCATGAGTTCTCACAGTGGACACCGGATACATACGCGAATTCAATGAGCAAAACGGTGGGAAATGCAACCTTGCTTTTTTACCTTTTCAAGCTAGTAATATATTTTATGTTAGAAGTTAGTTCTAAGTTATCTACCAAACTGTTAAGGCGTTGTAAATAAATAAATATATTTTTTTAAATAAATTTTGAACGGTATTTTTTATAATTTATATGCTGCAAATTCTATTAGAGTCGGTAGACATCGACCAAAAATATTGCGTCTTAGAAAGGTACGATAGCATCTAACTGATGAGCCCAACTATCGTGCCCGGGCGAAACTCATTTTGGACTATAGGTCACAAAATATTTTAATTGGCTTTAATCCACACAGTCCACAAAAACAAAAACAAAAATAATATGTAAATATTGTTTGCGTTTTCTTCGAATATAATTACTGTCCAGACCACGGGCATAAAATCAATACATATTTATAGGTGCATGAATTTAACCAAATTCCCCTAAAAAACAAATATATATATATATATATATATATATATAATTTGCAGTATATATATGCTGCAAATTCTATTAGAGTCGATAGACATCGACCAAAAATATTGCGTCTTAGAAAGGTACGATAGCATCTAACTGATGAGCCCAACTATCGTGTCCGGGCGAAATGCATTTTGGACTATAGGTCACAAAATATTTCAATTGGCTTTAATCTACACAGTCCACAAAAACAAAACTAATATTTAAATATTGTTTGCGTTTTCTTCGAATATAATTACTGGCCAGACCCCGGGCGTAAAATCAATACATACTTCTAGGTCCATGAATTTAACCAAATTCTCCTAGAAAAATATAATTTGCAGTATATATATGCTACAAATTCTATTAGAGTCGGTAGAAATCGACCAAAAATATTGCGTCTTAGAAAGGTACGAGAGCATCTAACTGATGAGCCCAACTATCGTGCCCGGGCGAAACGCATTTTGGACTATAGGTCACAAAATATTTCAATTGGCTTCAATCCACACAGTCCACAAAAACAAAAATAATATGTAAATATTGCTTGCGTTTTCTTCGACTATAATTACTGGCCAGACCACAGGCATAAAATCATTACATATTTCTAGGTGCATGAATTTAACCAAATCCCCCTAGCAAAATATAATTTGCAGTATATATATGCTGCAAATTCTATTAGAGTCGGTAGACATCGACCAAAAATAGTGAGTCTTAGAAAGGTACGATAGCATCTAACTGATGAGCCCAACTATCGTGCCCGGGCGAAACGCATTTTAGACTATAGGTCAAAAAATATTTCAATTGGCTTTAATCCACACAGTCCACAAAAACAAAAATAATAGGTAAATATTGTTTGCGTTTTCTTCGAATATAATTACTGGATAGACCACGGCCATAAAATCAATAAAAATAAATATTGCGTCTTAGAAAGGTACGATAGCATCTAACTGATGAGCCCAACTATCGTGCACGGGCGAAACGCATTTTGGACTATAGGTCACAAAATATTTCAATTGGATTTAATCCACACAGTCCACAAAAACAAAAATAATAATAAATATTGTTTGCGTTTTCTTCGAATATAATTACTGGCCAGACCACGGGCATAAAATCAATACATATTTCTAGGTGCATGAATTTAACCAAATTCCCCTAGAAAAATATAATTTGCAGTATATATATGCTGCAAATTCTATTAGAGTCGGTAGACATCGACCAAAAATAGTGAGTCTTAGAAAGGTACGATAGCATCTAATAGATGAGCCCAACTATCGTGCCCGGGCGAAACGCATTTTGGACTATAGGTCAAAAAATATTTCGTTTGGCCTTAATCCACACAGTCCACAAAAACAAAAACAAAAACAAAAATAATATGTAAATATTGTTTGCGTTTTCTTCGAATATAATTACTGGATAGACCACGGCCATAAAATCAATAAAAATAAATATTGCGTCTTAGAAAGGTACGATAGCATCTAACTGATGAGCCCAACTATCGTGCCCGGGCGAAACGCATTTTGGACTATAGGTCACAAAATATTTCAATTGGATTTAATCCACACAGTCCACACAAACAAAAATAATATGTAAATATTGTTTGCGTTTTCTTCGAATATAATTACTGGCCAGACCACGGGCATAAAATCAATACATATTTCTAGGTGCATGAATTTAACCAAATTCCCCTAGAAAAATATAATTTGCAGTATATATATGCTGCAAATTCTATTAGAGTCGGTAGACATCGACCAAAAATAGTGAGTCTTTGAAAGGTACGATAGCATCTAATTGATGAGCCCAACTATCGTGCCCGGGCGAAACGCATTTTGGACTATAGGTCACAAAATATTTCAAATATTTCACAGTCCACAAAAACAAAAATAATATTTAAATATTGTTTGCGTTTTCTTCGAATATAATTACTGGCCAGACCCCGGGCGTAAAATCAATACATACTTCTAGGTCCATGAATTTAACCAAATTCTCCTAGAAAAATATAATTTGCAGTATATATATGCTGCAAATTCTATTAGAGTCGGTAGACATCGACCAAAACTATTGCGTCTTAGAAAGGTACGATAGCATCTAACTGATGAGCCCAACTATCGTGCCCGGGCGAAACGCATTTTCGACTATAGGTCACAAAATATTTCAATTCGCTTTAAAAACACACAGTCCACAAGAACAAAAATAATATGTAAATATTGTTTGCGTTTTCTTCGAATATAATTACTGGCCAGACCACGGGCATAAAATCAATACATATTTCTAAGTGCATGAATTTAACCAAATTCAAGACAACATAACAATAGACGGAATCGGACATCCTCTGAACGGAAGCTTCCTTATCACATTCCACAACGCAACAATTGGAATCAAGGATCAAATATTTCGCTCAGGAGAAAGATCCTCAGTCCAAATCTTACCTGCCGTTATTCAACCTCAGCCATATGAAAAAGAGATCAACGAAGTGATTTATCTAGAAATGATGCATGAGCTTCACATTAAGAACAGGGAGCATATCAAGAAGCTCGAAGTAACCAGCCTCGTTCACCAATCCATCTCTCACGGCACTGTAATGATCATCATGGGCATCATAGTGACAGTAATTATTGTGAAAACGAAGCAAACGCAAGTAACAATTAAACATGAGGAGACCCATCAATGAGGAGCGCCCAACTATCGTGCCGGGCGAAACGCATTTTGGACTATAGGTCACAAAATATTTCAATTGGCTTCAATCCACACAGTCCACAAAAACAAAAATAATATGTAAATATTGCTTGCGTTTTCTTCGACTATAATTACTGGCCAGACCACGGGCATAAAATCATTACATATTTCTAGGTGCATGAATTTAACCAAATTCCCCTAGCAAAATATAATTTGCAGTATATATATGCTGCAAATTCTATTAGAGTCGGTAGACATCGACCAAAAATAGTGAGTCTTAGAAAGGTACGATAGCATCTAACTGATGAGCCCAACTATCGTGCCCGGGCGAAACGCATTTTAGACTATAGGTCAAAAAATATTTCAATTGGCTTTAATCCACACAGTCCACAAAAACATAAACAAAAATAATATGTAAATATTGTTTGCGTTTTCTTCGAATATAATTACTGTATAGACCACGGCCATAAAATCAATAAAAATAAATATTGCGTCTTAGAAAGGTACGATAGCATCTAACTGATGAGCCCAACTATCGTGCCCGGGCGAAACGCATTTTGGACTATAGGTCACAAAATATTTCAATTGGATTTAATCCACACAGTCCACAAAAACAAAAATAATATATAAATATTGTTTGCGTTTTCTTCGAATATAATTACTGGCCAGACCACGGGCATAAAATCAATACATATTTCTAGGTGCATGAATTTAACCAAATTCCCCTAGAAAAATATAATTTGCAGTATATATATGCTGCAAATTCTATTAGAGTCGGTAGACATCGACCAAAAATAGTGAGTCTTAGAAAGGTACGATAGCATCTAATTGATGAGCCCAACTATCGTGCCCGGGCGAAACGCATTTTGGACTATAGGTCAAAAAATATTTCAATTGGCCTTAATCCACACAGTCCACAAAAACAAAAACAAAAATAATATGTAAATATTGTTTGCGTTTTCTTCGAATATAATTACTGGATAGACCACGGCCATAAAATCAATAAAAATAAATATTGCGTCTTAGAAAGGTACGATAGCATCTAACTGATGAGCCCAACTATCGTGCCCGGGCGAAACGCATTTTGGACTATAGGTCACAAAATATTTCAATTGGATTTAATCCACACAGTCCACACAAACAAAAATAATATGTAAATATTGTTTGCGTTTTCTTCGAATATAATTACTGGCCAGACCACGGGCATAAAATCAATACATATTTCTAGGTGCATGAATTTAACCAAATTCCCCTAGAAAAATATAATTTGCAGTATATATATGCTGCAAATTCTATTAGAGTCGGTAGACATCGACCAAAAATAGTGAGTCTTTGAAAAGTACGATAGCATCTAATTGATGAGCCCAACTATCGTGCCCGGGCGAAACGCATTTTGGACTATAGGTCACAAAATATTTCAATCGGTTTTAATCCACACAGTCCACAAAAACAAAAATAATATTTAAATATTGTTTGCGTTTTCTTCGAATATAATTACTGGCCAGACCCCGGGCGTAAAATCAATACATACTTCTAGGTCCATGAATTAAACCAAATTCTCCTAGAAAAATATAATTTGCAGTATATATATGCTGCAAATTCTATTAGAGTCGGTAGACATCGACCAAAAATATTGCGTCTTAGAAAGGTACGATAGCATCTAACTGATGAGCCCAACTATCGTGCCCGGGCGAAACGCATTTTCGACTATAGGTCACAAAATATTTCAATTCGCTTTAAAAACACACAGTCCACAAGAACAAAAATAATATGTAAATATTGTTTGCGTTTTCTTCGAATATAATTACTGGCCAGACCACGGGCATAAAATCAATACATATTTCTAGGTGCATGAATTTAACCAAATTCAAGACAACATAACAATAGACGGAATCGGACATCCTCTGAACGGAAGCTTCCTTATCACATTCCACAACGCAACAATTGGAATCAAGGATCAAATATTTCGCTCAGGAGAAAGATCCTCAGTCCAAATCTTACCTGCCGTTATTCAACCTCAGCCATATGAAAAAGAGATCAACGAAGTGATTTCTCTAGAAATGATGCATGAGCTTCACATTAAGAACAGGGAGCATATCAAGAAGCTCGAAGTAACCAGCCTCGTTCACCAATCCATCTCTCACGGCACTGTAATGATCATCATGGGCATCATAGTGACAGTAATTATTGTGAAAACGAAGCAAACGCAAGTAACAATTAAACATGAGGAGACCCATCAAGAGGTAGCATCCGAAGTCTTGCGAACCCCTAGCACCTTCAAGCCAATTTTCACCCCTACCTTTAATCAGATGAGAAGTCTCAGCATCGCCAAACTCTATGACGCTCCATTCTTTTAATTGCTGAATGAGGGCATCCAAATTTAAGCAGGGAGGAGTTAACAACAGCAACATTCCAAAAAATTAATAATATCAAGTATCCCGCAACTTCCCACGATCCGTCCCATTGCATCAGCAACTTTCCGGGTTCATGAGTTCTCGCAGTGGACACCGGATACATACGCGAATTCAATGAGCAAAACGGTGGGAAATGCAACCTTGCTTTTTTACCTTTTCAAGCTAGTAAAATATTTTATGTTAGAAGTTAGTTCTAAGTTATCTACCAAACTGTTAAGACGTTGTAAATAAATAAATATATTTTTTTAAATAAATTTTGAACGGTATTTTTTATAATTTATATGCTGCAAATTCTATTAGAGTCGGTAGACATCGACCAAAAATATTGCGTCTTAGAAAGGTACGATAGCATCTAACTGATGAGCCCAACTATCGTGCCCGGGCGAAACTCATTTTGGACTATAGGTCACAAAATATTTTAATTGGCTTTAATCCACACAGTCCACAAAAACAAAAACAAAAATAATATGTAAATATTGTTTGCGTTTTCTTCGAATATAATTACTGTCCAGACCACGGGCATAAAATCAATACATATTTATAGGTGCATGAACTTAACCAAATTCCCCTAAAAAACAAATATATATATATATATATATATATAATTTGCAGTATATATATGCTGCAAATTCTATTAGAGTCGGTAGACATCGACCAAAAATATTGCGTCTTAGAAAGGTACGATAGCATCTAACTGATGAGCCCAACTATCGTGCCCGGCCGAAATGCATTTTGGACTATAGGTCACAAAATATTTCAATTGGCTTTAATCCACACAGTCCACAAAAACAAAACTAATATTTAAATATTGTTTGCGTTTTCTTCGAATATAATTACTGGCCAGACCCCGGGCGTAAAATCAATACATACTTCTAGGTCCATGAATTTAACCAAATTCTCGTAGAAAAATATAATTTGCAGTATATATATGCTACAAATTCTATTAGAGTCGGTAGAAATCGACCAAAAATATTGCGTCTTAGAAAGGTACGAGAGCATCTAACTGATGAGCCCAACTATCGTGCCCGGGCGAAACGCATTTTGGACTATAGGTCACAAAATATTTCAATTGGCTTCAATCCACACAGTCCACAAAAACAAAAATAATATGTAAATATTGCTTGCGTTTTCTTCGACTATAATTACTGGCCAGACCACGGGCATAAAATCATTACATATTTCTAGGTGCATGAATTTAACCAAATTCCCCTAGCAAAATATAATTTACAGTATATATATGCTGCAAATTCTATTAGAGTCGGTAGACATCGACCAAAAGTAGTGAGTCTTAGATAGGTACGATAGCATCTAACTGATGAGCCCAACTATCGTGCCCGGGCGAAACGCATTTTAGACTATAGGTCAAAAAATATTTCAATTGGCTTTAATCCACACAGTCCACAAAAACAAAAACAAAAATAATATGTAAATATTGTTTGCGTTTTCTTCGAATATAATTACTGGATAGACCACGGCCATAAAATCAATAAAAATAAATATTGCGTCTTAGAAAGGTACGATAGCATCTAACTGATGAGCCCAACTATCGTGCCCGGGCGAAACGCATTTTGGACTATAGGTCACAAAATATTTCAATTGGATTTAATCCACACAGTCCACAAAAATAAAAATAATATATAAATATTGTTTGCGTTTTCTTCGAATATAATTACTGGCCAGACCACGGGCATAAAATCAATACATATTTCTAGGTGCATGAATTTAACCAAATTCCCCTAGAAAAATATAATTTGCTGTATCTATATGCTGCAAATTCTATTAGAGTCGGTAGACATCGACCAAAAATAGTGAGTCTTAGAAAGGTACGATAGCATCTAATTGATGAGCCCAACTATCGTGCCCGGGCGAAACGCATTTTGGACTATAGGTCAAAAAATATTTCAATTGGCCTTAATCCACACAGTCCACAAAAACAAAAACAAAAATAATATGTAAATATTGTTTGCGTTTTCTTCGAATATAATTACTGGATAGACCACGGCCATAAAATCAATAAAAATAAATATTGCGGCTTAGAAAGGTACGATAGCATCTAACTGATGAGCCCAACTATCGTGCCCGGGCGAAACGCATTTTGGACTATAGGTCAAAAAATATTTCAATTGGATTTAATCCACACAGTCCACACAAACAAAAATAATATGTAAATATTGTTTGCGTTTTCTTCGAATATAATTACTGGCCAGACCACGGGCATAAAATCAATACATATTTCTAGGTGCATGAATTTAACCAAATTCCCCTAGAAATATATAATTTGCAGTATATATATGCTGCAAATTCTATTAGAGTCGGTAGACATCGACCAAAAATAGTGAGTCTTTGAAAGGTACGATAGCATCTAATTGATGAGCCCAACTATCGTGCCCGGCGAAACGCATTTTGGACTATAGGTCACAAAATATTTCAATCGGTTTTAATCCACACAGTCCACAAAAACAAAAATAATATTTAAATATTGTTTGCGTTTTCTTCGAATATAATTACTGGCCAGACCCCGGGCGTAAAATCAATACATACTTCTAGGTCCATGATTTTAACCAAATTCTCCTAGAAAAATATAATTTGCAGCATATATATGCTGCAAATTCTATTAGAGTCGGTAGACATCGACCAAAAATATTGCGTCTTAGAAAGGTACGATAGCATCTAACTGATGAGCCCAACTATCGTGCCCGGGCGAAACGCATTTTCGACTATAGGTCACAAAATATTTCAATTCGCTTTAAAAACACACAGTCCACAAGAACAAAAATAATATGTAAATATTGTTTGCGTTTTCTTCGAATATAATTACTGGCCAGACCACGGGCATAAAATCAATACATATTTCTAGGTGCATGAATTTAACCAAATTCCCCTAGAAAAATATAATTTGCAGTATATATATGCTGCAATTCTATAAGAATCGGTAGACATCGACCAAAAATATTGCGTCTTAGAAAGGTACGATAGCATCTAACTGATGAGCCCAGCTATCGTGCCCGGGCGAAACGCATTTTGGACTATAGGTCACAAAATATTTCAATTGGCTTTAATCCACAAAACAAAAATAATATGTAAATTGCGTTTTCTTCGAATATAATTACTGGCCACACCACGGGTGTAAAATCAATACATATTTCTAGGTGCATGAATTTAACCAAATTCCCCTAGAAAAATATAATTTGCAGTATATATATACTGCAAATTCTATTAGAGTCGGTAGACGTCGACCAAAAATATTGCGTCTTAGAAAGGTGCGATAGCATCTAACTGATGAGCCCAACTATCGTGCCCGGGCGAAACGCATTTTGGACTATAGGTCACAAAATATTTCAATTGGCTTTAATCCACACATACCACAAAAACAAAAACAAAAATAATATGTAAATATTGCTTGCGTTTTCTTCGCATATAATTACTGGATAGACCACGGGCATAAAATCAATACATATTTCTAGGCACATGAATTTAACCAAATTCCCCTAGAAAAATATAATATAATATATAATAATATAATATAAATATATGTCGGTATACATCGGCCAAAAATATTGCGTCTTAGAAAGGTACGATAGCATCTAACTGATGAGCCCAACTATCGTGCCCGGGCGAAACGCATTTTGGAATATAGGTCACAAAATATTTCAATTGGCTTTAATCCACACAGTCCACAAAAACAAAAATAATATGTAAATATTGCTTGCGTTTTCTTCGAATATAATTGCTGGCCAGACCACGGGCATAAAATCAATACATATTTCTAGGTGCATGAATTGAACCAAATTCCCCTAGAAAAATATAATTTGCAGTATATATATGCTGCAAATTCTATTAGAGTCGGTATACATTGACCAAAAATATTGCATCTTAGAAAGGTACGATAGCATCTAACTGATGAGCCCAACTATCGTACCCGGGCGAAACGCATTTTGGACTATAGGTCACAAAATATTTCAATTGGCCTTAATCCACACAGTCCACAAAAACAAAAGTAATATGCTAATATTGTTTGCGTTTTCTTCGAATAAAATTACTGGACAGACCACGGGCATAAAATCAATACATATTTCTAGGTGCATGAATTTAACCAAATTCCCCTAGAAAAATATAATTTGCAGTATATATATGCTGCAAATTCTATTAGAGTCGGTAGATATCGACCAAAAATATTGCGTCTTAGAAAGGTACGATAGCATCTAACTGATGAGCCCAACTATCGTGCCCGGGCGAAACGCATTTTGGACTATAGGTCACAAAATATTTCAATTGGCTTTAATCCACAAAACAAAAATAATATGTAAATTGCGTTTTCTTCGAATATAATTACTGGCCACACCACGGGCGTAAAATCAATACATACTTCTAGGTGCATGAATTTAACCAAATTCCCCTAGAAAAATATAATTTGCAGTATATATATACTGCAAATTCTATTAGAGTCGGTAGACGTCGACCAAAAATATTGCGTCTTAGAAAGGTGCGATAGCATCTAACTGATGAGCCCAACTATCGTGCCCGGGCGAAACGCATTTTGGACTATAAGTCACAAAATATTTCAATTGGATTTAATCCACACAGTCCACAAAAACAAAAATAATATGTAAATATTGTTTGCGTTTTCTTCGAATATAATTACTGGCCAGACCACGGGCATAAAATCAATACATATTTCTAGGTGCATGAATTTAACCAAATTCCCCTAGAAAAATATAATTTGCAGTATATATATGCTGCAAATTCTATTAGAGTCGGTAGACATCGACCAAAAATATTGCGTCTTAGAAAGGTACGATAGCATCTAACTGATGAGCCCAACTATCGTGCCCGGGCGAAACGCATTTTCGACTATAGGTCACAAAATATTTCAATTCGCTTTTAAAACACACAGTCCACAAGAACAAAAATAATATGTAAATATTGTTTGCGTTTTCTTCGAATATAATTACTGGCCAGACCACGGGCGTAAAATCAATACATATTTCTAGGTGCATGAATTTAACCAAATTCCCCTAGAAAAATATAATTTGCAGTATATATATGCTGCAATTCTATAAGAATCGGTAGACATCGACCAAAAATATTGCGTCTTAGAAAGGTACGATAGCATCTAACTGATGAGCCCACCTATCGTGCCCGGGCGAAACGCATTTTGGACTATAGGTCACAAAATATTTCAATTGGCTTTAATCCACAAAACAAAAATAATATGTAAATTGCGTTTTCTTCGAATATAATTACTGGCCACACCACGGGCGTAAAATCAATACATACTTCTAGGTGCATGAATTTAACCTAATTCCCCTAGAAAAATATAATTTGCAGTATATAAGACTGCAAATTCTATTAGAGTCGGTAGACATCGACCAAAAATATTGCGTCTTAGAAAGGTGCGATAGCATCTAACTGATGAGCCCAACTATCGTGCCCGGGCGAAACGCATTTTGGACTATAGGTCACAAAATATTTCAATTGGATTTAATCCACACAGTCCACAAAAACAAAAATAATATGTAAATATTGTTTGCGTTTTCTTCGAATATAATTACTGGCCAGACCACGGGCATAAAATCAATACATATTTCTAGGTGCATGAATTTAACCAAATTCCCCTAGAAAAATATAATTTGCAGTATATATATGCTGCAAATTCTATTAGAGTCGGTAGACATCGACCAAAAATATTGCGTCTTAGAAAGGTACGATAGCATCTAACTGATGAGCCCAACTATCGTGCCCGGGCGAAACGCATTTTCGACTATAGGTCACAAAATATTTGAATTCGCTTTTAAAACACACAGTCCACAAGAACAAAAATAATATGTAAATATTGTTTGCGTTTTCTTCGAATATAATTACTGGCCAGACCACGGGCATAAAATTAATACATATTTCTAGGTGCATGAATTTAACCAAATTCCCCTAGAAAAATATAATTTGCAGTATATATATGCTGCAATTCTATAAGAATCGGTAGACATCGACCAAAAATATTGCGTCTTAGAAAGGTACGATAGCATCTAACTGATGAGCCCACCTATCGTGCCCGGGCGAAACGCATTTTGGACTATAGGTCACAAAATATTTCAATTGGCTTTAATCCACAAAACAAAAATAATATGTAAATTGCGTTTTCTTCGAATATAATTACTGGCCACACCACGGGCGTAAAATCAATAAATACTTCTAGGTGCATGAATTTAACCAAATTCCACTAGAAAAATATAATTTGCAGTATATATATACTGCAAATTCTATTAGAGTCGGTAGACGTCGACCAAAAATATTGCGTCTTAGAAAGGTGCGATAGCATCTAACTGATGAGCCCAAATATCGTGCCCGGGCGAAACGCATTTTGGACTATAGGTCACAAAATATTTCAATTGGCTTTAATCCACACATTCCACAAAAACAAAAACAAAAATAATATGTAAATATTGGTTGCGTTTTCTTCGCATATAATTACTAGATAGACCACGGGCATAAAATCAATACATATTTCTAGGTGCATGAATTTAACCAAATTCCTCTAGAAAAATATAATTTGCAGTATATATATGCTGCAAATTCTATTCGAGTCGGTAGACATCGACCAAAAATATTGCGTCTTAGAAAGATACGATCGCATCTAACTGATGAGCCCAACTATCGTGCCCCGGTGAAATGCATTTTGGACTATATGTAACAAAATATTTTAATTGGCTTTAATCCACACAGTCCACAAAAACAAAAATAATATGTAAATATTGCTTGCGTTTTCTTCGAATATAATTGCTGGCCAGACCACGGGCATAAAATCAATACATATTTCTAGGTGCATGAATTGAACCAAATTCCCCTAGAAAAATATAATTTGCAGTATATATATGCTGGAAATTCTATTAGAGTCGGTAGACATTGACCAAAAATATTGCATCTTAGAAAGGTACGATAGCATCTAACTGATGAGCCCAACTATCGTACCCGGGCGAAACGCATTTTGGACTATAGGTCACAAAATATTTCAATTGGCCTTAATCCACACATTCCACAAAAACAAAAGTACTATGCTAATATTGTTTGCGTTTTCTTCGAATAAAATTACTGGACAGAC